>JARDWD010000617.1:2400000-3600000 GCA_029034505.1 Ornithoptera priamus | reverse complement strand
GTGGCGAAGGTAAATGGCATGTTGAAGTAGGTGATCCCATCCCCGAAGCAGCTACCAATAATGACGTACCTGATTTAATAGAGTGTAAAGACCAGGTAAACGCAGTTTTATTTATATGAACTAAAATATTTTATTAAATCTAGTATTAAAATCTAAAATTTCTCATTTTACAGCCAGTACTTACAAGACGGAATACAAAAGTAAATTTAGAATGGAGAATAAGAAACTTACCTTATTCTATTGATACCTATAATATTAAAGTAGATAATAATAATAATTGCATAATTGTGAGCACAACCAATAAAAAATATTATAAAAAGCTAGAAGTACCAGAATTGAAGAGAATGAATTTGCCACTACAACAGGCTCATGTACAAAGCTCTCATAACTTTAACACATTAATCATTGCTGTAAGTATTATTTATTCAAGAAATCATTTACTAAGAACTTCTACCAGAGCATTTAATTTTGCCACCAAGCAGTAGTGTTTGCACACTCCACAATGTTTGTACATTACTGTGTGCTGGATGTAGTGAGTTAAATCAATAGTGTTGACAAGACAACACTTTTTTCATCTTAAAAGAAGAATACAAAATTATGCTCTCTAGAGAGAGACCCAGTGTTATTGAAAAGTGCAACCATACCATGTGAGTGTTGTTCTTGTCTAATTTTTTTTTGTACATAGAAAAAGAAGTATATATTGTCCAATAAAAAATTTAATAATATACAAAAATGTGTAAGCATTTAGAGTCAAATGTTACTGTACTTACCTTAATTTCAGAGCTGATATATTTCCTAAAATCAATAGCCTGAGATTTAATACTTGTTTTATTCTCTTTATTTAGAATGTTAAGATGTGAATAACTATTACAAAAAATATATGTCAATTTGTTGTCTATTAAACAATTACATTTTTTCAGTAGAAAACATATTACATAGTATAATATTAATTATTTATCACAAATATCATTTATATCTTCTGTTGAAGAATAGCTAGAGATTAAGGAATATATACTAGATATCTTAATATTGATATTATTAACTCTTTTCTCGATATTATTAACTTTCTTAGGAATTAGTCTTAAAATTTTAAGCATAAGGTTTTCCTATTTATTAAAAAATATATTATAAATGTTATAACCCTCGAAAAAAAGTAGTGTATATTTTTAAAAAGAGCAGGAACACTAAGATATTTAATTTTTTATATGTAAAATAAAAATTTCTGTTTTAGTATAAGAAGCCACCACAACTGCTCGATATGGAAAAAGAATGGTTTGAAGAGCTAAAAAAAATTAAGCCTATTAAAGATGTACCTAATGATTGTAAAACGCAATAAATAAAAATTTTATTCCAAATTACAATGAAATTTTATTTTCTAATTGTAGGAAAATTGTCATAATAGTAAATAAAAGAAACTATGTTTTGTTCAGTATTTTACATACTAATCATCCATGGCCAGAGCTTTAGCTTGTGTTTTTAATTCTTCTTCATTTGCTTCTTTACCAAGTAGACCGCCTTGCATTAAGATATTCACTGTACTGTTTAGGTATACCCATAAATGTTTTAACTTTAGCTCGTAACTGTTTCCATGTTTCTTGATAGTAATTCTTTCTGTCTTTTTCCATTGCCTTGTAATCATGACCATATTTATCCAATAGATAAGTTATAAATTCTACTTGCCCCTTTGGTAACCTGTTGAAACAGTTATTAAATTTAGTTTTAAATGAGGACAAGTAATAGGCAATAAGAATAAAAACAATTTGTCGACAATATAACATCTCATGAATAATTGCTTTAAAATCATTATAACATTTATATAACAATCATATTATTAAGTAATACATGTATTTACTATTAATAATAGATACTAAACAAAGAGGCAAGAATGTGTTCACAAGAATGTAAAAAAGTAATGTGTAAAAATTACATAAATCTTCTTTCTCTCGGTGCTTTTGCTTCTTTTTCTAATTTGTCAGCAACTTCTTTTTTTATAGGCAAATTATTCTCGCTCTCTTCCACTTCAGAATCTAATTCTCCTTTGTTAACGATAATTCTGGCTTGTTTTAATTTTTGTTCCTTGAAATTAGGTATTTTAATTACTTTATTGGGATCATTTGCAAGGCCCATATCTGTCAAGTTTTTAAAAGACGATTTTTTATGATCCCATGCTTCTTTTATAATTTCACTGTAAGGGAAAATGAAAACGTTTTAGTGATATTTCCCTGCATATTATTTAAAATATGTAATACAATGTTTATTACCAGGGCACTGTGCCCGTGTTCCTTTCTTTTCTGTTCATTCTTTTCCGGTTAAGTTTATGAAGGTATTTCTTCTTGCGATGTTGTTTTTTAACTTTCATATTAAAGAGTTTATTTTTTAATGTCTTATAAATGAATTTCTGTTCACGACCTTAACAATACCATAACAAGTGTAAGTCGGAATTTCTATCAAATTGACATTTCTAAGACCCACGTGCGAATAGTATGTTATGGTTTTGCGTTCCTTTTATGTTAATCAAACTCATATTTTAATACCAAAAAAATGCTATTTTTCTCGTTTAAAAAAATTGTATTTCGTCATCATTCGCTAATATTATTATAGCATTATGAAATAATTGTAAGGCCTCTCATAAGGTGGACCAACGATCTGGTGAAGGTTACGGGGAACCGCTGTATGCAAGCATTTTAGGATGGCGATTTTTGGAAGCATCATCATCTGGATGTGGCAGACATCTTTCGGATAGGTCTATGTCCTATTATGGACATATATCGGCTGATGATTAACAAACCGCTCACTATGAATAATAAGAAATACGCTTTTTAACTTTTATATTCTTAAATAATGTCGTATTAACAAGATTTATTTTCTATTAAAATTATCTTTATATTTTTCATAAGACATAGGGGGAAAGAATATCAGTATTTCCTATAACACGCCTTTAAATATTTATATTTTTCTTTAAGTGTAACTTAATATATGATGGCTTACAAAAAACAACTTTAATAGAAAAGATATATATTGTTATTTAACAATAAAAAATAGATTTTTTATTATGTCGCTATAAACAATGTCATAGAAAATTTTCTTATCTTAATGTCAACGTCATGCTTAAAAAGAGGTTATAATTTGTAAACTGATCGAATTTCTGACTATTTCGTAATATTATAAAATGCATAAAACAGGCGCAACAAGATATCAAAAATTTCTTAAGTCTGAAAAATCTAAAACTAAATTGAAATCCAAAAAAGAACTACCAAAAGGCACAAATGTTACTAAAACTAATTTTAAAGTGAAAAAAATAGTCATCAAGGAACAACTTAAAAAACATGGCCAGACAGAACTATTATCGTCCAAGAAACTTAGTTTCAAAGAATTGTTGTCAAGATTAAGTCACTTTAATACAAATGCTCGAATGGAAGCATTAAGCGGCATTAAGGAATTAATAACAATACATCCTCAATGTATTGAAGATAATCTTGGTCAGTTTATTCACGGAGTCACGCCTTTGGTTTTAAATATAGAAAAAACGGTAAATATCTAATACAAGTAGATTTTTTTTCAATAATTAGAAGATCCCTCTCATTATATATATTTACTTGAACATAAATGTTGAACCTATTTGAGAACCATTATTTCATTTAAATTTTGTTATACACTCTAAATAATTGAGTAAATATTTAATTAGTGTGGTACACATCTAGTTTCATTAACAAATTCTTGCATCTATATACATACAAGATTATTAAAGCAAGTAATAAGTATTATTAAAATATTATTAAGTAAATAATAATATAATTAAAACATAACAACTCATTACTAATTTTATATAAAATTGTTTACAGGTCCGACGTGAGTCAATTAAAGTAATCCATATGCTGTTCACCAATATGCTGTTAGAAAAAATAGAACCATTTTTTGATGTATTATCAACATATTTAAGAAGTGCTATGACTCATATTGATAGTAGAATTCAAGAAGATTCTCTGTTATTCCTTGATGTGTTGATAATGTGTTCTCCACAATTAATTGCCCTAGATTTTCACAAAATTATTCCTAATTTCTTGGATATGATATCAAAGTTAAAAGGTGACTCAAAAGGAAGGACATTGACAGTAAATTTAAACAGTGAAATAACAAGTGTAAAATGGAGAATAAAAGTATTTCTTCGTTTACAACAGTTTATTCACAAGTTTGCAGAGTTTAATGACATATATAAAACTGAACAGATAACTAATGAAAAAACACATATTTTCAATCCCTCATGCCATAATAAATTTCCTTTATTCAATCCTATATATACATCAGTTTGTACTCTCTCATGTTTTTCTCCTAAAAACTTTCAAATTACTTGCATATCAGATGAAGTAGAGAAATTTAGATCTTATGTTGAAACACTAATGCCATTACTTTTTGAAATTTGGCTTGAAGTGTGCCCTAATGTAAAAACTGAAAAAAAAATTGAAACTATAATAACAGAAGATGCAGCTATATTATTAAAACATACACTTGAAGTAATATCTTTGCTCTGGAAGCTTGTGAAACATTTTAACAAAAAGTATCCCAGTGCTATGCTACAGAATCATTTTTCTCAAAAGTACAAGTCACTTTTTAGTCAAAACTTTGTCGATTCATTCCCCTATATAACTAGTAACAGGACACGCATAAACAAAAGTGAGAATTTATCTTTTGAAATCATTACAGATCCAAAGTTAACTACTGAAAATCTGGAAATTTGCTATTTGTACATTACAATTAATCCAAACATAAATATAAACAAACATCAAGCAAACATTATTTCCGTTCTGAAATATATTGAAAACAATTTCTCCAATCAATCTCATAGCAATATAACAAATGCCACATTAAGAGTTTTGCATAAAATTTTTTCTAAAGAGATAACTACTTGGTCTAAAACGTTGAAGTTAGTCGAAACATTGTTCCATAAAATAATACAAAGTTACTATAATGATAACCTACCTAAATCTTTCAAAGAGCAAATTTTTGCATTGTTATGTAAAATATCCATTAATGACAACTTGGTCAACTTTTATGCCAGCGATGCATATAAATCATGGCTCACAACTTTACCTGATGTTTTATTAGATGATAAAATAAACAATGATACAGTTGATATCCTTCACAAGTTTGCTGTTAGTAACAATGCAGTTTTTAACAGTGTTGTCAAACCAAAGTTGAAGGATATTATTCAAAATTTACCTAAACTTGAAATCAGTGATCCATCTTCAAATGGAGGGAGTTACTATAAGTTGTTTTCAATATTATACTGGATAAATGTTTGGGATGACGAGTCTTTAAATTTGTTAGAACAGCAGATTACAAACAGCGACTATAGAAGTGATTATGGTAAATATATTGTAGATGTATTAAAATGTAGAAGTGGGAATATGTAGTGCAGTAGACATTTATCAGCTGGTGATAGTGCCAATGTTACATTACAATACAATTTTGTAACTCTCTATGTAAGATTTCACAGAACTCTTTGTTAAGATGTAGATCCATAGTTTTTCTGATTAAAATATTTAAGTCAGACTTTTTCATTAATCAACAACCTTTAGTACATAATTATAATGTAATGAATTAGTTTTTGTTTATCGGGTTCACACTTGTTATAAATTTCACAATAAGGCTGTGGAAAGTGAAGCGAGCTCAGCCAATATATCTGGCTTTTATTATATGTTGACAACTGGAGCCCAGTAAAGCTGTTTTGTGGGTGGATTTATAATGAAGGTGGTAGGTGACCAAACCAAACATGTGGCACCCAAAAATCGAACAGAAGACCACTGTGCCACACTGCAAGCTCTTAGCCACTGCAACTAAAGCACAGTTAATGTGCAATGTGTTAAGACTGTGAAATCAAATGAAATTGTTTCCATTTCATATTTTTATTAATTCGTACACGAAAATCCAACATGACAGAGTTAACTAGCAAAATGTACAGTATTACCACGAGGTTTAACGGTGATTGCAGCTAGCCAATAAAAAAGCAATAGACCGTTGCATTAGCTTAGTTAACTTAAAGCTTATTCACACATTCGTAATGATTGAATATAAAATGTAACGATTTATACATTTATAAATATTGCTTGTTATTAACGTAAATCATTTCCTTCTAATTTTCGAGGTAGCGCTGTACATATTTGTCTTACAATAATAAAAATAAAACATTGTGAACAATATTATATAAAAAGACATCATCATCATGTCAACCGATAGAAGTCCAGTGCTGTGAAGTATTTAAATACTAAATCAAATCGCGATATTATGGATATATCTTTGGGGAAAGCCCTGCTCCACTTAAGGAATTCTATCGTCTGATGTCGAGATAACGATATGATTTATATTCAAAATCTTAAAATCGATAATTGATGAATAATGATTACGATGTAAACGATTCACATATACAATACTTTCAAAGTTACCGTACTCATGAACAAAACTATGAGGAACAATGAATTTGTGAGATTATTAAGTATTTATATATATACATATATGTCACTTGTGTAATCATACTTAAATTTATTAACGTCTTTATCTATTACAATGTAATTTAAAAAAAAAAACTATTATTTTAATAAATAAATATATACAAATGTACGTGTACATATATATATGCATAATATATATATTTTCTACGTGAAAATAATTTTTAGTTTGATTTCTCAAAAAGATTTAATTCCATTATTTAATGCTAAGTCAATAATTTCATTACAATTAACATGATTTAAGAAACAAGGAGTACAGTTTTACATTCAGTTAAATATATTGTATTTATGAATATAAAGCCTCATTTTTTATATATTCTACATTACCATGTCTTTTTCTTTCCTATTCAAAGCTTCGAGAAAGTCGAAACGTTCACCTGATGGTAATACACCCACTCATAATGTGGCGGTGGTTAGGATGACGTACACTGCACCTTGTGTTGACATACATGTAAAGTCTCTTTACCTCATTAATTTTAGCATCCTTTCCACCATTTCCGTTTTCATATCACTACAGTTGTTTTTATTTGTCGTAAATTTTTGGCAAATTTTGGCAAAAACTAAGTGTCTTCCGATTGAATAAAGAATAGGTCTTAGTAAGGTTATTAAATGCTTACACAAATAACTGTGAAGTAAAATTTTTGAGAATTGAGTTCTCATAAATTATCATCTAGTTTAAATTAAAAAAAATGTGCATTCTATGCTAACGGTTAAATTGGTAACTACACGAGTACTCGTTTAAAGTACGTTAACAAGAAAATTCAGAATTATTACAACACAAGCTTATGTATTCCGAAATGAGCATAATTTTAATGTGTTAATTTCCTCTACTTCTCGTGACGAGAGGGGCACGACGTTTAGCTGATGGTACGTATGGCTGGATGTACAGTGCACCATTTTGGGTTCGTCGCCTTTATATATCAAGATGTATCGTCACCCTAGTAATTTCACTAGCCACAGCGCCCTTAAAATCGAACCACAGTAATGTTTGCGCATTACTGTCCGGCGGCAGGAATAAGCGCTGCTGTGGTACTTACCTAGACGGTCTCGTCTCTAATAATCTGAAAGATCTAGATTCTATAATACTATAATCTTGTAAAGTCAACATAGCTCATATTGTAAGTGGGTAGACAAGGTACAATAAAACATAAGGAAGCCGAAACAGTACTATTCTAATACAGTAACATGATTAGTAATTATCCAAATTAGTAGGTAATCGTCTAGTAGTATATAAAACAGTAAATAAGTCTGTTGATATCTCACACCAGTGTTTTCATGGAGGTAGAGTATTTTTTTTAATTTTGTAATAAAAAAATTGTATTCTTAAGAATGTTCGTTACATTTTATTTATTCTACTAATAATCGGAAGAAAATAAATACTATAACTGTAAACTAAATTCAAAGTTATTAATATGTAAATGAAAAATTTTAATCGCACTCCTGAAGCAATGTTTATTTGAAGGCGTTGAAGGCCTTGGTTCAAAAAACAGCGCAGCGACGAGAAAGGTGTAAAAATTGGAAGACAAATTGCCAATTTTAATACATTAACAGCCTTTTCATTGTTCCCACTACTGGGACTCGGGGCTTCCTCTCTGAAGCAGAGTCAAAGGTATTTATCCACCACGCTAGCCATAAGCGCGTGGGTGGAAATCACATGTTCACGAAAGCTGTCGTTCTTGGATCATGCCGGCCGGTGTCCTCGCAATGTTTTCCTACACCGGAAGTTTAAGATCAGTGGGTAATGGAATCTGTGGCTTTTTAAAATAAATAGCGCCATACAAAGTGACCTATCACTTCTTATCGACTTTCCCTTTTAAACAAATATGAATTGTGGAATTTTTTAAACAATGACTCTATTGTAATTTTAGCGGATTTAGTTTCTTTGTCTTTTTCAGTTAAAATTTCGCAAATATACTAAATAAATATTAAAGTGTCGTGTTTCTAAACAGGACAAGTAAAGCCATGAAACCAAGCAATTGCGAACATGCGCTTAATCATATTCAGGCATAGATTACTTTTGCCTGACATTTCAATTACATCCGTGAATGGCCTTTTAAATAAATAAACAGCCTTATTAATAATGTTTTTTTGTTATTGCCCTAGTTGGGACTCCAGTCTCTCGCAAGAAGAGCCAAGACAGTTTACCTACCACGCTGACCAAGTGCAGCTTGGCGGATGTCACATGCCGGGAACGAAAGCTATTATTCTCGGAACATGCCGGTTTTCTCACGATGTTTTCCTTCACCGGAAGCTCAAGCTCAGTGAGGATTAAACTCACGCCTCTTAAGTGACGTATAGCGTGTACGACACCTAACAATCTGAACTATCACAGCTTCATGCTCTTTGAATTCGTGTAGATAAATCATATTAAATTAAATATTACTTTGATTAATTTATTCCTACTGAGTTTTCCTTTTATTGGACTTTTTTGCGCGTGGTATTGTAGCAGATGCCGACAGCATTGCCTGAAAATAAAACAAAAAAAAAATGAAAAAGAATTCAAAAAGCGAAAGCATTCTTTATGTATTTCTTTTACAATTTATTGGGTTAAGGTTTCATCAAGATGATCGGTGACAAGAATAGAATATAGCAACATCAAAAATTCAGCATTAACGGAGACGTACACGCATTCCGGCACTTAACGAGTAAAGGTTAGTATCACACCAAAATAATATATATATTTAAAGTACGGCCGTACATCAAAATGCACAAAATAGCCATTATAATTGTTTTTATTATCTGTTATAGTAAAAACGGGAATAGGCTGAATGACCAGCGCTCTGTTTACAAACTCTATCGGGACTTTAGACCTCTGACAAGCAAACAAAAAATTGTTTAAATATCAAAATGAGCAATCATTATCGTCATCTAAAGCTCTAAATCTGAAGGACCTAAATCTGCTCCAATAAATTTCTCCACGTTATTCTACTTCGAGCTTCTTTTTCCCAGCTCTTGACGCCAACATTTTTCCGACCAGCAAACTAAATTGCGTATTTATAAAGCGAAATAAAAGTAACTAAAAACCACATAAAACATGCAAACTCAACAACTCGACACAAAAACACAAATAAACATACTGTTCTGATGTACAGATGTTTGTTAGGGAGGAGTACCACTGTTTATTAAAGGTCCGTAGTCTTCGAGGAGGTCTGGATTTCGCTCTCTATAGGTCGGTATTTATACTCTGGATGACTTTCTATTTTGGCTACAATGAGTTTTTGGAGTACATCACTTTTTTCAATGATATCTTGTGACGTCATCTCATTTTCTGTCTCGAGTGCGTCTTTGAAACTCATTTCATCCTGTGATTTTTTTCTTAAAGGTACATCTATTATGTATTCTGTGGCTCCAGCAGTCGCGGTTATGGTATCTGCATTTTGAGAGTTATCACTAAAATTTTCTATTGAAGCACTTTTATTTTTATTATCCAAAGATGAAATATTATCAGGTATTGATTTACTATCAACTTTATGCCAAAATACCAATTTACTTGGAAATTGCAAAATCTTTCCAAACCCAATGCCGCTTGGCTTCACAATTCTTAAAGGAGATTTAGACTTTTGATTTCTTTTATCATTTAAGGTACTCAGTGCGTCTGAGTTATATGCTTGTTTTTCATCTTTGTTGCCTTCCTGTGTTTCAGTTTTAAGTTCAGTTCTTGACTCATCATTATCCATATTTTCTATTGCATGAACGATATCATTTTTTGGCGGTAAAGGAGCTTTATTTTTACCGTATTTACCTTTTTGATTTTTCTTATGAGGTCTGGGTGAATCAGTAGGAGTTCCAAAGGAGGCTTCATCGTCTGTTGTGTAGTTATCCGTTAATGATTCTGCTGAGGTATTTATTAATAAATAATTAGATTCATTTCTAGCACATTCGATTTCGTTATTTACATCTTTCTTAATGGAAATAACATCTTTTTCATTATTATTCGTAATGTTATCTCCAGTACCTTCAGGTAAAAGGTTAGGCTTAGTTTCTTCAATGGCGATATTATCTGGCAGTATAGTGTTTTCGGATTTCTGAACTTTTTCATTTTTTTGCGAGACATCACTTTTATCTACATTATTTCCGAGATTATGAACTTCTTCGTAAGAAATCTTACTTTGTACGTTTTTATGACGTACATCACTATTTATGTTCATTTCATCAGATAAGGGATACTGACCTAGCACTTGAACAATTTTAACCTGATCTCCAACATATTGATAAATGAACGGAGGAATTGTATGGGATAAATAAAGAAGGGAAGACATATGGACAGGAGATGGCATATTTGTATAAATATGGGGATCGTCGTCTTGTACCTCTTCGATGAGAACTTCATTATCCTTTAAATAAAAAGGAGCTTATGTCTAAATCAAAATAAAGTAATAAATGCAAATACAGACTTAAAGAGCAAAGAAATGATAAAATGGTGGAAATAAATACTTTTTACGTGCATACACGCGGATGTTGACTTAAATATATAGACTATTATTGACCTAAATGCCTTAATAATAATACTGAACGTTTTGGCATATTATTTGTTGTAATATGTATGGACTAATATTTAAAGAAATTAAAGAAAAAATTTTCGTTTGAAATCGATTCTTCGAATTAATCTTTCATTCGTAGGAACTTCGTACTTCGGATTTTTGATTTAAAATATTATTAACTATTTTAATATGTGATTATATAAATAATAAGAATTATAATATATTCTTACATCAGCTCATATTCGGTAATAATTACATAACGTGTATAATTTATTGTTAAAAAAATTATTTGTGTTATACTACACCAACACTACCCTGCCAATTGTACCGCATCTATTGGCTAGCAGACCGTTCGTATCATACTTTACTCATCATAACTTACAGAATTTATGAATACTATACAGATGCAGTACATCTCATATTATTGTAACAAACAATCATTAAGTACAAAACAATCACGACAAAAAAATACTTAAGTTCGCGTAAAAGAAAATTTTCGAAGAGATATAATAGGATTTAATATGTGAATTTTTTGTTATAAAATCTGTTATCTCGATTCGATAATTTTCATTGCTATGCGTTAAAATCTTAAAACTAATACATTGAACTGGCTCATCGATAAATCCTAATTCGATATCGCTAACATGAATATATGATTTTTATATATAGACATCTAAAGCTTTCACGATATATCTCACTTATACAGAGTATCGCGTGAAGACAAACATTTTCACAAAAATTTTGGTAATGCAAACTTCATATGCCAGCCAGATAAAATATTCAAACTAACATCCAAATATAATGTCATGGATACAAATGAATACTTCATATATTTTATTTATAATAATTCTAACCATAAATTTGGTTATAAACTGATTTTGAACAAAATATATTTAACTGAAATAATTTACCGATAGGATGTATATGGACAAACATTGATATACAAAAACCCAAAACATTAATAAGAACATATAATCTATTCATATTCATAAATGCCTTCCATTTATGTTCTAAGTTATAATATTCATCACTAATTGTATAATTGGTTATAGATTTTTTTTCTACAATGGCTTAACATTTTACCACAAATTAAATGGTAATGTGGTGGTGAACCGTGCTCACTCAGAGTACTGTCTCATATCTTAACAGCCGGATCACAGCAATACGGCGGCAGATTTACTATATGAGGATGGTATCTACCCTGCTGGGTGTAAAAAATCCTACTACCCCTTAGCCATTCCGCTACGAAGGTAAAGGAGTAGACTGGAATAACTATACTGAATTTATAAAAGTGGTAAAATTTATTTTCGTTGTTTTTTTTTAAAAAAAATTTAATGACTGTAAATTCAATATTATCAATAATCAGATTAAAAAAAAAAACTATACAATGTATAATTTTGTTCTTATTATTGGGTGTTTTGTATATCAAAATTGGTAATGCGGGATGCGTTGTCGTAAAGCGTGGGGATTGCGAAGAGTTGTGTTACCAGACCTCAGCGGCTTGTGGACGCTTGATGGTGGTGATAGTCGTGGTGCGCGAGGAGCGCGCGCGCGCTCTGCCCGCCACCCCTGCCGCGCCCACTGACCCTGTGCGGGTCAGCGACGCAGAGTTGTCCGCGCTCGAGTAACCCGAGCTTATGTCTTCTGATGATTTTATATGACTGTAATTAAAAAATGTATATATGATTATCATCTTCATAAGAGGACAGTCTTCTACTGCTTAACAAAAGCCTGTATATAAATCGTTGCTCCATCGAATTTGCGTTTATTGCCTTCTGCGGTTCCCCACCACGTTTACCGGATCTACTACCTACTTGTAGTTTTCCAAGTTATATCTTAATGCATAGTAGTTACGTAAATGCTAATTATATCAAAGTAAGTATAGTTTTGAACAAATTTGTGATTTAAACGGAAATAAAATGATGTGGGCTTAAAATATTATTAACTGCTTTTGTGCACATCAAAACGGAATACAGTAATGTTTACACCAGCATATATTTATGTTGTTTACAGGTGCCGTGATGAACAAAAATCTGAGCCAATAAACAACAATATTTAGAATTCCTATGACATACCTAAAGTCTGGTTCATCCATTCTACTGGAGCGGGTGCTTCTTACATCGACGTCTACTTCTGGGAAATACATCGGTTGACGACTATTCGATTCTGAAGCGCTGCGCCGAGCCGCAAATCCGCTGTGAATGGCAAGGTCGTGCTGGATTTTTATTTTCATCCAATGAAATAGCACTTGATTTATTGTCCAGTGATGTCTTACTGGTGCCTTCGCACAGCCTATATTGGCTATCAAACTGTAGTGTGCAAACATTGCGTATTCCGGTTTGAATTGCCAAGTAGTTTGTGGATTTTTTTGAGTAACGAAACTTCTATTTTAATTTCTAAAACGCCGAACGTGTTGAAAGCATATGGAGCAAGACGGTCACCTTATTGTAAACGATACGCCTGGTTATAATAATGTAGCGCTGGTAAATAATACATCATGTTTTTGTTATCGCCTTGAAACTTTACAGTTTAAAATCTATTATGTAATTTCACTAGTCGTAATTTTCTTCAAACCGGAAGACAGTAACGTAGGCGCTGTACGATTTGTTAACTGCGGTGGTACCTAATTAGAAAGTTTCACGGAATAGAAACGCGCACTAGTAAAATTAGAGGATATGTATTTATTAATTTACTTATTTTCGTAGATTTTTTTAGTGATTTCCTCAGTAATATTAGAAACTACAACAGTGTTTATAACATATAATCTGTACCTTTTGATAGCGCGTCGTATTAGCCTCGGCTCGGCGAGTACATCGGCGGCCTCGTCCGCGGCGCCGGCTCTTTCGTCGCGGGGCTCACACTCGCTCAGGTCAGACAGGCTGTAGCTTTTGCGCAACTGTTGCACTAGACCACCGCCTCCCTGGTGGTACACAACCAAATTAAACAAACGCAATAAATCAAATGAAGGCGCGATAGTTCAATTTGTACGCGCTGTTCCAGGAGACCCGGCTATCCTTCACATTGAGGTTGAGTTTCCTATGAAGGAACACATCGTAATGAAACCAACAGTTTTCGTCGAAATGTGTCATCCAACCACATTACAAGACTGATGAACGCCTGATATAGAAACAATCTTTTAAACATCAGGTAATATTTAACTGTATCTTTAACAAGCCTTTATTCATGAAATCAATATAAGAGATCTAGACTCTTAATCAATGTACAGGGATATTCCGTCTTCAGCCCACCAGACTAGATAATAAGATGAATACTACCCACAATTGATACTACTCCCTGCTTTTCCATTATTTATGTTTATGTGGCAGTTCTTTTGCAACTATTCCGAGTACTTGTCAAACGGAGATATTCTATAAAATAATTTTTTTTATCTAAATTGGCAAAAATGGACCCACAATTATATACGTCAAGTCCATTATTTCAATATTAATAAAACTTTGTATACCGTCATATTTTAATAAATCCATAATTTTTGAATTGACTACGTAAGTGCACGACTACGATCCCAACGGTAAGCAGCGGTATAAACTTTGATAGTAAAGCCGCACCTGTTTACAAAAAGCCTATTCACTCTTCTCTTAATAATGTTAACCAGTACCTGTATTAGTGTAATTAATTACTATAAAATTTTAGTACTTAGTTGTATTGTAATATATTGATTAATAAGTTAACTTATAAAACAAAGAAAAAATTACTTACGCCATTTGTCGTACTTGGTTATCTTGTACTGTAGTTACCTAAGCATTCATTTTCAGTATCAATTTCTAATCACATTTCTAACAAATGATAACTCTCAATAGAATCACATAGTTTATTTGGAATTTAAGGTTACAAATAATATCCTAGTTATAACACTAAGTCAGTCACACAATTATAATCTAAGAACACAACACACATAGTCATTGACTTTGAAAGAACATGCATAAACAAAACTATACATTTTATACTCATGCAATGTACAAGACTATGCCTGAGATTTGACACCTTAAAAGAAAAAAAATTTGGCAATCGTTTGTATTCGTTGTTCTCAAAATAAATAGAGAAAAAAAACAAACCAAAGTAGCTTAGTGAGACACTAGCTCACGCATGAGCATATGTAGCTGAAAACTGCAATGCTAAGATAAAAAAACTAGATGATTTATAAGACTACCTATATAATGATTACGAATTTGTTGTGCATGTAAAAAAAACATCTAATAATCACAGTTGTTTTTTTAAGTGACAAAGAAATTTAGTCGACTGTTACTTCCTTCTCAACGGCGGTTTGGCTTCGAGTTTTACGACCTTTCGACTTGCTCCTCGACCTCTTCTCCTTCGACGCTTTGCGTTTTCTAACAACATCGCCACGACTGCGTGCCGCTGTCGGCTCGTAGTCGGGATCGTTTGAATCCCCAGCGCCGTGAAATAATTCTTCATCATTAGCGTCTTGCGTATTTATCTCTACTATCTCAACACCAGATACATTGTAATCACGCATGTAATCAAGGTCGTATCCATCTTCATATCTTCCCATCATACCGTCAGTGACATCCCGTGCTCTAATTTCATTTCTACCTTCAATGGCCGGGACAGCGTTCGGCAGGTTGAAGTTCTAGTTGAAGCAACAAATGCAAGAATAGGATTTTGGAACAGAACAGGGGGGAGGGGAGGAAATTAAAAAAGCGTGTTAATAAAGTAAAAAAACAAAAAACAAAATGTAAGATGGAATTAAATCAAGCAGCGTGCGTCGGAATCGATGTGCAGAAACAGCTTACGACGCTTTGAAAAATTGTGGGTATGTCTAAAATTTTTCGGCAAGCATTCGTGAGTTAAGTGATAAGTTGCGAAAATGTAATGCGATGTGGGGCTGTGATAGTGCGTTCAACTTAAACGTATTGACACTGGGATCTTGGTAATACTATAAGAATTATCCCACATTTACGTTCCATTTAACTGAAAATTATTTGTAATACGGCTAATTGTGTAAGAAAAAAAACGGCTAAACTGAACTAGCAGTAAAACTTTAGTTAAATGTTATTATACACCGAATTACTTGCATGAGGTTGAACGAAATAAGACATTATATTAACAATTTTTATAACAAATAATGTCCATCGTTATTGATACTTATTTAGTTCAATAAAAGTCAACCATGCTTAACAATAATAGTAAAAATTAAAATAAAAAACTTACTTTAATAGCAGTCTGCATAATAACGGTGGTGGCATAGTTTACGCCCTTAGTACCCAAGTTGAGTACGGTATGGTAACCTTGATCTTTGGCTTTAGCGATGTACTCATCTATCTCCTGAAAATTTGGAGAAAAAAGATTAAATAACGATTTATGCGAATATTGCACATTGTGTAAGACAAAATTTTACGGATTTTATTTAATTATTTTAATTATAAATCCTTAAAATGTAGTCTTATTCAAAAAAATTTGTTACAAAATTTTTTTTCTAATCGCGCTGCCAAATAAGAGCAACATTTTCAGGCTAGTAAATTAGTTTTAAACAGGTTGTTATTTTTCACCCTTGCTACAATTATTATAATAAATTAAAAAGTTTTTAAAACTTATAACAAGTGAAAAATTAGAACAGAAATCTCTATGTATAATATAAATTATTGAATGTAAAATAAATTTATACAAAATCCTATTGTAAACATCATTTAGCTTTCTTATAAACAATTTTCGTTCTTTAAGCACTTTAAAAAAAAATTAAGTGCACAAAAAGAATTAAAATAAAAATGTAAATTCTGTTCTTTGGTTTATTACAAAAAAAAAACTTGTGACTTGCAAAAGGGCTGCTCAGTTAATACGCTATACTATCACGCACTGCAATATTTACCATAACATGGAATTATTGTATGTACTAATCTACACCATAAAATAACATGACATAGTTTATTGGTGGTCTCTGTTGCCGGAGACCGTCTGCCTATCTTACTGGGAACGAGGCGTGATATATATGTTATGTATGAGTGTTTCCTTCATTGTCTATCCGTGTGTTCGTGCGTTAATCCCTGCATAAATATTAAACAATTCCTTACAACTACGCTAAGATATAGTACAATCATTTCGCAGCACCTCCTATACAACTGTTAGCAAGTGATTAGCTATGATCTATGTATAACGTAAAGATCCTGACTTTATATACCTTATTTACTTTTGTTATGTATAGGAACAGACTGTTTCTATCATGGAGTTAAACAAAAAACACTTGCTTTCTGCTATAAACAAAATTTTTAGTATTTAAATTTATTGCCTACAAATATTTCTATTTCACTTTTTGTTATATATTTGTATTCTTAAATAATTATTAATAGCCAAAAAAAATTGGTTACAAGATTTATCAACAAATAATCACCTGTTCCCGTCTGCAAAGCGCAGGGTGTACGAACTTCCTGTATAGGATTGACGATCCTTTGGTGGCAGGAGATAGAAGCCATAGCACCAGCACAATCTTCACCTCGTAGTAGAAAGGGAACCACGATAGGAACACATCCGTGAACGTTTCTGTGCACGTGAATAGTGCGAATACTATCCAGTACATCATCCATTTTACCTGAAAACAAATTTATCACATAATATTTTCTCAAACGTTAGACAAGCTTCACCCACACAAATACATTCAAGCTATACAGTGTCAAGGTTTTAGAAAGGTATTCAAGATCATCGCAAGTTATCAAAATACTAAGAGGATCCTATTTTAATAATGTTTACATAAAATAAAGACGCTATATAAAATCAAGCATTGCGGTGAATTAAAAGCTTTATTTTGTAAAAGTTGTTTGAGTGAAATACCTTCTAAAATCATGAAAAAAATATAAATGATTTCAAAACTGAAAATTTTAAGACAAATTACCGTCAGAGAAGTATGATTTTACAGCTATCATGAAATGTACTTCCAAAAAACTAATAAACATATTTTTGTTTAGCAACTTATAAACATTAGTTGACAAGTGTAGATGAAACAAAAGGGTTAGTGGAAATAATTGTTAGGCCCCACAACAATGAAAGCACTAAATACGAATAATTGCAAATAAATAACAGGGAGGAGGTAAAGGACACCATGCGAACTGAAGCGTTTCGAACAAGTTGTGCGAACAGCCGTGACAAGGCCGCACTGTTGGTAACTCTATACTTAACGCAACGGTATTGCTCCGACTATCATTTTCATTTAATATTGCACAAACATCAAAACTAACACATCACAAAGAAGGAAAAGGTTGTGATTTTTATAAAATACATAAAACAACTAAAAAGTAAATTACGAGGTTCATTATAAAAATTAAAAACCTCTATGGCAACACTGCGTTTAATAAAGTCAGAAATTAATTTTAAATGAGTGTAGGTTAATTGTCATATACTAATATTCGAAAATATTGATACAAAATAATGGTTATGTTCGTAGGATATATTGTATCATCTATACAAGAATCAATCTTAAATCAAACAAAAACAACATAAAGTCTGATAAAATTTTGGCGACAATCAATGATTTCTTGGGATAAATAATTTATTATCATTATTAAAGCATATACGAAACAAATCATAATGAAAGCGGTAAGTATTTAAACGCTTAAAGATGAGTAGAAACAATAAGTAGAGGTCAGTACTAAACATGTTATTAATCATGCTTGCTTCAACTTTAATTTAATTTCCGGCTGCGATCATTAGTGATAATTACGACACAGTTATATGCACGAGGAAAAAAGCTAACGTTATTGAAATTAAGATAAATAATAATTACGGGATTGGAAGGCAGTACTGTCACTAATCTATTAAATATATAATTTCATGATGGCTACGCTACATGTTTCATGAGGATATTAACTTTTTATACTCACGTATTCTTTTAAATTCTTTGTTCGCACAGCTTTGTAGGATGCATATGCGGGATAGAGAGTTCCAAATACCAATCTGCAAAACGGATACAGAATAAGGTATGATATCATTCTTGGTGCAAATACAGCCGTAGCAATGGACAGCGCTCCGAAATTCGCGATAGTGACGCTGGGGATACATCTGCTGAGAGCCACGCCGAAATTTACGACGAATTTGCTCAAGACTGGTCCACTCGGTTTATCGAAAGGTAAGTCATCGTATACAATGAAAGTGTTGTCGAAGTCTGGATCGTATTTTACAACTTCTAATCCACTGCTGCTGGTAACCGACTGTGTACACTCCGCTTCGAGTCTATCGACCATATGACGGACGCTTGTGAGTCCTAGGCAGAGTCTGAGGCGAGGGTTGTCACGGTTACAGCGCGCACGACCCGCCTCCATGGAGACAACAGTCACAAGACATCCAAATCCGTTCTACACTGCACTTATTGTTGTATCAAACCGAGCGTGTTCAATTGATAGCAAATAATAGGTTTGCATAGGTTAACAGTTTCATTGAGATTGGGTGCTGCTCAACAGGCGTGCGGTTGTCTTGCCTTGAAAATGAATTGACGAAATGAAAAGTTTGAAGGTCGTCACTTGAACTTCCTATTCTAAGATTGTTGGCAAAAGTATACATTATGGACTTTTAAAAAGTATATAAATAAATGATGTTAAAAACAAATTTTATAAAACCCGGCTGAGTGTCTTGCGCTCATTCTTGTCAGCACCGAGGCATTTCTTTTGCGAATGGGTAGTAAATTTTGTGTAGAAATTACGACTTTGACTACAAGGCAAAAAAAAAAACATTATTTCAAAAGCCTAATCTTAAAACGTGTATCAAAAATGCATCAAAATGCTAAGTCGTTTATTATATCAATAAAGTTATGTATTTATCTCTAGTTGCATGAACGTAAAAGAGATGTGGGTGAGAATATTTAAATTCTTACTTGTAACTTAATGTTCGAGAAAACTACATAAAAACAGCGTTCAGAAAAAAATAAAAAATATGAACATTAAATAGTTTAATATTCATTTTATATCGTGCAGTCCACTCAATTTATCCCATTTATTCATTGTCCGGAAAGACCGTAAGTCCGTGACCATTTAACATGTTCACGTCAAATTACAAACATTCGTAATGGACTAAAAGTGTTTGCTACATTTAGAATTACCTAGATCTAAAAATTGTCATACTTTATTAATATTTCAAAATGTTGCTACCGACGTAATTTTTTTATTCAGCTGCATCAAATAAAGTATAAAATCATTACAGCAGTTTCCAACTCGTGTAACGAGCCGATCTATTAGGCGTAAAAAGTTATTTATGTAAACTAATTAGTGAATTCAGTAATATGATTTCTACTTTCAAATACCTTAAAAGCAAAATATCACTTAAATTTATTATATTTTGTTAACCGACAACACGCAAAGTATTGAAGCGATAAACGACAAAATCATGCAGAAGTGGGTGCGGTGTGTGGGTTACTAGTATTATTTAGAATTAAGCATATACGTAATACTCTCATAAACCACTGCCAAATATTTTTACTGGTTGAAACTGGGAGACCGCTTAGATCGGTGGTTTTCAACCTTTTTTACATAGGTACCACAAAAGCGCATTAGCTATGGTATCGCGATCCGCAAAACAAAAGTAGGTAACAAATTTTTTGTAACGTCTTCACAATTGTTTCAAATTTTCTTAGAGAACTATGAAAATATTTAATGTCTATAAAATTTTATAAATGTTAAATAATTTAAAATGTCAATTTTATTAATTCCGAAAGTCTATTTATAGATATATTAGACCACATGCGGCCTGCGAACCGCTAGTTGAGTATAGCTGGCTTAAGTTAGGCAACCCATCACCTTAGTCCCTTCAACGGATTCCCGTCTTGTCGTGGCGGAGGGGCTCAGTAACCGTAGACCGACACACGGTGAAGCGAAATGGACCCCACCCGGCCGGCCCGCGGCGGTGGGCCAGCCGAAGCGGCCGCTCCAAGTTCAAACACCGGTTGGATAACTGGAACTCACCGGAGCGGCCGGCTGCAGGAGTGGTTTCATACTGCCCTCTGCAGCCGAGGTGGGGTCGCAGAGAGAGTTACCTCTGCGACCAAACGGTCTCGCACCGTGGATGTGGCGGCAATGGGGCCGCGGGGGAAGAGGACTGTCGGTATTGCGATGCGCCGTTCTCCCTATCTTCCGCGACCGTTAACGTGTAGCAGTGGGCACAACATCTCTCCGCCGCAGGGAGCCGAGAGAGGTTTTCTCCCGTGGCTCCGATGGCCTCTGGGCGATGGATTCGAGGGAACCCGTCGTCCAGAGGCATGTCCCTAGAAAGGGAGGGTTCATCCCTCCCTCCCGAGGTGGGGCTGCGAAAGCGACCTGCGCTGACAGGGTCACGGTTGCGAGCGAAAGCGTGACCCTGCCATCAGGCGATAAGGCAGAACATCATGGGTATTTTAGTCGGTACAAGTCCGACATAACCCGTCCTTGCCCCCGCGAGGACGAGTACGCGTAGGCATTTCCTCCATCAGGAGAACACCCTCATGGTGGCTTCTCTACACGAATAAAAAAGTACAAAGGTAAAAAAACATGTTTTAAAGCTAGACACGTGATAGGTATTACAGATACTATAGATAACGTATCGGTATACATAAAATACATATTAAAACGTTCTTATGAAAAATAATTTAATTGTTTAAATATAATTATCATTGATATCGGCAGATAATGATGTATCCGATTTGATAGTAGTTTGTGTTGCATTAACTTACTGCAGTCTGCAAACTTGCACAAAAATATTGCGAGTCGGTTTCTGTTCTGCGAACGATGAATAATAAACGACCGGACAACAAAGCGTTTATACGATCACCAATTTAAAATGCTCCACTGCGCCTCAAGTGGTCACTTAACCAATATACGACTAGTATTCATCAGGCCAGATCCAATAACATTGGACGACTTAAAAATAAAACAAACACAATCGCAATACAGTTACAACTGTCTTGTTGACTGTATGTACATATAAACAGAAATTATATAACCTTTGTTTTATGAGAAACAATGCAAGTTTATTTTTGTGCATCTGTCAACACAGCTGTTGGTATTCATCAAACCGTCCTGGTTTCTAAATCTGGTGTTGGGACTTGATCATCGAGCGAACTCTTTATGAACGTACTCTAATGAAATATTTATAGTAACGCAGCTATAAGATAATATTTTGTAACATCGGCCTCCTTAATTTTCCACAACTTCAAAATCTAGTTTTTTATTATTTATTAATTTTGCGACATTATTGTTAGGGCAATGAATAAATAATTGTTGTCTTGTAATGAAATCAGAACGGAAAACAATTTAAGTAATAGTAAGTAAGGTCAGGAGAGTCACGTTCGGTAAGAAACTGGATCTATTCCAGTTTATATATAAATCCAATTTTATACAAATTTATAATCCTAATTTCAATTGCATCTGAAAAAAGTTTTCAAGTCACGCATCATACTGGTGGTAGGTCTATATTGCCGTTTAACTATGTACCCGCGCAACTCTTATTTCTGTCTAACAGTGGTGTCTAAATATTACTATGTTCTAGTTTGAAAGACATTGTAGCAAGTGAAATTACTGGAGTAAAAAGAGTTAACATCTTATATCTCAAAGCGACGAGCACAAAATGGTGCTGTGTATATCAATGCTAAGTAGCGTCACGCTGTTATGGATTAATATCAGTTACAATAAGATGAGCGATTCATCTCGTCGGTTTACAATAAAAGATAAAGTTCTAATCGTCAACAATTTAAACTCAACCCGCAAATTATTGCAAATGATCGTTGCTGTTTATGCGAATTCTATTAAGCTACATCATATAAAAATAAATTATGAGAACGCTGGTTTTTATTCAAACGGCGAACAACACGCACGCGTTCCGTTCGGTTAATATTTCCTTTTACACAATCCTAAAATAAATATCCACCGCCGGTTGCTCCAAATAATTCGACCATTACTGGACCATTTGCTTACAGTTTTTTTAATTTTACCCTTAAACAAACGTGTAACAGACATATTTTATTAATGACAAAAAACAACATTAAAATTTGACCAATAGATATAATTAGCTATTCCCTGTCCGCTTTGCTGGCCGTAACACCCCTACAAATCACTTTGCGTAAGGAAATTCTTAAAATCCGTTATTAGCTGACCTCTAAATGGCAGAAGCAATATCTCCACCAATTTTTGAGTCTTTACGTCTAATAGTAGGGAGTTCGTGATGAACCAATGAATCTCTGGATATAGATATGTAAATGCAACATATGTTATATGCTCGGTGTTACAAAAAAAGGCGTCTAATGAGGAATTTTTCGTTAGTTATAAATTAATTTTTGCATTACATATTAACATGTTAGAATTATAAAACCGATAACTAAACGCGCTTTCCATTTGACGTACGAGCTGAATATCCGGTTCCGTGCCTTGTACAACGAAGTCCTTTCGTAATCACTGGCTGCCGAGTGATCAACGGACCAAATATTATTAGTAGCTCCGCCATAAATAGAAAAAATTTAACGGTATTTGATACGTGATTTGGTGAACAATTGTACACATTTTTTAATTAAGTCCGTACAAAAAATAACTGTATATTTGTAGCATTATTTCTAGGTATATGGCTTTTTATTTTTTATGAGTTTCACATATATATATATATAATAAAAATGGGTTTCCTTTGTTCGCTAATCACGTGAAAACTAGTGAACGTATCGACATGGGAACATGACCATTCCACACGGAATGATTTGTAGATTGTTATAGGCTATTTATATTTTAATTTCATGATCATAATCAGCCGATAGACGTCCACAGCTGGACATGGGCCTCTTCCAATGATTCCCACGGGTAGGGATTCATATAACCCTCTAGTCTCGGGCTAGTAAGAATAAGACTAAAGTAATCCCTGCCTGTCGTAGAAGGCGACTAAAAGGGTCTAGGAGTTTCGCGGGCCTGTGTGGGACAGCGTATGACTCAGCGATGATGCCTAGGAGAGTTGTCCTTCCTCAGAAACGTGTTCAAACAAACTGCAAAGGCATCTGTGCGTTCTATAAGAGATTCCGGAGCCTCTCCAAATGCACTGATGCAGAGCACTGAAGGGGTATTAGTGAACAAAAATCTCACATAACCCTGACTTCCCCCCGGAAGCAGGGTCTCTTGAAGATTTCCCACCCAAAACAAAAAAATAGGATTCATATGGGGTACTTGGGCCATTCGACACCACACTGTCACAACGCGGGTTGGTGGGATGAATTTCATAGATTTTTCATTTATCATTTTATTTCTAATTAACTTTAATAAACATTTACATTTCGTATTATTTATGTGGTTGCTATAAACAGTCATTTGTGGTTGCGGTTGCTCTCAAGGAATGTTTCAGACAAATATCAAGTGTAATTTATATTACGGCAAGCAAAGCGAGTGAGACATGAACTATTCATTAGTATAAAATATTTTTTTTTTATTTTTGTGTATTTTATGTTAGCAAGATTAAAGCGAGGAAATACACGGAAGGTATAAAAATAATAATGTAATAAAGGTGAGGTACATTTAGTACATTATTAAAAAATTGAATTGGTAGGCATATTCGAGGGAGTACATTTAACGATGATTATAAAGAAAATTGTTGCTATTTATTTCTCTCATAGAAATTGATCAGTTTTTAATGTGTGTGTTAATCATAACAAGGAATTAGCATACTTGCTCCGTTCAAACCTTCATAGAGCATGAATAAGGTAGCAACAAATTAAGAAAAGTAGCAAAAGAAATTTATTAATTAATTAAAAACTTATACGAGAACAAAGAGTGTCTAAATGCAAGTCAATCCCTCAAGATTTTATTAATAACTTGGTTGAGGTATGCTAAAGAAGACTGAAAGTATTTAGGAGAGAAGCGAAGCTATGCATTGATTATAGCCTTTTCTAAGTATTTACATATATTTTTTTATTAGGTTAATTTAGCCGTTATATTATTTTAGATATTTGTAATTCTCAATTATTGACTAATAAGCTAAAATCCAAATTTTACAGGATTTGATTATCACTAATTAACTTTTTTTACGTTTCACTAAAAGTAGACGAATAAATTCAATTTTTATTTAATATATATAAAATGACTTATATTATTCTGATGAACAGGATATAAAAAAGTGAACATAAGACATTTTGTTAATAACTTGAGGTAAAAAATTAGAGACATGATGATTAGCGAGTTATTTTAGTAGAATAACCTACTTAACGGCCAGAGTAACGTTGCGTTACCAACTACTCTCAAATTAGAGTATTTAATTATGAACTACTAGTAATTGGTAAATGAAAGGATTTGATAAAGAAAATAAACAATATGGTGTATATATTAGCAATATATTTCTAAAAGATATGGTTTATGACAACAATTAATTTGGTGCCATTTATATATAAATCACAACGACATGGTCCTCATAATAAATCGTTATTCTTATATCAACTTTACTCCGTGAAGACATTAAAGAATGGTAACAGAATACGTCACCCACAAAACTAGGTAAAGGTACGCGTTGCTGTGCCGAGGCTGAGCCTAAAAAGGTAAGACAAGCGGTCTCAATATGTGCATAATATGTCGGAGTCAAGGTGTACGACCTCCAGACGCTTCGAGCTGATTGAGCACACTCGGAACAGACACTAAAAACTCCAGTGAGCGAAGACCAGAGTAATGAATCACAATACAGTTAAAAGTCAACGCACTTCACTCTCTGCATAGAACGGCAGCCGTTAACACAAGCCGCGATCACGAACTAAACTTTAACTGCAACCTAAAGGCGAACGGCCAGCGGTAGGCCTCACCAAAAATAGCACCCGGCTATGCACCAGGAAACCCCAATGATGAATTCTTAACGGACAGCGAGCTTGAACTACTCCTTTGTTCAAAATGATGACGCAGATTATATTACACAAATTACTGACTATCATGAAAAGCTGTAAATAGACAATGTAACAAGTTTCTGGTACTTTTAGGCCAACGCGGAAATCTTTTAATTAGAACTATTTAATGTACAGCTACACAGTATGATGGTAGAAACAAGAATAAAGGTGCAAAGTTGCCAAATTTCAGCTTCAGCTGATTCTAAAACCATTCAAAACTGGCATTATGCCAGTCCTAACGTCGAACATCGCCTAGTTTATTAGGTTATTAGACGCGTGTGAAGTAAAATACTATAAGAACTATACACAATTATTTTAATGTATTTGTTTGTAATAGGATAACAGATATTTTGATAACATTGTGAATGCTGTAGAAAACAGGAGTTTAGAGCTTACTACATTTGTTCTTTCTTGATTTTTATAATTAATCATAATTTATTGTTAACAATAATAAAATAAGCACAAAGCAACTTCAAAAATTTCTTTAGATCTATATTAGTGATTATAATAATAGGGTACAAAGACTAAATCTAGTACCTAAGACACACTGTAAGTGCTCCCTACAAGACCAATACTGGTGAGTGTTCTCCTCTGTACCGGCTTGTGCAATCTTACAATAATCTTTTCACGAATATCGATATATGTTCTTTATCAGCTTATAAGTTTAAAAAGCAAACTGTGAAAATATCTGCATTGAACGATTTGTCACTGCTCTAAAACCTATTTACAAATTGAATATAATTTAGTATTTTTTTTTATTATTTCTTCATATTCGTCTATGTCTTTTTTATTATTGTATAATTTGCAATTGTTATTAAGCTTTCTGTTTGTAACATATTCTAAATACTCTGTTGCATAAAATATTGAGGGAGCCCCATATTTTGTGTTAATAATCTTGTGTTAACCCATACAAAATGTACTTGATTGTATAATTACCTAGATTCTTTAGTCATAACATTATTTTGTGAATATAATATGCAATTAAGTAGTTATTCCAAATAAATAAAATAATATCCTTTAATAAAATCATTAGACAAGCATGTTAAGAGAAAGATTTCACTAAAAAGCATTTATTAAAGCAATCTATCCTTAGTTTGAGAAAAGGAAAAAGAGCTTTGTTAGTTCATCCACTAAATAAACATTCATTGACATTAAGTTATATAGTCCACATTTTGTTTTTGCATATAGAGTAAAAGAATCATAAAACTTTATAAAGTTCCTTATGGCATTACTTTGCAGCCTTTAGGTAAACACATAACTTTAAAATCAAGTTGACCATTGCATAGAGCATATGATCAAGAGCATGTGTATATACTGTAGAATGCAATAAGTGTGAAAGTACCTACTTGAGGTACTTTTATTTATTAGAAAATAAATGCAAGTTAGTATGGTAATTCATAAAAAGTAATGCAATTTTTTACACTTATGTTGCTTGCATTTATTTTCCAACCAATAAATAAAAATATCTCATATAGGTATGTACCTTTTAAAATAAGAGATAAATCTAATTAATTTCTAAGATAAGTCAAAAAGCAAATGATATAAATTTTATTTATATTATTTCTGCAGTTTCTCTGTCCATAAAAGAATCTGATGCTCAACTAAAACACTTGGCATAAAATAATTCAGCTAGAGAACAAAGAATTGTTCATGCATTATTTATTTGCTGCTGTGGATATAATTATATAAAGGATTAGTTAATGTTCTAAACACTCAAATTAATTAAATGATTCAAGAAATTGGAACAATTTGCTATTATATGTGAAAATAATACAAGTAAACTATTTCTAATTTTTCTTTTAAACAATGTCAGCTACTTTACAACAGAACTGCAAAAAGTATGTCTGCTTTCTGTACTTGGTTCTGGTGATTTAGCATAACCTTTTCTCATACTACACTATGGCTAATATCTTAATATGTGTTTGTTTAGTACATGATCACCTACTCAAAATTCATAAACCCGTAGACATATTTACTAAAGAATAAAATTACTTTCTACCACAAACAAAGGTTACCTAATCTTTTTCCTTATATGTATACCAAACAGTGTCGACAAGAGATCTTAGTTGTTACTAATAAACAATTATTTTCCAATTCGCTTAATAAAATAAACAAAGCACCGAAGGAGAGAGAACATACAAAATATATAATTAGAATTATTAAACAATTGCAAGTCAATACTCATTATTCTAAGGAATGTGATGTATGTGTGTACTTTAAAAATAGTAACGCAATACATTAATACCTTTAATTTATAGGTTGAAGATATTGGATCCAGAACGAAAAAATTATAAAATTATTTACACAGCCCGTTATGAAAAACACAATATTAGACAATTTTTGTTAGAAAATACAAAGAAATTTTAGTTTAGAAAATTGTTAGATTAATCACAATTACACAATAAATTCTAATTCTGATAATAAAATGATACTTACATAACCAATCGGGAAATTATTGACGATATCATATTAATAATCACATAAGAAAAATGTTCGCAAAAATAACCACAAAAGTAAACATGACAAAACACAACCGTTCAGAACTAAGACTAGTCCGCCATGTTAAGGCGAACTGATGTTTTGATCACGTGATCCCAATAATCAATAAAACAATTCGTTCATAAACTTGTTCGAATAAATAATTATTGTAGAATCTCAATAGTAAAAATTAAAATCCGTTAAATCCTAAATTTTAAGAATTTTTAAATAAATAATAATCACCTGTTTAATTAAACGTTGATCGGAATAGTTAAGAAGTAAGTTCTTATACAAAATAAAGTGGTTTAAATAATTTTAGGGGTTGAGAAAAATCATTAGACTTTAGTAACAATTAATATTCTGTTATTATTATATTTTGTAAATTTAATTCTTCTTTAGTTTAAATTACTGCCACCTTCAATTACAAAACTGAATTGATATTCTGTGTGCCATCTATTGGAATCATATGAAAGTAATAAAAATGTTTAGAATTGGTTGAGACTATTAAGCTAGTAAATTAAAGAGGCCTACAAATTCAAGAAAAGTTTCAGGTTTATAGTATTGTTTTAAATTTGTCGGTATACTGTATTCATCACATAGAGCTACCTTTCAGGCTGGCCACTACACAAAAAACTGTGTTATATGTTCATTGTGTTGAGTTACTTCGTTTTATACGTAGTTTCCTTTGGCTCTACGAGGAGTGTGACGTGTTATGGCGTTTATGCGTTTTGTTTCTTACGTTAGTGTAGTTTTTTACAGTGAATAATGTGAATGTGTAGTTCGTTATGGCATTAAGATACCGCGAAGATTTAGTTGGCAAAAGATTTCTGTCTGTGAGTGGTGTGACAAAAATTAACGTGAATAAAGTTTCCGAATGGGGATGGAAAGCTGGTGTTATCAGAGCAGCCTCACTCAAAGATAACAAGAACAAGGAGCTGCAGGTAAAAGAGATTTCGTCTCTTAAAATATTCCATATTTTAATAAGTACGGGTTTAATTCATAATTTGCCTTATAATTACTTTTAACGTTGTCAAATGTTTTCGTTTTCATAATGCGCGCGTTCTTTTATGAAATAGTTTGTATATGTCCAAAAAGGTTTATTTACCTTATCGTAGTCTTTGTTTGTATGGGCTTTTTAACGGTTTCTGTTATATTGTTGTTCATAAACAATGTTAGTGTATATGTTAAAGAAACTTCATTTACCATAGCGTGCTAAGAATTAATATCAATTTTACAAACACATGGTAGATCATATAATTTTTGTGTATTTTTTCAATTCCATGAAGAGACGGAACGACCAAGACATGGATGGTAGTGACATGCTTATCTATATCAATATGGCGCACGTTAGATTTAATTCTCATTATCCCAATAATTATCCACGCAGCCCTTTCAAACCAAACACAGTAATCACTGCACACTACTGTTTGTCGCTAGATATAGGATTTTTGTTGGTAACTATCTAAACATCTCCAGAAATAAGGTCTTACCACTAGTGAAATACTCTTCCTGCGATTGTTTTTACGCAATCAATTAAAAAATGAGTTTCCTTTTAAAACAGTTTATTTCCTCTTTAACCTTTTCGGCTTCCGACCGTTTAGGTACGTTACCACCGCAGCTCCTATTTCTGCCGCCAAACAGTAGTGTGCAAAAACTACTGTTTCCGATTGAAGGGAGTTGAAATTACTAGGGTAACGAGACAATATCTTAGGTCTAAAGGTGACGAGCGCTATTTGGTGCAGTGTATAACATCTTAACTAGCGCCACGTTGTATCACTTACCATTAGGTGAAAGTCCCCGCTGGTCTTGTCACTTTCTTGAATAAAATCGCTTAGTTTAATAAAAAAAATTCACCTTTAACAATAACATGTAAAAGTATATGGAAATTTACAAAAACTTATAAAGCCCTGCAGATGGTTTGTATGTTCATAATGTACCATTTGTTACGATGGGTTGCGCTGACGTAAAAGCGAGTCTAAACGCTAGCCAAGATCTGGAGGAAAAAAGATACCACTGCCGTATATCGCGATACAAGGCTCACGTTTGGATACAGATGTTATCTTTTAGTCTGATATCAACTCTTCGCCTCTCTTCCATATATTGTTTTATACACCCATTAATGCTAAACGTGTTGTTAAATAATTATCAAATAAAATCCAAAAATAACGAAGACTTTAATAAACAATTTTTTTTCCGAATTGTTAATACAGCGAATAAGATTCGAAAGGATATTTATCATGGTTTTTTTTGTGCAATTGATTTACTTAAACGATGTAGTTTGTTCAGGTATCTGAAAAAGGAAACCTATCGATGACTATTTTTACTTTTTCTGCTTATCAACACTGCAATTTCTTTACCTGGGAGGATTCGTAATTAAGAATAGATTTACGTCAGCTATTCATTAACGGGGTGAAATAATCCAACTACACCGCTGCCTTTCCGTCTATTATATTAATGGATAGCATTTGTCACCGTAGCACTTCCGCAATTACGATGTCGCAATGACTAACCAGCCGATTTGTTTACATCAATAGCCATCCATCCATCGAGTTGTTTGTTACGTATATCGTGTATGAAACGGTTCAAAACCGAATGCACATGGCGCTTGGTTCGTCGACCCCGCTCTCACCGCGTTCGATGCACCGCCCGCCGCACGCACCGCCTGAACCGTGCATCAGAACTCACCCAAGTCGAGCTTCGAGCGAAGCAAAAAACGAAAAACGAATCACAAACATCGTATCAACGCCAAGAATCTTTTTCTTATTGGTTTCTATTTAAAATTCGTAATGTGGAACCCAGTCCACGGCTACAAGATATTATTAACATCAAACATATCGCTAGATTTACGGATGAAAATAAGAATCTGTTCAAATGAAATCTTTGAGAGAAGAGCGAATAGGATTCTTTTGGACTAGTGCGTTTTAACATCGAACTCTACAATTCCTGTTTACCATCAGGTGGGACCGCAGTCAAGCGTTGATCCATATAAAATAAATTATTATATGTTTCTAATTGTTTTGCTAGGTAAAGATTTATAAGTCCCGCTGTTTTATTTGTAAAATCTATAATACACTGAAGAGAGGAAAGAAAAAAATTAAAATTAACATTTTATGAAGAAAACGTTGCTGTTGCTTCAGAGATGTTTAAATCATCATCTCTTCAAACTAAAGTGTAAAGAGGTTAGGGATGATGTTAAAATAAGTACTTAAAATTTGAATAAAATATGTAATTTTTTATATAAAAGTTATCTATATATCAAATGTTAAAATTGATGTGACCAAAACAGAAATTTTATCTTTTCAAATTCCTCTGTGTATGTAAATGGAAAATGTCTTGATTTAAAACATTTTAGATATTGTTTTCAATTCAAAATATAAAATAAAACTTCGAACTAATTCTAGCTATGGTTAGAAGCGCTTTTTTGCGGCCTTGATATAGCGCATTATCCTCGCTTGTTAAGTAATGTTGTTGCGATGATCTTAATACTATTAATTACATGATACTACAGATTTTTGTGCCCTATTAATATTTGAAAGAAACAAAGAAATCGTTTGTTGATCTGATAAGCTACAATAGATAATTTTATGTGTTTTTGTTTTCAATTACATTTGTTGCTCTGGTTTATCTCCTTGATTATGACAACATGAGACGATGATAATCATAAATTTCTTTGTTAAGTCATGATTTTTTAAATAGCTTCCATGATGTACAATGTCCGTTTCAATATAATTTGGGTGATCAGTGTACAATTAGTACAATGTATTTTCAAAATAATATTGTATTAAAATTATATTCTTTACTATTTACATATTTTGCATTAATGTAAGGTTTAATTCGAAGTGATTCGAAAATCCAAATCGTAAGGCGATGCGTCTGCCCGCCTGCATTGCTTCTCATTTATAAATAGACGACATGTCTTCGTAGTGCTGCATTGCTCTCCCGCCGAGAGTGGGAAACGCCAGAGAAACGAACTTAAGTAGGTTATCCACACATCTGATTTTATGACAGGTTTATCATTTATTCCTTAGGAATTATGTTTAAAATATAATATTCTCGTTTTATCTCGAGCAAACTGAGGAAGAAATGTTTTCAGAAAAAGGGCAGCGGCTTCTCCTGTAACCCTTACTAGCAATTACTGCAAGGCAAATAGAAAATACACATTGCCTCATCAACCAGGAAGAAATTATAATGCAATCGGTATATACAAGCCGGATAAATAATTTACAACTCCCAACATTTTATAATAGTGATAATATGCACTTCGCTTGTTAAACTTTGTTTTTAAAGTGGAGAGGAAATGTTTTCTTGGATTTATAATTTATTTATTTATATATTAGGTCCTTACATATGAAATTGGCGTTTTGTACGGAAGGAACATAAAGTAAATTGTTATCTATGCACTTTTGCCATCTCATAGGTAGTTCGTTGATTGATCCCTTTACTAAAAAAACCAAGGGGGTTAGAAGCAATAAAGTCTTTGAAGGCTGTTTGGACTGTCGTAGCTCATCTAACTTAGTGATTGTTTCTTGTGCAGTGTGTTATCTTGCGTTGTCGTGGAGTAGCAGTGGCCTACAGTGATTAACCAATCTCGTTTGTTTAGCAGGTAGTTCTTCCTTTATGGTGTACAGTTGCTGACAATAGATATCTGCCGTAATCGTTTGGCCAGATTCTAGAAAGCTGTAGTGAACGATACCGGCGCTAGTCCATCTAACACTCACAAGTAACTTTTTCTTAGTTAATTTTCGTTCAGGCTAGGATTTGGCTGGATATCCAGGGTTCAGCCATTACGATTTAAAATCCCTTCATTATTGTGTCGGTTGACCAATGTAACACAGCAGTCGAAGCGTGTTTGCAAGTTCGATTCACTTAATTCATGAGGTACCCATCGTTCGTTTTTTTTACTTTCCCAATATGCTTCAAGTGGATTAATACAGTTTTGTCACTTACCCCAAAGCCCGCAGCTATCTCTGAAGTGCTTTGTGATGGATCCGTTTCCACAAGAGCCTATAATTCTTTATTTTTCACTTTGGACTCCGGCCATCCACGGGGTTGGTTCTGAAGGTCGAAATTTCCAGAACGAATACTCTGAAACCAAAAACGTACCGTGCTTTCTTTTGCGACACCAGCGCCGTACACATCATTAATCCTTCGTGCTGTTTCTGCAGCACTGGTGCCACGGTAGAACTTGTACTCGTAAATATACCGATATTTCATGTTTTACATTGTGCGGTAATAAGCGACGTCATAGAAAAAATAATGAGGAAAAAACAAATGAATGACTGTTTTCAAAACTGAAATGTACCAGTTAATTGAATTTATAAATTTGAATTTTGAAATTCTTAACCAAAGTTGAGATTTTTCAGATCAAAGTGGTCAGTACGACAAAACGCTAATTTCATATGTATATACCTAATATTAGGTGTGTTTATAGTGTAGAATGTGAAATATTAATCAACTAGCTGTTCCCCACCTGCTTTGACGGCCTCAATACCACTCTCTCGACTCCCTATGGGGTACGAATTTAGTAAAATCCTTTCTTAGCTGTCTTATACTCGGTAAAAGGAATATTTGTATTAAATTTCAAGTGTTTGGGCCTTACGGTTCCAGAGGTATCGTGATAAGTCTCTACATATGTAGAAATCTATCATATAGGGTGTCCCGTGGTAGATTTAGGAAATTCGAATATTTTTCTGATGGTTGCGCGGGGGACCGGGGAGGGGTTACAGTTTGGCGTGGCATTTGTGCGGATTGGTCAGTCACGATGTTGCAGTGGACTGGTGCTCTTTCTGTCAATGGAATAGTTCGACCGTTTTTCTTTGAAAATTCTCGTGGAGCAACCGTAACTGTTGATGGTGATGTCTATCGCCGCATGCTTAATGAGTATTTTATACCGAAACTAAGAGAACATCCATCGAACAGCTCTCACACGTGGTTTCAACAAGATGGCGCCACGCCTCACACATCAAGAGCCACCATGAGCCTCCTTCGCGAGATACACTCAGAATATTCTCGAAAGATTCCGCGGGTGTGTACGTCGCGATGGAAAACATTTGGACGGAGTGATCTTCAAAAAATAAAATTCGCATGTCTCGTCTTTCTTTTTATGACAAATATATGTATATTCTAAAATAACATCCTTTAATTGAATTATGAAATCCTAAATCTGCCACGGGACATCCTATATATGTAATGAAAAGGGTTTTCTTTGTTCGCCAATCAAGTGAACGCTAATGAATGTATCAGCATAGGACTATGAGCATTTGACACCGAGTGATTTCTAGATAGTTCTACGCTATTTATTTTTTGAATTTCATGGATACTTTACCTTTAATTTTAATTATATTTAATAAAAAAATTCATTCCGTATTATTTATGCAGTTGCTATAGTGACGGTAGCTATACAAAATCATTTTCAGTTGCGGTTGCTTTTAAGGAATATTTCCGACAAATTTCAAGTTTAATTTTGTGTCACGGCCAGTAAATTGACCGGGGAGGGCTGATTTTGGTATCGTCTTAAATAACTGCCAGTATAACAAAGTAGAAAAGTATCCCTTGGTCTTTATATTTTTAACGCGTTTAATATTATCTTGTTACTAAATAAAAACTAATCGACGATAAAGGTGAAACGAATAAAAACGATATTTCAACAAAAACTTAACTACTACTACAATATATATGTATAAAATTTTTATATTACTAACTTTGAGGTATATTTTTCTACATTAAAATAAATCATGACATTCATTCAGTGGAAGTAAATTTTCTGTGGAGTAATAAAAAAGGGAAAAATATATATACACTTCTACTGGGAATGTCCTCTCTGTCGCTGGTTTCTTAAAAGTAATATTATATTATATTCAAGTATTAAATTGATAAAATGGTGGGATATAGATTATATCACCATTGATCTTTTATGTTTCATTAATTTAATACGCGGACTAATAAACTATATACTATTATATACTCGTATAACTATAACATATATACAGATATGTGTACGCCTTATTCGATAGACCATTCTTACTTTAGTAAAGTGTTTTTTTTTTTTCACACAGTTGATATTTTAAATTATGAAATATATTAATCTTAGGTATGCTCTTCATACAAAAAAAATGCTAATGAACTTTCATTTGAAACAGTTTGCCGGAATTCACATATTATTAATGTGCGTCCTTTTTTCAAAGCAGTTATTGGTTGCTATGTTAACATAATGTTCTTTGCCATATATTATATGATATCGACCTAATAATTGACCCGTGATTAGTTAAAAAGCCTGTCTCGTATATAAACTAATTACGCGCGCTTTTCTCTGTGTTAGGCACGTGTTTTGTTTGCGTTTGTGTCTTTCCACATACATTGGCTGATAAACGTAATATGCGGCACACTGGTTACGTAAGTGTGAACTATTTCTTGTAATTTATGTACACTAGTTATCATCGATTCGATATGAATGTATAAAGAAATAAGATACATTCTTCTGTACTCTTTGCATATATATTGCTAGATGTTAAATTTTAACTTTCTTCAATAATTCTACGTACGAACTTGTACTAGGCCAAATCACACTCTCCTGTGCATATAAGGTTCTTTACTTATTGTGGCGCTGAGTAACCCCTTGTCATCATTGTTTCGATGTAGACCCGATATAAATTTTAGGGCAGATCTGAATATAGCGTATCTGGAGTCCGGTAATCGTTTGGATCTGGATTTCAGGACTAACATGAATATCACGATTTGTACTCGTAGTCATAAACTGTGACTGATATTTAAAAAACACTGTTTTTATTGTATTTCCGTAGATTCGCTTCCACAAAAAATATTGTAATAATATGTAATATTTAATTTTAGTTAACATGAATTGACAAAAGCAACATCGTGGGAAGCGAACCACTGTATAGATATTTTGCTCAGAGCTGTGGGATGGTGTTAGTTTTAATTGTTAGGCTTCATCACTTCGGCTCTATTCGCCACCATTTGATAGCATAAGAACCTAACTTATATCCCTAAGTACAACTTGTTTAAAAGGGTTATACTGTAACACTTTTAACGCATATTAACTCTTATGACTATATTATTATGCATAAGGTCCTAAGTCGTATCTAATTATTTCTGAATTTTCTTCTCACTAAAAAGTTATTTTTATTAGTACCAGCTTTCACATGATGTAGGCTATCTGAATGGTTAGGGTAGTGGAGCCGCGTCTATTTTTGTTGACAAGCAAATTGACGGACGCAATGCGATGCTGTACTGGTAACTTCCGTTTACCTCTTTAATATAACGGTTGGTAATTATCAGTTACGCTCAAGGAAAAGTATTGGATCTGCCTTGACGTTTTATGTTATAAAATATATCAAATCGTAATCGTACTTTTGTGCAAACTAAATAGGGTACATTTAGTATTCATTCGTAGAAAATTTAGTTTTTGTATTGTTACGAAATTAATGGAACGGTCGGCCGAATATCAAATTGAGATCAAATAAAATTTTTTAATCAACAAAATCATCCAGCTGATATCTGTGTTGTGCAAGAGCGTTGTGCACAAAGATCGCGAGAGCGATGGGGCAAGTAGGTCATAGGGGCGCGGAGGGAGCCCTTAGGCCACTTATCAACCGAGCGAACTGTGCCGCGGTAGGCGGCGAAAGCTACTACAATTTTTTTTTTGGTGCCGACTACTCTATCTGGTTGTTGTCGTATATTGAAATAAATAAAAAAAAACTCTACGTGATTATTTAATTTGAAGATATTTGACAACTTATGTTTAGTTGTGCTTACATGTTATTTTCATTCAACTTTAAATCAAGTTTTACACTTTATAAAGTACTAGGACTGGAACATGTAACTGTACCAGTTTTCAATCAATGCTGTAAGTATCTTCGGAAGTAATAAAATTGGATATAAATCGTTGGTACTTATTTTATTTCCGAACATATGAAATATTAAGTTAACGAACATTAGTAAAGCAACATTTAATTAAATTCCGCTTTAACTACTGTCTGTTTCAAACCTTTGGTTTTTGCTGTAATGGTTTATTTATGACCAGAGTCGTATGATGGAATCGAAATAGTGACCGTGATTCTGTAATCACACCTCAAAGCATTGGTACTTTATTTTCCAAATGTATGCGTATTCGATAAGTAAGACTATTTGACAATATTTGGCGTGTTAATGTTTTAAACCTGTTTTTATACTTGTTTGTCAATTTATCTAATGTACCTATAATAACGTACGTTCAAAAAATATGAAACTACGAATTTTTATTTTATTTAATAACACGGTTTAAGTCGAAAATATAGAATTTTGATTATAAGATAATTTAGGATTGATGTTGAGAAATCAATAGTTTTGTTAATCCGGTTCCGTTTTTCAGTTATGTTTTTATGTGACATCGATTGAAAGTGAGTCAGTGTAATGACAACAGTGCCATTGTTTGCTAAAGGCTGGCGATGCGACCTCGCTCAAGCCCTTCGCAACCTGCGTGGCCTCTGTGCCATCGACGAAAATAATGCTCGGAACACGTTCTCGTGACTCCCTTGCGCTTCAATGCCACTTTGTTTATTAAATAAACTTCGAAAAAATTTACAGTTGCTGCATTCATTTACCGAAGAGACTGCTCTAGAACCTATAAGCCCATTGCACATGCTTTAGATCCTATAAGCGTACTATATCGTTGAAAAATAGTTGAATGACAATATGTAAATAAAACGTATTGATTCTCAAGCAGTATGTTAGTCAATATGAATGCAGTTTCGAATAAAAAAAAGTATTTGTAGGTATAAGTAGCACGCCGAGTCTCTTGCGCCTATTTTTCTCAGGTTCCAGGTATTTTCTTTTAGCGATTGTACGGTAGATTTTGTCGTCCAATAAATGATCGAATATTTCTATGTTGAATGGAAAAAGTTGACTTTAACTTTGATTTGTATACAAAAACAAAGCGCAAACATGTATGTTTTCGTAATCCGCGTCCTGTTATTAGTTAAAACTTTAAAAAGGAAAATTGTTTATAATGTATTAAATAGTCTAGCAATTGTAGAATCTGTCGTCCAAAATACAACTGTGATATTTAGTGAATATTACTCCGTGAGTATGTTCACGCTTCAAAATTATTGTCCACTAACAGCTAACATCTACTCGCCGCTTACAAAACTTGAATAACAACAGTTAATTATTCAGTCACGTTGCAATGGTCTAGGAATAGAGCACAAAAGCCCGTACTTTCTAGCCAGACTCACTTGTTTTACCTACATTTACGTACAGCAAGCAACGCATGTTGAACAAAGCATGCAATTGTCTTATACGGAGTTTCTTTGTTGCAGTTATACAAAAGACGAATGCTTATCGCTATTTATTGCATGTATATTGCGATTAACTTTGCTATTTATAACTCCCTTTACAATAAACTTTACATTGATGTTATATTAGAAATTTTAAAAAATATTGACAATCCGATAATACCACTCTTTGTATTTTGAAGTACAGCCTTCTTAACACGCCGTACAAAATGCATAACAGTGGTCCACAATTAAATTTCTGTATTATGTAAAAACTAATATGAATATCTCCAACATAGTATTACCCCACAATAAAAGAAACACATTCTTATCATATCATATCTAGATCAAGTTTAATGTTATTTTCTATTGAATTTATGAATAATATATTCTGTTACTGAATTGTTTTACGAATTTTTAGCTATGATTGAATTATAATTAGCCTAAACATGGTCAAGCGCTTTTAATGTAATAATTTTTGTCCATATGCTGTCCCTCGAAGGTATTACACAAATAATCCTTTTCTAATTGTAGAATAGCAACGTAAGGATACTATAAATCGCAATGAGTATCAAACGTGTAGCTCGCGGAAGATTAGAAATAGCAATCAGGCATACCTCCCGAAAGCGTATGACCTAAATACTCTACGAGTACATTCTGTTGTGTTCTTTTTCTGTTTCACTTTATAATTTGGAAATAGCAGGTTTATACATACATTAAAAACGTTGCGCTAAGGAATTATTTATATTTCATCGTTTTTATAAAATAGTAAAACTTTTATCTCATAATTATTGAAATGAGTTGTTATACATCTGAAAGTATGAATAATAGTTTATTAAACATTTTGTGGCTTATAGATTTAAAGGTTTTGGGTTATCATATCTTGTCTTACATATGTTCATGCTTCAGTTACACGCTTTTAATTTTTCAGGTCTTAAATATTTCTGCTATTACTAGGTTATTGACTCTGATCTTTGTATATATTAGTAGCAGTGATCTATGTATATATTTTATATATGTTAGCTAAATATTATATATATTTCTTAGTGATACTGTAATTTTTTCTATCAACATCGTTTAATTTTTGTGTAGATACTTTCCTTTCAACAGTCTCAAGATGGAAGTAATAAATTAATTGAAGGCTCTATTCAGGTTAATACTGTTGGGTGAATGTCGTTTTCAATGCAAATACCAACCTGGATGTGGCTTTCCTTAAAGTGAAATGATAGTACACATTCATTTGTGTACATTAATAAATTAATGGCCGGGACAGAGGGTCTACATGACACGGAACTCGTACATGTAGTCATTTGTTTTCCAAAAAAATATATTAACAAAAGTATATTTCGAGAGTGGGGTAATAAATGTTATATATAGATAATGGTAATAATAAGCAATAAACTGTCATAAAATCTATGAGTTTTTTTGCAATAAAGTCGGAAACGATGTACGAATATCATTTCAGATTTTCGGATGGATAAGTCAGTTTGGACTCAATACAATAGCAAATGTTGACCCTAGAAATAATTAATATAGGCATAATTAAACGTTCACGATCAGCAATAAAGCAGGTCTCCGCGGACGCAATAAACGTAGATTGTCGACAGTCGGAGCGATGCAGGAAACCCGTTGGGCACGCGACGCGGCCTAACGGAGCGCGACACGAGAAATTAACTGTACATTATACCTACGGCGCGGCTACTAATCTAATACGATATACGAATATATATGTATATATTACGTTTGGTAAGTTTCTGTTGTTGGAGATCGTCTAGGTAGGTACCATCGCAGTCCTATTTCTGTCGCCAAACAGTAATCTGCAAACATTACCGAGTTCCGGTTTGAAATGCGCTGTAACTAGAGAAATTACTGGGGTAAAGAGACTTAATATCTTAAGTGTCTAGGTGTCGTGCACAATGTGGTAGAGTGTATCGCTGGTCTCGTCGCTTCGGAGAAAAAAAATCAATCATTACCAGCCGACAGGCGTCCACTGCTGGATATAGGTCTCCCCTAAAGATTTGTACTATAAAAAATCTATAGTGAAAATCAATGATATGAAAAACTATTTTTAAAATAAACGTTAACTTCAACTCTAATGAGTGATGCTGTTATTTTTAGATAGTAAGTATGCTAGTACATTTTTTTACGGAAAAAAGGTCTTTATCATTTCACCCGATGCATGTTAATTGTTTCACAAAACACTCTCTTATACTGTTTAAATTTCAATGGCTTCTATCGATTCTTAATGCCGTTTAAAAATTAGTAGTAGTAGGTACCACGTGGAGCTATCTCCACTCCTCTCGCTGGTACCTATGTACCACCGCGTCTCATATTACTGCCCCCAAACACTAGAGTGCAAACATTACTGTGTTCCGATTTGAAGACTTGCAGCTAATGAAGTTACTGGGGTAATGATATTTAACATCTTACGTCTCGAGGCTACGAGCAGTGTTGCGCGCTGTATATCATCTCAACTAGCGTCAAATTTTTATGGGCAGCCGTATCATTTACCATCAAGTGAACACTTCGCTCGTTCCCGTCATTTTATCGGAAAAAAATAACGTTTTGCTACATAAAACAGAATGTGCAACATAGCAACATGATTAAAATAAGTATTCTAAATCAAATAATATATCTCCTTAATAACTTAACAATGACTTACCGTCAACAGGCTATGTCGTATATCTTCTCATTCTGTAACCTGAAAAAGGGAATGGTGATATTTAAATTATATTATTTAACTTTATATTGTATGTATATTATATATAATATATTATATTTTCTCTTTTTTAAATACAAGATTTAAGTGTTAAAAAATGTTAATCGGAAAATTTTCACTACAATTTATAAAATCAACATATGCTTTGAAACAATTTTTTTATTTAAACCTTGACTGATTGTTAAGCATAAAACGATACCAGGCGTTAATTTTCAATGCAAACTATTATGTTTTGTAAATTGGCACCATGACCTGCCTTGACTGTCGGCCTTCCTACCGGTGAATGGTTCTTACTGAACGAGTCTGAAGGTGTTCTCAGTCAGACAGCGAGTTTCAACATCCTCCGTCTGCGTTTTTTTTAATTATCGCAATTACCAGATTAACTTCATTTTAACTGACTGCTTATCACGTGTTAATAATGAGTTGTTGTTTTTTTTTTTCGGTAAAATTAATTCTCAAGTACCGATAATGAACACTCCTTACGTAAGTGCGCGTAACAAACTTATCTACATATCGTCAGCTAATGATGAAGTTGAATTATCACTTACAGGTTACGGATATAGGTCCTATTTATCACTAATTCAGTATCAGATTTGTTTTGTTGTAAACTTAAAATAAGTATATAATATATGCTTGTTTGATTTAAAAGATATACTATATCAAATATACTTCAAGAGGTTTATTTGTTAAGGTAGTTTTTGGTTCTCTCTATTAAGTTTACCATTAGGTAAAAGTTCTTATCCAGTATTTCGTAACGTTTATGAGACTATAAGGATGTTCATTGTCTCTCTCTCATTCATTGTCTAACTCGTTTTGTTAATCACCTTTTGATGTTCAGTCTGGTTTTCAATTAAAAAAATATGAAAACATCGACATATTTTAAACTATGATGGCCGGTGGGGACGGGCAGGGGCTAAATATTTTCATGTAACAGGTGTGGTTGACGATCGGTGTTGCCATCCGGGTCTGTTGTAATGAAGGGGAACCGGCACTAATTAAATTTATCAGTGACCTACGTGAGCATATATATCTCCAAGCCCCTCTAATATTTGTAAAGGCTCATCAGTCTTCATCGTGCAGTAGTTATAATGAATCTTTATTTTTGATTTCCCAAATTCATATGAACAAGATATACCAAAAATATTTAATCTAATTATTTCCAATTTCTAAATTAAACGAAATTTTACAAATTGTTAATACTAATGGCCCTACTCGTTCATGTATAAGACGGAAAAGGTTATATCAAAATTGTTAGATATATTGATTATTGCTTTATCGGTAAAAGATTTATGTTAGTAATCTTTTTTCTAGCCACAGCAATCATCTACAAGGTTATTCACAATAGGTTATAATTTTATTCAGTGTTCATAATGATTAGGTAGACCCAATGTGAACATAAATATGAACAGGTGTTATATAAGATTATGCCATTAAATTATGATTATGAAATAATAATTTCAAATCATATGTTTTCAAGTTAATATTGATTATCTTTGATAGTAAATACATATTTAAATATGAGAAGATCGTGTGAAAGGAACATTCTATCATTCGAAGTTTGTAGCATTACGTTATTGTCATTAAGTAAACTATTCGATAGGTTTGTAAAGGTTTCTCAAGAAAATTCAGAGAATAATCTTTATTTTATTATAAAAACCAGCTGTTCCTAGCACGCTTTGCTGGACATAATATAGAATTAAATTTGAAATTTAGACATGAAATTTGTCGGACATATTCTCGCACATCGACGAGCCCTTTCCCATTTTTGACAACCTCGCAATTCTCTTTGGGGATGGAATTTTGCAAAATATATAGTAAGCTGACCTCTAAATGGCAGAAAAACATCTCTACCAAATTTTAAGTCCTTACATCTAATAAATATCTGGGGCGTCAGAATTGTTCTGCCGAACCAGATACAGAAAGGACTGTATCACGCTGATCGTCAACCTTCATTAGTTGGAGAAGCACTTTAAGAAGAAGACATCTAATAATTTCGCAAGCCTCGTGATGAGTCAATGAATCTCTGTATATCTTCTGTAAGATTACTAAGAGTTTCACGTAAATTAACTTACGATTTGCACGAATGAATGTGATGGTCATTATTTCATTGAAATTCTTGTGGTGGGTGGCTATTGAAAATATGAGTACCGACATATAATTTTCATTTCAGTAAAATCTCATCGGAGTAACAATTACCCTTGACGACATTAAATTCTTTTAGTAAAGAGGAGAATGGTTGATTGATTTGACACGAATATGTTTAAGGAATATATAGAAAATCTAAAATGAATTGTTTAAATCATTAGAATAACCGAATATTGTAACTGCTGATAAAATGAATACGATTCAAGCATATAGCGGTTTGTTGTTTAAGTCGTTATTGTTGTCAGCGATAACATGCACCTACTTGGTTTTATCATGCCGCTATAAATAGTAATCACGAGGAGCTGTGCTGCTGATGTGCTGTGTTTGAATACGAGTTATTGCAACAATATACTTCATTTGTTAAATGTGTAGCATTCGCGTAAGCCTAAGAAATCATTAATGTACTACTTTGTTACAATTCTCCTATTAAAATGTAATTAATAAAAAATAATATAGCTCATTAGCTGAAAGTAGTCGCAGTGAGGATATATAATAAGGATACATAAAAAGTGTAAGGGCAGGCAAGGCAGAGTGCATTACTGTTGCGTACATGTGCTGCATTTTATTGCTTGTTTATTGTTTTACAGTAATATACATTTCCATAGCTTACGCAAATCACGGAACTGATTGAAAACTTTAAAGACAGCTTCTTCCTGAAATACATTTATAAAAGAAATATAACTGTCATGCTTATAATTATAACAAATAAAATAAACTATCTCACACACAAGTCCAATTTCGGTATTACATATTGTTGAGTTTGGTGGCTGGTGGTTCGTTTTTTCCAGCCTGGAATATTCATTGGTCTTTAAATTAGAATTTGTGTGAGAAATGTACTCATTTTTTTTTAAATTTTGATTACGTTTTTAATAAAGTTAAAATGAGATGCTTTTTGGATGTTGTGATGTTTAAAAGGTCTTGAGGCTCGTAATTGTGTAAAAAATTAAAATAAAGTTAATTGCGTCTTCACAAATTTTGTCTGAATTTTGACATAGTGTACATTTATCGATTATGTTTGATAGAACATGTGGGTATATCGTTCCATTAGATTTGTTTAGTCCAATTGTAGTTAAACACGGCAACAGTACCAGCGCCGGTTGTGCAATACGAATAACGGACGGTCATTTACGACGCCGCACCGTGTTCGCTCTGAGAAACCGGTTACAGTGAGGTTACGATCTTTCTTCTGTGTTTGTTGCTCGTGCTTGTTACAAAATGTGTGATCATTAAATCTCTAAGTTTTAAAAAAAAAAAAATCTACGGCATGTCTATTAAACAAACGTCTCTTACTTGTACAGAGTATATTATGGTTGATATGATCGGGTTACAATCAATTTTATAACAAAAGTAAAAGTTCACCCTTTATTTGCTATTATTTATTACATATTACATCTATAATTTAAGTAAAATAGTTTATTCTCTAGTGTCTACTGCCTTTGACAAATAGTAATGGCTATTAAAACTATCTTTATATATATTTCTTTTTTACTTCGATGGCTTGTTACTCGTATAATAAACACAAGCGATAATCATGACGTCGTATCGAACCATACAAACGTATCTTATATAACTACGGAAGAAATTAGAATTGTAGTATTCTAAGAACAATAGAGAGCTACTCGGAAATGTATATCGAGATCGTGTAGAGTTTTACATATATTACCTGCTTTAGTATACCTTGAGATACAGGTTAGTTAAGTATGTGTCCGGTATTGATGAGAAAAGTTATTTTCCTCCGGCGAGTTATACATACCTTCTAGTAACACGAGATCGTAGCTATAGCTTGCGAGAAAGTTTAGAACACAGGGAAGTTTCTAAAGTTCACAGTTCTTTATCAGCCAAAAGGCCATAAATAGATGTTTTTATTTAGGCATCTCTCATGTTCACTCTTTTTTTGTTTGACGTGGGGGAAAATGCCTTTATGTCAGGCTTGCACTGACTAAAACTCCCACGATTATCCACCTCGTCGCTTTATGGCTGGGTCACGAGAATGCTTTCGCACACCTCCGCGACACCCCCAGCGCCAGCTACACCATGCAGCTCCACCGCGGGAAGTAAGAACTCTCTCGCTTACCACCTCTGTATGGACACGCCGGAACATACAGCGCGCTCTCCTCTCGGCCTCTTATAGTTACCGGGGCAACGGATCCCCCTGATTCTGTAACCCAGAGGCCATGAGAGCCAAGAGAGAAAACTCTCCCGACTCCCTACAGCGGATCTGGTCTTGGGTTCCACCGCCAACCGTTATGCGGCCGCGGAGGATAGGGAGAGCGGCGAATGGCAATATCGACACTCCTTTGCTTCCGCGACTCCACGTCGGCTGCAAAAGGCAGTATAAACCTGCCACTGCAGACCACCGGCACACATCCGAGGTAAGCTCACGGAGTTCACCTGGAGCGGCCACCTCGGGCCGGCCGGGAAGTTTCCTCTTAGCTTCACCGTGGGTGACCAAGCCACGGCAAAGCGGGAACCTGTACGGGGAGTTTCACGTTCACCCTAGCCAAAACACTACACTAATGCTAACTTTAAAGACCTACGATCATAGTAAACAAATATGATAATTTTGCAAGCACGCAAATTTGTGAATTTAATTTTTTTTTCATTTATTAAAGCGACGAGACGTTCAGAACCTTCACCTGATATTGAAGGATTCGCCCGCCCATAGAAATGTGGTACTTGTTAGGACGATGAACACTGATAAACGTATTGTGGTTGTCATGTAGCGACATGTAATCACAAGTCTCGTTATCCCGGTAATTTCACCAGCATAGACGACCTCCAAACCGGAACACAGTAATTTTATCACAATACTATTTTGATGACAGTGTCAGGTACTGTAGCGCTCTCCAGTAATAGAGACCTACCACCAACATTAGGGTAAGAAGGTTATGTGCCATAAAAAGAAACAGTGTAACAATTTCTATTGTTTCGTACAATAGCAATTAAACGTATAGACAATTGATCTTTGTGTATATATTAACCATTCTGATAACATTTATAGTCGCCTTATTGAGAAATGAACTGTTATCATTTTGTGATTGTTCAAGTTATCTAATATTTGTGGCGTCCTTTGTATTTGCACTGTTTACAGTAAAATAGATGTTTACCTATGTTGAAATAATATAATAATTAACTGGTTAGTTTTTCGTTCCATAGCCCTGTTTGTTTGCTATCGTATCTCTAAACTACAGTGGCCTTGTAAACTCATTGCGACACCGTCATTCGACACTGCTAGACGTAAACGCGGCCGTTGACCTTTTTCTAAGGACCTTGTCGATTTTATTGTGTATAAAATGTTTACGTAGTGTTAAAATTCCAATCAGATTTTCAACTCCATAACGTATATTACGTATTAAAAAATATATTTTCATCACTTTAATTTCAGTTTTTATATTAAGCAGGTTTTGTTTTAATGAGTATAAATACTTAAATTTTGATGTCGATTTGTTATATTAAAAGACAAGTACATTACAAAAAAAAAATGTATTTATAATCTCTGGCATGTATATGAGATATAGTGTCATTACACTGATATTAATCTTCGAAACAGCTATACCGATTTAAACAAAATTTTCACTAGCACATAGCCGATAGGATAGAAGGAAATTTAGATTTAGTTTATTTACAATGAACAGATTAGGAGGACTCAATGCCAAAAATTATAAAAAAAGTTAAGATCGTATTTTTCATGTCCCGACTTGTGACCGTTCTGGCAAACATTTGCAGAAATTTGTTACATAAAGAGAGTGTATATTTTTGGCATGAAAAATAAAATAAAAATTAAATCAAAGTATATAGCTTAACATCCGACAGGTTCTCATATAAAAATAAATGTAGTCACTCAGTATTGTCGTACATTTGTTGATACTTCTGTTGTAAAATTCAATCATTAATATTAATTTGACATGTTGATTATAGTTTCGTTATGTTCTCGGGAGTATAAAACTATGTATCAGTGAATTTCATAGATAGTTAATTAAATTTTATTAAATAAAATTAACCATTTATATAATATCCAGCACACGATTAATTAACAGTTTATTTGTTTTACAATTTACAATGTGTATTTATTTCTTAATTTCCATAAAGGGTGGAAGAACGCCAGTAGCAGTGTGAGAGAATTAATGATACATTTGCCTCCGTATCTTCTTACAAGTGCACTCCACAACAAGAACTAATAGTGTTTTCGTAAGCCGTGTACATACGTAAATTTTATATTTTTCATTATTTTCAGGAACAAGCGTTTTTGTTTTATGAATTTACAATTTAATAAAACTAAAACGCTTGATACACAAGTTTTAATTATAGAATGTGACAAAACTCGACCAATTTTTTCTTATGCTAAACTGTCCACGTATCCACTATCAACCTAAAAACTGGTCCGACACAAGACATTTGCGTCTGAGATTATTAAAACGGTCATCGACACTACGATGTTTTCTTACTTTATTTAGGAGTTAATAAGATTATGACTTCGTGTCGTTATCCTTAAGGTTTTAGAATATTTTTCTTGAAGTAGTGCATTTTGTTTTTCTATCGTTACATCCAATATTTATTAATATATTGTTATATTTTTAGAACGGATATAATTACTTCCTAACTGCGATCAAAATTTTTAAATTGTAGAAGGTACCAGAACAAATTACTTCGTAATTTCACTGAAACTCGTCCGCCGTCAATCATTTAGGACATGATAGGACAGTACGTAACTAGAGGGAAAGAGAGACACGATTTTCGAGTGAGGATTAAAACCGAATGGTGAGGCCAAGTAAAGTTTATATGCAGCCTCCAATTTAAACCTACGACAGTAAATGAGCGGCTTTCAAAAGTAGGTCGAAATACGGAGGGCTGAATTTGGGACGTGCCCTAGGGGAGGGATCGGTAACACTCCGCAGTATGATGCTGTATAGTAGGACTGTGATAAAGTTCAAATTTTCATTCATTCATCTATGAAAACGTTTAACGGACACGTAACTTTTTTCATTTCACTTTATTGCATTAAATGACTATATTTTTGGTATTGTTATATATAATGAATGCACATTTTCTTTACACTTTTATAACAAAACAAATTATAGCACGATCTTAGTTATCAGTCTTGGTTAAGAGATCTAGATCTAAAGAAGTAGATCTCTTAATCACTTATTGTAGTCAACTTTTTTTATTTCCGAGATGAGTGAGATAATTCCTAAAATATACAATTGACTTATTTCTACATCTATTTTACAAAAATAGGTAAATCATTAGCACAGATATTTTTAATTAGAACAATTTGAATCATTTCTTGTAAAAAAACTAATAGCAGAGAATATATATAGTCTGATTAATTGTAGCCAAATGATGACCTAGTTTTTTTAAAATTTGACGTTTCGTTGCATTCAAAAGTAAATTTCTACGTTAATAAAGCTTTCAGTTGTATTCAATTTTGAACAAATTTTATCAGTTTTTTGTCAACTGAAACTGTAATAAAAAGTATAAGAATGACTCACTATGTATAAATATATAGGTTACTCTTTCTCATCTCCTGTTAATTTATTTTAATACAATTTTTTGCTCTTTTACAGTGGTTAAAGCTATGGTTATAACTTCCTTAAATAAATAATAGCATTTTTGCCTTATAAGTAACCGGTACTAATAAAAATTTGCTTTTTCTAATCAATGCAAGCATTGCGTGGTAAAACAGTTACTACTTGCACACTGAAGCATTTCAATCGATTCGTCATGAAAATAAATTCCTAAACTGACTTCGTAGCAAGCCGATATTGACACCAATAACAACCTTCTTCGCCTATTGTAAAACAATGTTGTATATATTCATGACAATAATGTACTCTTGAATTACTAATTTGCGTTATAGGTAAATCCATTAATTGGAGTTAATATTAAAGTAAACTTGTGACATAAAAATAATTATAGTACCGCTATAATATTTTTATTCTTTATACTACGACCACCAAAATTTTGATAAATCTTTTTTCTATATAGAACCGTTATTTACTATGCCTTCTTTATAATAATCTAAGATATACTAAGAAGATTGTTGCAGTAAATCACGTTGTTTATTATCTATTCGTTATGTAATAATGTTGTGAAAGTTGTACATACCTTCAATAAACAGGTAGACATCAGTATTAAACATTACTTCTAACATTTTACTGTAACCATTTGAATGTATGGTGTTACTGGTGTGCTTTTTTAAATAATTAAAGGCCTTGTAAATAGACTAGATTTCTGTTCCGTATATGGTGGAATATGAATGGTGGTAGAATTCTTTTCCAACTATGACTTCCAACATCCGCTATGATATTATAAATCTTACGTTGTAATATTATTTCTGCGTATCAGTCAAAGTATGAGAGCGAGAGAATTCTTGGCGCGCACGCTTCACCATCCTCATGGTCACTTAATGTCATGTAAAATTGAGGCTAAACCTTAGCACAGTTAGTATTAATGTTAAAATAAAAATTTGAAAATACTAGTAATATAAACTAATACACAGATGGTAGTGGTGTTATATAGGATTTACGCCATGAAGCCATGATGTCATCTGAACACAGATTGAATATGAATAGCTCCAGTAATACGAAAGTAAGAACAAACGTTGAATTCCTTTTACTTGTTACAGCATGTAAAACGTATATAGAACAACATAACCATATATAGATGTGAATAGTCATAATAAGATAGATTTTTATAACAGTAATTTGTTCACTAAATTTTTATATTACACACTACACTAAAGTTAGTAAAAGTTACATTTATACGTATAAGCAGTCTCGGCACATATAAATTAAGAAATAAAAGTATATTCTCAGTGTTTGTATTCAAGATACTTTTTTTTATTTATTTTAATCACGTACCAATAAAAGAGACCAAGATGAGAATCTCACTGTGTTGTGTATTTTTTTTAAACGATACGAGGAGTCAATGTACGTCCACTTACGGCTTCAAATTCGAGGGCCGTCTAGTTTGTTGTAAGAATGTGGTTTCGTGATAACCAACGAATTACATTCTTTTTTTAGTATCGACTGGTCGTATCGCCATTGAAATTTCATCAAATAATTTTATTTTCAATATAAATTGTCTTGGCTATGTATATGTATGGACAAATATTTAATAAAAATAAATGAAACTCAAAATTACCATAACCAAATCGAAACAATTTTCGTTAATAGTAGCAAGTAAAAGGGATCAAAATTATGCTTTATTTATTATCAAAAATAATTTTCCTCTTACTAATTATAATTATAGTCCTTAGCCAATAGCCATCCACTGCTGGACCTAGGCCTTCCCCAAAAATCCCCACATCTACTGGTCCTGCGCTGCTCGCATCACCGGCCACCAGAGGTCGTCGTTTGTAAGGATTCATATGGGGGACATGGGGCATTTCCCACCACGCTGGCCCAATGAGGGTTGGTGCGACGTACTTAATGTGAGCTACGTAATTACAGTATTTCACATTAATTACGACATTGGAAGATGATCATTCGACGCGGAATGATGAGCAGATGCAAATCATTCCGCGTCGAATAGTCAGTGAAAAAAAAGAGCCTATAACCATCTGGTTATAGGGTCTTTTTTTTTAATTTCATACACCCGTCAATATTTTATTTCTAATTATCTTTTTTTAAACAATTTCATTTCGTATTATTTGTGCGGATGCTATAGTAACGGTCGCTATAGAAATTCATTCGCGGTTGCGTTTGCTCTCAAGGTATATTTCAGACAAATTTCAAGTCTAAATTTATATTACGGCCAGCAAAGCGGGTGGGGAACAACTAGTTACTAATATAAAAAATTACGATATAGTTACTCTTACCTTTAAAACTATGTTAAGGTTAAATATAACAAGATTATTTCAACACTATACTCTCATAATACTTTATGTATTAAGATGAACATTTTTATTTCTGGTGGTATTATTGGTACAGTTTAATATTTTATTTATGCCATCTGCTTGATAAGCACTTAATTTACTAAAGTTTTTGTTATGTATATCTAGTAACTCTAAAGATATTAAAATCCGTCGTCGATTAGAATGTATCATTATTTTCCTTTACTACACTCACAAATTGAATTATTATTTTTTAACAATTAATGATAATATTTGTTTAATCGCCAATAAAAAATTTCTATTATAGGAAAATTAATTCGATATAATTTGATGCATAGGCTGGTACAATGTCGGTTCAAAACAAACGTTCAGTTATGTGACCTTCAGTTGGTACATTTCCATATTACGTTCAAGAGAAAATATTTTGTATTCTAGCTATTTCACATTCCAAGCACCAACCGTTGAATTATTCAATTACCGTAGCTTTACATAACACTTGTTTCGGATTCTGTTTCATGTTAATAATTTACGTTTCACTCAGCGGGCCCGATGCACTTTTGTTACTGTAAAATAATAAAAAAGCTTACGTATTTCTTTAAATTTTAATCTTTTAATATTGTTATCGTGAATTTTTTTTATTTACGCTACTTTAAAAATTCTTTAAATACGCTAATAATGTTAGCAGAGGATACTGCAAATAAAAATAGTTATAAGATTATAAAAAATATTATTGCTCTTAAACGTTGTCTACCTCCTCTTTCATCTGTATATGAGCAAAGTATCAGACAACTCCACGGAACGGAACCGGGGCGCGTGCGTTGACCGCAAAGAATGCATCGCACGCGCAACACAGCTGTTTCTCTCCGTCCCGTTGTCACATTGCTACTTGACAACCACTCTCTCCATGCTTCTATGTAACGATTTATTTATTAACTTCAATATTTCCAAGTTTTATTAATTATAAGATGTGAAGTATCTAAAAGTTGTGTGTATTTGTTTAGTCGTAAAGAAATATTTGTAACACAAATAATAATTTTACTGATGGTAGATCGTTTCTCACGCCGTGTCTTAGAACAAAAAAACACTGAAGATCTCACTTATTACAACTAAATAAATATATTGCATACATTATGGTCCGCTGGCTCAGATTACAAAATAAATAATTATATTTTAAGTACAGCGCCTAATAACCATGTAAATATCTTAAGGTAATTAATTATTAATACGCTAATAAATAATCGCTTGGTTTTCAATATGACCCTAGAACCGAACAAGGAGTATAGTTGAATTTTAGGGTCACATAAATCGCGACGGTTAAATAATGGTAAATATTTCATTCTGGCTTTCTAGCAACCTCGCTTTCATACTGAATTTATCATCATATATACTATATATAGTCTACTGGGGGTAAGTCTCTGTTATCGGAGACCGTCTGGGTAAGTACCACTGTAGTTCCGATTTTTTCAGTCAAACAGTAGTGTGCAAACATTAGTGTTCCGGTATGAAGGATGCTGCAGCTAGTGAAATTAGTGGGGCAGTGAGACTTAACATGCTATGTTTCTAAGCGACGAGCATAATGGTGGTGCATTGCATATCATCCTAATCAGCGCCGTGCTGTAGCCGTATCACTTGCCATCGGGTGAATGTCTCCTTCGTCTTACGGCTTCGTAGAATAGAAAAACAAACTTATATTGCTGCGTTTCGGATAATAATACATATGATGATTTATTTCGCACAAGGAAGCTTTAGTCCTCGATCACCTTAAGGTAATAAAAAAAATTACATCAGTTAGGAATAGTTATCAGATGAATATTTCTTGTAATAGTTATCAAGCGGCTATGATAAAAATTTCGCGATATTACAAAGTAGGCAACAAAGTATGGTCTGGACGAAGGTTTTTGCCCAGACCTCCGTTTTCGAGTGAACTGTCACATCGTTTACTCGGCCATATATAATCGAAGAGTTATGGCCGTAACGTTTGCTTAAGAATAATGTTTTTTTACATCGTTTGCTACAGAATCGTCTTCAAGAACCTCTTATTGTACATTGAAATTCTTATACTTTACATGTTACTATAGATATCCTATAACAGGTTATTCACGGGCGGTGGATATGTTACTTAGTTTGGTTACAATGCTGCATTTTTTTTACTGTTATAAATTTACTTATTATTATGGACGTATAAACCATTAATACTTTACTGGTGGTAGCTCTCTGTTCTCGGAGACGATCTAGGTATCACCGTAGCTCTTATTTGTGCCGCCAAAAAGTACAGTGCAAACATTACAATATTCCGGTTTGAAGGGCATTGTAGCTAGTAAAAATACTGAGGTAATGAGACTTAACATTAATGTCTCAAGGTCATGAGCACCACAGTGGTGTAGTATCTATCACCGTAACTAATGCCATATTGTAAGGGGCAGGTATATCACTTATAATGAGGCGAGTGTCTCTTTCATCACATCGCTTCATACAATAAAAAAAATAATTGTGTAAATATCTGTTTCTTGTTGACCTCGGCTTCTTTGTTTAAACCAGTCGAGAAAATTACAAGAAAGACATGATTTTTTACCAGTAAGCTTAATTCATTGTTTTGTATCAGTGGATTATAGAGAATCTATTTTCATTAGATGCTGATCGAAACGTAGTAATAATAAGCATACATCTGGTTTTATTTTTATACATATCTTCTATGGCATAAAACTCTATTCAAATTTATAACTAGCGTTTAAATACAATTCAGTTTGTAGTTTATAATTTTGTATTATTACAGCTATGTAATATCTTTGTATGAAATATCACAAATATACCAAAGTTCTAATAGAACACGCGTATACTGTCGTAAGGTTATCTCTCTTTCCCCCCTTTGTCCCTTAGGACGGTAAGGCTTATTAGAGCCTTAGCCACAGCGCTTTATGAGCAACATCTGTACAACTACGCACCTACAATAAATGGAATCCCGTTTATAACTAAACACCATTTTGCTTTTAATAGAAAACGTGTTTAGTTAATTAATTTGCGCAGTAGCAAAAGCTGAGTCGGTAAAATATTAAAAAAAAATCCGTTTCTTACGCCTGCGCAAATAATATTAATTTTCTTTATAAAGCGCGCCCTGTCTAGCAAAATGTCTAAATTAACAAGACTTGTTATTGTATGTGCCAAGACGAAAGATACAATAAGATGTAGTGTATATCTTTCTAACACCACAATTTTAAGGTTTATGTATCAACCACCTTCATATAAACATCCTGCTCCGTTTATCCCATTGGTGTCGGATAAAAAAACCTGCAATTGTTGGTGTAGAAGTGTTTCTCTGTTTATCTTGATTTATGAATATTGGGGATTATTTCGAACTGACTATATGTTTGAAATTGGGTCTCCAAAGTATCCGAACTGTACAAGGTTGCCTGCATTTAGAATAGTGAGTTTTGGCCAGTAGCCATAGGGTACTCGGAATCTCGCAATACTGACATAATTTCTATAAATATAGTACTATCTTAAGTATAATTGTAAAAAAAAAAATCATTACAACAGAATAGAAAATTTAATACATTGAAAACGATTAAATTAAATAACAGTAGTCATAGATTTTATAAAAATCACGATATTAAGCTATACATAAATTGATAGACAAATACTTAATTTAAAATTTCATAAAAAAAAAATTGTCCACTGTACGTAGATGTCAAATTAATGTCAACGTTATTTCTACTGTAATAAATACATAAAATAAGTCATATCATAAAAATATTTTAATAAGTATTATAGTTCAAAATCACAAAGAAGGTGCGGCCTGGTCCGCCTGGTATCCCTAACGCTTCCTTTGAATGTTAAAATCATATACTGAGATCGTTTTGTAAAATTAGTTTCGTCCTTTGTGCCGTCAAAGTGCGTCTCATCGCTTACTCTTCAAAATTTCTCTCTTCATGGCCGGGATCATTTTTTTACAATACATTATTATTTACTTATATAACCCTTAAAAAATTATTTCATGACCTCTCTTGTCTGTGCACTTAAAGTACATATCTCCTACAGTGGACTGATACGGGTTAACAATGACGATGATAACAGACCAGACCAGACCAAGGATTACATCATGCGTATTTAACTGGAACTTGAATTTCTATTAAATAGTTTCTAGAAGGGAATGTATTTTGAACATTAATCCAGATATATTTTATAGATAATTGAAAGTTGCGCAAATATCTGATATATATAAAAAAATTGGAGTGACTACTCTTTAGTAAGAAGGGTAGTCACAGAAGATTCCGACTGTAGGCTGGATAGCGTTTAGGGTTGAAATTTTTAATCCAAAAATTTTCTTTGTATAAATTATTTACATGTCTTTCCTGGTACAATTTATATTTTAACTCGCTAAAAGTTGTTACTTGTAACAATTTCTTTAAAAAATCTTACTTTATATTACCTTACGACATTAACGTACCGAATCGTACATAATTCGTTTATTTGTTACAGTAAGAAACTTAATCACATATTGTTTGTTTCATATGTTATAACCATTACTTAAGTTTATTACACATTCAGTGAAGTGAATTGTTAGGTTTCGCTTTAAAGGGACAACCCTCCTTAACCTACCTTCCCCGTTCGTGAATACGTAATGCTGGCCTATTTCCACCATAAAGCTAGAGGTGCAAAATGACTGTGCCTCTGAAGTTTCATTCGCATTTTTGTACTATTCATCCCTTTTTCTCCTTATCCAAAGATATATGCTGTAGCAAAGTATGTCTCTACATCTTCCTTCTTTGTTAGTAAACAATCAACAGATGTAAGTTAAAAAGAAAAGGGACCCAATTAAAAAGTTTTATATTTACGGTTTGTTATTTTTTTATGTAAGTACAACGCAAAATAAATTATTTCAAATATTAAATTTGATTTCCTAATGTTTAGGAGTATGTTACTTTTAAGTTTAACCGTCTAGATGTTAATTACAGCAAAAATAATAACCTCCGTCGGTCTGTTGTGTAAAATTACACAGTTGAGTAATAAGTTCATAATAAATCTAATCCTATATTTTGGTTACAATACAAATGAAATTCAAAAGTAACTAAAATCTTGGTTTTAATAATTACATACTACTTAACCTTAATATCATAATACTAAGCATTCTTAAAGCATTATCTACAGAATTTATGGCGATACTTTTATAATTTTTAAATGGTTCCATTATGGGCTCATGTTAGTATAAAACATTTTTTTTATTTATAATGTATATTTAAACATCATTCTTCACGACAATCTGGTTTTATTCTTACGGGTTTTTCAAGTTTAACACACGTTGATATAAAGCGATTCCATATAAAAATGCTTCTTTTTATTAGTTTTATTAAATGAATAAAACGTTCTTTAATTTTCAATATTCATATAACTAAACGATTGCTCTATACATAGACATATTTCTTTGTTTAAATGATCTGTGTTTAAAGTTCAAATAATATACAATAAGCTAATTTCAATCTAGAAATTGTTATTTAATATTTTTACTAACTTGGTAGGTAAGTTTAATCTAATGAGTATTTATAAATATCTTAAGCACAATTGTTTTTATTGCTTGTTATTATTGCAATTCTTTTATAGAATTCCACAAAGTATGCGCGCGTTCAGACTTGTTTCAGTTTTCTATAGAAGTCTGTGTGGTACAGGTTCATAAGAAAGCGTTGTATGTTATATTAATTCTCTTAAAAAATATGCTTATACTTCTAAAAATTTTATCTTGACGTGGTAATAGTAGATGCTGTTTTTACGCTTCTATTTCAAAATTAAACGTATTTGAAAATGTTGAGATCGGCACGAGAGCGGTAACAAACCTCATCGACGATAACGACAACTATTGTCCTTTAAAGAAATTATGACCCCGCTTACGTTTTAATTTAGAAATAAATTTTGAACTTAATAAAAAAATATGTTGTACGTAATAAACCATGTTAAAAAAAAATAAAGATTACTTCTGGTATCGTTAACAATTAATCTTTGATCTTCTAAAATTTATATCTACTGGTTCACTGTCTGTGGAGAATAATTATAATAAATTAATATTTTAGATAGGATTTGTTGTAGATATCAGTTATATAACTTTATAGCGTAAAGGGATCCCAACCCCACAGGATTTCAATTCAAAATTTCACAAAAGAGCGGCGTTAATAACAAGGGCCCAAGGTTGTTCGGCGGCCAAGTTGTGCAACTGATCGCGCGACAGGTCTGCTTGTTGCGTTCATTGACCCACTGAACCCCGCTGGAAATGCGCTGAGGCGTGGGCGTTATTTGGAGTTAGGCCACTATGTCTTGCGTGAAATGTACCCACTCCTATTCGGTTTAGGCTGGAAAAAAAGATGTGCTGATTATATATAGATTATATCACTACGTATCCTCATAACCTAGTCTTTATAAAGGTCATAATTTTATCAGATCTAATTATACCAGTTTAATTTTATTATTCATTAAGTGAACATATAAATATTTTAAAAAACCAAGATATTATCATTGCAAAGGTCTAATGAATCTTTATTTTATTAAGGTAAAATCTTGTCACTTGAAAACTTGTTGCTGCTTAAATTAATGGATTAATAATTCTACCAGCAACGGACGATATTTTAAAATACATATACTTAAATAAAATTAGACGTTCGATGTTTATGCTTATCACTTACTCGCATAAAGTATAATTTCGAGTTTTACTATTAATAATTCTTTAAAATATTCTCGATACCAAATCGCCGTGGTTTGTTACAACATTCCGGTTAAATATTTATGCTACTTCATGTAATGTTACAAATTTAATTAAACTTTACCTAGTATTTATATAAATACTAGGTAAACTGCGTGTACCGGTATATACAAGTATTTTTGTATTAATTGGTTTTATGGTACAAAAACTATATGTATTACAAAAAGTTGTATAATGTATATTTCATTGTTGTTCAACTGCAAATTTTATATTATGTAAAGAAGTTAAAGAATTGAATGTTGTCATTGTTTTAATGACAAAGTTTCTAAAATCGTGTTAGTATATAAGAGAATACCATGGCCGGTGGAATAGGTAGGTACATGGTAGTGTGTGTGTGTGCACGTTAGTCGTTAATCAGGCCGTCGCGGTATCTCACAACCCTTCGCTTTACACAGCCCAGGCCCCAGCTTCCGACGTAGAGATGTTTTATAGGTATATTGGGGAGCCCATTTTTACGGTCGTCCCTTTTTTCCTCCCGGTCGAGATTTCGTGCCCCTTTTCAATAGGGTTTATTGTGTGAATGTTACCGATAAAGTTTTGACGGTGCCTGACCTCTACTTATAGGAGAAATACTATTATTTTACGGTTATCATGACGCTAATGATTTTTTCGACAGATAAGGAGGACATTCCGAGTTTGACGCGGTATATTTTTATTTGCTTCTTTTTGATTGTAATACCTCGAACAACTTTTAATATTAGACAATTTTTTATTATTCTCCTCATAAAAAATTTAAAACTGTTTTAACAAAAATTTATTGTATTTATTATTATCAGAAACCATTTAATTTTTTCAGATAAACTGTAATGAATAATTATTCTTATTATATTATAATTCTAATAATTATTAGAACTGACACACGTATTGTATTTATATATTGTGGAGTTCAATGTAGCTAATTGAAATATGCATAAATATTTTTTCCTTCTAATGATGCGAAATCCAGATGTGCGTGTTTTTTATATCCTATATTTAAAGTACACCGCTTCTTTAATATTATTAGACATATTCAATAAAAATACCGTCGATTTTTTTTTTATTTTTGTATATATCAACACCATCGATGTCGAAACTATGTAATGCGTTATCATTTTAAATAAACAGTTGAGTTTCTTTTCATGCCTAGAGTTGAACTACGATAAGATTACTTTCTGTTGTTTTTACTAAATGTGGCCATGCTTATTTATAAATACATATAAATTCTTTAACGTTCGTATGCTATATAATTAAAAACTATAAATTACAAAATAAACATAATTTATTTAATACAGTCAAGAGAAACATTTTATCTATATTTATCTCTTAAAGCATGACTATTGATTGCCGTTCTATGCCTAATAACATCTTAGTATCAATAAAATAATTTTGGATTTAAATCATGAGAACCTGAAAAATATTTCTATCAGATAATTTTGGATACGGTCCGTAATATGAAGACGTGATTAAAACAAAAAGTGGTGAAATAATAAATGACATCATCAATCATCTTTGTAAAGAAAATATAATTTTCTTAACTACTTTATTAGTTTTAAAACGTTTACTAATAAAGAAAGCGAAGTAATCATTAATGAAGTAGTTTATCGTAAACAATTGAAGTAAAACATTTTCACGAAGCTGATCTAATCCTACTTATACTTAACCGTTGCGTTTTACTTCGCAGACTTACCAACACAATTACGGTCACAAACAGTAACGATAACAGTTACGCAACGTAGTCGTAGTGGCCCTTACTTAGTTACGAAACGCTTTTAACATTTGGTCTTAATAAGTTTCGCCCATTCGGTCGGACCCAGTAGGCGTATTATCATTACGTTTCGCTTTCACTTTACGCTTTCTCTATTCGATTATTTTTAATCAAATGATATTACAAGTACTTCCCCATTCTTTACATCGTGTTATCGTTAAGTTTTCACGTAATAAACCAATAACAACCCAATTAATTACCCCGTCCTAGGATCCCATTTGAATTGAAATAAGTCGAAGTATTTCAACAATAACAAACTGCTGTTAATAAACGGCTTGTTACTATTGTTCTATCTTTTCTCGTTTTATCAAGATATGTAACCTTGAAAGTACAGAACTGTTTCTATTAATAAAGCTAGATTCCCGCGTCCTGGTAAACTAGTGTGTTGGATGAACATATCAAACAAACACGCCCACGTCAGACCAGACATTGAATCGGAATTTTCTTGGCAAACTGGTAAATGTTAATGATTTGCCACATTTACTCCTCTGGATTTGGTTTTTTTCAATAAGTATATTTAAATTCAACATAAGTTTCTTCGTCACATCAAATTAATATTTAATAAGTAGATACTGTCAATCAGTTACTTATAAAGCATCTAATATATTTTTGTGATGATTTGATTTTGATTATTTCGTACAATATTAAACATTATTGTTGCTTCTGTTTTAATACGAATGGATGTTTAGATGTAATACCTTAGTACTTACTCATTTTTTAAAATGGGGTAAATTTGTAATTCAATGACTATATTTCACCAGGTTGTTAAAAAATGAGATTACCATTCCTCTATCATCGATCTTGTAGATAAACACGTCTTTGTAGTTATCTGTACAACACAACACCTTTGATATATGTTTGTTGTATTGTTTTAATATTAGTATTGTATTCTATTGGGACAAAGACTGGTGGCAAGTGGAAGACCACAGCAGGTACACGGTAATCTCAGTAGACAATATTTCATCACCTTTATCTGATATATTCTACATTAAATGATAATTATATACTTCATTAACCTACGTAAATATTTTTTATTTTCGTAAAATTTATAAATATTATGCTTTGCTAATTAAAAATAAGACATCAAAGTGCGCAAAGAATTTACTTTTCTTTTTTACTGGACGAGGTCGGATCTAAAAGTAGTGAAACTGAGATAGAATATAATGACTATTGACGACTTAATAATTTATTTTTTTCCAAAGTCTCCGAGTCTCTTTACACACGGAGACCAGCGCTTTTCCAAGGCTTTTTCAATCCCTTTCAAAAAAAAAGTTTTGTCTTGGTCTTGCAAGAAGCTCTTCACGGCATCTATCACCTCGTTATCGTCTTCCTACCTGTTTTCCCTTAATTATTCTTTAAATTTTGGGAACAGATAAAAATCGCTAGGCGCCAGATCTGTTGAATAAGGAGGGTGGTCAACCAATTCGAAGCCAGCATGCTGAATGACAGCCATCGTAACTGCTGACCTGTGCGTGGGTGCGTAATCGTGATGAAACAGTTTCCTTCTCCTTTTCTCTTTGATAGCATTCCTCAACTTGGGAATTAATAGTGGTTCGACGCTCCAGGTAATCAACAATATCCCTTTTGAGTCCCAAAATATTGAGGCCATAACCTTAACAGCCGATGCCACGGCACGAAACTTCTTCGGGGTCGGTGATGATGGTCGTGTCCATTGCGAAGCTTGCTGTTTTGTCTCAGGATCAAAATGATGGACCTATGTTTCGTCCATTGTTACGAAACGAGATAAAAAGTTTTCAGAATCTTCTTGAAACTTATCCAACAATATCTTCGAAATGTCAAGTCGAATTTATATCTGACTGTCGGTTAACATTCTCGGCACCCATCTTGCGGAGACTTTTGTCAGATTCAAAGAATGTTTCAATATGGATTGAATACTTCCATATGAAATGCCCGTTTCTTTAATTAAGTATTGGATGGTAACTCTTCAATCGCTCAATACAATTTTCTCGACTTTCGCAACATTTTCTTGGGTGACTGACGTCGATCGACGGCCGCAACGATGTTCGCCTTCCGTCCTCGTTCTCCCGACTCGAAACTGAGAAGCCCACCTTGCGACCGTGGAATATGGCGGAGCAGACTCTCCTAGATGTAGCCTCCAAATCGCAATGAATCTCTTGCGTCGTTAACTTTTTCAAACAGAGCTATTTAATAACGGCTCGCACTTAGTTTTTCTCAATTTTCGAGAACACGTCCCGATACGAAGCAAACAAATGAATACATTCAGAAAAAATAAAAGAGAATCAAAGATTTTTTTCTTTAATTTATTTTACTATAATATTGCATATATATGTCGTTCTCACTACGTTTTGATCCCTCCACGTATATATAGTAAAAGATTTAATACTATAAATAAATAAATCCGATGAATAATTTGCTTCAGATATCGATGTTTATTGTTAGTTAAAATAACCATAACGTTAATATACAAATGGTTCCGAATTTTGTCCATTGAATCAATTGATGTTTTAAAGATTGTTTAAAGGGAATAGGATATTTAAAGGGCTTTGTAACTTGATAACATTTGATTACGATAATCGGATTATTTTTTATATACAAAGTTCATTAAGTATCACAGTCGATCGCCGTTATCAATGTAACAAACGTAAACTCTTGATAGTGTACAAACAAGCCAGGCGTAAACCGTGCGTGTGGTACTAACGTTACGTTAGTAGTAATTATGGCCGCAGATAGTGTGACAAGGTCGCGCGTGGCAGTAGGGCTTCGAGTGGAACTAGGTCACAAAAACTGCTACGTACTACCTTTGCACGCCTGAAGCATTTATAGACCGTTTTCACTGTTTAATTTCAGTTTATATTTACCACAGTGTGAATTTATAAACTAACGATCAGACTGGAAGAGCACTTGAAATCTTACAGGTGGTTAGGTCTCTGTTGCCGGAGACCGTTTAGGCAGGTCCGTCTACACTACCTTTTTTATTTCAAAAAGCGACGAGCCGTACGAGCTATTAACGAGATATATAATTTGGCCCAAGTTAGGATGATAAACAAAGCACCACTTACTAGTTATAGGTCTCTGTTGTCCGTGAATGTCTGTTTAGGTATCACTGCAGATCCTATTTCTTCCGCAAACAGTAGTGTGCGAATGTTACTGTGTTCCTATTTGAAGGCCGCTGTAACTAATGAAATTAATGGCGATTGGAGATTTAACAGTCTCTGAAGAGGTCGAGTACAATGTGGTGCTGTGTGTAATATCCTAACTAGCGTCACTTTGTTATGGGGAGGCATATCACTAACCACGAAGGGTTAACGTTTCATTCATCTCGTCGCTTTCTTGAATAAAAAAAAAAATACCACAGCAACTTCAAATCGGAAACAGCAGTGTTTGCACGTAACTTTTTGTCGTACTGTTTACCAAGATGAGCCGGTAACAGAGATCTGTAAGCAACATAAAAAAATCTGAACTCTAGTTCCCATTTATTTCATACTTAATCTGTAGGGATTTATTTAGGCTTTGTACTTAAGTGGTCTTACATATAGTGACAGGACAATTTATGTTTATACAATTAAACAACGAGACGAGCGCGACACATTCACCTGATGGTAAGTTGTACACCTGCCCATAATAACGTGACGCTAGTGACGCAATAGCATATACTGTACCACATTACGCTTGTCGCCAGAGATATATGATGTTGAGTCTTATTATCGCAGTAATTATAGGAACTACATCGCTCTCCAAACCGAAACAGTAATGTGTGAGCACTAGGGTACCTAACTAGACGGTCTCCAGCAACAGAGACCTACCACTATATTAACGTTTTTATCTATGTGTATATGCTTTATATACTAGACGACTAAATTCTTTCCAAAGAAATCCATCCAAAGTTTGCCTGGAAGCGATCTCCATTAGCGATAAGATATCGCGCATTGTTATTTCTTTATGAGCTATTGTAATTTAGTTTGTTGTGTAATTAAGTATATTCTATTGCAACTTAGATTAGTAAATATTAAAGGCATATGTCGCATATAAGAAAAGTATCAGCGATATAAACATAGACGAAAGCGAACAAGGCAGAGCGAAGTTATGTGCATTGTTTGAAGTGACCCGCTCCTCTTGACCTACAAAGCTGAAAGTTCTCTCGTCAATTATACAACTGAAATAAAATGTTTGTTTGTATATAATACAGTTAGTAATGATTTAATAATTCCTTAAAAAATTGTAAACTGAACTATATGTATTAAGGTTTCGATTAGGTAATTATTTGGTTTCTATTACTCGAAAAAACAACGCTGTTAACAACGTAGTAACTTAAATTTTACTTTACATAGAAGATTGATCAAGAAGCATTATTTCTATTAAATAATTAAACTAAACGAAATGTTAAATAGAACTTTAAAGTTTGGATACTATTTTTTCAACTCTACTCGTGACAGGAATTAATGGGGAAACAAACTAAAAACCGGTAAAACAATCACGGTCAAACACAATGTCAAGTGACGTGTAATAGATTATATATAAGTAGAAATACCTACGTGAATATATCACTCGTCGCACACTTGTGTCGTGTGTCACAACATACTTGTAATATATCTGAGATAAGTCGCGGAGATCATTAAGCTTTACGCTCTTTGACATTTTAAACAATTTCAGATCATCGTTATCTGGGATGTTTAAGTCACCATATGTGCAAAATGTAAAGTAATAAGAAAGCCAATTCCGTTTTAAAAAAATTTTAAATTTATTAATAACTAGCGGTTCCCTGCCCGCTTTGCTGGCAGTAATATGGAATTAGATTTGAAATTTGTCAGAAATATTGCCGGTATCATCGTAACCAAAAATAAAGGATAAGAAATGGTAATTGTGGGTGGTATTATCCCTATGAGACATATCCCATAGCGGACTTTTTTGTAGACTTTCTTAAGGTGTATAAAACTGTAGTAGTACATTATTTTGATCTATCTCCAAGGGATCAGCCAGCGTTTACAATGCAAGCGCAAAAAAATCATTTATTTACGACATCACATTAGAAACCTCGAAAATTATATATATATATATATAATAACATTTCCCTACTATATTATACATATAAACCTTTCACTTGAATCACTATCTATTAAAAGAAACTGCATCAAAATCCGTTGAATAGTTTTAAGGACCTAAACTGACATAGGCAGAGATAGACAGCGGAAAGCAATTTTGTTTTATAATATGTATTTATAATAAACTACACACATACCCCCATTTATGTGACTCGGGGCCTTCTCTAATGTAAAACAGGGCAAACTATTCGCCAGTTGACCAAATGCGCCATGCCTGATGGTGGTTTGTATGTTTCCTCACTATATATTCCTTCATCAGAAGCTCAAATTTAGTGCAGATCCAAACCGCACTTATTCGGGACCTATAACGCGCTTAACCACACTAACAAATTGAACTATCCTTGTTTTTTTCGTAGTTAGCAGCTATTTTTAATTACATACAATACATTTTTTATACATCGAGTAGCTTGCTAGCCTAATGGTTATAGCTTGCGGCTTTCATTCCGAAGGCGACTGGTTCGAATCTCGGCATGTATCAATCAATGACTTTAATATTTAAGTTATGTACATTTGTAAACCTTAGTTACAACAGCGAAATACGGACGGTGAAGGAAAACATCGTGAGAAAACCTGCATATGACTTAAAATTTATTCTAAGGTGCATATGAAGTCTCCAATCCGCATTGGACCCGCGTGGTGACTATGGCCCCATAGCCCTCATGTTGAGGGTAGGCCTGTGCCCCAGCAGTTGGGACGTAAATTGGCAGTTATGAATGTTTTTCACTTCTACCTATGTTAGTCCGTCAAGAAATATTGTGTGTAATTTACAAGAATTGTTATCATATAACCTTGAGTATATTATGAAATATACATACGCTTGGATTGCATAGAAAAGTAAGCACAGAGATTTTTTTAAAACATTAAAAATAATATGCTCGTGAAATGCTTGATAAGCAAAAAACGAACTACCTGAACACTATTTTTAACGTCCTTTCCGTAACGAATTTTGATTTACATTATTTTATTTACTTTTAGATATATATAAACCAGCTAAGGACGGATTTTACAAAATTCTTTCCCCAAATAGACGAGGAACAGTTAATCATCATCAACAAATAGTCGTCCACTGCTGGACACAGGCTCCCCCAAAGTTCTCCACAAATACTCAGCATGGCCTCCAGTGCCGCTGGGCACTAAGGGCTATTGTGTATATGGGGGATTTGAGCCATTTCCCACCACGCTAGCCCAATGCGGGTTGGCAAGATCAGCTAATACATATATAATATTAAAAACCTGCTTTAAGTATCGTACAAACTTTTTAATAGTCACAAAGTTTTTAAACAGTCGGAGTGATGCTTAATAGTGTTATCGTATGGTAGATATTCTAATTTTACAGTTTTAGAAGAAAAGCCCTGAAAATCAGATATTACAATTGCTAGGCGCTGACTTAATTCCAGTTTTAAAACAATATATCAATTTGTAGTTGCCGTCGTTTCTTAAAAAATCTTGCTTTTCTTTTGTACAGTTTAGGCGCGAGAAGCAGCATATGATATTTTGATAGCGAATATACAGTGAATGCAAAGAAACTTGAATCTAGTGCTGCCATCTTACAATGATAAGTAAAAACGTACAACTGGAATTATGCTTATAAATCGACTACCGGTAGGTAGATGGCGTGCGATATGCGTTTTAAGTAACTCCTTTTCATACTTAAGATATATATTACATATTTTTTTTAATTATTTCAGGTGTTAGTGGAGTACGACGGTGTTGACTGGCAACGTCGGGAGTGGGTGGCAGTTCATTCGCGACGGACTTTCAGGGTCTTTTTAGTAGAAAAAACTTTAGTGTGGGGTCCTGTAAAATATGAAAATGAAGAAGTTAAATGGCCCGCTCTGGTAAGGAGAAATAAATTATTATTTAAATAATATGGTTCGACAGGAACATAGGTATACATAACCTTTGTTTACCTCAAGCCGAAAATATTAACTTATTTCATAATATTATCAAAAACTTGTAATAACCCCTATGGCATGATTAAGCGAAAACTTGACTCGGTACGATGGTTGCTGATCACTCTTAACTAAAAACAAAGCATTCCTTTGAAATGCCTAGCTGCTATGCTGCTAGCTTTGACCACAATGTTCACATGAAAGAATAAATTCTTTCATACAAAACATTTTTCACATTAAAAACTAGATGGCGCTGTAACGTGACAGGTATTAATTGTATTTGTATTGTCTTTTTAAATACATGACACAAATAAGCATACGCCATTTTTACTGGCATTCCAATAGAGAACGTCAGCTGAAAGCATGACAATTTCTATGCAAATACAAAAAAATAATAGACAATTCTTTGTTCATTACTTTTCTTTACCTGGTCCAGAATTTACTTTATGTATTCGTGTCATCTAGTGAGTGTTGGATTTACTATAAGAAGTTTCAGGAAAAATATAATTTTACCGACAGAGGGCGGTAGGTGTATAAGTGACAAGCTAAAAGGTTATGAATTCAAAAACATTTAACAAAACACTATAGACCCAAAAAAATTGATTAGTATATGTAAGTGTGAATTTCATTAAAAATTTAACTACACAATAGTTATATTGTCAAGCAATAGTATGAAAATTGCCGTGTCCTGTTTTTATTGTTTCCTTAGCTAGTGAAATGTCTACGGTATAATTCCTGTTCACCATTTTAAAGATTCCCTTGTCATATCTGAACTGTAATACAGACTCTGTTCCAATCTTACGCAATTTGCATTACGAAGGATGTTGCTGAACGTTTTGTCTTTATGATTATGTGCTGGTGGTACTATGATGAAAAATATTACCATTTACAGAAATAAAGCATATCAACAGATAAGTCTTGAGGGTAATATTAAAATAAAAAATTATGCCTTTTGCGTCAATAAATTACTCTTTGCAAATCTAGAGCATAGCCGACAAAAAAAGGGAGGAAAAGAATGTTTCATTATGGAAACACTAGGATAAATAAACATGGAAACAAACTGCGCAGCAAAGGCACCCTGACATCGTTCCGAGACGGCATACCTATACAACGTGTATACAAGTACTGTTTTGACTTTGAAATAGACCAATAAATTTATTCAATATGTACTTTTTAGCCTTGCATTACTATTGGAGGTTTTTTTTTTGGTATCAATTTACGACATTCCTTTTTGTCATCGATCCTTTAGACGCTATGCTACAAATTTTTTGCTGTATAATATACTGACAACATATTCAAACAAAGCGCTTAGAATTTTTATCTGAAATAAGTACAACAAAAGAATGATAAGTTCTTTTTCACTAATAACGTGGTTGGCTTCAAGAGTAAAGTTAATAGGCTGCATTTTGATTTGTGTGCTTTACTAACTTAAACCACATCATTTAACGCCAGGTAATGTTGTGGTCAAACATCGAGCTTTCAACAACACAGCAATTAACCGCATTTTTGTTTTCGCAGAACATTTAAGCGTCGTTCTGGATTTACATAACCAACTTTAGTAATGTAGACTTTTTATCAGTGACATAACTGTAATCTCTGCAGGTTTATTAACCTTGTTTGCATTGTTTATCAACTATTACGACTATTCGACGATACCTTGACGATTTATATATATTTAGATAACGATTATATATGATAAATGAAAAAAATTAGACAAATGTTATAAACAAAACACAATTTAACGGATTTTATTTATCGCGATTGTTTAATTATTTTATTATCCTCACGATTTCATTGTTTTACAGTAACCATGGTCACGGGGAGACTGAGGTGATAGATGACATGAGTATCTATAGATTTTTAATTGTTATTTGTTGGCAGAATGAGCTCACAAATCTTAGTGGTATATTTGACATTTCATTAATTTTATTAATAATTAGATAAGGTATTAATTAATTGGCTTCTCTGTTGATATTAGAATGTTATTTTTTTAATTTATTGAATTTTTTTCCTCCTTGGCAAGAAACGGTGTTTTTTTTTTCAAGGCTTTGTGGTTCATCAAAAGTATTATTAAATTTGTTATATTCGCGCAAATATAAGAAATTATCACAGTAATTTATTTTCTAACGCTAGTAGATGAGGGCGATAACATTTACAGCACCGTAAACTGAGAAAATCGTCTTGTGTAAAGATTTGTATTTAGAGCAGCAGCCACTCACACAAACATTCGATTCAATGATTTACCTCATTCACGTGCCGCCACAACCTCCATCGAATGCGAATTTATATATTTTGCATACGAGTCACGTTTTCCTTTGTGTTACTATACACTCTGTTTATTAAGTTACGCGCTATCAATAACGTTTAAAGCATATCTTAATGTCATGGCTAGTAAATATTTATGAAAAATATAACGTAATAAGGTATACATTGCATTAACATCGGAATGAGGCAGGAGACAGGGTTAAGGATAGATAAAAGTATATATGAGGTATTAGAAAATAAATTAGAAATAACTTTATGAAATATTAAAAAAAATGTTGCATAGTGAACAATAGAAATAAGGACAAGTAAATATTACTTCACGTTTACGTATGTACACAATGATATTTTCAGCGGCGGTAGGTAATAAGATAACATAAGTAAAAGCGTAGAACAAATAGGTATAATGTTAGAACGAATGTAATTAGTGTAACCAATGAAATAATATAAAATAATGACTTGAACAATTATATCAAGGAGATGCCGACAGAAAAAAACCCCACAAGAATTAGAAAAAAAATTAAAAACAAGAAGAAAATACACATATCTCATTATTTTGGCATAAATCACAAAATTCTGTTAATCGCCTAGATATGTACATTTACTTACCTATTAAAGGTCACCGCATAACATATTCATTAGAAATTTGTTCATTTAAATTAAATATTGATTTTTACTATCGTACAACGTTACGAAGTATCCAACAACAAGTAGACAAACGACAATACTTTACAAAAGTAATTCTTAATCCATGCTAAGCGCAACAATTACATTTGAAATCATTTACACAAGCAGTAATGAACTTGGAGATTTAGAATGAAAATATAATTCTTTCATAAACATAATAATATACTGTTACTTTAACATTGTCTAATAAACAATGCATTTGTATGTAACGTATAATTATTTACATAAACCTTGTGTAGAAAAATACTAGATATACATAGGTTATTCATTAGCGTTTACAAATCTCTTTATCGTACTTGGAATTACCAATGCGATAGTACGTGTGCGGCAGTGATAGTGTTGCCACGAAAAGGGTTACTTTATAAGTGTTATTCAACCTATGCACCAGATCGCATACTGATGAGGCGATGATGGATGACTCGGGGACGTGCGCCCTAAGTGTTGGGTCGGTATGTGATCGTTTATAATGTCACTTATTCGATGCATGAAACTGTGCGTTGAACTTTAAATGTGCAGTAAATTTAAATGGACGACGTGTATGTTAAGACATACGTAACAGTAACATAGTATAAAAGATCTAACCACATCCTGTTATAAATCAATACTACACGTAGGAGTGCGAAGGAGAATGATTGTTTTATCGTGTGAAAAATTTATATCGCAACCTTAAAAATAAAGCAAATAATTTTAAGATAAGACACTGTAGTAGCTGCTCGTTGGACCTTAAAAGTCTGCATTTTAAGGATGCACTTAGTATAGTTCAGCAGGTTCTGAATATACTTGCATCGTTTTGTCACTAGGCTACGAAATTAACATTTATTATATTTTATTGTCGCACGAATATTTCACTTGTGGTTTATTAACGCCATGTCCTATGTAGAACACGTAAATCAAATTAAAATTGAAATACTATGTATGTACCATTAAATCATCAAAGTTTGTCATAAGTACATAGAAGAATGACAAAAATATACTTTGGTCAATATAAATTTATTCATTAACTTGGCGAGTAATAGGCAAGGTCGAAAGTGAGATTTCTAAGTAAAAATTTAATTTTTTCGTTTGAATTCCGACAGAACTCAACATGAGCGCAAACTTAATATTTTCACGAAAGTTTATTGTAAATGTTCAATGAAGAAAGACATTATAATTGGGCGACATGTTCCCACGCTGCGGCTGAATTTGTGCTGTTCTGTAAATATCCCCGGGTGCCCGCGGCGGTCACTTCTACAATGGATATAAATGTATCATCTAATACATTATTGAAGTAATATAATAGTATAATAACTTTCATTTACGATACAATTACAAACAAAAAAAAATATTCAAGATTTTCGCGGATACTTATAAGAAATCAATAGATACAAACAAATAAAAGCGATAACAACTGCTGTGTCAATGAACATTAATACGATAAAAGCTATGTTTTTTCAGTTTCATTTATTTATATTTTAATGTTAGATATAAATTAATCTTGTAGATAAAACATTCCACAAATAATTTGATAAATAAAGCAATAAGTGCCCTCGCTATTCCTTATAGCGTTATTTGAGATATAAAAGACAACGAAGGCGTTGTCATCTGATGGTAATGAGAAATTTTAATTTCATTCAGTACACAAAAGCCGGTATTTCTCTGTAAATAAGGTCAAGGGAGATTAATAATTCTTACGACAAGAAAGGATAGAAAGGTCGCGAGAGCCATTACAGACGTCATGATATACGTTTATTATAAATTGCCTCGATGTATCAGCGATTGCAGCTATTTTTGTTGAGACCTTCAAAAATTTTTCGCGTGTTAATCTTAAACTTATAAAAGGACACGTGGTATTTTTTTATAATGAATTACATTCATCAATAAAAAAAGACATGTTAAGTTTGAATTCCGTTAAGTATTAATTTATCATTAGTCATATCTCTTTTACAGAGAAGCCATAGTAAGAAATAAGTATAATCCATTGTTATGTACGCTGGATTCCAGTTAGAGCACGGTCATTACCCATTCGAGCTAGTTCATTTGCTTTAGTTAACTTTATCATTAGAATTAGTCACTGCCCTCAGTTTTATAGCAATCCCAAAAAGTATGACTGAAAAATTTTTGTCTGTCTGCTAAGCATCTCGTTTAGATGAAATGATACCTTATAAGTTACATTAATAGAAGTGTATGAAAGATATTAAACCTTCACTTATCGTTAAAACATAATACTTCTTAATTTTGTTTTCGGTAGACCTTCACCTCGCTGTCGTCTGATGTGACCATCCAAGCCGACAGTCAGCCTGTCGAGTTCCTGCATGACCGGTCGCTCCAGTTCCTGGACTACACTAATCTCCAACCGTACCAGGCAAGTACACAAATATTTATTTCTAATTAATGATGACTATCGACTAGTATTATTTGTATAACTGTAATATTGTAACCACGATAAGTCTGTTTGTAAAGCTACACAAAATATAAACAAGCCAATTTGTTTTGATTTAATTTTGTTATAGTTAACTCTTTAAATAAGATTATGTAAGGGACGCGAATAAATAATTTAACTGCTCGACGATAGATGGCGCAACCGTTTAAAAACTAAGTTTTGTCATTGTCTAAGATATGAGCTGTACCTTATTCGAGTAAAAGTTATGAAATGTAAATTTATATTAAATAGTAACAATGAATTAATAATAACAAATGTATTAATTATGACGCATGATAATGGACGAATAGTGATATAAACAATAACAAAAATAAAATTTAAGCGACGTCGTCACTTGTTCAGCAATTTTACATATAATGTTCACCTCAATTTTAATGTATTATGGATATTATAAAATTTTTGTTCTGACTAATAATCGTTATATTTACGATGGTTAGATAGTTCCATTATACCTAACCTAAATAATTCAACGCCCACATAACGAACTTGAAAGATTCTAGACTTTATTTAGACGGCTGATTCATAATTAAAACAACAGCTTCCGCTCATCATTCTATCTGACGCGTTTCAAATGAATTTTGCTTTATATGAAACGACCCGTAATAACACACATTTACATATTATTACATTAAAATGTGACTTTGATATGATTTTTTTTTGTATTCACTTAATAATACTGTGCGTATGATTTTGTTAATTTCAAAACAAATTGTTAATATATACTACTACACATCTTTTGTATTAACTTTTTATCAATTGTAGCCCTCTTAATGCCGACTACCTTGCTAAGCTTAAAGGGGAAGGCGAGGACATTACTACATTAAGAATTTTTCGAATGGCACTGATTCGTCATATCCGATCTTTGTCTATTGATTTCTATGAATGAACGCAAGGAAATAAAATGTTGCCATTACTATTCTAATCACTTACCCACAATCGTACGCATATTTTATTAGATCCGACCGTAACTTTCGTTTTATATCGACGGAGATTTATGTCGCGAGATTAAACTCGGATCATAAAATAGTTTACAAACACAAATGAACTGTCGGTAATGCCATAAAGATAAAAAATTTAAGATTTATTTAAACATTTATGATCTTCACATAAAATAACTTTCAACTATGTATTTAAGTGTAATTACAAAACTGTAATATATTTTGGATTGATAAACTAATATTATTTAATAGAAAAATTGTGTTAGTTTATCGCGAGCTTTATATGTTATCAAATTCCATACTTTTCTTTTTATGAAGCTTCTCCACGGTATTTTTAATCGTAAATGTTCGGATCTCCTGTTTTATTAATCTATCGTCGTGTTATGTTCTGTCTTCATTTTTATAGAAATAACCTTGCTTTACAATATACACAGAAATACGTGTAATAATTTATTACAATTCTTGAAACAAAAATTAAAATAATCTTTAATAAAATATAAAGGAATAAATAGTTTTCTATATGTAAACACTTATCTTGAAATAATTTGACAGATTATTATGTACCTTGATATAGAGGAAGGTTTAACAAACAAAAAAATGTGAATTCGTGGCTAATATCACGGTTAATGTCCTAAAACAACAATGGGACCGTTAGGGCACTCTACACTCGGATGGTGCTCAGCCGAAGAGCTCCAATAATGTTTGCGCAGGTGTTTATGAGTGTGAAGCGTAATAACAAAGTAACAAAACGCATAATCGACCCAATTCTCTGTGAGACGGACGATACAATGTTTATCTAAAGTTGCGCCCCGGGCGAAGTGGATAGATCAAGGACGGTGTCTGCCAAACAAGGGGGAGGTGTTTCCCCGGGAGACGGGCGCGCTCGGGGTGAGCGTGGAATGAGGCTGATCTAGGAGGGGGGAGTTGCTATGTTTTGATGCCCACCGCCCGCTATATTGATTTTCCGCGCCACGCCGCCCCTCGCCTCCCTTTATTATATACATTTACATGTATACACTTTTCGGAGGCAGGTGCCGGCTGTATTGTCGCGCTATTTTCGGTTATCCTGGCTACATTCAGCGCTTACTGAGGCAATGATTAATTACGTTTTGACTTTATAGCAAACTTATTATTTATTTTTACAATGTAAACTATATGATAAATTGCTTAAGCCTAATTTTATATATACTAATATAGTTACTAAACTTATTGGAAGTTATCCGTTGTATACTAAGAAGATATCGGTAAAAAAGGTCACGTAAGAATAAACATAAAGATTTTATTTAAATTTATGATTCATATCTAATATATGTCTCTGTATATAAATCTAGTGTGAGTTTTGTTTATAATTTAAAACTATATACAATATTATTTTGGAATGATGCTATTCTATTTCACAAGCTTACGGTATATCATAAAAAAACGTAAAGGTCGTTATTTTAATAAACAGTTTAATAATATATTTTATTAAAGATTATTTGTTATCAGCACCGAAACATTTTAAGTAATTACTTATTAATTCTGAAAGTAAGGATATCTGAAAAATTTTATAATTTAACCTTTCTTAATCGCATATAGTTAAAAGACTTAATTAGTCTAGCGAAGCAAAAGTTTAAAGCGAGTTTTCGAACTTAGCCGTCATCGCACGCAACCCGACTGTTCCGTTCCCGCAAAATTTAAACGAGTAAAGTTTGTTTCAGTCGACTTGCTCTACTGTCCGTTTTATTCCAACCCCCCACATTGGGTAGAGGAGAGGGAAAGGGGACGTGACATTGATAAAGGCTCGGGTTAGGCACGAGAGCCGGGACATCGTTCAATCGAGTCAGTTTTATTACTTAGGGCAATAATTTGACAATCTACAGATTCCGCTTACATGTTTTACTTTATAATGTTAAACCAAAACAAAATTAATTACGTAGTAATAAATCCTATTATATATTACATGTATACGTAAAGTAACTATATTGATTATGTGGAAAAATATTTTATATATGTATATATAAAACAAACCATATATTACTAAATTACTAACTAAATCAAATGCAGACCATAGCAAAACAAGTGAAGATATAGAGTTGTCTGTATGGATATCACAAAGAATTTTAGACATATTGGGATCAATCTTGAATAGGGTACCTAGACAAAGACACTATTTATAAAACAATGCTTGTTTTCCTTTATTTATTATAACACATTATGCAACTTTAATGTATATCACGTACTTTACAACTAAAGGGATCCCAAATTAAAGTAGGCGGTTGAAATTAATTAAAATAGTTGAAACTTAGTAATATGTGCCAAACTATTTACAAATTAATGAATCGTATTACAGATATATTTATATCTGTAAACAAAATATATGTTTATCGTTTTCTATAGCGTTAGCTATGCGATCTGGAATGGTATTCGCTCAAATAGAATACAATACATTAGTCAATATAAAAAGAGGACGCCTACGCTCTTATAAGAAAGAATAGCGGCGGGCGTTTCTTTAACCTTTTTATGTATATCAAACAATAGATATCTCTCGTCTTATGGCTTCTTTAATCTAACGACATTGATTTAAAAAGTTATATCTTTTATTTAATTTCTTTCACCGAGTCCTACTTTCTCTCCTCAACGTTTAAAAGTCCTTTTTGTGTAGCGATTAGCTTTGTTCTATTTTTTATTGCACCGAATAACTTCCTGATATTTTAAGTTAATTACCACATTAACAATATTATAAGTAGAATATTTTAATATAGTTTCTTAAGTAAGCTATACTCAATTTATATATCCTAAAAGTATTTTAATGAGAACTGTTAAGAATTTATAATTCTGCTCAGGTTCAATGCAATCTTTTACACTCAAGAAATACCATACTGGTAAATAAAACTGAAGTGTCTCTTTATAATATCATGAAAGTAGATTTACTCATATTCTATAATTGTTTCTGTAGGACTTATGAAAAAAAACACAATTTTGATGGTTTTTGTCTCTTTCTCCGTATTTTTAGGTCATCTCTCGAAATACTTAAATCGATTATCTCGAGACTTTAATAGTAGATTTTTGAAGAAATAAAGCATGACAGCAAATTTCATTAAAAAGTGTTAACCGATAATAATTATATCGAAAACGAAAAATATTAGCAGTATGTCAGTTTGTCTTATTGTACGCGTGTCTTTCTTTAACTACCATCAAAAGTCATAAGCATGGATATTTAGAAGCTTTTTGCGAACATCAATGATATTCTTCTCGTCAAACAGGAAATGAATATTAAAGTTGAAACTTAAAGTTTTGTTTAGTTTTATATCTAAAAAAATGTTGAGAACGTTAAACAAAACCTTCACATAATACAAACATTACGTACTGATATTATTGGTATACCTAAGCGTTATTGCTTTATAGCTTAAGTTATTGTTGACGCATGTCTTACGTTTTTAAAGGTGACAGAAAATAATGTGTTCACACGGCGAACTGTTGGTTCCGCGACAGCTTTTCACACGTACTTAGGTGCAAACACCCAATTTATGTTCCTGGTTTGTGTTATGTTTTACTACTCGTTTGTTGGCAGACGTGTGCGCTTCCACCAGCCATTTCATTCCCCGTGATGGATGGTCTGAGTGTATTGTCTAGACTCGACGCTATGTTTTTCTGTAGCGTATGATTATTATAACTACTTCTGTCCACAAAATAGTTCTTAAAACTTGAAATGCAATCTCGTCATATTTTTATATATATTTAGCTCTTTAACGATGTGTAACACGAGTATTTGCATAAAGATTCAAACACTGTATTCTGTACCTTATTATTGTGACACTAGGCATTGTAATGTACCTAATGTCTTAATACACAGGTTATGTCATTATTTTTAAATGAAAAATAATTTTTGTCTACTTGTCAATTCATTCATAAAATATTTGTTTATTCACTTGACCTTACGTAAGATTATAAAACATAATATTTACTTTGTGTAATATTGTATTGATGCAATAATAAATTAAACGATCTAGACCAGTTGTGATGTCAAAAAAAAATTTTAGACAGGGTTTACCTTAATTATGTTTTATATTTAAACAAATAAGACATATTTCATAAAATTAAACACAGATATGTAACGTGTCAAGTGTTTTACAGGATCCAAGGTTACGAGAGGATTGAGTTGACAGATGTCCTGATGTCATAGTTCTCACGGAATATCTTCAGTTTTTGATTTTCACAAAAGCACGCGACCTTATTACAAACTATTGTACTGAAGGTTCAGATTGCTTTATTGATCACCAGCTTTTGTTAGGAGATTATATTCAAAGAAGAAGATTCGTTTTAGATTATTAAATATGGCATGAGCTCCTCTGGAAACATTTCTTTTAACTGTACTAAAAACATTAATTAATCCCGATGGAAATACTTGAGTATTAAATTTAACACAGAGTCGTTACATGGCTTCTGAAAGTTCCGAGTAACCGATACTTTAAATTGTTTGCGGACTTTGATTAAATTTATATATAATAACACGAATACGTTATTGGAAGGTATATTCAATCTTCAAGATCGTTACTAGATTTCACTCAAAATAAACGAGCGTTGTATTATAAAAACGTAAAAACATCTAAAATAAAATTACTTGTCTCTCAAATATTTTCATCTCTCAGGCCTCTCCGAAACATCTCCACATATATCTATAGACATAATATTTTAATAGTTAATAATATTATTATCTTTACTATTTTTGTTTAAATTCGTCTAAATATGTTTTTTTTAGTCGCAAAACTTTAATATAGTTAATACAAACATTAAATTCACTACGTCAGAATATTTTTCAATAGTTTTTGTTCACAGCCGAGCGGTCCGATAAACATGATCCGCCATTGGCTCGTTTCTCTATTTATAGAAATATAGTTTTTATTAAACTCTAGTTGATTTGACAAAAATGTACTCACATATATTGTATATTTATTATATAATATATGATTATAACAAGTACTTAAACCGACTTAAAGTTATTCTTATAAATTCCTACTAAGAAAACTGGTGAGCACTGAAACGGACTTTGTTCATAATTTTATAAGTTCATTTTCCCTTCCAATGAATCCTCGTCAAATCGGCCCACTTGTTTCTAACTTTGCCAACAACAAGAAAGGCAAACAGTCAAAATTTCTTAAAATGTTCTTTAATTTTAATACCGTGTAAACTTTTATAAGGAAAAGAAAAGCTGTTATTTTCACTAAAATTTTATGTATATCTATGTTTGCTATAATATTGTTTATTAAAAATTGTTAATTCTTACATTAAATAATTAGAGCATTCTTGAATTTTTTAACCTCAAGATAATTTACAGAAGTGCAGCATTTCTTTCTGAATAAATTTAGCTTGTTCGTAATAGAATACCGCTGGCATATACCGAGCGGAACCTAGATCATTAGTTATACATAAAGATACGAGATACCTTACCTGTTTGTTGGAATATTAATGCCTCGAAAACTGCTTACCGTTCCTATATAGCGAAGCATTATTAAACATTAGCAAACGCTTCCCCATTCGTGACTGGAAATACTTAGATGAGTTTGATTTATTGCCGTTAATAGTTCATTTGAATAACAGCTTAATTTCGTTGTCTAAATGTTCTCCGTTATAACTTTACAATTGTATTGTTACGAACTTACGGGTAATTATAAACATCAAAGATCAACTTAATTTTAAATTCATCGTATTCACAAAGGTACGAGTAATTTACTATTATTTATCGTGTCAAGATATTCAGAGGTGTCTACTCTCTGATTGTTTATTTTGCGATGTGTAAATTCAATAAAGGACTATGTTTAATAAAATAACACAAGGGTAAAAACCCTTTTTGACTGCTATATATATAGTTTTTTTTTAATAATAATGAAAGGGATATGATCTAGTATTCAATTATTAAGACCGTCATAACGTAAACACACTTTAAAAAAAGTATATTCTTATGTAGGTATGTTATTTTTATAATCATATAAAATAAAATCTACTTGCGTGGTCGTTATTGTAATTGGAATTTTCAGTGTGTCCGTTATCTAGTAGTTACACCAGGAATACGCTCTATTGACAGGCTCGTCCAGGAAATTGAATGAGCGACCGCGAGCGAATGTGTGCCAGTTCAAATAACTTCCTAGTTGTTAGGTCTATCTACTAAAACAACAGTATTCGAGTCAACGCCTTGTCCGTATGTGCACTGCAACACACTTAAAAAAAGTGTTTTAATTTCTGAATATGTAATATATTAGAAAAGGTTATTTAACAACTACTCAGTACCTTTTTCAATCCATCGTTAAAACTTGCGTATGTATGTATTATATAGAATAATATTATTACATTTCACATTAATCAAGCATATCATAAACTTTCACGTTCGCTCGCAAAACAGAAATTTGGCCGTCTTACGGCTCTTGTTATATTAACAACTGTAACTATATCTATTGTGGAACAACAACCTTTCCGCTCCCTTTGTGTGAAGTACTCCCCCCGTTCCTTAAGAAGGCTTGTTGCCAGCCCTATCAACTGATCAATGCCGCTTTCTTGACAAGGCACGATTTCAGTCAGTGCTCTGATTATAAAGGGGAATTTAATATCGTTATATAATGTGTTATATGGTGATGTCTTTGTTGTTTTCGTTTCAGAGAGACTCGTATTTGACCCGAATTATATAATATTCAAATAGGCAAACTAGATTTTACATATAGTATGACATAAATGTCGACTATAATACGTAAGAGTATACTTTATTTTAATTATAAATATGACGTACGTAACTATTCTTACAAAGATTTGTTCATTTGGTATTACGAGGTTTGTTTCATGTTTATGCCTCTTGCAAATCCATCTTATTAAAAATGATGAGTTTTAATTTATGTTAATAAATAACAATAATAAAAGTCATTAAAACTAATATTACGAAAACTAATTATTTTTGCAACAATACCGACGGTCGCGGGTAATGTGTAAACTTTCTCTCCCTGAACCGATACAGGTGAAGCTGTCGAGAGGCGGCCTCGCATTAATCAAGAGTTGTAATCTCACCAAATAAGAGTGAGCGAACAAAATAAACGGAAAGAGCGGTCGCGGGATGTTGCGTAAGCCGGCTGACTCATCGCGGGCGAGACGCGGGCAGGGCCGGCGGAGCGTGACCGCCGCACGAATACAAACGATTACGGTGTCGTAACCGTCGGATTACTCGGTGAAAACGACCTGGCCGTGAAAACTAAGGGCGGCGCTGCCCCCGTCGCTCATGCCGGCCAACTTGCTGCTGCGTTTAATTACAGCGCGCGCATATTACGCTAATTGGACATGCGCCGATTGTATTACACGTTGTGTACATACATACACACGAGCACGTGAAGACGTTTTATTGCTTGCTTATTGATTACAGTTAAATACGATGCCATTATTTGAATTTACTCATTAACACTTTGTTTTTACTGTACGTTTAATTCTAAACGATTGAATTTATTTAGTAATTATTATGTTATTTAATTTTTTTCTTTTTTTTATAAGGACTATAATGAAACCATGTCGTAAAATTAATAGATAAATCTATGTAAATAATAAATGAAAGTTAAGTTTAATGCTTCACTAGTATCAATGTAACAGAGCAACCGGTAAAGTTTGCTGCACGGAGAGTATGTAGGTATAATAGCCGCATGGGGAGGTGGGAAATGAAAGAACGGGAGAGGGAGGGGGAGGCAGGCGAGTTCAACGCACCGGATACGTCTGTCGCCGGGCCCACTCACGTATGCACCGATACAGGTGTGCGTTTCCCATACATGTATGTACCACTGTAACATTGACATAAATATGCCCAACGTTCCAAGCTTAGACGGCGTAATTTACGCGATAAAGAAACCAACATGCTAGAAATACTATACATACTTTAAGAGCAAATAAGTAATGATAAACGTGCGTAGTTTATAGTGGCGGCGGGCAGTGTTGTGCAAATGTCCGATAATGTGGGTCAAAATGTTCACAAGTCAACCGAGGTCGAGACTGACATACTATTATTTTAATTGCGCCATTAACGGGCATAGAGCACCCAATTACTATTCTCGAATTACATACGTTACGTCAGTGAAGGCGACATGCGAGGGGAATCATTTATTTGGACCCTGTTCGGTAACCTAATGGCAACACATTTATGAATGTTTAATGTGTTCTTTTAATTAGTGTGATACCAACAGCTTCCTGAATGTTTTCATTTGATAAGAAAAATTATTAAACTCTTAAATAAACATCATTTATTTAAATGTTATGTTGTTTCTTAGGATATTTGCTTTAGTTTTTTATAATCTAAAGTTATAGTAAGTATTAAAATCGCAAGCAACATGTATGTTAAAACTTAAGCATAATTTACTAATAAATTTATTGTTACTTTAAATTTCTCCTCACTTTTGTCCAACTTACTAATCACTTACTGATTCAAGTTATTCAAGTTAAGACGTCCAGAAGTAATTAAACTTTTTAATGTAAAATCAAGTTGTAACAAGGTTTGTAGTAACTTAGGAGAGTTAAATGAAATAAAAAACCATCCTTAATTTGAAATCTTAATATAACGATAAACTACTGACTGTTCGAAGCTGTTTCTGCTTTTTACCTGCACATTTAGTCACCCATAGATGTTTTATATAATCCTAAGGAGTCATCTCTCGAGAATGCGTTAGATATATAAGTTATTATTACTATCTACGATTTTATTGTGTAAATCATTACTTCATTGTTATTAACTTAACAGTAATTACGCGGTGTTGTGCAACGATTTCTGGAACTTAAATTTCCCTTTGAATTGTGACTTGAAATATAGTCAATAGTTATTAGAGACTAAATATTATTAATATTGCAATTACTTTTGTTTAGGAATGGGACGCCCGATTGGCGGGCTCCGAAGCTGGTATCAGTGCGGACATCTTGTCGTCTTTGTGTAGCAAGGCTGCGGAATGGCGGACTATGCAGGATGGCCAGCGTATCCTGACCAGCACGCCGACAGTGCTAGGCGGATGTCGCGCGCAGGTTTACCGTGCCGCCGGTGCCACTCAGTGGTACACTGCGGTCATCGTCGGCGTTAATGAACATACCGGGGTAAGTTGATACATACAATTAAAAAAAAAGAATAACCAGAGAATGGTTCTAATGGAACAGAATGGGTACACATATTCTACGCTCTTTGTGTAGTTTCTAACGTGTAACAAAATTATGCAATTATAATTGTAAAAATAACTACAACCAAATAACTGTCTTGTTAAGACTATTATTTAAGTTGATAATTTCCTTTACTTGTCCCTATTAAAATATAACGTTTGCAAAGACAATGTATTTTAGAATGAATATTTATATTTTAGGTAAATCGTGACGAGAAGAGACATGTCATCCATCCGTCTTAATATTATTCTAAAGAAAATAAAATTGAAGATACTATTTTCATGTAGTGAATGAAGATTACTTAAAAAATATATTTGTGTATACACGACAAAGTAATATTAGCAAAGTTGGCTTCCAGACGTGCGTGTAGAAACTCAGACACAGTAAACGGGCTTTATGCTACACAAACAATAGAGAACGTTTCGCTGTAATATTCCTTCCCCAGTGTTTGCATTAACCAGCCCCCGACTGATGTACCTAAAGTTGAGGTTAAAAAACAACTCATAGCTCTCTCCGTTCTTTCTGTTGAGTTAACCTACAAACCTGTGATACCATTGTGTTGTTACCGTTGCGAACGTTAGAATTAGTTACTACGTTCTTCGAAGAACAGATACTTTCATTAAGGTTAACAGAATATCCGTTCGAATTTTAACGTTATCATATGTTATATGCAAGTTTAATAATTCGACCGTTGACCGTTATTTATTTTATTATACGGATAGAAATCCGATCGTTTTTAAATGGGGACATTAAACCGCCATTCGAAAATTACTATGATGGGAAAACCGGTATCCACCTAACGACTACAGTGAAAGTGAACTTGAATCTTCTTAATATCATACTATTGCTGTTACTGTACCGATTAAGATCGATGATTATTACAGTATCATAGTATTACAGATTTTTTCCCTCAATTTGTATGTAAATACTTTATGTAATTTGTATAGTGTTCATGTATTAATAATTTCATTTAATTAATCATATTGTACGAAATAGAAAATATTAGGCACATAAAAGTTTATTTTAATCCGCTATCAATAGATGTCGCTGGTTGATACAACCGTATATTCCTAACAATGAGGTGACTCACTGGGTATTGTGATTTATTCTAGCGATCAAACTGGGCAGCTTGTCAGTCACTAATGACCGCAATCACCAAATTAGTTTAGTAGCTTTAGTGGGTTAATGTTTACAGTGATTGATTTCATACAAATATTTGAACGAATCGATAAGTTCCGATTGTTCCGTAAGCACTGAACCTGTTTAAAATAGACCTTTTTTTGTTGCTGTTGAAAGTAACTATTTCAGACATAATTATCTCATTATTTAATGCTATAAAAGGAAGTATAAAAATAGTTGGTTGAAATGTCGTGGTGTAGTAACTGTATAAACGTTTTACAATATTTCTCAGAACTGGTTGGGCTTGTTCAGTTTATTGGGGCCCGATAGTATCGGTTGATGTATATGAGCATGTGTTACCACTGCTCGTAACCATATCTCTGTGGTGGAGTGGACGGAGAAGTGTCGGTCTATTAGAGTGGGCGGGCTGTGCAAATGATGCAATTGATTGACTTAAATAGTGAAACAAATTCACAAATATGGTTATAGAATAATTTATTCAAGTATACCGCGACCGTTTTAACCATATCTTATTCAATAGTTTATTCCCATTTTAGAATTTATAGCAAACGAAAACATTAAAAATGAGGCACTTATTAGTAAAAGTATATTATGAAAGTTTTATTACTTCGAAATAACTAAGAACTTTATATTGTTGATATTTTCAAAATTTGAACCAAAATGTTGAACATTCAACATTTAATGAAACTATAAAATAATGTAGTTATATAATTTGATATATGTTGAAATTATATTAATGGCGATTCATAATGCATTATAACCTTTAAATAAATAACATTCATTAATTGGTATCAATCTTATACCTTTTTCATATAAACAATATTTGTGTTATGATCAAATTAAACGTCCCACACATTTGTTTAGTTTGAGTGTTTTAATTTTATAAATTATTTATCCTCAGACCTACCTCCATTATTGCGCACGGCAAAACCAGTTTCATACAATATTTAAAGATCTTTTGATGGTTTAGTGTTTTTATTTAAGTTCATTAAATATTCATAACTTGAAACTTGTTTAACTGGTATTGTTGTGTAAATTCCAAAACAAATTGAAGTAATATATTCTAATATAATGTTTTTGCTTTTCTATTTTTAACTACGTAATATTTTAAAGGTGTATTGCAAAATATATAGAGTTACCGGATATGTTTTAGGAGTATAATTTACTCATTTCTAATACACTATGCTTGATAGTATCAAATATATATGGGTATACAGGTAATAAATTTGATTTTGTGTTAAATTTGTTAAGTTTTATTGCTATCTTTACTTATCTCATACTATAGCAAAATGAGCAGCATAATGAGCTAGGCATATTTTAGTTTTAACATCATGTATTTTGTGTGAATTTATACTGTGGACAATAATATATTGAAATGTTTGACAAGGTTTACAGTCAAATGTAAAACACAGTTGTTACTACTCTGTTACCAAGCTAATCCACCTACGTATATATTGTTATTAGTTAATTACTTCGTAATTTACCAAATGAATCTACTTTATATGGAGTCATAACAATTTCCTTTAAATCACATTTTAACCATTTTGCTTCGAAATCTCTTTTAACTTTACAATAAATTAGTATTAAACTTGATGTTATACCAATAAAGCCGACTCCTACACATTGGAGGGGGTGGAGCCAACCCCATCCCCTTGTTCAACCTCTGATAACTTCGCCAAGCATACTTTGTTGTTTTGTATTATTGAAACACTTTGTTTTTCTTTCATCTTCTTTGAGTTGGTCGTGTCGGAACTCCGGAACGGTTTCAGAGAGAATTGTTTTAGTTGTTATGAATGGCGTGATTCTGTTGCGGGCGATTCATTTTGTTAGGAGATACGATTGCGGTTGATTTAGAGTGCAAATTGAAGTTTTTGTTTGAAATTATATTAAAGAAAATACATATTGTCATTTTTAAATGCTGATTTGTCTTTGTTATTTCTTAATATTAGAATAAGTAGGGATTGAGAAAAACTTAATTCTACAATATACTGCTTGCGTATTTATTTGTAAAGCCATTTAGAACATGCTTTCAAGACTACAATATTAGAATCTGCAATAAAGTTTCTTATTATGTTATGTTATTAGTATACTTAGAAACAGCATTGATTAAATAGCAAATAAACAGAGTACTTGATGTAACTGGTTTAATGTTGACATAATTATTGCCTTAATAATAAAAATGTTCTTTTGTCATGGTTTTCATATCGTTAAATGAGAAAAGTTTCTTATTTCTACTTCACAAAGGGAACAATCGCTTCAGTAATTTAATTAAAGTAAATTCCTTTGTACCGTTCATCTCGGATCTTAAGGATTATTATTATTAATAACTTTCAATAGGTTATATGTGTATAGAAGCAAAATAACTTTTTTGCGAGCTACCATATAAAAAACTTGGTATTACTCAAATAGTATGTGGATAAACAAAAACTCAGCATGTTCACTGTCGAAGTTTCGTAGTGCATCAATCTATCTTAAAGTTCGCTAAGTAATCACTGTTAAAAAGTTGAGACGTTAAACAAATTTATACTACGAATTAGCGAGCGAGTTGGAAGGTCCGCGCAAACGTCAAAGTTTTGAGTAACCCCCCCACTTTGGCCCCTTTCCTAGTTTCTCGAGTAACTTTCTTAAAGTTCCCTCTTTGTTTCTCCCGAGTTCGCGTCGAACTTCGTCTGTTGGTCCGACGACATGGTTATCTACAGTCTGGAGAAGGGGCGATGTTGTTTTTGTATATTTATCATTTTGTATGTTTTACAATCACATGCACGATGCATGGGGTTTCATACGTTCCTTATTTTTATTTAAGCTGTTTATAAGCAAAGATTTTTTTATGTTAGGAGAATAACTAAATAAACATTGTATAATGATTCCTTAGCTAATATTATTTCATATTTGTTAACGCTGTAGTGGGTAGTACATAAATATTATAAGAAGAGGTTATATGTTAATACCGTCATAAGTAGCGGTGGACAAACACAGTTTCTGTGGCTAAGATTAAAGAGTGTGAAACATCTATGTAGTTTTATTAACAAGATATACCACAACAAACGCTTCTGTATATTTTGATTAGTTATTAATCGGCATTAAAGCGATTGAGGGCGCCGTTGAGTGTTGACTATAATAATCGTATTTAGTGTACGTTTATACATTGACACTATTTCTCTAAATTAAGTACTTACATATAAATTTAATTGAGTAATATGTATTTAAATTATCATCTATAAGCATTTTCCTCGTATAATTATAACCAATTCCTCGTAAAATCGCGGCTGCAGATGCGAGATTAAATGTGATAGATTAATATTCATGGCAGTAGTCTCCCACGTAGAAATGTGTCATCGCAGTGATGTAGTAAATTGCATTTACGACATGTCGGTCGCGAGGAGTACAAGTGGGGCGGGCACGTACCGGAAACTCATTCCACTCGTTAGCTTAATAAGCACTTATAAAAAAACCAACGACGTTCTAGTTTACAGCGCTTGCCTTCAGACATGATGACGCTTTTGACTTATTCTTAGACGGAGACGTCATTTTATCGCCTCGTTTCAACGTCGCTTTAGATTTAAGATTGTATGAAAAAATTTGGTAATTTAACTTTTCGTAAGATAAAATAAGCCCACAGTATTAACATTTCTGCATTGAAAACGGATTTAGTAAATATTTCAAGAACTTTGGACGATGAAAGCAGTATAAACCAGACGCCGTTTATTTACGTTTACGCAGAGGCGTGAGAAAGTTTTAATAGCGATTCACTGGATCTCGTTTACTCTCCGGTACAATTAAACGTTATCCGAGACAGAGGAATTTTGTTTATTGTTTATCATTGAAAAGAATTAAAAGTGATGTAACTTTTTCGACTAACCTAAATATATAATTTTGCTTAAGAAATTATTACATTATGGATTACTTAATTCTAACGTCGTGTTACGCCTACAAACATGATAAAAACTATAACACCATGTATACTATCGTTATAGTATTATATATTACTTCCCATGTAAAGGTCGGCAACGCAGCTGTGATCTCTTTGGTGTTGCGACTGTCCATGAGCGGTCAGTGATCACTTTCCACCAGGTGAACTGTTCGCTCGTTTGCCCACCCTTCCTAGAAAAGAAATAAAAAGCCTACCCAGCAGCTGCTATTTCTTCCGCCAACCAGTAGTGTGCAAACATTGTAGATAGTGAAATTACTGGGAAACTTAACATTTTATGTGTCAAAGTGACAAGGACAATGTGGTGCAGTGTATATCATCCTAACTTTCGCTATAATAAAGCCAGGCGTAACAACATTCATCATTTAAACACTTTGCTCGTTACTTTACAGAATAATGATATGAACTGTGACTATGAAAATGCTCACTGATATGAACTTGGTAACATAACGATCGGATATTATTAAGATTTTTATGGTTAATATATATTAATGCACATTTTTTTTTATTTGTAGGAGTTAACGGTCACTGACGATACGGTGTTAGAAGAACACAGTGAAGACCCGGCTCTCGTGCATATGAGACTTCTTGGCGATGGAGGTAATTGTGTACCATTTCAAACAATTTGTGAAAAAAAAAACACTTTTTTAAAACTACATATTTGTGAAATTTCTTTTAAAACTTACAAAGTGTAATTTACGTAAATTGTAGTTTATTTTAATATACGTAATTTATGATCAAAACTGTGTTTTCTGCTGATTTAAAATTTGGCATTTGTTTCAGTTTATTTTAAATTATTAGTCATTCATCTGATTGCATAAACGTCTACAATGCCGATAACTTATCTCCCCAAAGTGGAGATCACTCCTTCCTAAATTTATCCAATAATAAAATTCTCTATTCGTGGTTTAATCTATTTTTTTGCTTATATTGGATCAAACCTTTGTATGTCATCCAATAAAAATACCGAATGATCTCGAACTCGGAAGCAATTATTAAAAATAAAGTATCTTGTATTATTTTGACTAAGTTTACATACTATGATTAAATTCCGTATTAAGTACTTCATTCCACTTGGGATCACAAACTTTATGTAATATGCTATCTTATGTAACTATTTTGTTTGGTCAAAGTTTCATCGATACTGAATTGCGAGAACGCTTAATTGAGTTATAACTTTAGACGATGTTGTTATTTAGTGGTTTATGGGCTTAATCTAAAATTATGTATAATATATTTAAAGATTAAGTTTCAAAGTAATCCACATGTTGTCAATTTCTCTGTTTTTTTAATATTCAAGTTTTTCTTTCGTCTGTTTGTGTATAACAAAAATTATGACAAGTGATACGTCTGCCCGTAGCAATGTGATGCTAAATAGGGTGGTATAAACTACACCACATTGCGCTCGTCGTTAAACAAGGTGTTAAGTCCCATTACCCCAGTAATTTTACTAGCAACAACTCCCGTCTAACCGGAACATAGTAATGTATACATATTGGATGATGCCAGAAATAGGAGCTGCGATAGGATGGTACTTATCTAGACGGTCTACTGCAATAGAGACCTGCTATCAGTAAATTATGAATATATTTTTTGTAATTGTTTTAATCAATGTAAAATGTACAAGTTTTATCATTTTCCACAATCAACAGTTCCATTAATCGTACAAAGGGCGTTCGTTATCATTGCATTGTTTGCATGTTTGCATGTACGGCTAATAATAGAAAACTATTGCATTACGCAACCGTGTGCATCCGACCTATTGTCGTATTGTAACGGGAGACGGGCCGGCACAAGCTAACTCCGTGGGTATTAGTGTACACATAATTGGATGAGAGAAGCCATAGGAAAAATTTGCAGTTCATCCCTGCTGTACATGACACAGTGGTGTATCAAAACTGTTCTTATTTTCATACCGGACATAATTATATGATCATAAGATATGATGCGTACAAATATACAAAACATTTGTTATATTAGTTGTAGTTCTGTGTAAATTTTATTCTGACTTCTCTCCGTCACTATAATTAAATTGTAGACGGCGGGAGATGAAAATAATGAAATTATAATATTTATCACAACCAGTCTAATAAGTTCATTCAAATATATGATATATATACTATGTCACCAATGACTATTTCAATGTTCATAGAATATACCTTAGAGTACATAATAATGATGTTAATGATTTTTATTTGTTTTAGTAATCGAGTCAATAATGAGAGGCGAAGTAGTGGGTGTAATGCCGAGAAGGTCGCGCTCCAATCTTCAAGTAAGTGGAATTACAAGTCAAAGACTCTTATCTATTATTCATAGCATCTAATAAAATATATTCGGAATTTAACCTTTGTCCTATAAATAGAAATCAAAAATTTATGTAGCTTTAATTTTAAGATTGAATTGTTAGTTTGAATTATAATGGGTATAAATGAAGGGTTGATAGCTCAGAAATTAAACACGACACGATTCTCATATGTGCGGGTTCGATTCCCACTGAGCATGAACTTGCGTAAAGTAATATTGTGAATAAATCTACGATACAATAATCAACGTCTTTCGAGAATATGTAATATTGTGCAAACCCGCATTTAGCCATCGTGTGGGAAAGGTCTCGAGCTAGCAGTGAGAACAATAATTGAGCTCTTATTTTATTTTAAATTCTCTGTAGAAGTTGAAAGACATTGTAGTTATTATAATCTAACTTATAGTGCTCAAGGTGAATAAAAATAACCCATAAAGTTTAAGTGAAATTATTAGTTTATTTTTTATTTTACATGTGCAGTGCGTTCATCGTTATTCGTTCCGCATGTTTAATAAATCTGTTTTCTTAAAATCCTTGTGTTGTCTTTATTTGTAAAGTGACCTTTTTAAGGTCCGCAAACGCATTGGTTTTGACATTTGTCTTATTAAGGTGCCAAGGTGACTAAGTCGCTTGAATGACATAATTTAATTACTCTGTTTTTTTAGTACTCGAATATTCGACAGTTTAACCTTGCGGTCGGTAAATGTTTTCTTTTGGGGTTGCCAACTCATATTACTCCTTCATTTCCCGTTGTGTAATTGTAGTGGTTTTTTATAATAACTATGTTTTGCGATTGACATATATTTTGTCTCTATTTTTAAATCAATCAACAGCGTGTTTATTAAAAATAACTACGTAATTAAGTATATAGTACCATTATTATGTATTTTATAACTTTTTACAAAGTTTGGAAAATTCTTTATAAATAAGTGATGATCGTTTATCAATAGTCGATTCGTCCATTCTGCACTAGATCACCGAAAATAGAAAGTCTTTAAAAAAGATAGAATATTATACACCAATAAAGGTACATTATTTGCACATATTAATCATCAAAAAATTACCTGCTCAATAGTAGATTTAATAGTTAATAACAACCATTTTAAATTTCCAAACAAACCTTTGGATAGGTAGAAACATAAATCAGGAGCTGTTGGGGTAGTCATTAGTCATTACTACAATTTTGTTAAAGAATCTATTTAATTAATATAACCTAATAATTTTATTAAAATATTAACTCTTTGTAATTCCTAGTTGTTGTAATGTCTCGACGTTCAAGTGGCGACAGGCCTCCGCCTGACGCATGCGCCAAATTTAACCTGGACTCTGCGGGGTTCGAAACTGCTATATCTGGTACAAATGAGTAGTAATGTTTATTTTGTCTACTCCCCAAAGGGCGAGGCCGATGACGAGTAACATCGTAAATAGTTTATTACACGCATGGAAAATCCAAGTTTAATCAAACAAGAACTCATTTATTGCTTTTCATATTATACATATTAGATCATTAGACCAATTTGCTTTTGAAATTTTTTATACTGTGTTTAAAATATATATTCTTGCTTTAAAATTTTAATTTTAATCACACTGAGATTTTAGTTTAAATTTCACTGACAATATTATTCGTTATTATCATATAAATTTCTTACACACAAAATTTTAATTAGTAAACTGTATAATGTAACATACCGTAATGTAGCTGGGTCGTAGTGAAATTTTGTGTTAGTTTGAATCGACGCCGCATGTGCTTTCGACTGTCTGCATCACCGCACTCATTTGAATATTGGACTAGAAAATGGATACAACTTCGCCTCTAACATTGTTTTCAACTATTGTTATCTTGGTATGAGAGGAACGCTTACTCCACGGAAAGGGTTTTGGTGAATATGTAATTAAAATTAAATATTATCATGAAATGTCTGTATGAACGCAACCAACGCAATTTTGTCGGCGGCAATAACTAAAGTTCTCGTTGCTGAAGAGCTACTTTTTTTTATTCGATGAGGAGATGAAACGTGCAAGACGTTGACCTGATGGTGGTAACTGATATGCCTATCTATAATCATGTGGAGCTAGTTAGGATGATATACACAGCAGCACATTGTGCTCAGCACATAAGATGTCAAGTTTCGTTACCAAGTAATTTCACTGGCTACAACGCCCTTTAAACTGGAACATTATAATGTTTACACAGTACTGTATGACGGCAGAAATAACTGTGATGGCAGCAGCTACCTAGACAATTTCCGGCAAAAGACATACTCTATCTATCATAAGATATACTCTTGACCACTTGAACTGCCACCAGACAAACATCTTCTTAACACTGTCGATACAGCTAAAACTTATTCAGATGTATAAAATTTATGATCAACATCTAAAATACACTAATGTTATTTATATTATTTTTAATACTCGGCGCTATACGACTCTGAGAGCCTCATGTTCAGACTTACTAAAGAAGTGCTATCCAAATCCGGTCTAACCGTTCTAGATATTATCCATTTCAAATAGACAAACAAAATTTTCTAAACGGTTTGTTCTTAGGATGTTTGAGTGTGTAAATTCGTAGAATACAAGACTATTGCATTAATTTGATATTGCTATAGTTCAACAACACTTCTATTTTATAGAGTTGTACAGGTTTTAATCTAAATAATATTAAGAGATTTATCGTTCGCAGTATCAATATTACTTATGCGGATGTAAAGTAATTTATTTTGTTTCAGTTTCAAGCACAAGTCTAATAAATTTAAGATCGGATTATTACAAGTCAAGTCTCGTCAGTTATAATTATCATAGTTATTGATATGAGTAAAATGAAGTTATTTCTCTATTGTTATTAGTAGAATAAGTTAAAGAAAGTGGTAACTCTAAAAATAAACTTAATCCTTATAATTCAAAAGATCTTTTAGTTTTACTTGTAAAACACGAATAAAATCAAGAACGTAGTAACAAGTTTACTTTTTATTAAAATTTATCAAATATTACTACTAATATTTGATGTTTCATATGAATTAAAGACGTTATATATTATAGCCATTTAACTTCATGTCGTACTAATAACATTTGTTAAAATAAGTCAAGCTTTAAAGATTTGAAGTAAACAAAAGATACGTAATTAACATGAACACAAAGAGAAACCACTGTTGTCGTGTAACGATCCATAACATATATAAGGCGATTCGCAGTAATTTCGTTGTACCTGCGGAATGGCTGAAGCATGTCAAATATAACCTGTATTTATATTATTTCACAACGCAAGTTATATTACAAACGAATATTAAGTTACAACCATAATTATTCAAATAACCCATATTGATACATTTTCTATTTATAGCTTCAGAATAGCCTTAAGTCAGGTTAGCTACGTACGTAGCTAACCTGACTTAAAACACGAGGTGCAGATTCAATTCCGGAACCAGTAGAGTTTGGTTAAAAGCACGAATTCTTCAAATCTGGTTTGGTACCTATCCTCATAATGTAAATCTGCCGCATTTACCTACATGGTTTTATACCGAACCTCAACATATTATATGAGAGAAAAAGTATATTGGGTGCAGACCCAAGCTTAACTATTCATGGTTTATTTCTTATTTAATATTTTGTAAATTTGAGGTTATATTAGCATGTTGTACATGAAAATAGCTTATCAATCTGACCCCTATTTTTTTATCTTTTTATTTGATATCAAAAATTCGGACTCTATTATAAATTGCTTATTTGTTACATTTATTCCTTACCAATAAATTTTATTACACAGAACTCTCAAATACTACTTACATTACTCTACGGGTAGATAAGTCTTATAGATGTTTATACTTTATCATTTAATTAAACCTCTAAAACGTTTATTCGCGTAACTGGGCAGAAAGTTTAATTTACAAACATAAAGTAGTAAATTGAGTTGATTCCACTATCATTTACTTAACTATAAATTCAGGAGAGAGTTTAGCAAACAAATCTTGCAAAATAATACGATTAAGCGGGACGTTGGGTTCCAAGTCGGCAAGAGGGGTCTAAATTATCGCTTCGGTAATTTGTCTAGTTCGGCGACCCCCTTTTTTGGTACACGTAAAATCTCCCTACATGAATGTCATACGTTTCGTGATAAACTATAGGACGCTAGAACAGCGTCATGCTTATGTTGAGGTAAATAAAGTTTAAAGTTTACAAATAACCGTATATTTAGATTAATCTTTATAAGTGATGTTAACGTATTAAATTTTATATAATATCCATCATTCATTTAGCAAAATATAACTAAAGAACAACATACGCTGATGATTAATTTACATGTCTCATTGTTGCGATTATTTTGACTAAATTAAATACGCAGCTATAATCTCATCTAACATTTAATTCACCGTTTGGCCGGAGCAGGTTTTAGCTGGACCAACGCCAGACATAATTTATATTTGTAATATATTTACTCTTATATTATCATGTTTACAATTTAGACAGTTAAATGTCAAGGGAGTTACTGCAGCATGGAACTTAAGTTATAAATTTAGCTCGCGTTAATCATCAAAAGGTCACCAAGCATCTGTAGATTAACATTACATCTGTACAGATAAACAATAGGCAGGTCAATAGCTTTGCGGGTTGGTTTTTGATCAAGTATTCTTTTATTTATATTCAGAATTCCGCAGTTGTTCTAAAAATTAAATGAGCAATGTATATTTTTCTTATTTTTCAGTCTTACAGTCGATGTTAAGTTTTGACATTTAATGATCTTTGTCGCGGTATATAGTAATTCATTATATCGAAATAAATCTTTTTTTGGGTCTTTTTTACAATAAAAATATTTGGTGTATTTTATTAGCGGTTATATTAATGAACTGTTTGTTTTTATGCTGTCCATACCGTATTAAAAGTCTACTATGTCGTAGTGTCCTAAATGAACTAACACTTTATAATTGTGAAAGACTACGATTTAACAATTATGTACTAATATAACAATATATTTAATCACTAAGCATGATGTTGCAAGTTTCAAATTATGCTTTTACTAGAATTAAGAATTGTACAATGCAATCCGCATACTTTTGTATAATGTAAACTTATTCGTTTCGCTTCTCTTCACTGCATCACTCTCCAAAGTATTTTATTTCACTACTTAATTTATTTTATTACCACTACAAAATAGTTTATGAACGGCAACCGTAATAAAACGATCTGTTAACCTTTTAGTCGTCAACAATGTTATAATCGATTTAAAAAAGTTTTGCTATGGAAGCGGGGTAGTCTCGCAGCGGAGCGCCTGTAATCGGTAAAGTTTGTAGCAACAGCGGCCGACTTTCCACCTCTATCGGGCGAGTTAGTTAATGCGACTTCCCGTGTAGATACGGATATCGATCGCGACAAGTGCGGGATGCCAGGGTTCGTCTGGCGCGCCCGCGTAACCGAACTACCCTGGCCCATCCCCCTTCTACGTTGAGAGGGCTCGTTCCTATCCACCGCTCACTAATTGTTCTGGTTTTATTTTGAAGGTTAATTTTTACTTTGACACTGGGTTTTGTTATTTACAATTCATAGTTTATCAAATATTTTTTCGATGTTGACTCTTATAAGAAAATAATTAATGTATACATTATTTACAATGAGAATTAAAGGTATTTAAAAGTTTTAAAAAATAAACAAAAAGGAAGAAGAGGAAATACCCGTTGACTAATTTGTCAATTTTTAATGTGTAATGCAGGGGATGACCTTGCGTGTGTGGAAGGTGCAATAGATGGTTTATGGATGTGAAGTTTAATTAATTATGCAGGCTTGTGTCTGGTTGTGGCGGCTTTGCCCGGGCGGTCGGGGTGAGGGGCGGTCGAGGCGCGGGGCGGGGCGGGGCGGGGCTGTGGACTGCGCGAGCGGGAACAGATGAGGGGCCCCCCTCACTCCTCCAGCCCAGTGTGCGCCATTCTCCCGCGCCGACACCACTACTCTCTGTTACTCGTTACTTCGCACGGTTTACGGAACGCATCTTGCCTTTCACTGCAACAACGTCACATGTTTATTTTTTATTATTATCAAATTTCGAATGTTCCGCGTGACGTCGTGAAGTGATTTTGGTGATTTGTGGCCGTTGTGGACCGTGGGGAGGCGGCCGCCGGCAGCGTCGCAGCGGTACCTAATTTACATGAATCATTGTTGCTGAATACCGGTTAGCATTGGTCATTGACATTTATGATTAGTTGTCCACGTCGACTCAATAGATTCATTTTAAGAAATTTGCAATAGCTCTTTACGGGCCATGTAAAGATTTTTGTTATGTCCATTTGCATTATTGAAACGTCGTGGCAATTAGGAGACATGACAATGATTAATTAGACGGTTGATGTAACATGTGTTAAACACGTGTCGTATAGTTTGAGGTTAAATACTATTCACGTACTTCATAAACGTATAGTTCAAGCTAATCTGTAATAGTAAACGTGGTTCTGAAAGCTAATTAGCATATAATGGCATGAGCACGATTACTAATACCTATGTGCCTATATACAAACATGCACATTATGCACTAACATGCAACTATGTAGACGCTCGTAGCGCATACTAAGTGGGTACAGTAGCCACACCCCGATAAAGCCACCATCTCGTTCGCACTTAGGCATTCATTACAAAATATCCTCTCTACTCTTCCGCGATTTAACTGCACCGTTAATCCACTATGCCGTTTCAAGTTACTTTCATAAGTGATAACATACACTTATCGCCGAGACGTATGAACTGGAGCAACCGCGCGCTTATTTATAATATAATGCCCGCCATATTGTTATAACTATCACACCGCCTTGAAAGGAAACGGCTCGTTTAAGTTTCGTTACGATGTTTTGCTTTTGTTCTTTTCTAACTTCTTTGTTCGTCATGGTGCCTTTGTTCAATTATAAAGCGACTGCGGAGGTGACGGTATTTACAAACATTCACTACTGATTGATTGGAATCTTTGTGTTGCTTTATTTTTTTCATAGTAATTTCGCCCCTTGTGGTTTCTTTTAATATTACACTACTTTCTCTCTACTTGATCTGGTTCTTATGTTTTTATTGCCGTTGCAGATAACGGCTTGCCATTTCTAAAATCAGATATAGCTACGGAAAGGTTTAACAAGTAATTTCTTTAAAAAATGTTTAAAGAAGTTATTGAATAAAATATAAATATACTTTTGACGTAACATCTCAAATGCAGAGTTTAATGCTTCGGTAAACGTATCACAAAAACGAGTATTGTTCAATCGTATTAGCTACGTACGTGTTTATAAATTTTACCTGGCAACCGTGTAGTTTTATGTAATCGTAGTACAGTAAGTGATAAAAACTTTATTTTGTTCACAGTTGGAGTAAATGAGTAAATTTTTTTTTGACATTTCGCAACCGAAATAAGCGCAGCGTGGAGAATGCTAATCTACAAATTTTATCGAGCGTGCCGTGAGAGCTAAAGAAAAAGTTTCGTGAACCGGTCGGGGCGTCGTTTCGCCCTGATTTATTGTAATCGTCAGTTGCATTCGAGATTCATTATGTTCACTTTTTTATTTTGCTTACATCATTTTAAATACGAACTAATTATGTAAAACGATTTCGCAAGAATAATAACTTCCATTGTTAGGAAAACGTATTATAAATTACAGTCTTAGTATTTATCAAAATTTTTATATACAAATCCTTTCAAATAATATTAAAAGCAAGTATATATATATCTATCTGTAATGGTGACCTACTTTTGCGCTCGACCATACAAAGAGATTATTAATTATCTATTTCTCTGATACAGATACTGTATGAGACATTAATAAAGTACACTTGGAATGGTTCCAAATTTTGCTCTGGGACTTTAAAAGATGAGATCATTTACTTTTATTATTGACTTAATTAAGATCGACATATGTACTTTATGAAACAGTAAAATAATCACTGTAAGTATTTAGTTAACCAGTAGCCATATGTAAACTTTAATCTTGTTAAAACTCGGCTTAGTGTGTAGACTAGGAATACCGGTTTGTGTGGAGGGCAGGGAGGGACACCGGTCCGACGAGTCGTGTTGCACTCCATGCCCTCCGGTACTCTGGCCCCTCGTGATTGAGATAAATGTACCGGGAACAGGTCGGTTATATGAACATGGCACGGTATTACTTGAGGCGGTAAGCCTTTTATACCTGTGCTTAGGCTTGAGAAAGTTTTTGTGAAACTGCAAAATTGTTTCCAAGACTTGCTTTATACGTTTACATTTTAAGTTGTCAATATAATTTTGTAACCAACGGACACCTTTCATAAATAATCAAGAAGATATTTATGAAATTTGTTAAGAATGCAGGTTGTATGTAAGGCAACGGTTTTGTGTGTATGTGTAAACGAGTACCTAGCATGGAAAGGTCAGTAGGGGCGTTTACGTAACGTCTGGCGAGATAAGCCCGTTAGTGTTATGTAAGTTATAAATGGCCATCACACGCTTATCTGGGACCGTTATAAGGCAATAAATTCAAGTTTCCATTAATTATTTAGGTCGTGTGTTTTTATTGATAGACGTTTTTATTAGGAATATCTTTATGTGTAATAATTTATGTTACAAAATTATTTTAGAACCCTGATCTCCAGAACCATTAGACGGAACACAAGGACGTATATCTAACGTTTCGTGGATTTTTTATTACTAACGGTTTTATAACTTACTGGCAGATGTCTCTGCGGTATATTAACATAATACTTGCAAATAAACAGGCAAACATAAAAATGCATTACAACGACTGTAGTTTTCAGCTAATTTTGTATACATGCCTGCCCTCTTAATATGTTTTTTTGTGATTAATTATTCTAACTGTAAGTTACTCTGTGGCTTTATGGCAAGTAAATAGCCCACAAATTCTAAGAAGTAGGTTTATATTTTGATAGAAGGAAACATAACAAAGGTTCGTACAATAGAGACATGGGCAGGTAGAGCACTCCACACTACATTAAAAGGTGCGGCGGACGTCAACCCTGAAGGTAAACGAAAATAAATCACCCTGTGTACTCAATGGGCCGTTCACCCGACGTCAAGCATCCCGTATACCTATAATGCTAAGTTCGTGACGAATTTATGCGTCAGAGAAAGGCATTTGCTAGCTTAATGTGTTCGTGGATCCATATTTCTAAATATTCTTTAAAAATAGAAACGGCTTTCTATTGTATGTCAAATCTCTCTTAATATATTCTCATTTGAACATAAGAAATTAACGCTTTCTTGTGTCATTAATTTTTTCAAATAATTACAATAATTATAATAAAGTTATCAATAATAATAAAATCAGAGATAAGTTATCAATCTTTGAAAAGGTTACCTCTACCAAAGTTTTCTGAGAAATTTGTTTGCAAGGACAGCGAAATTTACTTACATTTACTTAAGAGATACTCTGGTCAGATTTCGTAAAATTTATTGATGGTAATCAAAAATAGATTCTCTTTTTAGTTAATATAATAAATAACTTTTTATATCAAACTATTAATGCTTAAATAAATACACAGTTTATGTCCGTGTTACTGTTTTATGTTCTTTGATAATAATTTACATATTTTTTTTGAAATTACATCGTTAATTTGGTGTATATACTAATAAATGAAGTAATATGGGATTCCGCTGAATTGTAGTTATATTGTTAAACTTTAGCTGTAGTTATAAACTGGGATGGTCAATACAACGAACTGGCTTTAAAGTCTCTTATCGATTAGAAATTAGTAGGGACATCACTTTAATTTACTGAGTTAGAAATTGTTAGTGTCAAAAATAAATAATGGAGTAAACGAATATTTCATTTATAGTTATAAATGTGATTCAATGAAAAATTAACCGAATATTTTTTTATAAATTCTTTCTGAAAATCTTAAGATTAAATTAAGGGTAACGTCGGAGGCTTTATGTATAGTATATAACAATTTAGTTTTATGTAAAGCTTTGTAAGCAATCAATAGACAATGATTAAACAAAAATAAATTGATGAGACTATTATTATCATCATCTTTAATGGTTATAGTCCAAGCTAGTATTTGCTATTATATATTTTTTAATAATAAAGTTTAAAATTGATCAAAGTAAAATTAATCTCAATATAAATAACTACTTGGCATCCCTGTTTTGAATACACCTTCGTCCACAGTGGTGGGCCTGTTTATTGTGCATATCAAAGGCTCCTGTTCAAAGGCTGCGAAACTGCACGATAGTGCGCCCGTACCGGGTCAGCGTGCTTTGACGTCGTCCGTTGTGATGGCTGCTTTGTGGTTAATGTTTTATGTGTCTGCATTGCAGTTAGCTATTACAAACTCAATTTAATAGTTTCTATATATATAGGTACATATATACACAAACATGTTGCATTCCATCGAACATATACATATTATATAAGTGGTAAGTGTTCCCGCATAACAACTCACGGAATCCAAGCCAACCTCGCCTGCTCGTGGTGCACCTTGATAATCAATAAACGAGGCTCTGGCTTCCACCAATAACCTGCATTGGACCAGCATCGTGAAAAATGGGCCAAATCCCCCATATAAATCGATAGATGTGGGAATCTTTGGGGAGGCCTATGTCCAGTAGTGGGCGTCTATTGGGTGACGATAATGATATGTATTTATATATATACAAGATTTCCACTCGTGTAGAGACGCACCCCGATATCTCTAGAACCATAATGCTTAGAGACTTGAAAATTTGTTGATGTATTCGTTTTGCCGAGTATATAGGTTAGCTAAGAACGGACTTTATAAACTTTCTTCCCCAAAGGGAGTTGCGGGGGTGTTATGGCCGGAAAAACGGGTGGGTTTTGCCGACCATATGCTAGTATTTATTAAAAGCTTATTTTATATATATTATTCAATCTATAATACTAAAACGTATTACATATTCGAGAAGCGTATTTATGTATCTTCAGAGACTTAAACTAACCTTTCCAAATTGCTATCCCCGACACATCCCACGGATTTTATTTATTAATATATACAATAAAGAATAAAATAGAGGATTTAGGACGCTTCTTGGAAGGACCCGTTTTGGCTTTAATGGTTTGCTGGTAAATAATTTCGCTGTATAAGAAAATTTTGTTTTGTATATATTTTTTTAGATACTTCTATAGTGCTTTATATTAATACTTTTCCTGGTGGTAGGTACTAAGTAAGTCTGTTTCCGGAGACCGTCTAGGATGCTACCACCGTAGAGCCTATTTCTGACGTCCAACAGTTTTGTGCAAACATTACTACGATCCGACTTGAAGGGTGTTGTAGCTAATATACTTACTGGGCTAAGAAGACTCAATATCTTATGTCTCAAGTGACGAGCGAAATGTGGTGCAGTGTATATTATCCTAACTCGAGGCACCATGTTAAAAGCGGGCATATCAATTACACTTAGTTATATGGATATGCTTATTTCTAATACACAAACTTATAATTAAAATTTAAAAATCATATTATAACAGTATTATGATTAAGTTAAGAAACAGTCTGCGGTGTTAATGTCTATTTTTATAAAACAATATATATTTATTTGAACCTAACTTAAGGTATCTGACACAGAAGATACATTTTTTGTATAGATTATTAAAGGTTTTAATAATATTGTGTATTAAAGTTTAAATCTAAATAACCTATAATTTATGTATGATAGGAATATAACTAGTTCGTGCAGTTTAGAGCAATATATCAATATACTCTGCGGGTTGACTGCAATCCAGGTCAATGTAAATCGATTATATATGCAAGTTTTTTTTTTCATATTTACTTTATACCCCCAGGTATATACAAATTTGATATTAAAAGAATCTGCTAACGCGTTATTTTGATTTACTGGTTCTATTTATTTTTCTACTTCAAGCTGATTACATATATGTTCAAAGCCATTTTATGATTTGGTTCTACTTGGAAGTATGCTAAGTATGACATAGGAAGAGAAATAATTGGAAAAGATATCGTGTAAATTTCCGTGTCGTTGTTGTTATCCAAAAGCACATTATCACGATTACAATCATAATGTATAAACTCCGTTTAATTTTGTGCGATCATAACTGTGGCTTACTTTGCATTAACATTGCGTAGGTCAGGCAAGAGTGCCGCGTGGACTCACTTTCTCCGTAATACCAGAATTCACTTTCACTTAACGTAAAGATTGATTGTTCCCTTCCAATGTGTTTTTTTACCACAAGCCTAAATAAAGACTGTTGCTCAATTTGACTTGATTATCTACATACAGGTCATATCCAGAGATTTATTGACTTATCAATAGATTTCTATTGGACTTAAGACTCAAAACTTGGTACAGATATTGCTTATGCCATTTAGAGGTCAGCTAAAAACGGATTCTACGAATTAATTTCTCCGAAGGGTATTCCGGGGGTGTCACGGCCACCAATATAGGCGGGGAACAACTAGTTGTAATATAAAATTAGTATTATAAATACATTCATTATTTACATGTGTGGACTATATGCCAAAGAGTGTGTTTATTCGACGAAACGAGCCCGACGTTTACCTGATTGTAAGTGTGATACGCTTGTCCATAACGATGTGGCGCTAGTTATGATGATTTACATTGCGCTCGTCACCTTGTGACTTAAGATGTTAAGTCTCGTTACGTCACTAGGTACTAAACCCTTCAAACCGGAACACAGCAATGTTTGCACACTACTTTTTGGCAACTGAAATAGGCGCTGCGGCGGTACTTACCTAGATGTTCTCCGGCGAAAGAGATCCAACACCAGAAAGGTTGGTTGGAGTAATAAGGGATTTTTTATTACTATTATAAACTACATGTACATATAAGTATTTGTAAATATAGGTTATATATTACAAAGAGACAGCATTAATTTTTTCTAGAAGGAGAATCATTCAGCTGAACAAACACATACGAATTAACATGTAAACAAACATTGCATAAAACTGCGAGACAATTGCCCATAGTTGCAATTTAAATGTGACCATATAATCAATATTTTATTACTTTGTTTATAAATTAAATTGTAATGTAATGCTTACTTGACATATTTGTTTAAGACATATTAATATATTGATATATTATTGCTTACAATTTTTGTTGCTCCGTGAGTTTAAATAGATATTCTTTTAAGAAAATATGTTATTTTCTATTATTATTACATTCAAATGCAAGAGCATGTAATAACTTACGAAAGTGACAAATATCGTATGGATTAGCAGGACCGATTGTTAGATCAGGTCTTCCGGCTGATAATGGCGATCAAATATTTTCTAACTATTCTATTGGTCTCATTATAAATTTGAGACTACATTACACTATATGTGTTTTCTGGTGTACTTATATATAGCACAAAATGCCGCATTTATATGCGAAATTATGAGATAGTAATGTGAATCTCTTATACACGAAACTACTGCTTATTAACTTACAACCTATTATTTTTTTATGATTAACTATTAAATAAACCGTAACTTTAGTATAAAACCTGTAAAATACAAATTTTCCATAAAGAAGCGATAAATTTAATCCGAAGATCTTTGCTTTATTATAGTGGGTATGCTCATATCTTTACCAATTTCCCGATGACAACGCAATGTCGAAACGTAATGTCCCTGCACATAAACAGCACGGTCGTGACTATGCACCCACCCTACTAAAACTCCCACAAGGGAGTTACCCCCTGCCCCACGATTTTCAGTACTGCCCCATTTTTCACGAGTGTTTAGCGTGTTTTGTGTCGGTCACCCTCACCGACAGCCCACCCCGTTTTCTTTTATGTTTTTCACCGGAAATTTCATTCCACCACAACTTTGGGTCAGCTGTTCAATTGTTTTTAATACTGGGAGGGTGATTAAGAAATAATAAACTTTAGTAATATCCGTATTGATGTTAGAAATTAATTAGTGACTGACAATATATTTTCTCTTATTTTATCTTAAAACTTTTGCGGTTAAGTAAAGTAAGAGCAGCGTAAGATTTTGTTATTTTGATTAAAAAATATGAATTTATTGTGCCTTATAAACCATTTGTAAAACGTACCTGAAAGCTGTATTAATGAAATTGAGTAATAAAACAGTGTTATTGTTTGCCATAAACTTGTATCAGTATAATAACAGTAAAACCCGAGAACAAAGCAAGAACTTGATTTTTCGTGCAAGTCAGCATAGTAGACCGTAAGCGTTTTTAACTTGCGCAGCTGACTCGTCGATAGTGGAATATTCTCGGTAACTAAATGGTGACTTGGCAATAGACGTCGTGACTCATGACTAGGCGAATTTCGGACTTGGAAAAGTACATAGTCAGCAGAAATAAATGGATTACGACTGCACAAGTAAATTATTTAATTTTAAAGAGCATTCTTTAATTTCATTACTATTATACATTGTGTTGTAATATGTTTATTATTCACAGGTAATTGTTAGTTCGCTGTGTTGTCTAACTTAAGTATTTTAATTTGAGGCGATTTCAGGGTATTATAATTATTATACAATGTTATTTATTGTATTCCTATGTATCAAACAAAACGTGTAGATAGTTTAAATTATGTGAAGTTCGTATGTTGATTCACAAAAGAATAAATTTTCCGTGATAATTACGTATAGATATTTAACAATTAAAAAATGCCTTTGTCATGTGTAAACTTATTATGCTATAATAAATTATCGTTTTGTTTTAGAGAGTTGAAAGAGAGAACAATAAAAGCCCGGCTACAACTGGAGGTAGGAAGAAGACAGCAACAATAAGAAATAACGGCCAAATCGCTTCTGCCGAACCTCCACCACAGCAGCAGCAAACAGGTATTTAATAGCGTCCTGTGTCAATTTACTGAAAATATTCTACGTGAACGTAAAGGAAATTTCGTAATTCTAGACGTAGAGAATTTGTGTAGGTATAATGTGAACTGGGAGCGGGCTGGGGCGCCGAGCCAACCCCGAGCCCGACATCACAGCGCTGTCACATGCAGCCGTCGCACGAAATGAAAACACGTTTTATCGGCTTTTATCGTGGACACAATATTTCAGTCAGCGGATAACTTTGCCTTGACATAACAGAACATTCCAATTCCAGCTTGATTTTAACACTTTCTGTTATCGAAACATGTACGTTGTTACATCTTATACGTTACCGACGACTTTTAAAAAATATTGACATCAGACTGGTATGCTTGTGAAAAGAACTGTACCGAAGAGTAAATTTACGAATGCTGTATTGGATCCATGCCAATCTGTGATAGCTGTGAAGCTGTAAAATATGTTCATGAAAAATAATGTTTTCCTTGAAATTGAACTAAATTTGTAGATGAGAATGTAATAGTTGAACATCGCGAAGAGCCATATATTTATTTATACAAGTATATGTATAAACATATGTACACAAACATATATTACGAACCACAGTGTATATGCGTTCATGCATACACAATAAATTATGTATTGTGGTTCGTATTGGCTTGATTTATCCTTGTAGGATTGAATATTATGAGCCACATATTAATTATACATTCTCTCCATTGTAATAAATTGTGTTCTTGAATTACAAGCTTTTTTTTATTGTAAATTCTTTAAAATTATGTATACCGTTACGTAAACATGTGACCAGAATATTTACATAATGTATAATGAACATTTACATAATTCTTCTAACGGTCTCTTATGATTTTTTTTCCGATTCCATACTAACACTCGTGTAAAACTGCACCTATTAACATATACGAATATAAATGGAACCTATATAATACTATCGAGTAATCTCATCGCAATATTGTAAAAATAGTGAACTTTTAACTCGCCAAGAAGTTACGGTCGTCTTTCTGAACAAATTTTGCACGGATCGTTTGAACTTTGTCGAGTTTGCTGTTTATAGTTGAAAGTTTGGCCACTTTCGTTGTGCGCTCGGCGACCTGTCGCAGCGACGCGGGACCAACTTTTGAATGTTAGGATTGCCAACTCTCCAAGGTTGCTTTGCAATAGCCTATTTGTAAACAGTACCATTATAATAGTAAATTATTGTTCGATAATTTAATGTCATAAAATTATTCTGAACTTTTGTGTTTAATATAAGTCAAATCATTTGGTATATTAAATACAACAATAGAACGACTGTGGATGAGATCCCGGAGTACACCTTATTCGTGTTCATTACGATATTATAACGCTGTGTTCACTCACAAAGGGAAGTGGAGGCGACAGTCCTTTGTGTCAGATGAGCGGAATTCGGATATTGGATAAGCTTTCGCGGACTCGAAGCGTGCCTGTGTACAGAACAATTTGTTTTTAATTGGTTTCGGTGTTAGTCCGCCATGTTTCTTCCGGTTGCTCTGATAACTTAAATCCGAAGAGATACCTATTATTGCATTTAGATTCTTTTCATTTGTTATTAACATTTCTTGTAATTCCACGAAACGAATAGACAAGCAAAACCAGTCAGTTGATCTGCCCATAACAACAGATAGATAGTAGATAAATAGGACGATATAAACTGCATCATTTGTGCTAATCGCTTTGAGGCATTTAAGTCTCCGTTACCTAAGTAACACTAGCTACAGCTTACTTCAAACTGAAACATGTAATGTTTACACACTATCGTATGACAGCAGAAATAAGTGCTGTGATGGTACAAACAGTCTCCTGCAGTGGATTCCTTCTTTCCTTTCGTGCGCTTCATAATTAAAGTTCTTCGTTCTTGTCTTGAAAAGAACAACACCGTACAAAGTCATATCGCCAGTATACAAATATGTATTATTAATAAAATGTTAGAGTGTAATGAAAGGAAGAAATTCCACAAAGGTTATAATTGGTTAACACAGTGTACTGCATTCTAGAAACGAGGAGACTGCAAAATGTTGCGTACACGTTAGTGTAGCGTGCACTTTGCATAACTTTACATATTCACCATTAAAAGCACAGCCACAGAGACAGCCGTGCACAGGATTTTATGCCTTTTTACTTTATTTTAATGCGAACAACGCACGGTATGTGACTGTTGGAAATTGTTCTTTTCTTAATTAAAATCGTGCTTAATTTTGTGTGCTTTCGTTTTCTGTGTGATAGCTGCAAATATAATATTGAAGTTGAATATATCGAGTGATATTTTACGTATATTGATTAACAATTCTGCATTTTGATTTATTTTATTGTTATACGCTAGTTGCCTATATCCACTGCAACTATTAAATCGATTGTACTTATCAAATATATTACTTGATCAGTTAATATAAGTAATGAATCATATAACACGGGAAAATATGATAAATAAAAAAATGTCCCGGTTCATCCTCGTCGGAAGATTTTCCTATTTTATTTTCTCTACTAAAAATATATTTCAATTTCTGTATGATCTGCCTCGTTTATTAGGTTGTTATTTATGGTGTGCAGCATATACTCTGAAAAAGAATATAATTTAATATTACAATTGTTTCACAGTATTTCTTTTTGTTTAAAGAATAAAATTTAAAACTTATTAAACTAGTTTAACTAGATCAGTTTAATTACTATTTGAATAAATCTTTATAACGTCTACTTAATATGCACGTTACGTTTCTTTATCAAACTCAAATCCTCCCACTGCCCTTGTAAAGTTGGAATAAAGTAAGAATATTAAATTTGCATGCCGACGGCGTTGAGTAGCGACTTTCACCCCACAGGGAGGTAGTGGGGGCAGGCAGATAACACAGGGGGAGGATACGATCTACACGAGCTCACGTTCTGTGGGGGTACCCCCGCGTAGTCGTGTAGGAATGTTCTCAAATCTGCTTCAATCTTAAAGCTTTGTAGCCCACCTGATTCAATAACAAGGACAATTCAAAATAATCAATCTACGTCCTCGTCGGTTATAGTATAGTTGTTTTAATTACACTGTACAAGATAATAAAAGTTTTAAATATAATCGTAATAAAATATAACTACTTGAATACCTTCACACTTCTTATTTTGAAGTACTTTAAAATCTCCAATTAAGTTATTTATGACAAAGAAAACTACTTTATTTACCTTTATCATACATAGACCTATAGTGCTATAAATGCTAGATTTTATTTAGATTTTTAAAGTAAAATTTTTGTATCAACTACAATTCATATAACAGTATAATTGATTACCGTATTACTATATGTGTATTTTTTTCAACAACTAATTATCGTCCCCACTGTTGGGGCACAAGCCTACCCTCAATATGAGGGCGATGGACCATAGTCACCACGCGGACCCAATGCGGATTAGTGATTTTATATGGGTATATATATATATATATATTAATCACATTAAAGTTCATTGCAATAACTTTTGATATAGTTAATGAGATTCAATTATTTCAGTATGAAAGGAAATTATTTGTGGAGTGAGAGGATACGTCGAATACTCGACCGTCATATTTCAATTACAAGTCGCTTTGTTTTCATTAAGGAGCACACGAGCGGAACAGTTCATGATATCGTATACAGATCTCGACGTGCGAGTTTCCGGTCTTATGAAGGGCAATGACATTTGTTACTGAATCATCAAGTCTAATTAAAAGGCGCTAAAGCAGCCGTTGTACTGGCTTAATTGCTCACAGTAATGAAGCACTAATAATATTTTACATATACATTTGCTCCATCCCTCTGTTGTTTTCAAAGGTATCGTACATAAAGAAACTCTAGAAGATAAGTTTTTTTTTTATATACAATTAAACAACGAAACGGGCGGGACTTTCACATGACGGTAAGTGATACACCCGCCCATAACAACGTGGCGCTAGGTAGGATGTTATACACTTCATTACATACCTGAGATATAAAATGTTAAGTCTCGTTACCCCAGTAATTTCACTAGTTACAGCACCCTTCAAACCGGAACACATTAATGTTTGCACATTACTGTTTGGCGTCAGAAATAGGCGCTGTAGTGGTATCCACGTAGACGGTTTCCCCTAATAGAGACATTTGTTTACTGATGGTAACAATTCAGTCAATTAAATTATTCAATTGCTAATAATTTATAGTTTTTTAAAGGCGACTTATGAGGAAGTAACAAAAATCCTAGCGTACATCTGGTGGCGTAAACAAAATAAAAAAACTGTATACATTTACAATGAAATCTCCATAAATAATTAAAACGTGAATATTAAATATAATACGGTATATTTTATGCGCGCATAGATAAGTCGATTAGATTACAACAACAATGGAGTGGAGTGGAGGGAAATCGACACCACGAAACGCGAGCTCGGCACCTGCGTAAGCGTAAGCATAATAAATCGTGTCGATCACGTCACGTCGTCGTTACGTAAAGAACAATGGCCGGCTGGGAACGCGGCCGTGAACGCGGCGAATCCGCCCGACGCACGCTCAATTCTATTCTATTTATTTATTCATAGCAACGTCGATGTTTTATACAATAAATAGAATTGCAAATGTCCGCCAGTGCGGTTTCCGCCCTAAGGCCGCCGAATAAACAACCATTTGCATATTTTCGACGGCGAAGCGTTCATGTTTTCTGTTACTACTTTATTGTGCTCAAGAACAATCTTCCCAATTTTCTTACTTTATTTTCTATTGTTCTGTACCGTGCAATTATAAAGGATCGGTCTAATCCACAAAATATAAAATCTAAAAATTCGTGCATTAAACTACTTATCCAGTTTGAAACATTCTGTCGCACCTATAATACCATCATCACCGTTTAGGATTTTATATGTTGATTGAGACGATAATTTTTATCTATACACAGTAACGATAACATTCTAAAATTTAATAATAAGTCTTCTCATCTTAGTCTGCGTTGACCGAATTTAAAACAATTAAAAAGTTGTAAAGTTACACCATAAGCCTAGATTCATGACGATGTTAGCGCTGCAAGCCATGCGACTCTAACAGCTTATCTGATACTGGGCTCGTGGACCCGGATCCACGGCCTGATTTCACAAAAAAAAGTGTACTACGTGGAGTGTAGTTATCCGAAGATGGAATTTCACAATATGTGTCTGGTTGTTGGATTTCTGGCGATTCTACTCCGTCGTCGAGGGCGGGCGCGAACCCGTTCCCAGACTACCTTCGCGTGAGTCGGGATCTCTGGGCGGTGAGGACCGCTCCTGTTCGCGGGTGTAATTAGTGGTGTGCGCGGTATGTGACTCCATAAGCTGTAAAGGTATCCAGGTCGGATTATCTATCATCACAGTTCTCCCGTGACTATAGATGCTATAAAGACTTGAGTCAAGAAAGATATAATTAAATAAATCCGATAAAATAGGTAAAATTTAATAATTAGTATAACTTTTTCTCGGCGTATGTTGTAATATCCTTAAAATGTTATGCCTTAATAGTAAGGTTATTGTTTCCTAATTATACTTCAGTTCCTGAATTATGTAACAGCTGAATGCCTATTTTATATACATTTGGTAGGTTCTACGAAATATTCTGATATATATTTATATAATACTTCCGTCACTTTGTATTTCTTTCTCTGTCACACGCCACGTACCCAATTTCCATTATAATTCGTGACAGCCTCTTTCCATCTGCTGTAATAGTCTCTTTTAAATTTATTCAACAGAAGCTAGCGGCTTTATTTATAACTTTATTTGATAAAACGTGTCTTTAAAAATGGAGAATTTATAATAGTAAGATTTTGCTCTCATCATGAACATTAGCCGATAAACGTCCACTGCTGGTCATAGGCCTTCATCAAAGATATACGTCGATAGGACCAAATTTCGTTTTAATTTTTTTTTTATGTTATGAATAAAAATGCGTATGTAATAGTAATAATGTTTTATGTAGAAATAAAACACGTGTTGTATTTTTTTTATGAATGCATATAAAATTTTCTGCGCCACTGAAAATCCTTTTCGAATTTATTCAAAACATTTTAATTACATTGAGGCGCTGACCTAAACACCCACCAGCAGTAAACGTTTTAATTACAATGTACATACACTACGCGCTCACAGCTGCCGTGTATTCAAGTCGCGAGCATCACCGTTTTGGAACTTTTCACACAGTGGCGCAAATGCATACTTCACACAATTACGGCACCCGTGGTTACTCTCGCTTGGTTAACATTATATTTGCCTTTTTTGCGAACACGCTAACCAGTTTGAAGTTTATTTCGTAAAGGTGTTATCTCTTGTGTACACCTTTTCAACCGATTCGTTTTGTATTCAATAAAAATATTACAACGTAACTAACAACTTTATAATTATAGCCGTATGCAATGCACAAGGTTACTACAAGTAAACGGAATAAGGTAGATGAAATCGCTTTTTTTTTCATGGAGTATAAATACATATAAACAAACAAGTACCATATTTTAAAGTATATATAAATAAAAAAATCGTTGTCATAATTGTATTTTAAAAGTGTAGACATGATGTTCATTCATATTGATTTTGGGCTGCTCCCATGATATCCATGGTTCAAATTGTATCTTAATAGTTAGTAATTTTGAGTAAAAAAAAAAAAACAATGTTAAAATATGATAAATTTTTACTGGTGGTTGATCTCTGTTCCCAGAGGCCGTCCACGTAGGTAGCACCGCGGCGCGTCTTTCTGCCGCCAAACATTAGTAAGTACACATTACTGTGTTCCGGTTTGAAGGGCGCTGTAGCTAGTGTAAGGGGGGTAAGGAGACTCAGCATCTTATGTCTCAGGCGACGAGCGCAATTTAGTGCAGTATCCATCTTAACGAGCGCCGCGTTGTTATAGGCGAGCATATCACGTATCATCAGGTGAACGTCCCGCTCGTCTCCTCCGTTAATTTAATGAAAAAAAATAAGTTCAACTTGTGTGCTGGGAATTAGGGAATCTTGGTTAGATTCGATCAATGTCAGCGCTGCAAGCCATGCGACTTTTACAGCTTATCTGACACTGGGCTCATGGACCCGGATTCACGGCCTGTTCGAATCTTGGGCTGGTAATATTTACTTTTCTAACAGGAAAGGATTTTGAAAGATTAAACGTCAGTGTCGTCTATGTCCAGCGGTGGACGTGTATCAGCTGATGATGATGATGTGTCAGTGTAATTTTTAAAGGAGCTACTAAACTACATAAAGTATATTTTTAATATTTGATAATCTAATAATAAAACACGTAATGTGAGAAGGTTTTCCGTCATCTCCATAGTAACATTTAAATTGTGTTGTACGTATGTTATGATTGCCATCACATTTGGGCGAGAGGCGCGGGAGTTTCAAGATGGCGCTGAGCGTTACGTAATCGTTCGGTGCGCACGCGCATTATATTGATTGCTGTTGATTGACGCTCATGGTCTTTTGTGCACTAGTAAATAAATAACCAACTGCTACATACAGACACTTGTTTGTAAGAGTTTCTTTTAAAATAGAACTAAGCGCAATCACTACACTATCTGTGATGTCTGTGCTTGTGATGACATGTCATTATTATTTCTATATATTTATATATCTCTGAATCTCTGGAATAATAAGGCCAAGAGAAATTTGGTGGAAATATTTCTTTCACCGAGTACAAGTCAGCTAGGAACGAATTTTACAAAATGTTTACCCCAAAGGGAGTTGGAAGGGTGTTACGGCCAGCAAAGCGGGCGGGGAACAGCTAGTATTATATATACTTTTTGTTTTACCTCGTGTTTTATTTTGCGACGAATTAAATATTAGTTGTATGGAATAATTATTAAATTCAAATGACAAGTTTAAAAAAAAATTTTACTGGAAGTGCTTCTGTTACCGAGGAAACCGTCTAATTTCTGCCGCAAAACTAGTGTGCAAATATACTATGTTCCGATTTGAATAGCGCTGTAACTAATAAAATTACAACGAGTACAATGTAGTAGTGTGTATATGATCATGTATCTCTTACCATCAAGTGATCGTCGCGTTCCATAATTTTTTTTTAATTATATGTTAATATTTGATTCGAAATACATTTAATATTTAAAACAATTTCATCACGAATTTTAGTTTATTAAGATTAGATGCCCAGTAATACATTATTTTTTTATCTACAGTCTATTCAAAAAAAGTAGAATATTCGTTTTTGAGGAATTGAATTCATAGCATTAGAAATGTTGGTAGTGCTGAAGTGGATTTCCACTTTTTTTTTAAACAGTTATGAGACAAGCGGGACGATTATCTAATGGTAAATGATACGCCTAGCTATAACAAAGTGATACTAGTTAAGATCTAGCACTGGATCACATTGCGCTCGTCGCCTGGGACAGGATTTTGTGTCTCGTTGTCCCAGTAATTACACTAGCTACAACGCCCTACTACTTTAGTCATGCTTCGAAGAAATAGTCTATTTTTCTCTTTAATATATTCCGAATTGTTAAATTTCTATACATAATAAAATTTTATCCAAAGTGATTCCTCGTAATTATGTATTCTTATGTCGCGTTGTTCCTATCATAAGTAAAAGTTGATGCAAACGAGCGAGCACCGTTGGCTGTAAATCCACTCACGTTTACTCATACATTTGTGACTGATTCGAATTTTTATTTTCCGGTTGATGAAGTTAAAATGCTAATGCCCGCTATATTAGCAATTTTTATTGATTTAACGTGTTTTGAACACGTTATATTAATTATATTTTATATTAACTTTTTCATTGTTTTGCATATTTTCGCGCAGTAGATTATTATAAGAATGTATAATGGTGTAATTAAGTTTTATTATCTTTTTTTTATACTTCTTATATTACTTTTTTAAACTTTGATATTTCATTGGTGGTAAAAAATAAAAGATTGTTGAACTATTTTTATTTCCTTCTTGTTTATCATTGGTGTGATCTTCACACTTTTTCACTTTAATACTGTTGTTTTCCTTTTGCCAAGGTTTGCTGGTCAAGTAAAATAAAAACTCTTTTCAAAGTTGGCCGTTGTCTACTTATCTATATTTTATTTCATTCACAAAAAAAAATATATGTTTGTTTTCATTCGTGGCGTACATTAAAAATATATAAATATTTATAAAGAGAATTTAGGACAGTAAAAATATAATAGAACTGCCATCGAGTGCATGGTGCGCAAAATGGCGGGCGCACGACGCGCAATATGGCCGCCGGCCTTGAGCCGTCGCAATCAACTTATTATTCAATCTCATGTTGCGAATTGGTCCGAGGTCCGTCGGACGTTGAACCTACGGAGCCTGTATAGTATTGCTAGTAGGCTAGATTGGCTCTATTATTTAAATGTATTGAAAACGCTCTTGGTATGGTATGAGATAACGATCTTTAGTTTGAACACCCACTATATTTATGAGCTTAATAGAAGAGAGTTTCTAGTTATTACTGGGAAATATTTTTTATTTATTATCTTTTAAACAAAAATGAAGTGTATAACCAAATAATATAGATTATAAATCACTAATGACAAATTTAAAATTAAATTAAATTTATTTTATATCTCAGTCCCAATCAAAAACAGCTGTTTTGAAGGAATATTCTTAACAAAAATCTATCTACATACATAAATGGATTATCACTCATTTTCCCATTGCTCTGAATTAATATATGTTTTCATATTTTCTTTCGTTTATAAATGGGTAAAAAGGATCGGAAGTATTAAACAGGGACGTCCGCTTTATCGTAAGTTTAACGACAATATCTAAGGACAAACTCGTAAATATTCGCATTAAAATGAAGGAAATGTAACGCATTAAATTCCAAAGGTCGTCGGACGAGTTGGGTGGAAACGTTGATGCGGTAAATTCGACACAGTCCGTTATGTCCCCAGCAGAACAATAGAGACGGTACGCGCCGCTCGCCTAATGAGAAATGTTTGTTTTTCAGCTTCACACAATAGCAACTGCTTACTGCCGCTTTCATTATTACCTCCCAGTGTTCGCGGCACAAGAAGTGTTAATAATCAACATCTTTCTTCGCCCGCTAATGGATTCCTTTGCTCGTTGCTCTACCTATCGATGATTCGACCTTCGTTAAGAAACAGAAATGTGACGCATCCAAAATATTTTCAATAAAAACAAAAGGCTCTGTAATTGAACGGCGCGCCGGTGTGCCGACCTTGATTGAATGCTCATTAGCCCCAGCAGATGGAAATACGCATGAGAGATACTAGTCGCGGTCGTGAGTCCCAATGATTTATGCCTTCACTCGTATAAAAAGTTGTTTTTTTTTTTTAACGTAGACCGGTTCGCCCGCTGTTTTTGTTGCGCTACCTGGATTCCGTCGAAAAAAGGCGTTGTGTGAGTGCTTTTTCAACGTAATAATAATAGTGAGCATTCCTTTTGGCGCATGCAGACGTGGGCCGCCGCCGCGACGTGACGTGCCCGCGCTCTGCCTTCATTATATTAATGGTTCAGACCGGATGAATACAAAGATGGGGCTTTAACTTTATTGCATCACATACATATAACGGCACGGTTAAATAGGATTTACGTATATTACTGCCACACCACTTTAAATATTTTAGAACTCCATATACGATATAAAAAAAAATATTTGTTGTGAAATGGAATAGAATAGTAACTATTTATTGTTATATCTTATTTCCGAGGATATAACTTAGCTATAATCTATATATACATAAGCGATGTTAATAAAAATTGGTTTTAATGGTAGTTGGTATTAAATACATAAATACATTAAAAAAAACAAATAAAAAGAATTATTGTGTGATATATTATAGCTTACTTTAAATCTATTAACATTTAACTGAACGCGTTCTGAAGTGAAATAAGTAACCTTTATTTAATAAGGTTATTATTATCGCTTGTACCGGACTTCTGAAGGTCAACATTGAGGTAGTCCGTGTAATAAAAACCAGTATGTACAGTGTTCTATTTATATATTTAAAATTATTAGTTTATTATCTGTATATATATATATATATTTAGATAGTTTAATAACATTACATAATCATCGTGTAAAGTTGATGTGATATTCAAACGACCTCTATATGACATTGGTGAAGGAGCTTACGTCTTTGTTAATTTTTTTTTGCAGGAATTTATTTATCAGCCATAAGCTTAGCTTACATGCCACCTGCCGCGGTCGTTCCCCGCTTGAAAAAGTTCCCCCTAGCCCAACAAAAGAGATCCCCAAAGTTATTCCTTATAATTACGACTCACAAAGCGTTTCGGGCAGAAAGCGTCCATAAGTTTTTGCTATGAAACAAAAAACGCCCTTAATTCTTTAGAAACAAGCAATTTTCGTCATAAATACGGGTCGTTTTAGGTACCTGTTTTTTTGTTGAGATTGGAAAAAAAAACGTAAACATTAGTCCGACATCAAGGTATGGGGACTGATAAGTCGTGTGATCGATGTTTATGTGTGTCGTAAATTTTAGCAAAGTGAAAAAAAAAATTATCTAAAAATAAGAAAAAGTTATTTCCTTTTATCGCAACACCTTAATAAGTTCAGGGGATCGTGGGATAAATTCTCAGCGGTGCTGCTATTTATGTGTATTGCTGTGTAATTGTTTTTGTACAAGTATTATAACGTCACGAAAAACTTACGTCTAAGAGGAGTACTTTGTTAGAGAAGTTTGTTTGAAAATCGCTAGCAAACACGTTACTAAGTCTATTGTTGTTAAGACAGGGCTAAATTATATTCCGCCTCCTTGTTGCTAGATACACGGGGTTACGGTATAGAATAATAAATACAAAACCCTAATTACATTTACATTGATAGTACCTTCATACTTTCTGTCTACAGTTTTTGATTTATGAATATATGTATATTGTTAATCCATATATCTTCCTTATCCAAGTATTATTACTGGCACAATTTTTTCCATACTTACTATTGCAACCTTTATCCATGCCATAACCAAATTAATATATTTATTCTCTGCGCATACCAAATTACTTGTAGAGAGATAAAAATTGTAACGCCGTTGATTTGTTAATAAATAAACTAAATAGTAATTGTTAAATTCAATGTAATAAAGACGTTAATAATACAAATGATTCATATTCCGCTCGTGACCAACCATTATAATATCATTGTGCCAATTTCCTGCCATTGTAAAAATAACTACGGAGGACCGAAGCGTTTCCTGTTACAGAAGTATAAGTTTCATTAATTGCCATTGAAAATTCCTTTACGGTATGAACAGATTATATTGTGCATTTGTCCTTGAGGTTTCTTTATGTTTATAGCTAATTTATTAATTATATTAATGTTTTGTGAATCTTGTTTACTAGTTAGTTATACATGAAACGTTTTTGTGTTACGACAGGGTTAGTCATTAATCATTTTCGTAATAAGCTCATTGATGGAATTTAGACGTTGTATATATTGAATGTTAGAAAACGAAAAATTACAACTTTGTTTTACCTACGGAACCGTAATTGCTACAAAGTTATTAAAATTAATGCGAAGCTAATGTTTTCACACACCAAATATTTTCACTTGTTATTGCGAGTGCTTTGTTATAAAAATCTATGGGAAACGATTGTTTACTTTGTTTCAACTTCCGTCGTACACACATTAGACCGTCGTCAAGGTATGTGAGAACTTTTATTTTTAAATGTGCGATCGTGTAGGTAAAACGAGAAGTGGTCCCTACTGCGGTTCCGAGAAGAACCGGTACGGGTAGCAGTGTCTACTGTCGAGTGGTCTCACGTCTGTGTGGATTACTAATAGCCTGTTAAATGTTAATGTTTTAAATATCAAGGTTACAATTTAAACTACTCACATCGACGTCCTTGTAATTCCATTGTAAATCAACGCTCGGTTTTATTTATTTGTTTCATACTTTCTTTTGATATAGTTTACTTTGAATAGGATTTAACGGTTCATTGTTATCATATATCAATTTTTCATCTGTCTTGTGTTTTGTAAAATAAATTTTTTGACGTTTGATAAATTATGCGACTCCATACCGGTTTTGTCTTTTGTAGAGCAGTGACTAAAAGATAAAATCGTTGCCAATAAATACGATTTTAACGTTATCTTTTAACATCACTGATTTTCAAGCGTGATTTGATATACTTGTCCACGGCGGATCTAAAGCGGAATTAAAACGAACCGGTTGTTAGCAATAGAATTTGAACAAATAAATTATCTTATGCATAATTTGCATATGAATGCTTGCTGTGTGAGATTTAATGGAAGCAAGCAAGACGTCAACAATTCCGTCCGATTGTTTGTTCTGTAAGTATAATGAGGCAAAAGGAATAATTAAAATTTACTTATAATTTTATTTATTTAAATATGCACACCATATGTATAATGGTCTTAACTTTAACATTATCTTTCGTTCGTTAACTTGTAGTTAGATAGATAATACGTATACATAATTACTGCCTAAAAATTATTTCGAGGATGAATCATTGAGTCTTTAAAAAGAAGTTCTTTTGTCTGAGAAATGTTCCGATTAATAACTGTCCTAACTTCAAGAGGAAGCGCGTTTTAAAAAGAATAGATTGACTCTCTTATATAATATTAGTCTTAGGGTTTAAAAAAATACAATTTTGATTCAAAAAATATGTGTGTAATTTTTTACAGCCTGAGTCATAGAAAAACATTATTTCAATAATCATAGAAATACATTTATAACGTAGATGATAAATTTTGTTAAGTGCAGACAAGCACTTAAATCCTTGGAAAGATGTTTCTAGCAATCTATGAAAATGAAATATTAAAGAAACCGTTTCCAAAGTCTGCAAAGTGAAATATTACAGACAGCCGTCAGAGAAGCTGTAATCTGATATAAATCTGTGTTCGCAGTTTAGTCAGATATTGCTCCCGTTCGCCCCCACCAAGTTCCATAACAAACTTTTGGAAAGAAATGCGAAACTTATAATGCTCCATCCCCCTTCGATTCTAATAATAGGATGGAGCAAACTTTGCCTTCCATTCTATAATACACTTTTGCGTAAAATATTATCAAGACAAGTAAATTTCAGTTGTATTAATTCGCCCTTGCGCGCATAAAACTTTATAACAACACTTTATCATAATTTCTTTTTAAAGTTTTAATAAGGTTTAGTTCTACTGATACATATTTTAACTTTGGCTTGATTATTTAAACTTGAAACACGTTGAAACATTAACCACGAGTATTAAATATTAACATTTGTATACTATGTAATTAATGTTTTATTTCAAACATCACAATATATTTTTAAATTATTCCAATGTAATAACCTTGAAATTCTAAATAGATAAAACTAATATGCCCGTAGAAACTTTCGTATTTTATTACTAGCTGCTCTCCGCGCCCTTAGCTGACTGAAACACTTCGTCAACTATCTTTGGGAAAGGAATTTTATAAAGTCTGTCGTTAGCTGACCTATACACGGTAACGGGAATCTTCCAACCAAATTTGAAGTTTCTAGTCCTTATGGTTCTAGAGATATAGTCATGAGTCTTGACATGGGTGGAAATTTCTTATACATAGATTATAAAAACGTCATTACTATTTGCGTCTGCGAATGTTTCCAGTGTAAAATGATATAGTAAAATAACCGCTGACCGGCGTGAACCAGTGTTATGCTCATAAACGATAAACACTGTTGTGACATGGTCTTAACATCGCGTCAGATCAAATGACCGATTTCCAGCGAGCGCTCTTCGTTGAAAGATAAGCCTTGTTATGTTTAGACTCTGTACGTGGCCTCTGCTTTATTACGAATTTTGATATACGACACTCCTCCAGCTGTTTTACTAAACTGATGTCAAGCAGTGAATTTTATTAACATAAATTTAGCTTTAATTATGCCATTAATGCATCATTGATATTTGTAATCTTTGAAGCCATTTCGATTGCTGGAACTAGCAAACATAAAAGTCCATTTTTATTCATCTTATATCTCATACGGCTTTTATTAATCTTTATATGTCAGTCGACAACCTCGGATTTAATTGAAATAAAATTATTCCAAACGTGTTTCTAGATAATAAACTATAAAAAGCTTCAGTGTTGTCGCTGTCCAACCGGTTTAATTGCGCTATTATATAACAAAAAAAAATCCGAATTACTATTTTTATTTCAAGCGATCTTTAATGTATGTGTTATACGGGTGTCAATCTAAATTAACATTTACAATTACTTGCTCGGATGTAGAACAGGGACACAATGAGCTGGCTGCATAAACTTTCGCTAATTTAAATTTTTAATGGCATACGTATATCGATACGAATGTCGACGTTAGTTTGTAACGAGGCGGCCGCTGCCTGCGCCCGCGCCGGACCTGCGGCCGGCCTGCGCCCCCACCCGCCATCGCGCCCGTGCGCCTCTATCCCGCTTCCCCACCACCCTATCACGCCCGCAGCCGCTCCAATTGACTGAACCGGTTACAGGGGAACGATTAATGCATGCTCTTATTCGGTGTCATTGATTTGTACTCGTTTTATTTACAATTGACATTATTGTGAGTCGAGTTATTTTTTAATTTTGAACTCGACTCTGCAGAATTCGCAAGAGCCCCAAGCTTAATTTAATCATTAAAATTATATTAAAAAGTTGTATTTCTACATTCTTAATTATTTCTAAGTCAATCACGGAAAAATATATTTTACAAGAAATCGTAACCGTATAAAAATTATTCTTTTGTTTTTAATATTAATGTTGTTTTTAATATTATAAGGCCATGAATTCTTTTTGGTTTGAAACTATTGTTAATTTTAGGATAAAAACATTATGAACGCGTACGCGCGTTATATACGTACGTACATGAACGTCATTATGATTTAATGAAACCACGTTTCTTAGTAATACTATAAGAATAAAAATATAACAAAATAATTGTAACTTTCGGTATATCTCGAAGTATATATCACACGCGGTACTAAATAATAATAAGTTTGTTAATATATATTTGAAACATCTCAATTAATGATAATAACCAGCGCGTGGATATACGTAGATAAAGAAGATATCGTAATTAAGTATTTAAAATTTCTCCCCCGTCATGAAAGTGATTGTAGCTTAACAGAACTTTCTATATAATATTGAATCGTTAATCTCATAACGCAGCAGCTACAACATTTCCATCCATCATATTCAACAGCAGGCACGGCGTTCGCCAACAGATCTGACCGACTAATGAGGATAAATTTGTTTGTTATGACCTCAATAAAAAAATGTGCCGTTTACGTACTCTACAGCTTGATAAACTCTGAATACATTAGACCTTAATCTCAACATACACACACAGAACATAGTTTTATTTTAAATATCATGATGAACATATTGAAGACGTATGTTATGCAATCTTATAAAATTTAACAAACGAGTTCACATTATGAATATTAAAAATAACCATTTGATGAATAATTATAGATGCCGAGATACGGTGAGAAGTAAACAAAAAAAATACTCGATTACGTGATATGTAACATTTTCGCAGCATTCGAAAATTATAAAGAATTTAGTTATGTAAATGTTGCAATTAGCTTATCATAGTATCAGTATAGATGTTTACTGTTTTACTTTTGCTTGCATGGATTCGAAGTGGCCGGGGCGTCTATCACGTTTTTTTTTAAATATACAAGCTCATACGTTATATTCTTTATGCTTCATATTACTAACAAGATTATAAAACTATCGTAAACACTGTAGCGGACACGGATAGTCCGGTGCCGTGAGAAGTTTTTTTTAGAATTATCCGGAATGTTACGTGGGCGATACACGAGTATGCGGAACTGTTTATTTAAAAAAAAGGAAAACATTATATATAGAAAGAGTTTCATTTTTATTTTGTTTTTCAATATTTCAATAATACGATGGTTTTTAGGTCTGAACAATATATGAAAATTGTAGGAGTTTAAAATGTATTTTAACTATTTATTAGTGATTTCCACCCCACATCATCATCAGATCACGGCAGTTTTAGGCACTACCGGACATAACCGTCTTCCAAGGATCGTCACATATTATCATGAGGTATCCGGGCACCATTACAGGCAAATAAGCACTGTATACCCTGGCTCCTTAAATTGACTAAATTGATAAGTTTATTTTTAAGCCTAGATATTTCAGGTGTGATTTGCATACCCTACACTAAACGTCTGTGCACGTCCCGGCGTATTATTAAGCTTATTTTTTTATGATGATTGAACTGAAACAGTTTTTATTTTATCTCAACACTTAAAGAAACTTGTAGCTTTCACATTTTTCTGAATGCTTTAGTACATTGCTACGTCACGAGTCGTGATATAATAAAATACAATTGTGATAACGACGGATAACAAACTCGCTGATAAAATGTCCATGCAAGGGAATGTGGGTGACATTAATAAATTGATTTTACTGCTTTATCTTGTTGCTACGACAAATTTATTACGCATTATCATTCTTTCGCCATTGCGGACTTGATAAATAAAAATACACGAGATAAGAAATTGAATTACCTTTACTTTTTGGGTAATGTTTTTAGGTCGGTGGAAATTAAACAGAAAACATTCAATACTCTTAGCAAGATTGAGTTTTTTTCTTTTTTGGTTTCTTGATTACTTCTACCATGATTGAAAAAGAAAAAGTACAAACAATAGATATTTGTAAACTAGCAGTTACCCGTCCGTTTTGCTGGCTGTAATACCCGCACAACTCTCTTTGGAGAAGGAATTTTGTAAATTCCATTCTTAGCTGGCCTCTAAATATCAGAAGCAATATCTCTACCAAATTATTAATGTTTATGTCCAATAGTTTCGGATATCTCAGATCATATTATCTACTAAGAAAATAAAACAAATAATTGCAAGTATAATAGAAAATATTTTCTATATGATTTTTAGTCCATGATAAGAATGTATTTCCATTTATGATGTCAAAGATTGCATTTATAGAATTATTAGAATGAAACTTACAGACAGATATGAGAGGTCATTTAAATATCTTTTTCATTCAAAAATTGTCGTTACGATTCGCGACAAGTTTCTAAAGCACGCTTTATACCTTCACAATGGTTGGTGTAATATTTTATTTACTATTCAAGTTGTTGATTGATGTACGTTATCATCTGATAAACATTTTAGTCTCTCTCGGTATCTGTTGATATTACAATTTCAATATCATCACATATCCATGTGTCACCTACTCACGTGACACTCTTTATATTAACATTTTTTATTACATTTCAATTTAAATTGTAATTATTATTTATCTTTAGTTAAGTTGTATCATAAATCTAACACTCAATCACTTAAGTTTATTTGGTTAGCCAATGGTCAACTAGTTTGCTAAGACTGTCGCCTTTTTACTACGAGAGATATCTTCCGTTTTGTATAAAACCTTGTTTTAAGTCTAATTATTTTATGTGAAGAATTTCGAAAATATAATGACAATGTCTAGTGACAATACTTACGGTACTTACAGGTTATAGACAACAAGACATGAATAGAACTGACTACTATTCATTGTGGATATGTAAATAGTGATATGCAAATATTAAAACTGTTTGTTATATATATAAAACGGAGATTCAAGGACGCAACGTCATAGTTTAATCGATTTGGAAGTATTCGGATATAGTAGTGGGTAACTGAGGGTGATTTGTTAAATGTCAATGTCATTTCGAGGAATGGAGCGGGACCGAACACTCTTTTGGAGGACAGACGACAGTGAACACAAGTATAGCTGATCTCTGTCCGACTTTATCGCTTTGTTGGAACCACCCTATCTTCATTATATATGATTACGTTAAAGTACATTAAACTGTAACGAGCTCCATGATACAAACTGTAAAAATAAACGCATTGTAATTTTGTTATACAACTGTACTAAGCTAAATTACAAAACAAAAGTAATAGTTACATAATGACAATGCATGAATGCAAGATGTATTCTTATACAGGTATTCAGAACACGTACTTTATGAATTGCTAACTATTAACATATTATAGTAATATTATTATTTAAAATATCATATTTTAACGATTTAAATGTTACATAATTTTCTAGATACGATGAAATTTCTATAATACGCAATAGGTATACATAATGAATAAAAAATTAAGTAGCACTAAAGATCTCTATGAATTTTTTTATAAGAACGTTGTTTATTACAAAAATCACATTATAGCTTAATTCCATTATTTGCATTGTATCTATAATTTAATCACAATATAATTAAATTTCATTAGTTCTGAAAGCAAATAATTTTTTATATTTAAATATCTCCGCAGACCGTCTAGGTATATACAAATATTACTGTGTTTCAGCTTGCGTGTTGTAGCTAGTGAAATTACAGGGGTAATGAGACTTAACACCCTATGTCCTCCTAGCTAGCGCCACGTTGTTATGGACGGGCGTATCACTTACGATCAGGTGAACGGTCCCCATAGCTTTGTCGCTTTGTTCAATAAAAAAAAAAGTGAAATTTTTACTTCGTTCCTGATTGTAGAGCGTTGTAGCTGGTGAAATTATTGAAGCGTTGTCTCGAGGCGACGACTACAATATAATACATTATACACCATTCTAACTAGCGCAATACTGTTACGAGCAGAGATATTGTTTACCATGAGGCGATTGTTCCTCTCGTTTCGTTGAAAAATGTGTAAATATAGATTAAAGAACTATGAACATTTTCTCGTTGCCAATTGTTATAATTGTTGTTGCAGCGTCATAGTTAAACGTTATGTAACTAAGAATCGCAAAGCTTTAAATTGCTAAACAGTCACCACGACCTATCGCCCGGAGCTTACTGATTTATGGCCGACTTTCATATAGCGTGGCGTTCCCTGGTACGGGGTCATATCTTCGGTGGTAGGCTGAGCGTGAAGAATTAATTTCCCATGAGACGCTCGCCATACGTAACACTACTCTATTGCTGTTTAATCTGCGATTGAGCACCACGTGACTTCATCACCTACAGAGATTGTGCTACAGTTATAACAAGTCACGCTTTTTACTTTCATAAACTTCGTATTTGTTTACACATTATTAAGACGGTAACTCGTTTCCGACCTGGTAAATATTCTTTTGTTATAAGGTTTTTTTTTTTAATTTTGTATCGGGGTATGTCTTCTAAAGATGCCCTGGTTCGGAGTGGAAGTCAAGGTTCTATGGGATTTCTAACCACTAAAACTCCCTCGTTAGGTGGGGGCTGCAAAATGTCATTCGGAACGCAGCAGTGCCGCTCTGCACTCTATTTAAGCACGGCCCAAGGAAGGGTAAAGCCTTTATTAGTACCCTTACTGTGCTACGGTAAATACATATAAGACCTTACATTTGCCGTCCTATTAAGGATCGTTTATCAAGTTGTGAGAGCCCCGCGCTCAAAGCACGCGAACTCGAAGATACTTTTAAGCACCTTCTACGACATACAGGACTTACCTTAATCCTATTCTTACTTGCTCGAGACTACAAGGCTTATTTCTAAAATAACTACGGTTAAATTCATAGGACCCGCAAGATGATGAACAGTCACGGCTTATTATAAAAGCCAACATCAGAATTCTCACGAATATATCTGCTTGTATTCATCACTTAGTATTTAGATTTCAAGTTCTGGTTTGGCCCTGTTTAAGAAAAAAATGAACAAGTTAATAAAACGCTAATACATTCTACAACTGTAGATCACAACACAAGGTGGGACCGTAGTCAAGGTACCTGTTTAAATAAGAAAAAAAATATTTTTTGAACAACACGATTGAACAAATGAAATAGTTACACTAGTGGTATTATAAACTCCTGATACACTATTTAATAAAGAGACGGATATGAAGTGCGGTTATCAATTATATAAACATATAATAATGTTACTATAATTCTAAATAAAATATATTAAATAAAATTATTTTATATTAGTTTTGCAAATGGTAGTTATTTCGATTTCTTTTATTTTCTCGTTATTATTAATGATACGTAAGAGTATTTTTTAAATTTGTGTGTGTTTTTAAATGTAATGTTATTATGTATTATATTAAATTTATATAAAGTTAATATATTATATAATAATTTCAACTCATCTGGATAAACCATTCATTAATTAGGTATATAACTGAAGTATAATAATAAAAACTTAATTTTTTTAAACAGGAACTTGACGGTATAATCATATGATTCTCCTCGTATAAAGTTTTACAAATAAAGATTATCTCTGTAAAGCACTTATGATAATTTAAAATGTTATCTCTGAAGAGTTGATATCTGAAGTCAGCTAAACTATCGTTAAAGCCGTTATCATTTTAGTTAAACTATCGCATGATTTGAATTGGGTCATAGATAAATTGGTTAGTTATATATGTATTATATACAAGGGTATTTAACTGTCTGTCCGGCACAAGTTTTGTGTTCGGTATGCGATAATTTTTTTTATTATTACTAAATATTTTCTATTCATGTCCGATTGTAATTACTCCGCTTTTAATTTTATCTGGTATAATAAGTGCATTAATTTTCTATCGTTTTTGCATATATAAGTTATTACCATTATACTTATAACCGTAGCTCAAGCGTATCACAAATTGTATAATATTTTTAATAGATTTTTTTTACTATAGTTCTCATATGAAATAAAAGTATGTCCTCCTCAATATTTATAATTCACGTGTGAAACGAATTTCAGTCGGCCATATTGCAGTGTATTAAAGTGGATCCAAGAATAGTTGAATTGCATTCATACTGGCAAATCTGCATATTTTATGATGAAAGTAGACCACAAGGTTGTAGTTAACTGCGAGACACGAAATGGGAACTGCTGCAGATGTATAAATGTTCCATATATTATTTAATAAACATACCGTCAAAGATAAGGATGCTAAAGCGTGTCCCTGATCGATATTTACTGATGCGGAAACGCTCATATGTATCCGACGTGGAAATGTTTTCATTATAACGGCAAAATACACTAATTTTATGTTAATTTAGCAATATATTTTTTTTCCATATTGTGAATTATATATGTACTCATTATATATTACACATCGCTCAGATTTAATATTTATATAAATGCAGTAATAGTTAGATATTTGTAAAACAAATGTTCTGTTTGTTCATGACATGTTTGATGATACTCCAACATACTTAGCATTATTATTTATATATTCATATAAACTAGAAATGAAGTATTGGTTGCACAACTTAATTAACTTAATTTCATGTTAAATCTAAATTTTAAATGAACCACAATAACTTGTTTCATATACGATATACATTTACATATGTACCGTTTATTAGAGCTTATTATTCGATACGTGATAAGTAGTTATTGATCCATTAAGGAACTGATGAAATGTTCGTGTCTTTCATTTATTGTACTCAACAAATAAATTACTTAACGTTGATTATTATGTGTAGTAGTATCAGTTGCAGTTTTTTTTAAAAAATCAGACGAAATGCAAAGCGGATAATGTGATCATTTATATGCAGAGTGCAAGGAGCGCACATCTCGCCGCCTGGAACTTGGTCAAGGCGAGGCTGACGACCGTGGCGGCATGCCAGACAAGCGCGCCGCAATAGATGCTATTTGTCATATTTTTTATTAAACACAATGCGCCGAAGAAGTAATTTATTGCTTTCCAAGATATCGTGAAATAGGAATTTTTTTTTGTCACATCCCATCTCTAGCATATCGAAGTTTAATAATCCAAATTCATAACGACGTCGACGACGGCCGTAAATGTAGGAATCGATAAATTTATGCTAATGAAACGGAAGTCGTTGAGTTCGTTAAGAATCTTCTTTCTCAATACTTAATCAGATGCTTTGCATTTATATTATGAAAAATGTGAGAATGTTAGATGTTTTTATGTAACAAAATGGCGTTCGCGATAGAAAAAACATTTAACAGGAAAACATCGAAACTACTTATGTGACTATCACATTATAAAAAAATCTCTGTTTAAGTAGCAGTAAATAATTTTTGTATATTTAATTTCAAGGTTGTTATCGTTTAGCTTTTACAAAATCACTGTCTCATTCAATGTCACATTGTTGTGTTGTGATATAAGATAGAGCTGTAAAAATAAGGAAATCGATGCGGTATCGCGAATCTTTGGCTTCGGGCCAATGAAGATATCGCCGATACAATCTCAAGGGTACTTAAAATTTATTACTACATATTCTATAAGAATGTTTATACAGTCAGTTATAAGTTATACAACGATAAATTATAAACCATAATACAATTTTCTATAATATATGGTAGAAATATGTTTAGAACATTTTAGACAAACGAGATTACTTCATCATCATCTCAGCCGATTGACTTTTCTCCCTTAGCGGACTTGAGTCATATTTTATACTATTTTGAGTAAATTTTTGAAATTATTTATTCATTAATTGTGCGGCAGATATAAACCTCCGCACACAATGCTATAAAAGAGGTGGGAGTCATACAATCCGGCAATCATCTTGGGTCCATTTGATTGGGACTAGTCCGCAGCCTGCAAAGCATTGAGGCAGTCTCTTTGTGCAAGATTGCTAAGAAGTTATTTGTGTTTGCTTGGACGAACATGCCTTACGAGGTACAGTGCCGGGGTAGAACTACCAGAATCTTAAAATCATGATCATATTGTATACGTTTGCATTACTAAAAACTTTGCAGGTATAAACAAAACAAACTGTAAAATATTTCATACATGGGTTACGTCAGCCGTTCAAAATATATTCACTGGTGTAAGTAGTTTTTTCCATCGCGCGATGTCTGCCCGCTCATAATAGAATTGGAAATGTGCCAGCGTCGATTTGCGGTAATCGTGTTCCAAGTGGCTGTATCAAGTAAATGCTGATTGATGGCTTCCCTTCTCCACAAACGAACGAATTGACCTTTGCTAGTGCAGTTAACTCCAATCTAAATTTGGTATCAATTTCGGTGTACGTTTTTATAAGTCTTCTTTAACACTTCAATATATATAATATGTATTCTTTGACAAGATGCAGAGTAATACTACGTATTCAAATATTAGTGAATACTAAAGTCATTTAAAATACAAATATTGATTTAAGACTATCGGCGATTTTTTAGGTATTTCAGAAGCTGTAACCGTGAATTGTTTAATATTGTACTTTTGTTTTGAGTCCCGTTTAAATTACTGTGAAGCTTGCATTACTGTTATGAGGTATTAATGTATAGTAAATTTATAAAATTTAGACAATATTATAAATGAAAGTTAATATACAAATTATGATAATATCAAAAATTAACTTAAGCATATATCTCTTCTAATTCCACAATAAACCAATTAAAGTTCAATCGAGCAATACATACTTTAGTTTACACACACAGACAGCTCGGAAACCCCCCTATCCCGGCTTTTAATGAGTTTCCAGTTTAATTTACAGTTATTGTTTTACCCTCGTGGCAGTGGATTCCGAAGTTGTTACATCAACTGAATACCGAATGGAGTTTGCGTACAAACTTTAAGTGGTCACGTAAATTAACTTGTGTGTTTGACTGTTGAGATATCGGATTAATAAAATAGGTCCTGCAACAAATGTTAACTGACTTTGAAACTGTGCCGACATTTCCATTCGAATGAATGGCTTTATTACGTTACTATTATAACTTTTGTTTGTTTGAATTTATCTTTCATTACTATACTCTTAATTATTTTTTATATTGTATAGACTAGCACTTAATACGAACCCACCAAATGGTAAGCGGCAACGTAGTCTTTGGTGTTAAAGCAGCCTAGTTTAGAAATAACCAATTCGCTCTTCTCTTGAAGATTCCAACGTTATACCTAGACAGAAATACTGACGCCGGCAGCCGGTTCCAAAACCTTCGCTGGTCGCTTTGGAAAGACCGAAGCGAAACGCTTCGTCCTAATGCGCGTTATCTTAAAATTTCTTTTTTATTCTTCATTTCTTAGTTATAAACACATATTCTTTACGTTTAATAAAAGGCGTGATAGGTTTAATCTAATCTAATATAAAAAAGAATGGTTTTAATTTAATCTAAAATCAATAAGCTGTCTCTTGACAACTGCTGTACATATCTCTAACAGGTGCCAGCTGAAACAGATAACATTTACAGTGAACATTGTGCGATTGAAATTGATGACGTGTTAAGTTTATTTTTATTCTCGGTTTCCTGTTAGACAACTCGACAGGAAATATTAATTTGTCTCAACTGAACTATTAATTTATTTCTTTTTGTGTCACTATTTTAAGATAGTTCTCAATGATTATGATGATAATGATCATGTATTATTAACATTGTATTTTAAATGAAGAAATAAGTACTTTAGATTTAATTGAAATGTTGATCATTTTTTTAGATGCAGAAAATCTAGATCAATCTGGCTGTCCTTTGTATAATATTATTCATCCTTAACTAGCATAACGACATGACAATAAGGATTATTTCTTAGTTTTTATGTATCTCTCTTGATTGTCTTGGATTAGTCTTTATTAGTTGTAGCCTCTTCAGATATACTCACTATCTACTTGTTATGACTAATAACTGGCTGTCGATTTTACTCTTATTTATGAACGAATTTTTTTTAATATTTCACGAGCGGGGGACATCATCTGATGTTAAGTGATACATCTGTTTATAACAATCTGGTGGTAGTTAGGATGTTATACACTGCAATATGTCGTGCTCGTCGCATTGAAGCAAAATATGTTGACCCCTATTACTCCAGTAGTTACACTAGCTACAACGCCCTACAAATCGGAAGCTTCTAACGTTTGCACGGTACTGTATGGGACAGGAATATGAGCTGTAGTTGTACCTATCTAGACGTTCTCCGTTAACAGGACCTGCGTACAGTTAAGTGCAAATACAATTCTGTAATAGCCGTAAGTTCTCCTTTGGGAATATATAAATTAAATTGATTATTAATAATAATATTTGGTAATATGAAAACATGTATAACGTAATCAAATTGTTACTTAATTCAGCAGTAATAAAGTTATTAAGCTACTATAGAGGGGCCAGGTCGGGGGTGAAGAGGCACTTCTCCGTTGTTTCTCAGAATTTATAATTAACTTTCAAGGATCAAGATTCCAATCCGACTCAATTATGAAACTAGTTTGTTGAAAAGTTCCGCACCGCTAACTTATTCATCACTCTATTACGTAGGCCCGATTAAAATTGCTGTTATTGTTAAAGTTTACTTAAATTTATTTTTAATAACATTTTATGAATTATTGAATACACAGGTAAATAGGCAACTTTTTTTGTACTGTTTGGATTGTTACGGTCTGAACTACCGAATGAGAATGTTGTAGCAATTTAAGTTTCGTTTTTGCTTCATTAGTAAAATTATTACTTTAAATATCAACGACTTATTAATATGTTTTTTTTACATTCAGTTACTAAAATAAACATAAAGACATTTAAAACAAATCCATTCTTACGTACAAGGTTATTTTTATAAAACATTTTTTTTTCTATTTCATTAACTTATTATTAATATCGAAGTAGGGACTGGCTTATCAATAAAACAACATGTTTAATAAGTTATATAAAATATTATTTTCTCACATAATCAAAACTCTTTATCACTTGTTTGATATTGTGTTCCGGTATGAAGGGTTAGCTAATGAAATTACTTGGATAATGAAACTTAATATCTTAAGTCTCAAGGCCATGAGTACAATGTTGTGTAGGAGGATATACCTAACTAATACTACTTTGCTGCGGCTAGGCACATCCCGTTCAACAGGCAAACGTCTTCCTCACCGTTATGCTTAGTCATAAAAAATGTTTTCACAATATAAAATTTTAAGTATTTATCATCATCATCATCAGCCGATAGACGATCATTGCGGACATAAGTCATCTCCAAACATCTCCACACTGATCAGTCCAACATAGCCCGCACCCAGCGGCATCCAGCGGACTTTACCAAATCGTCGGTCCACCTTGTAGAGAGGCAGCAGTAGGTCTTACCAGGACTACGTTTTTGAGTATTATTATTAATAAAATTGTATAAAATAACAAACCGAATCACCTTCATTTATAAATAGTGTTGGTAAAAGTAAAAAAATAAAACAGTCAATTAAGTTCAATAAAAATTGTCGCAATGTAAACAAAAAGGGGCTTTTATAACAGCTGGCTCCGAGTTGTAATTTATTTTTAGATATTTCGTTAAATCGGAATGTTTTCGCTGTGCAGACGTCGTGACGTCGACGGGGAAACCCTTCTCTCATGAATTTCACAACGGGTCTCGTGGACCCCCTCATGACTTTGCTCACTAGGCAACCCCATGCACAATTTCATTACGTCAGATTTATATTTCATGCTTTTGTGTTGTTAATGTTAATCCACAGTTACTTTCTCGATTTCACATTTTAATGAGATTTTTTTGTAGAAGTACACCTAATTCTTTCTTTTTTCACGATAAATACATTTCCAAAAAATTAGTGTAAAAAAATCCTGTAAAGACAGAATTAAGTGTATATTCTATCATTATCAGCCGATTGACGTCCACTGCTGGACATAGGCCTCCCCCAAAGACCTCCACATCGATCGCTCAATATATTTACAAAACGGTGTATATGTACATAAACGTTATTGATGTATATTTAATGTCAATCACGGTCTCTCACGTGTCGTTGTTTCCTTGTTTATTAAAGCTTTTTAATGTCATAAATACTTGCGTTTTATTCACAGCAACCAATGAGATAAGTTCATTTAATAGAATTTGATAGATTCTTCAAAGAATTTCACTGTAACTAAGTATTATAATAAGAGTCGATATATCCACTAGTAAACTTTGATGAGATGACAGAGGTAAATTAATGGACTCTTTGGTAAATTAATGGACTCTTTAGTCGTTGCTTAAATTAGGTTTTCTTTATGGACTTGTTCGTATACACTTGTTAAATTATCTTTTAGTTATGGATGTTTTCATAACACAACTGTTATTTGATTGATTTATATGAAGCTTAGGAAACATGCCATAGGGTTAAAAAAATAAGTAACGATTTTATCGCTTCATAAGTTTAACGAAATGTAATTTTCATAGCGAGTGTGACTTTGCCTACAATGTAACGTATCTTTATCTATTTCTATTTTGTTACTATTTATCCAAAAGTAAAAAAGAATAAACTCCACAATTTAATAAATATATTACTCTGTGACAAACTAGGTACTCCAGACGTTTGTGCAGTTATAAATACGGTCAACCCTTGCAACCAATTGTGATCGTTTGCTGCCGTCAAAAGTTCATAACTATTGGCTAATTGACTACGAGTTTTACTATTAAAGAGGTTAAGTGGTGAAGTATGGATACGGTCGAGTATACATGCTTGAACTAGGCCATCATACTTTGGATATATTTAAACAGATACGTACATTTTTATGGCACGAAGCGGCACAATGAGTAAAATCAGTTTAGTATAAATTGATACGCTTGCCCCTAACTAGTAGCACTAGTTAGGAGGATATACTCTGTATCAATTGTCACATTGCTTTGAAACTCAAAATGTTAAACGTTACTCCAGTAATTTACACTAACTACAGCGTCATTCAAACTGGAACACGGTAAAATTTACACACACACGTTTGATTACAGAAGTAAGCGCTTCGGTGGTATCTAGTGAATTATATTAAACAATATAAAAAAATATTACCTCGTGTGTATGTCCATTAATTTAAATGGAGGCCTAAGTGAATGCTCTTTTCTTTGAAGGTTATCTGTGTTGTTGCATGTTCTCCTCGATGTTTACCTTCATTGTCGACGCGCGAACCGCGACAAGCGAAATCCATTTATTATTAGCGCCATTTGATAACGATAAACCAACGAGGTCAGATGAGATCGCGCAAAAAATAGAAACGCTGCTTTACTGCGCGTGACTAAAGAGTCGCTATGCAGGCAAGATGGCGTCCACGGCTGTCCCGCTCTAACAAGTTCTAATTCTTTATATCTATTTCACTTTGCAAGATTGGGTTGCCGTTATTTATTTTTATTAACTGCCTAGCTTTTTATGCCATTTTTTACTGGCAAATTTCACAAATTACATGACGGCAGGAACAGCTCCATTACTTGTGAAGTTTTCTTATTTTCTTTTTAAACTTTTGTGATTACGCAATGTTATTCGTGAATGATTTCATGAGGTTTTTTGTTTTTTTTTTTAATAATCCAATGAATCAACACTTCAATTTTACATAGTGTTAACCCATAATAAGACCTCGAAAACAAAAACATGGATGGTGATGGTCTCTAGTCAGGCGAATTCGAAAAACCATATTATCAATCTAACTTCATAATCTGTAGTCCCCGAATTGTATCAAGGCATTTGATACAACCAATTTTTAAAATGTGATATAAGAAGTATATAAAATTTATATATATATAAACAAAATTAAGTTACAGCATTTTATAAATTTGTTTAAAACAAACCTATGTCTTTAAGTTTAAACTTCAATGTGAAGTCGTTAACCACATTTCCTTGCAATACTTAACCGGACTGCTATGCCAGAGGGGAGATAAAAACTCTTTGCATTATGTATGCGATTCGCGTGGTTGTTTAGGTTGACTCGAGAGTAACTTACATAACGGTTAACACCTTTTATGTCTCGTATTGAGATCAACATTCCTTTACCCTATTTGAAAGTATGAGACCAGCACACTGTGTATGTAGGCAGTGTTGTAAGTTTTTAATCGCTCGATTTAATTACCAAAACATTTAAACTATTTTATTACACAAACGTTTTTTTTATATTAATAAAAATTATATGTTTTATTAATAAAATATTTTAAAGATGTTAAGTAAAGATTTAACTATTTTCTATTAAAACGTTTTGCACAGCGTAAAAATAAAATACATTGTGGTTCGATGATTTACGGTTAAATGATCTGTTGTAAGGAAATGAAAGGTGGCTTGCGGAATGTCAAAAGATTCAACGCGGACACAAAAAGATTAACCACAAAGAATAGAACTAGCGAAGTCGCTCGAAATAATAACAAAACTGTATAAGAGTGAGTCACGCATGGCGTGATAGGTCTGAGGGAAACGTTTATCACGCAAAAACATTATATTCAAGCGCAAGTGACTGCTATTCGCCCACCCATTCTCTATCATTATAAGGTATTTTACTTAATTCGAGCATGCGGCGCTCTGCCTCCCGCCACGTTTAAATGTGTTTTCATATCGCATACATAATTGGTATTACCGGGAAACTAATCGTGAATCATTCTCATTATTTGCCTTGTTTATTGATGTCGTATGTATATGGGAACACCGGTGTATAATACCGAAGAATGGAAGTTCTCCGTAATACCGAGAAATTCTATTATTCCATTATTTTTTTCTACTAACCTAACGCAAGGTAAGATGTACTAATGTGATATTATTTTTTTCAAATGTATATATAAATATCTTATAGTAGTATAGATAAATATATATATTTACATTTACTAAATTTTTATTGCTCTCTTCAGCTTAAATAACTTTGATCGGAACGACACAAAAATTTATGAGTTAAATCATTAAGTAACAGTTTTATATAAACGATATAAATTTTTTATCTTCCTTTTTAAGTTCTCTGATTGATATGCCAATCTCTTTATATCCTAAACCAGTACTAACAATTATTCATTATATTTACTACTTCTCGATAGCGTTAAGTCTGTTGTCGGAGACCGTTTGAGATGGTGGCCACCGCCACGCCTATTTCTGCCGCCATACAGTAGTGTGCAAACATTATCTGTGTTCCACTTTGATGGGTGCTAGTGTAATTACTGTAGTAAGGAGACACGACATCTTATGTCTCAGGCGACGAGTGCAATGTGGTGCAGTATATACCATCCGAACAAGCGCCACGATGTTATGGGCCGGCGTATCACTAATCATCAGGTGAACGCCCCGCTCGTCTCTTTATTAAAAAAAATCCATGTTTGCTAATAGTGTTACTCCAAACAAACAAATTTAAATAAATAAAATATATTCGTATAGATGATGGAATAGACAAAGATATATCGTGAACAACAAACATGCACGTGTAGTGTAGTGTAGTATAGTATAGTGTGTATGAATTGTTTCGCTCCGTTTAACGCGTTGCTAAGCGGACATGTGATGTTTTCCGAACACAGCCACTCCAAAATGGCTGCCGACAATGCCCGCCGTTCGCTTTCCCACGTCGCGCGCCATCACTCTGCATGCTTCATTCTCTTTTCTTTTGCATTGTGCATTGCAGTTCTCAATTTACGTTTTTACATCGTATACGTTTAGACAATAGAATCGCGCAGTTGATTGTTTCAATGTAGTTTTATTGCGAAATAGACGTTCCTTGAACTTTGCCTTTGATATCCGATGACCATGACAATTGTTAATTTAAAACTTTGAGCCCGGACTGATAATATAATAGTTTAGTACGTCTAACTTTATTTTATTACTTCTATAATAACAATGTTTGTATAATTTCATCGTACAACGTGGTGTCACGTTCATCATTCTCAGAACACTAGCATAACATACTGTTTGCTCTTTTCGTCATATTTGAAAACAAATACCGGTTTTCGTGTGGCACATTCCACGCCGAATCAAATATTGACAGTGGAACATTTAGATATAAAATGGGGCCATTGCCTCCAAAACACTGTTAGAACAAATTACTAAGCGGAAGTTAAACATAATAGATTGATAATGTTGGAGTAATAAATGTTACAATTTTTTATGAACGATTTACGCCTGGGCAGTATTTTGACTTCAATTCAATGAATGTGCGAATAGATTAATTTCAAGTGAGGATGTATGTCACGGCTACAAACGTGCGTGTTGTGTTTAAGTGCTCGTTCATACATATTTAAAAGGCGCCGGTACGGGCCGATAGCCACCAGCCGATGCTCCACACGAGTTGCTGAATGCTAAGCAATCGCCTCTGACAGATTTGCATTGAAATTGTCTTTGAATTTAGTTTCCTGCGCCGAATCACTAACGTAACAGGAAACTGAGTAGACTATAAAGATCGCTTTTATTTCATGCCTTACCTACATTCGCAACTACTTAGTTAATATATTGTTAACAGATGAATATGTCACATGATTTTTACATGCCATCGAAACGACTTGCGCATTATAATTTAGTCGATAGACTTGTTTTTTAAATTTAGACTCATGACTAACAAGGCACGATCAGCTCCATCATCGTCTGTACAAAAAACGTGATGACATAAAAATATTTAGCAGACATGAATGTTGTAAATGGATAGTGATATTATATTTTATTTATTAAAAATAACTGTGATAGAGTGAACAAGTAAAATATATTCCGAAAGTTTTATGACACAAAATACCGCAGTCGATTGTCTGTTCTCTACGCAAATAACACTCACGTACCTACCACCACATCGTTAAAACGATACTCGTATCATGACGCGCGTGTGTGTTATTATATCACTTCATTTGTTTGACCCACATGCTTTAGATAAACGTTATCATCGTGTCATGTTTATTAGTTCTGCGATTTCGTTATCACAAAGTCGCAGGTCGATTGTGACTGTTGACTAAACACTATAATTATAATCCTACATTTTTTATTTCGTTATATTCGTTCACGCATTATGCTGTTACGGAATTCCTTAGTTTTTACTATGGGAAAAACATTTTCATATCATCAAGATATGTGTATGTATTCATCAACTAGTACTAAAATAATTAAAAATACTTTTTATCAACAATTATATTTTTTTATTGTTATCAACAATTATATTTTGTTTACTTCAAGATTTTATTAATGTTTTTTTTATGTTAATATGATTTGTAAGTTTGTCATGTTTGTATATTTTTATAGCGATAATGAGGTAAAAACGTTAATAAATGAGATTCATTTGCACCTTCGCCGCTAAGATACTGAGATAACTACGGTCGGTTGGTCAAGGTGACCTTCATCGGCGCGCAGTCACATCGCGACTTAACGGCCCCTCTATTGAATGTAAATTTCTTCAGGGTCCTTGTTCGCTCGTCCAAATTCGCACGAGTTTGGAATTGAAAAATAACAAACCCCCAAGGAAGCCGGGTAATAAATTCGCATTTCACTTCTCGCATGCACCGGCGCAGGTTTCTTTAAATAACAAAAGAAACAACACGTGCTGCGCGCTGTCGGCCATTTTGCAATATAAATAGCAAGATGGCGTCGGGCCGTCGGTTGGCGAAAGTACTTGGTAATTATAAGCGACGACGCGCGGGAAGGCGTGCAGAAACGAAACGCGAGGATCTATGGCCCGCCGGCGCACGCAACGCTTGGCTTGATTTACAACGCTCTCTTGTTTCCACTCGGCCGATTGTTCGCCGGTTTATGTGCGCGCGACTCGCGACTCGCGACTGCGATTTGGTTATTGTTTCCGACGGCCATGGGAACCTAGATCGCGTGCCTTTTCAATGACCTTTATTGCTTCTGTGATTCTTTCATGGAATTGGATTCTAGCTTGCGTTGATTTTCAAGTTCACTTCATTTAGTTAATTTTTATTCCGGAATGAATATAAAGGAAAATAACGTTAGTAAACCAACGTATTCCGAAAAGCTTGTGAACATGTGTCATCCGCCAACACGCACTTGTCTGGTGTGGTAGATGACATGTCTTTGATATTCTCCTTGTGAGAAAACACCCCGAGTCCAACCTATAGAAAAATGAACTGTTTGTGTTTGTACGTGAAATTGAGTATTTCAATACTTGTACTCTTAACAATAGCCTGATATTGAAATAGAAAAGAAGTTCTAGTAAATCTTTGTGTATTACATTACAAAAGAGAACGCTTGGTGTGTCTTCGTTGCTATTCCTTTTACACAGATTTAGAAATTTATTGAGTAATCAAGAACGTCAGTGGCATTACGTCGAAACGATACTGCTGCGCTAAATTGTGGCATTCACGGTCGACTGCTTGTTACTTCTGTGTACATTTAAGTAAATAAACTCGTTCGCATGTGCGAGCTCGTTATTTTAATTTAATGAATGCGACGACCATATCAAACATAAGGTTCGCGTTTCGTGACCTAATTCCGAACATATTCTTGTCCCACCACGCTGCGGTAAAGCGTTAGTTAGATTAGTTCAATTGATCGTTATTTTAATTTAAAAATTAATATCTTCATCTCGTTAGTTATGTGTATTAATAAACTTACTGTTATCATTTGCAGTCATGATATATTCTGATGCAATCTGTTAAAACATTTCCTTAAATTATTTACTTCATTGCGACATACTAATGCTATTTGTCCGGGTCACGCTATGTTTGTTTGTGTTGGCAGATATCAACTATTAGTAGTTACACCGTGATGCTAGTGATTTATTAACAGTATTTATTTCATTGAGTTAATTATGCATTCGATAAGATGGTGCGTTGAACGAACAGACAGATAATATTGGAATGTTTCTGTATCTACGCATATAACTATATAGTTTGTTTTTTTTTTCCATTGCGATAAATTAATTCCTCTCACAATTTTCTTTTACTGTTATTAGTGTTTTCAATTACATGCTAGTTATTATTCGAATATCACGTTGTTAAGAATTAGGTATCGGATGCTCGTTTGACTGCTATTTTAATAGACATCTCGTGCAAATAATCGTTCACAGTGTTGTTATCTCTAACTCGATATTTCAATGCGAAAGGCGACTCCGTATCATGTTAAAGATTTCACTTCTTTTGTCTCCGCGTCATGTTTTGAAGTTTGATATATATTTATTGACGTTGCTATATTTCAACAGAGATACGTTGAAGACGAGGAGAACGTATGCCAACTCGTTTGACCTCATTCCCGAGACTAGCTCTGCGTAAACTCTCATATTGGGCTTATGAAAACACTGCTATTTATAGTCTATATCGAGCCACACCAGACCGCTCGTATTATTTATCCGTTTAGTAACGCAAACGTTTGCCAAGTGCGGGCTTGTTTTCAATCCCCATCGCCGTGCTCTTTCATTTACGTTGGCTCGCTTGCAAAAGAATACATAACTCGTTCCTTCTACTCGGAAACAATAACAATTTACGCATTCATATTCAACATAAAGATAAAATATTTCGTTTATATTAAACCTTTAATTAATGTTGCCGTTTCCTTATAACAGCCATTTAGACTTTTTTATCTTTTAATTTATAACATCCAATCTAAATTGTTTTTAGTGAGAGCTAGGAAATCGATTCACGGTATAAGTAAATTAGCATAAATTTGTTTATAAAAAGTACGTAAAAAATAAAGAATTCCAAACTTTATCTTAATATTAAGCTGCTTGTTATATTCTTCCAATTTAAGTTTATGAGGACTTCGATAAACATTGTAATTTATTGAATTTATCTTAAACGAAACAAATTACGTAAGTGCAAGTTTCTTTTCCATAAAACGCCAAACAGGTTCGTTTCATTTAAGATGTGTTGGTTCGTAAAGAATTGGTCCAACGTATCACCCTCGGTGTATATCGGACAAAGCACGCGGTCGAGTGCCCATTTCTCACGTTCGGACCAGTTCTGGGGACTGGTTGGGTCGCATGCCGATCAAGAAAGGTGCTTATGCGGTACCATAAAGGGTGAAATGGCATTTTTTGTGCGCAACCATCTCACGAGTATGTGTTGTCGGAAGATAGCCCCGGCGGGTATAATTAAAACTATAATAAACTATTTCTAACTAAACGTATTATCAAAAACTCAATTTAGTATGGTTATAAGTTATTATTCCATAGATTTTAAAATTCTTGTAAGTATAAAAAAAATTCACAACACTTAAATATTAGGAAGTACAATTGTAACATTCATAATACCGTTAAGATTTTTTACACACCAAATATATAAAAGAAATATTAAATGGCACTAGACCATTTAAACATTTCAGGGGTACAATTCCAACAAATCAATATTTCTATTTATACGAAACACGAGATTTAAATAAAATTCATATTCTGGTACATTAAATGCTACATAATAATACCTTCATCAGTTATATTAAATAGTCCTATAAAAATGCACTAATGTCACTTTGCCCCATTATATTAAGTTCATTTCCTATCATGACCTTTTTGTATACTCAGTATTTTATTTATTTATTTATTCTGAATATAACACCTTTTTTCTTTTTATTCAACGAAGCGACGAGACGAGTAGGACGTTCACCGGATGTTAAATGATACGCCTGCCCATAACAAGGTGCCGCTACTTAGGATATTATACACTACACGACGTTGTGCTAGAGATATAAGAAGTTCGAAGTTTCGTTACCCCAGTCCCATCTCCAGCCACAGCGCCCTACGAGCCGGAACACGGTAATGTCTGCACACTACTGTTTCGCGGCAGAAATAAGCGCTGCTGTGGTACCATCTATCTAGATTGTCTCTGGCAACAGTGTCATGTTATGTTTTCGTTTCTCTTCTTTTATGTTTATCGCCATACATATATTATTATACCTATATCTTTGTATAAATCCTTTTTGTTTGTATACATTCCCCCGACGTCATAATAAATATTTTCTCTGCTGTTTGAAAGTCAAAGGAATTTCTCGAACTGTTGTAATACGTTTCATAACGTTGACAGGTGATTATATTAAATAGCGTGCAGTCGCTTTAAGTTTTAATGTAGATATGTTTCTATTGCATAACTTACAAAACCGGTTTCAATAAAATGTCAGCCGACTCATACGAGCTATTAATATCCAGCCGTTTCACAGTGTACCACCGCCTCGCCTGTATTACAGTTATAAGTGGGGAGTTATTTTTTTTGATGAATTAAACCTTTCCAAATTCAGGTAGGGTTTCTTAGGAAAATTACTTAATGACATAAAAAATTGGCGATTCTGTTTTAAAATATTGATTATAAGCGTGTTAAGTTAAATGAGTACCGAAATAAATAACATTAAAAAAGATTATTTCTATAGAAGTATAAAGTTTATTATTCTTCGAAATTAAGAGACAGTGTACCATAAACCATAAGCTTACGACCATCATCTAAAGTGATGACCACGACCGCTCTGTCGAAGAGTGATACCGACGAAGAATAAGTACCATAAAATGTAAAATATTCAACGGTTGTGAAATTTTAAATAAATATCAAATTACAATTCTGAATATTTAGGTTCGAATATATATTCTATATATATGTATGTTTTAATAACAACTATAACGGTCAAATGATATGATTAAATTTGCATATAAATATAACGGTTATCAAACGTACAATCGTAATCGTATAAATTTAGGGTGGGGGTGACGCATAGGTAGCATTATTACTAAGCCAACAAGTATAATATATATATTACGCGCGTAATACATGTTATACTAAAGCCAGCTGCTCCTACTGTCGCAACGATGCGGGCATAGGTACTAAATGATAACTACACCACACTGTCCACCTGCCCTTTGCTAACTTAATAAAAAAACTAGTGACGATGTAACTTGAAAGAAAGCTTCGCATGTTTAAACCTAATTATAAACACGTATATGTATCAAATGTGATTGCCGTCGGTACAATGCAAACTATTTAAAATACAACATAACTGTAATTATTTGTTAAAAAAAAATATTTTTGAAAAAGAAATAATTGGATTAACTGATCGTACAATTGGTGGGTAGGTCTCTGTTGCTGGACACTGTTTAGATGGACCGCAGCAGCTATTTCTGTTACCACTAATGTGTTTCGGTTTGAGAGGCGCTGTAGCTAGCGAAATTACTGAGGTAATGAGACAACATCTTGCATCTCAAAGCGATGAGCACCATGTGGTGCTGTGTATATCATCCTAACTAAAGCCACTTTATTTTGAGGTGGAGGGGGGGGGTGCTTATCTTTTACTATCCGGTTAATGTCTCGCTCGTCCCCTTGCTTCGTCAAATAAAAAAAAAGGAAAGTACCCTAATAAAAATTATACAAACCCAAATCTTTGGCGCTATTTAAAATTGACACACCTCGTGCAAAGTTATTATGTACAAAAAATAATATAACAGGCTTTGGTTTTAACAAAAGTAAAGTGAGCTTGTTAATTCCGCTCGCCTTTTACTCAACGAAAACAGGTTAAAGAAAACCGGTATACGTATACGCGCCATTCTTACAAGCCTCGTAAATATTCCGTGACTAAATATTTAACCATTGAATAAATTAACGTTTCAGTTATGTTTTTGTTTCTCACTTTTCAGTTATATTTTATATTATTTGCTCAATCGAATGAAATAATTAGGATGTGATGCTTCTTTTGGGACGTTGTGAATCGGATTTTATGAAAAGACGTGTAATGAGAAAGAGACAAACACAAATGCATTTGTGGTGTTTAGATTATGAGAGAATGAAATAAAACACTTTTCCGTATAGTTTTCCTGCCGTTTGTCTCCTCAAAAAATGTTGCTATAAATGCTCTAAGTTATTTTACTCTCGTTACATTCTTCACCATATCAATAAAAAAATGTTGTTTAATCGCACTTTCTCGTTCTCTGTTTACCACCTCCAATATATTCAATTTATTCATTCTCTTACAAATAAACTAAAATACAAAGTTTGACTTTTACCACGTTTAAACTCATACCTTTTATTTTTTGGCCGAGATCCTTTTTCATTTACTTTCTCTCGATTAGATGATAAATGTTTTCGTTTCTTGTTGTTTCAGGCCCGTCCCAGGAGCTCGAGTCGATCGAGATCAACAAAAAAGGTAAAATGCTTTTACATTTCATTTGCCATTCAAGAATAAATAATTCAACGGGCATACATTGGTCACGTTATACGGTGGAGCGATTTTAATACCAAATGACCTGCGTACAGTTGTCGTCATTCTAACGCAACAGTTTCATGTAACTTTAATTTACATCTCGCTCGAGGGTTCCCGTGGTTATTTTACTTTTATATAAAGACCGCTCTTCACGTTCACAGACTACCTAGCTACATATCTTCCTCCACTCTGTACCGTTATGCTTTTCTGTAGCATCCGTGAATAACGATTAGGTTAGTTCGAACACAAACTAAAGACTTTAATAACTTCTTAGAAAAAACTAGTTTAAGTATCGCAATATTCATTTATTGAACACGATTAACAAATTTTGTATTGATAAATATAACATACATTATCTTATCGTGTACATGCTTTTTTTAATTGTATGGTTTAACTTAACAATTGCTTGGTCAAGAAATGTGTACGGATCTTTAACTCGTTTAAAAACAAAATCAGCATTCGTATCAAGTATTCCTTAATTTTACATTCAAATAGGTGTGTTTTTGTTTCTCGAGCGTCATCTGCGTATGTATGCGGCCGGTTTATACATCACACAGTATTCGCGCATTAAGAAGCGGAGGTCGCCGCGGACGGGCGAATACATTTGTTATTATCATCACACGATCTAAATTTCAATTCGGCATCCGAGTAACGGGGTCACAGCGTTTTTGATAAATATTTCTACATAATTCTTTATTTTCTCGTTCGTATACAATGTTCGAAATGGACATCTACAAAGATTTTTCATGTAACAACATTATACTTTTATTTCAAGAAGCGACGGTATGAACGAGCCCTTTTGATGGTAAACGATACGCGTTTTCGTAACAATGTGCCACTGGTAAGGATGATGTACACAGCATTTGCATGGGACAGCTCATGACGACCATCCTGCAGAGAAAAGTGTTGATTTCGGCCAACTATAGAGGGCATCTCTTTTCTATTTTTCTATGCTGATTTTCAAATACAACATCCTGAACAAAATCATTCGGACGGCGACTAAAGAAGTGGTTAGGTGACATAAGAGAGTGGACACATTTTAAATAATGGCAGATGATCAGGAAAGTTTTCTTTGTCAAACTGCCTAATTTCAATTTTGAAATGGCACTCAATGATGATGACACATATTGTGCGCTAGTCACTTCAAGTCATAATATGTTAATTCTTGTTAATTAATTTCACTAGCTACAACGCCTTGGCGGCTGAAATAGGAGCTGCAGTAATTAATGGTTCTCGTCAACAGAGACTTACTTACTACCTGTTCTATATTGTCTTATAAATATTTATATTGTTTATATCGCTGACGCAGTCCACAGTAAAGCTTGGATAAACAATTCTTTGTTAATTATATAATGAAAATATTCATACTGTTAAATCTTTTATACTACTTTTCAACGTGACACTGTTATGTAAGACCTGTGTTAATTAAAGTTGAACCAACAATGTTTTTATACCAACTTTTAAAATTTTTATCCACTAATGTTACCGTGTTTCATTATCATAACCACCCACAAAAGTGTTTACGGCCCACGATAAATGAAGCCCGGATATAGAGTATTCGAGTCCCGTAATGTGCCAGTTTTAATAACGAGTATCTATAATGATAATTGCTTCTCTTTATTATATTTGAAATATTTTTATTAATATAAAATAAACATTCATAGCTCCGCCAAAGCTCTCACCGTGTGTGCGTCATCTCCCATATACATAAAGAGGTAGATATAATTATATGAATATTCATGACATGAACGGCTCCGAAACAATTTTATAGCAACGCCCGAGAACCGGTCTCTCGATTTTTTGTCGATGTTGTTGAACTTATGATCGTGCGTTGAGGCAATTACGAGTGCTATGGAGCGGGATTTACGATGCAGTGTGTACGCAGTACTTGTGTAAACCTACTTATTAATGCGTTAGATATCATAGATAGATTATCATAGGTCGCCGCAATGTAATGATGTACGGTACTCAAGGTAGTACCAACCACCGTTCGTTTGATCGACTATTAACTTTTTTTTAATTTTTATGTTACGATATTTTTAATTGTTTACTGTAATCGAAAGTACTCTGTAAATTACGTACTATATCATAACTATTAAAAGGTATTGAAGTACCGTGAAACGCTGAATAAAAATTAATTTAAGCGTGTAAATTGAATATATTAAAAAAAAATTATGTATTCTAATTATAATTACTACTTACGCTGCGTACATTTAAAAATGTTTATTCAAAAAAATTTTTTTTTGTTCTTTCTCACCTTTGAATAGTTTCAATTTTTAAATAAATTGAAATCGAAGCGCAGTGTCAGCATTGACATTGACGTTCATTATTATACACGGCAAGTACATTTCGCAATAGAAAGATTGGCGGGCGCACAAAAGCCGGAGAGAACAATGCCGATTCGGCGCGAGTGAGGTCAAACGAACGAGTCTGACTAGTCCGTGAGCACGAGCAAGAAAGTTGCCGGTGAAAGTACGCTGCGGAGGCTAATCAGTTCCTCGGATAACATAAAATACATTTCATAACCCAACTCGTAATAAAACCGGTCCATTTCGTCTGCGGCTTACATGATAATCTTTTTATTATTACTCATTATATCAACTGGGTTGGAATAATAACAACTGATGTCAGATTTACCCGGAGCCTCTTTTGTGAGCTGTTAAATTTTTTTTGGGTTTCCAAACTGTTACAGTTTTTGAAAAGAGTAGGGGACTTAAATAAAAGTTCTATACATACCTGCTTCTCCCGTACTACTTACAATCTATTATTGTATGATATAAATTGTATTCTCACAATATATCTAAAGTTACCGTTTATTTGAAAGTAGATTAAAAATAAACATAATTTGTCAAACCGTATTACAATCATTGCTGTTACACATAAATATTGGTTTATATTTTATTGAAGTACAAATATAAACCAAAGTATTTGTGTGATTGACAAACATTACTGGTGTACATACAATGGAGAACACAAGCTCATTATTTCGCAACAAAACGTTTCAATTATCTTTCTTTATGTCACGAAAACAAATTGAAAATTCGTCGAGCGGAATACTTGGCGGGCCGGCGATATAATTTACTTTTATAAGAAAACGAATTCAGTTTCTTGCAAACGTTTTTATAACTTGTAAACTGAACAAGCAGGCAAAGGTAGTAAGGTAGAGACTGTATACCGTTATAATTGGCAGTCTCTCGCACTGGTTTGCCACCAGCAAGTGGCCCGGCGATTGCCTTTATTGCATTAATGAGCCCGCATATTAAAAGTTCATTGCCCTACAGACGGATCTAATGTTTTGCCATTTGTTAACAACAACAATATAACTATGTAACTTTCATTCATTTGCGTCAATTGATGTTTTGATTTTCTGTTTTCTTTGAGGTAATAACCGTTTACAAATCAAAAATTAAAATAATGATATACATACATATATATATATATATTTGCTGGTATCTATCTTTTGTATGATTATGTTGTGGTCATTTGTAATGAACGTCATAGTTACGTAAGTAATAAATGTATTATGTTTACAAGGCACAGGAAATTGACAAACAACAAAATATAGTAAAGCGATTTAAGCCTAATTGATACCAGTATATCTAATGCTCGGTTTTCTTATCGACAAAAGCTTATGACAACAACATTTTTGTATGATATTTTATCTGTTTGTAGCTGCGATATCTTCCTATCAAAACGATAAGAATTAACACACGACATTTTTTAAGTATAAATTCCATTAAAGTAATTTTCCATGTGAATCTTACTGTTATCAAATATAGTAATTTATATACACTGGTATTTCATAATTATCTTTTATTATCAATGCTTAATGACAGACATTTTAAATTGAAATTCGTCATATATATATATATTTTCGTTTAAAATTAACACCTTTTTTTTTTATTCAATTGAGCGACAAGACAGGCGGGACGTTCACTTAATAGAAAGTGATACGCTCGCCCATAACAATGTGGTGTTAGTTATGACGGTAAACACAGCAGGAAATTGCGCTCGCCGTTACAGACATAGGTTGAATCTTATTATCCCAGTAATTACATTAGCTATAGCGCCCTTCAAAACGGAGCACAATTATGTTTGCATAGTACTGTTTGGCGTTGGAAATAGGCGATGCGGTAGTATCTAACTAAAAAGTCTCTGGAAATAGAGACCCACGACCAATAATTGATTCATATTATATATTTTGAAAATATTGCGTATTGCTATTTAGATTTTCGCAGTCAAATATGGCTTTGTTGTGACAACATTGTGCTAATGATTTAATCACGCCCACTTTAAACAGGTTTCGGAGCTAACACTTTTCACGTGACTAAACCAAACAGACACTTTGAAGACATTGTTGATATTAACTTCTTTCTAATAGTTAAATAATTCGTTACATATTATATTATGTGTATAACGAGTTTCTTCATTACAATATGAGTAATATTTTAAGTATGTAAATGAAAAAAATGATTTCTTTAATTTATCTGTCTTTCAATATTAGAATCTGCGGTACACATGAATGTTTAAGGCAGCATTTTAAATATAAAACTTTTATTCAGAAATTGATATGTTCTGTAACTTAACATATTACACATTGATTTGTACGTTACGTCGAGTTTGATGTTTTATAAAATTAAAATCAAAAACAAGTAAATTCCCAACGTTCAACTCCGCAGAAAGGTTAATTGTTTCCAACTCTTCACATTTTTCACATTGTTCTCGACTAACTGTACACTCGGCAGTACAATGAGTAATTGTTGTGTTTCTTCGGAATCAACTTAATAACAAACGTTAATTATTTACGATAACGTCTTAAAGTACTCCGCGATTAAAAACAAAAAAATTAAGAAAACAAACTAAACATAATCAGAAACGTCGTGATTAATACTGCACCATATAAAAGAATAAATATTTATTACTAAGAAGTATGTCAGTAAAATTAAGATTCTACTGCGTGGCAGATCTTTTCTTTAAAGAACCGTCTAGTCAAACATTACTATGTTCCGTTTTGAAGGGCGCTGTAGTTAGTGAAATCACAGCAGTAGTGAGACTGAATATCTTACGTCTCAAAGCGATGTGCACAATGCAGTGCAGTGCATATCATCTTAACTATCGTCACATTGTTTTGGACGAGCGATCAATTACCAGCAGATGAACTCGCTGGTCTCATCATTTTGTCGTACAAAAGGGTTACTTTACAATATCGTATAACTTAAATATTTATATTTTATAATATTTTAAAATTTTTTAGCATACAGAATATAAATAAAAATTAATTAAAGGAAAAATGTTTTAATATTACTACTGTTTACATGTTTACATGCTCATCCGATGGTGAGTGATACACGCGCATAACAAATAACATAACAAACAACGTAGCGCTAGTTAATTTGATATATTGTGCCCGGCGCTACGAGATATACGATGTTAAGTCTAGTTACCCCAGTAATTTCATTAGCTAGAACACTCTTAAAGTCAAATCACAGTAATGTTTAAATACTACGGTGTGGCGAAAGAAATAGTCGCTGCTGTGGTACCTACCAGAACAAGTGAAATTATTCGCATACAAATTCAATGAAATTACTTCGAATAATGATTGACTTTAACTAATTTTAATTGACTTTAATAATGCACGTGTTCTTCGTATATTTTAGTGATTAAGAGCTGTTACGATAACACAGCGGTGACTCAAATGCTGGTGATTGAAACAATAGAACAAAGTAGGTATGATGTATTGAGCGAGCACGCGGCCGTATAATGATTGTATGATAATGCCAACTCGTGATTTGAATTGTATAGAGCGCTCCGCGGGGAGAACATCTCCAATGTACTTCAACACGTAACCGGTGAAAACAAAACCATAAAATCAGCTATAAATATACATAAACACAATAAAGTTATGTTACTATTTAAATGCACGCGAAACCGCTGCTTAATATTGCAAAATGTATGCATAACTTGATCTCTTGTGTTTACGGCGAATATTATACATTTAATAAAACAAAATTTAACAGATTTTAAATAGTTTAATTTAACCATTTATCACGTGACGTTTCGGGTAGTTTACAACACAATTATATTTAATACCCATCACGAAGCACATTCAACTTTTATCTTTTTATAATCACACGTATTAAAAGTGAATTATTATTGATAACGGTCAACTTTCATGAATGTTGTGATGATTGAAATTACTTTTCATAATTCTGATGACGACAGATTGAAATACGGTTCTATGTGATGACAACTATTGCTCTATTTAGTTTTGGATTATTGAAATAAAAGAATTGAAAATTTTAAATAATAAATACAAATGTTCTAATCACTATAATCTGTGATTGTCATTTCAGGGTCACTTATACAGTTGTAAATAATTGCAGAGATTGACAATACTGTCATAAATTACGTTATCACTTGCTTTTTAACATTTAATTACTGTAGATATAATAAAATATTTGGAAATCCAGTAGAATTGATAAATAATATCATGCGAAACGATTTTCGTACATAAATTATTTATATAACTAATTAATTATAGCTATGTATTAAAACATAATATAAATTAAAATTCATGTGTAAGACATTTACGGTGTAGTTCTTTTCATCGTCATATCAGTGTTTTATTGCCTGCTGCTGACCATAGGTTTCCAAAATCGATTTCCACCGCGACTAGTCTGCTGCCACTTGCTTCCAACGATTCTCTGCGATCTTCACTAGGTCGACGGGTCAACTGGCTAGCGTATTTTATTCAGTAATAAGTCGTTCCTGATTTGACTTGCTTACTTTCATTCCTTTATACTATATATATATTAAAATCTGAAGCACAAAGAACAGTTTTTTTTGTCTTTAACTTGGCCTTCACACAATTTTAATTGGAAGGTCGACATCGGGTATGCAGCAATACTGTTTCGGCGATAGGTAAAAAATATGAGCTAGTGCGGCAGCTTTGTTACACAAATTAAAGCTAGTTATATTGAATGAATAGTAAAACATATTGATTATTTTCAAATAAAAATCATCAATAACAACGATATGTCATTAAACAAAATTATGTGTAGATGTAGATACAATGTAATCGGCTCGTATCGCCGCCATGTTGAATTGATACGATAAAATCGAATCGAATGTTTCCACAAGATGGCCGGTGGAGCGCGGCGTCACGAACGCTCACCTGGTATACGACTACTTTCTCCTAACGGAACTTTGCCTGATCCCCGCACTTCAGCCGCCGTCTGCGCACACGATTTATCTGACCAAATCGGCACGGTGACGAGATTATACCATTGTGAAGTAATAAATAGATATTAACTTACTTTAGCGGTAAAGTTACACGCGTTAAAAAACTTTTAACAGCAAAATCACTCATGCTTCTTTAAAACGTACACGTGTTTTAATTTCGTGTATTTTAACAGAAAGTTGCTGAACCGAATTTGCGTAGTAGTTAAAGTTCTCGAAACAAATTCCATCATAAATTATAGCGATTTTATTGGTATGAATATTGAAGCGATTCATAATCAAGACCTTGTTATTCAAATAAATATAGCGACGACGGTACACGTGCATAATCAATTTTATTCAATCGACTTATCTACGTTGGGAAGGGTATTGAGGTCAAATTTAACTAATGCGCAAAGTTTTTCATAATTTATGCTTTAAATGAAAGTGTGTTTATTTAATTAATTAGTGAAATAATAATTAAAGAGGCGCAGTAAATTAGACACAACAATAAATTATAAGATCTAAATATAGGAGGCAGTTTGTGTCACTACTGCGTTCGCTGTTCAATGTAGAAAGTGTCTGGCGTGCATCCAAAACCTCGCGAATCTTCCGAGAACTGCAGCGGCGCGAGCGAGCAGACTTAATTGCGGCCGAGCTATTTGACCGTTGCTAAAATTTGCTCATGACTAACAATTTAAGAGCCGCTCGCACCGGCTCGCACAGGTACATCGATTGCAGCTAGAGTTCGTAAATTAAACGCCTATCGCCTATCACATCGATACATCTCGGTACATCGGTATTGTATTGATTTCCTTTCATCGTATAAAGGCATTGTACATTTGAAAGGCCGCGAGGCACAAAGCGTAAAGGCAACAAAAAGCTACTGCACAAAAACATTGGCCACGGGATCCGCTGGTGCGGTTGCGCGCACGACTTGCATTATTCCGATGTTTGAAACGAAACACATATGCGCGGCAGATGTTTGGGGGCTCCTTTTCGAATGTATTATTACGACTCTACCACCCTCACCCCCACCATCGCCACCCCGCAGCGCAGTCACTGACCTCCTTTTGCCGATACAGGAGTCAGTGTGACTTTGTTTTTGACCTGTTTCCGTCGTTATATTTCGCAGACGAGTGATATCGTATTTCTTTCATTGACTTGATTTAGCTTTGTTTGAATAAAATCCATAAACAAATATTATATAACTTGTAAATCATTAATATTTAAGACAATGTATTTATAAATTATAATGTGTATTATGTAAAGTCCGCGACATAAAGTATACTGCGTGAATCAACATTTGTTAGAGGCTATAATTTTCTAATAGTTCGTTTTAATGACAAAATTTAATTAAACTACTATTTAATCAACTATCAAACGTTTACTAATTATTGATAAATCGATTCAAATCTTTTCGTCACGTTAATAAGAATGTTTTGAATTAAAAAAAAATGTATGAAAGCACAAGTTCAATGCTCGAAAATTGTTCAGCGGAGCGATCGAGTGCGGACGCAATAAACGCAAAATAAGCACTCGCCTCCGGCAGAAATGTCGAAATATTTACGACATTCTTTTTGTTTCATGTCTAAATTTAGAGTTGCTTGTTTTCAAACTTGATCTTTTGAATATAACTACAATTTATCTAATCTATTCGTCATTTTTTTATATCATTTGAAGTTTTTTTGCAAGTTGTTATTACAAAAATAATACTTCAATACGATACGATAATTTTTTATGATAAGATCTCAGTACACTTTTAGATTAAACGTAAACTTCAGCAGAAGTAATAAAAGTTGTATGATTTATAAACATGATATGTAAGTTTTTTTTTTGTTAATACTCATTTCCTTTAATGACTATTGTATAACAGAATCTATGTAGTCTTATAAACAATAAACCTTTCTATTCTTTGAATATGTTTATAAAAGATTCGTTCAGCTGAGTAGTTAATATGGAATTCTGTGAATAAGAGGGAGACAATTCAAAGGTGTATTAAAAGCAGTTGTACGTTTGAAAAGGACGCAATACCTGGGTACATAAAGCTCGTACAAATTTTTTTGCTTGTTCGTTCTCTCATAATGTACCGTTTTATTTATTGTTCAGTTCAATTCACACGAATAAACGCCTTTCGCGTCTCGGGAACTGCCTTCCGTGTCTCATTTAGTCAAACTAAACCTTAGCGATGTAGCCGTAAAACCGGTTTGTAAATATCGCTCCCGTCTCGCTCGATTTCTTCTTCCGCTACGTGGGACACGGCTGCGGGGCGAATTCATCAATTATTTATATCTGGTTGACTTTTAAAAAGGGTTCTTGTCCTTAATAGAGTTTGTTCATCAAGTTATAACTGTAATCTATATTAACCTTTTTAGAAGTATTTTGGATCTTATAAATACATTCGTTTATATCGTTCACATAACATACCAAATGTGAACATAGTGTTTATATTTTATGTAAGTTATAAATGTTATTGTTATTAATGTTTAATACAGCCGTTATTCCTGTGTAAATATATTAATGAATATGTTTGTTTACTTCAATTATAAAACAAAGTAAATCCTTACATAAGAAGAATTGTTTTAGCGTTGTTTCCTATTACTCGTGTTACAAGGGGTTGGTGGACGCACGCGTGTGCGCCGTGCCGCTCGGCAATATCTTTTGGCGTTGTGTTTATAAAAGCTCGTCGGATTGAATCGAGTGCTGGCTAGTATTTGTAAACACGCCGGCAGCGCACCGGGAGAGGCGTGCGTGGCTCCCGAAATACCCTTTCACACAGGAATTGAACCCACGCCAACTGGTGTGCGTAGACAGCGACTCGCGCGCCCCTCGTAAACTTTTCACTATACGACTTCTCATTTTATATTCGTTCATGTCTTTTATGTTCACTTAATTTATATCTGTCCCGCGCCGAGCCGAGCAGCGGAGGTGACGCGGTCAACGGAATTGTGTTGCGAATAAATAACAATCTCCCTTGTATTTTGTTGATAATTTACATACTACGCATATTAAATTTTAATGAGTGAACGCTAAATACGTTCGCGGTTGACAGATGGAGGTATCTTTTAAATTTTATGATTATTCATCCCCGCTTATGTACATTTGTATAAGCGGAGAGACCAGTTTCAGTCATAACAATCTATTTTATTGCGTTTGGAGTTTATTTGCGTACCAAAATATTTTATTATTTGTGCTTATATTGTATAAGATTGCGGCTAGCAGTAGAGTTCGATATGCGACGTCTGTACTTGTATTATATTGCGTTAACCTTGCCTGTATCGCTCGGCCGGCTATCAATAATATCGCGGATGATTGATTGCACAACTATTTGCACAACTGAGTATCTGTTACAAGATTCAGTGAACTGGATTTAAATTGTTTCTTATCGCTTTGTTAAAACTTCCTAATTATTAATTCAAGGTTGGATATTATTTACATCTGTACAAACTTCAATTACGCATCGATTAATTATCTTATTTTACTGTTTAGGGCGAATAATATTACTTTGTTTATAACATTGAACAGGTTTATGGCACCATCTGCTATTAACATTTAACGTACACGTTGCCCTTAAGTAATAATGCCCTTGGGCGCTCTTTTCATTCGTCCCGTTCACCTTCATAAAATGTGAATTAAAATCCATAGTGTATAATGTCTTATTATTATTAAGGATAGTTTCAAATGATAATGTTCCTTCAATATATATTTTTTGTTATAACAACAAGCTGAAGCTAGATATTAAAATACAAAAGATACATCTTAGTTAAAACTTCTTTAAATATTCAAAAAATGTGATTCTAAAATTTAGTAACGGGTTCGTATGTTATGATTTTAAAAGTAGCATGTGTGGGCGATTGGTATTTGTTAGTGTTGAGATTGCCAACGAAATGTATGCGGATGTAGTGTGTAGCGGCTTGTACGCTTGGTAAGCTTCACCTCCAACCGGATGACCTATTTTAATCATTCAGAATATGAGATTTGCTGCACCGCCGCAGATGCCCGCATGTCAGCGAATAAATCCCCCAACGATAGCCGTTAAAAACCTGCACTCTAGCGCCAGCTTTGCTGCTGCACAGTGTTTATTTTTACTGATTTGTATCTGTCAGTTGTAATATGATCCGCGTAAGGAAACATACGGAACGTTGCAGGAACGCTTGAACCCATTTCATTCTTTCTTTTATTGACGTGCTTTCATCATTTTTGTAAACATCGATTGAATTACCATTGCTGTTTCATAAACAAAAACCAAAGTGAGTTTTAAATTAATCGAAAGGGCTTTGGTTGAGACTGTGTTTGTGTCCGGTTTTGTGAAACCAGTTTGTCGGCTCGTCGCGCATCTGCTTCTAGGAAACAAACAGTTGTTTCCATCGACATTCTTCGCGGGCTTATGATCGTTCCTTCGCAGGCCTCTTAACGTTTCTTTGAGGCGTCGGTAAGGAAGCATCGACAATTTTTTATTTAAGTATCTTTTCTTTCGCTCCAACTGTTACTTCTTATCTTTTAATGGTTGAATTTTCTAAAGCTCAATAATTATATTTATTACATTTCGTTATTGAGCTTTCAAATAACAACCCTCATACTTACTATAATTAAGCTGTACACGATTAAAACAACTGGTAAATACTAAAACTGCTTGTAATATTATTATTTTTATATACGAAAACACTAAGCGTTTTTCTTATCTAAATGTAAAAGGGGAAAGGTTATTTGCAATTATAAAGCCGATAGTAGGATGTATACTCGTATAGACGTCGTACAACGAGTTAAATGAACCTCGCAGACATTAATCAACGTTGTCGGTAACTGTAGACTGTAGTCTGTAGTCTCCGGGGGATTAGCCGCCGAGATATTCTATTCTCCGTTCGTAATTAATAGCTTTTGGCAAGTGAGCGTTAGCGGGCCGCGGCATAAATAGGTTTCGTGATGGCGCGCTGCACTTGCGTAATAATATAATTAATGCGGGCCGCGCAAAAACAATACTGTTGTACAGGAAACGTTGCATGTAACAGTATTCTCGCCATGTGAATACGCTAGATGAGCGACCCACGCTCTGAGAAGCGGGCCAACGGCCTCTCAACGAGCCCAGCCGCGCTCAGATAGCCAACACACGAATGGATTGTTCGAAATGTTTCCGACACGGTATAAATAAGTGAAGCCGTGGGCTGTGTAAACAATTAACGCTGTCCTAAACTATCGTTTTCTTACAGGAGATTAAACAACAAGTATGACTTGATCACCAACTTCAAGGTTTAATAAAGCGTTGATTATGATCGCCCACTTCGTAACAGTAAACTTACGTATTTCAATTTCGTTACTCATAATTCCACGTTTATATATGATGCTACTATTAACTAATGAACTTATTTCAAATATATGTAAGTACTTATATCGTTTAGATCTTCATACATCAATCAATCTTAAAATTAAACTAAGTAGATGAAACTTAATTATTTTTGCAGTCCCAATATATCTCCATTATACAAAGTACCAATGTCTTCAAAGACCATTTTACCTTTTTTAGCCTATTAATTTATAGTAAAATTAGAGATCGAAATAAAAAAAATGTTGAGATTAGAAGTTTATAACTGAATTTCTTTGTAATCGTGATACATGCTTCATCATTGAACAATGTCTGCCTACGTTAGTTCGCCTACGAGTACAAAATGTCTTGGAGCAATACGTTCACATCTGTACGGTATCGTATCGATGACATCGCGATCTGATTAGCCGGATGCGCGTTAATTAAAGTAGCTAGGACCGGTCCGTGGGTCTGAGTAACAACTACGTGCTTAAAAACCGCTAACACTATGTATAAAGGGTAGCAGGACCGGTTGCATGCCTTAAACGGACCCAGTTCTGTCGAATTAATGCTGTCTGATTAAGATTTAGTAGGTTACAGAATATTTTCTCACGTATCTAAGACTGTGAGTACTGGTTTAACTTTACGGTTGTTTCTCGCATTCGAAAATGTTCCAGTTTGTTTATTAGAATCGAGTCCTTTTTAGTAAAGTAGCCACATACCTGAGATGTCATTAAAGATTAATTAATAGATTGCTAGTTGTAGTTTGTACGATAATTCTGATGCGTGTATATATTATTATCTAGTGATAAATGATACATGTACTCATAACGATGAAGAACTTGTTTGGATATACTTAGTATCACATTGCTCTCATCGCCTTGGGACATCAAATAATGTGTCATCTTACTTCAGTTATTTGACTAACTTCAAAGCTAAACGTAATAATGGCACAATGTTGTTTATAATTAGCGTTGCGGCATTCTTTGCAATGTTACATACATACAACATAGCTAATAATATTTTTTATACCACGCCATTACTTCATTATATTATAATATTATTACATTATTATTGAGATTCTTTTAAGTAATTATATAGACGTATTATTTTCACCGCTATCGTGAAATAAGGTCAACGAGACGCCATAAACAATTTTATCATTAAAATGTTTTCCTTGATGATTTTCCGTACAAATATTTAAAAGGAAAAATATCGTATTTACAATTCCACATTGCATACTAACAATATATTCTTCATGTATACACATATATGAAGACATGTGACACGTTCACTAATTGATTCTCCAACAAGTCTTCACAAAATTCAAATTCATTGTCAAGGTGAAGTAATATATTTTTTTAGAAAATACGTTAACATAATAAAACACGAAATTTAAGCCGAGACAAATATAGTCGCTGCGCAGTATTAAACTCATATTATATATAGTCATTACTTACATTGTGTCAAGGCTGTAGTATTACCTAACGCTATTAACCTTTCTTTGTCTTTTTATTTTTATCAAGTGCCATCTGTGTAATTCCTAAACACCTATTGAACATTGTTATGATATATTTAAATAAGTTGTTCGTTCTTATATTCAATAATCTTATGTATTCAACAAAGTGGGTACATCTTTTCCAATTTAAAATTTATCTTGCTATGTGTGCTAATATAAAAGTTATAAATGCAAAAACAAATTAAGTAACGTAACTCGATTTCGCGAATCGCTCGTTGATTCTATTAGTAAACACTACTCACACCGAATCTAAGAAAGTTTCACCAAAATTGGAGTCCAAAGTGTAGATTAGATTGAATGTGGGTTGAGAAAGTGAAGGCATAATAGCGCTCGTTGAATAGTCACCGCTGGGTCCCGTTGGTTGCGCAACTTCAACCTACGGACAAGTAGAGTGCGGACCTCATGCCCGTCACGCGCCGGCACTCGACGCCACTCGACGCGAATAAAAACGAACGACAAATATGCCGTGAGCTAAAGCAACCCGCAGGTTGCTGCAATTATCGCACTGTAAACAACCGAACTGTCGAACCGTCGCGGACCCGGTTCGATTGGTCGCGTCCGACCAAAATGGACAGACAAACGGCCGAGCTGCGAGCGGAGCCACCGGGACGTGAAAACGAAACTATCACGCTCGTAAATCTCGCTACTGTAAATGCCGAGGAATGCCGCCTCACAACCGGCCTGGCCTACATAAAACTCGCAGATTTTCGACTGATAGCGTCGGCCTTGCTGTTTCAACCTGGCTGCCATTTAAATCGCATGCTAGCCTTACAGCGCGGCGCAACGACTTCGCATAACAATTTGTAAAACCTGATATGTAATTATTAATTTTAAGTAATAAACAGGAAATTCTTATTTTTACTATTAATCAATATGTCATGTCTGTTAGAGGTTATATATATTCTCAAACGTTACATGATATAAAACTTTATGAACTGCACATGTTGCCGACTGTAATAGATTTAATTGAATTCCTACTATTGACTATAACTTAATGAAACTAAAAATATAAGGTACTATCCTAGCCCAGGGTTTATAATTTTTATGAAACGTACAATAATCATTTCAAAATTGAAAGAAAACATTTTATTTTTTCGTAGTGATGTTGAGAGTTCGTTAACAGTTCACGATTTACTTTTTTACGAGACAGTCCGTTAACACGAACTTCTGAACAACTCGTGAGTATCAAATGAAGCAGTATTGAGGTCGTGCTTACGTATCTTTGTAAAACTAATTGTCTTGTGTAATGTAGACAAACGATAATCTGCGGATAATACGCTAGTAACGAATTTCCTCAAATTATGAAACAATCCCTCCATTTCCGTATAATACTATATTGAATAAACGCCGACCGTTTTATTGTTGAGTTGAATGAAATATGTACATTACAGTTAAAGCTTATCGTTTATTTTGTATATATGTATAATAATCGCCGTTGCAATGCCACAGTGGTCCAGTTGTATTCGGAACTTGATATCCATGTGGGTCGTCGTGCGATAAAGGCACATCCGATCGTAGTGTTAGTTATGAAATTGTGAATCGGATTCAACCTCTCATCCTATATAAAGGAAGTAGAAGGGTTTCTCTGTGGTCTGGGCGCTTGAATGAACTTCCTCACAAGTGTCGATACTTTTCCGTTAGATTCGAAATTGATTACATTGTAGTGTGAGTTTCAAATATGTTTTGGTTTAAATTTACTGAGGTAAAGATGGTTATTATTAAGATAGCCGTTGCGTCTATAGGTTATTTGGCGTACTCTCATAGTATAGTAAAAACCGTTGCTTTGTTCCTGTTCTCTGATTGTAAACTAGTAGTGAAGATATTTTATCTTATCGCACACAGGCTTAGACTATTGCTTGGGAACCGCAAAACGGCAGTTTAAGCTTTTTTTATACAACAAAGCGACGAGACGAGCACGACGTTCACATGATGGTTAGTGATACGCCTATCCATAACAACGTGGCGCTAGTTACGATGGTATACATAGCACCACATTTCACTAGTCGCCTTGAGACATAGGATATTAAGTCTCGTTACCCTATTAATTTCACTACCTACAACTCTCTTCAAACCGGAACAAAGTAATGTTTACACATTACAGTTTGGCGGTAGAAATAGGAGCTGCGGTGGGACCTACCTAGACAGTCTCCGGCAACGGAAACCTACGGCTATTTAGCTCCTTGGTAGCTATGTAACATCTTAGTGCCTATTTCACCATAAAGAAGTAATGGACTAACGTTATCTTGATCTGGTCTATAGGTAGATGAATTTAGTGAAATGTAAAGATAGTAAGATTTATTATATTATATCTATAGGTAAACCAACGTGATGCTTTACAAATATTTATGTCAGTAGTAAGTCTAGTAAGTCTTTATCACAACTTTCGCGATGACAGAATATAGTTTAACATTGGGTATTTTATGTTAAAAAATAATCAGTTAAACAAAAACTTTTAGTATAAACAGAATTTTATCCTAACGTTTTTTAACTATATCTCATTGACAAAGCTTACAAAAGTTTGCTTAATATAACGAAAATAACTACCGTAACTCACCCTCTCCATTGTTTACCATCATATCTTGCATCAATGTTTTTTCTTTTATATGTGAATAAAACGAGTAGGGTGAAACGAGAGGGTCGGCGAGGATTCTTTGCGGTCCTTCGTGCCATAAGAGAAGGGTTGACGTGGCCTTTGTACCTACATCCGAGTTCACAGAATATTCCACCTGCCAAATACTGTTTTTACGAAAATAACTTTTCATGAATTGAGTTTGGGTATATATTTATACATATGTATATATATATTATCGTTTTATTAATCCATTATCATTTAAAATTTGAAAATTGATAGAACCTTTATTCATGAAGTAATACTCCTTTTTGTAAAACAAGTAAATGGCCGATACCATTTTGTGCAAGCAAAAATAGTATACATATTAATTAGGAAATTAAAGGAAAGCTACTCGCAGAGGCAATTGCTGCTTGTATTGTAAATTGGATGTATAAAAAATAAAAACAGTAATGTAAAATATAAAATTATCAGATGAGGGTCTCAGAGTCCCTTTATCAAGAACAAGACTAATTAGTGATTCGCTAAATGCTTAAAAATCTTTATTATTCTTCTAATTTAATATAATCGAATACGAAATAAACATAATATATAATATCATATAATATATAACAAAACTAGAAATGTTTCATTAAATTTGAAAAGTATGAAATTCCAATTATATTACACATTAATATAAAAATAACTTGCCAAAGTTTTGTCCTTGATTTATATCAATTCGTGGCTCAACGTAAACAGAATCGCGTCGTTTAGTGGGAGGTTTCGTCCCCTTTTCTCTACCCTCTTCACACCCCCTGCGGGCTCTCGGGTACGACGCCTAATTGTGACATTTTCCTTTTGTCACCCTCCACCCTCTTCGCAGTTTAATAATCTCTCAAAGAAACGAATTTCGAAAATTAAACTCTCTTTACAGTATTCCAGTTTTCATTAACAACCGCCATGTTTCGTGATTCATCGATCAATGAGCTGTCCGTATTTATCGTCCTGTTGTAAATTGCTATAAAAATTTTAGGTTATTTCACATACAAACGGTGTGAGTCTTTGTTAAATAATTATTAGATCGTAAACACGTAAAATAAATATTTTATCTCTACTCGCAATTGCTTGGCAGAAGCTTTCGTGTTTTCAGCATTACCGGAACAATTGTGACGTGTATATCTATGTGTAGACTTACGATAGCTGCAGCTTGTATAACGTGTCGAAAAGGTTGGCGTGTACCCAAATTACCGGCCGATAGCTTGGCTGCATTTTCTAAGGAAAACCCTTGATAACTTGCTGCAGTTAGGCGTTAACGGAGGAGAGCTTAATGCGGCTGTTTTGAATAAGCCGGGGAGGCAGGCGGTTCCCCCCCTTAACGTGTCAGGGGAGATTCAAGCAGTCCGGTTGTAGTGATGTACGGCCGAGTCCCGCCGACATCAGGCCATTACGTTTTGTTTGATATTGATATATAGTTTGTCGGCTGTATGAGAGAGCATTAAAAGCAAATTTATCGCCGAACGTATGAACGTTAAACACGTCCTTGATTTTTATTATATCTTTTTCTTTATTATTTACATAAAAAAATATATTTGGAGTGTTTTATCAGTTGATATAATAACAAGACAATGAGAAAATATTTTTAACCAAAATACTTTAACTGAACTTACAGCTTATAACTGAACTTATAACTTATAACTGAAATTATAGCAAGTAGCGCATTTTAAATATTTTAGTGTGTGCACTTGTTAATAATATTTACTGGCTGTAACGTAGCAAAAACGATACCTATGAAAACAGAATGGTTCCTCCGATGACAATAGAGCCTTTTATTTGGTTTGATTAGTAAATCAAGAGGGTCCACGTCGTGGCAGCCAGTCACGACTGCGCACTCTCACGCTCTTACCTTTCCCGGCTATCTTTGCTATCAGTTGCAGAAGATTACAAAATCTCTTAAAGTACTGGTTTGTCGATAAAATGCTCATAAATATTTCATAACGTTTTCTTCTGACCTTTCAAGATAGAAAATAATTAAAATAATATATTATACATAGAGAGCGGTAACTTGTTTATCAATTTACAGAAATTATGTGGTTAGTATCAGTATAGAAATATACAAACTTTCATTTAAAAACTTCCACTTACAGGAAATTAATGAAAACATCACATGTATATTCTCTGATTATGCGGTGCAAAAAACAGATTATTTACAGACATTGGTAGAAAATCAGTACACTTATAACATTAGGTTTTGTACCACGGCTGTGTTTCATACAACCTTATTACTCTATTTACCCATTTGAATCGAATGTAATCAAAGATTATTAAATAAAGTCTCGCAGTTATTTAAAAAAGGCAAGCAAACAATAAGCGAACATTTAGTTCCCGCCGCCATTTGTATATCAGATGGTGACGTATAAGATGAACGCGGGAACTTATTCGTTAGTGCGAACGCTCACGCTATTCATGATAATGTGGCATAAAAAGTGCGCTGAATAACAATGGGCCATACGTCGCAGGAAGTGCGGACGTGCCCGCAGCTGTCTCGCGTGCAGTGTGCATACTTTACACTACACGCCGCCACTGACGGACGAAACGGCCATCTACATGTGTTTATCAAAAGTGGTAGATTTGTGTTCCCGGACACCGTCTAGCTATGTACGAACACAGCTCCTCTTTCTGCCACCATATAGAAGAGTGGAAATATTACTGTCTTCCGGATTCAAGGGCGTTTTAACCAGTAAAATGGCTGGGATAACGAGTATTAACGACTTATCTCAAGGTCATCGCGAGATTTTTTGCCTTTACGGATTTATATCGCTTTTATTATTATTAACATTACTCTATAAGTAATTTCTATAAATAATTTTTACTGTAATGTAATTTTGAGTCAACAGGCCTGACATAACCCTAAAGGATAAAAAACCACAAAAAAAAAGAAAAAAACATAAAACAATGTACAGTGTGTATTTACCATTAGGTGAACATCTTACTCGTCTGTTTTCGTCATTGATAAAAAAAATAAAACGTGCGTCAAGATTTTTTTTTAATAATCGATAATATCTAATCGTCGAGATGAACTCATAGTTCGTGGTTATTTCACCATCGTGTCGAGTTGCGGTCGCGCGGCCGTGATGCTTGCGGTGTTGCATTCAGCTTCACTGGAAACCGAAGCGGGCACAGCCGCAATGCGAGCTGCGCTTTACACTACAATCTATCGCCGTAAATTTTACTTTCTAACATTACAACGAAACATATTACCGTTACTACGAAAAACAATTTGGCAATTGTAACTGATAATGGTGGTCAGGTCCTCAACATAATAAATATTATAAATCCTAATATCACAAACTAGATATCGTCGTGTAAAATAGTATTTTTTAAAAGGTTCTTATCAAGCTACGGTAAACATAATCTTGTTAAACGGCGATAATGAATGATGACGTAGATTTAAAGACAAAGGAAAATACATTGAGATTACCGAGACAACCGTTAATATAATTGTGTTCTCGTTTTATAACAACGAGTTTCACTGTAATACGAATATGTATATAATGTACTATTATTAGAAATAGAATTCGTACATGAGAGCAACGGTCTATTGTTGAGATTTAACTTGATTGTGTATTGCATACGCTCACGGTCTATTTACCCGTTAAATATAAAAACTAACAACGACTATTATGCGTTAATTCTATGAACAGCACTTCAAGAGTTTATTCAAGCCAATGGTGTCGCGACTGTAACATATAGTTAGTCATACACAACGGAAGCAATTTTTGGTGGAAATGTTTTGCAGTGTACGCTCGCTCTGTTCCTGTAACAGGAACACGTGGAGTTAGATATCACCACAGTACTTTTTTCTGGCGTACAATTTAGAGATAGTGACAAAATCGAGTGACAAGACATTTAAGAAAACATACCCGAATGAGATATGATTTAGAAGTTGAACTAAACCTAGAAATAAATAATAATATATAAAAATTAATAGAAAATACATCTGCAAAAAAGATATAGTAAATATTTCATAGCAAGTTTGTAAAAAGAATGAATAGTATTAGTTAATAAATAATATGAACAGCATAAGTATTTAATAGAAATATAAGAACGGATAGTCAACAATTCTAGGAAAACGTAAAAATAAGATACGAGATTTTAACATTTTACATCTAAGGAGACAAGCATATTGTGATGCAATGTTTATCATCTCACATCGATGTGTAGAACTATCACATCACGTCGTTAACGTCTTACTCATCTTGTTGTTTCGTGCAATAAAAAAGTAAAGTGTTATTGTAATAATTATTAATATAAAGAAAACACTAAGTTACCGAGACGTACACCGTAAGTGATACGCCTGGCTATATCGTGGTGTTAGTTAGGATAATATAAATTGCACCATTTTGCGCTCGTCGTCAAGTCTCGTTACTGTAGTAATTTCAAACCGGAACCTAGAAATGTTTGCACACTACTATCTGGCAGTAGAAACAGAAATAGTAGTACCCATCTAGATGATCTCCGGCAACAGAGACCTGTCATTCATTATTGGTTGTGTGTAGAGGTATCACATAAAATAGTGAACGTCTTACTCATCTCGTCGCTGGGGGCAATAAAAAAGTGAGGTATTATTATGAAACTTCATAGGGCCGTATCAATATTCAGGAGGCGCGCACGGGGAGCGGCGGGCTCCACAAAATGGCTGCCGATACTGTGAGTCGTGACCGCCTGGAATCTACGCTCGCACCGTACCCTCATCAATTATGCATGAATGCGGGCGAGCGCCAATGTTTACTCTCCGTGAGACAACAATTTATTGCGTCGTGCGGTTTTTGACATTCGATCGCTGGCCCCTACTGACGAAATTGTTACACGCATGTTTCGGATTAATCATCGTTTTGTTACATATAACATTACTCCTGTTGTAAACGGAACCACGTATCCATGACCATAACATCGGTCGCCCATATAGTGGTCTGCATGAAACTCGCTAATCCGTACAAAAATGTGTAACTGTTGCCAGGGGCCGTCTAGGTAGGTATTACCGCACCTGTTTCTACTGCCAAACAGTAGTATGCAAACATTACTGTGTTAGTTTAAAGGGAGTATTAGCTAGTGAAATTACTGGATAACGAGACATTACACCTTATGTCTTAAGGTGACGAGCGCAATATGGTGCAGTATATATATCATAACCCATACTAGCGCTATGTTGTTATGAGGAAGCATGTCATGAAGACCTGCTCGTTCGTCGCTTCTTTGAACACAATTTTTTTAAGTTCCATTTAATTAACTAGGTACATTTTACACGGAATTCAAATTATGAATTTACTAGTTCGTAAGGTTAATAAGTTTGGCGACCGTTGATGTATAATCCATGTCACGCTATCAGTACATACTCTTCCTACTTCGCACTATCTTGAACATCTTCCTGTACAAGATCGCTGCTCTTAATATTACACGTAACAATCGTCATTTCTGTATAGCCTTTCGCCGTTTCCCAGATATGTTATCAGCAAGGTACGTTGAAAATCGAATAAAAAAACAAAGATAAAATTTTATTATCTGTTAATAACAATGGAAAACTTAAAATGTACCCATAATTTAAATTCAAGCCTGAATTATTATAATGAAGATTATAAAAATGTTTTTATATGTAAATTACAGTCCTGTTTAAAAATTCTTATTACCGAAGCACCGTTTTTTCGTCGAATCGCTTAATTAAAAACGGAATATACTTAATGATAACTTTATTTCATTACTTGGAAGCAAACATTTTGTTGTCATTGAAATAACTTCATGATTCATAGAGATCACATCAGGATGGGCGGATTTAAATTTAATAAAATAGTTACATACCAACAAGCACACATTCAGCCGTGTCCATTTCTAAATACACATTGCTGATGAAACTGACTGTACAAACTTTCCTCTCATATCTTCTATTATTACATTGCTCTTTTAAATTCTAAAAGCGTATGAATCAGTGTCAGCGTGGCGAAGAATTATGAAACCGAGTTTACGTCTTAAATGAATATAAAAACAAGTAATTCAATTGCTTTTTTTTCTTTGTGAAATCATTCGATCTGTTGGCAGTTCTGAACGGAGAAAAACGAAGGAATTTGATGACAAGTCTACGGAAATCGATGTTACAGACTTTATCTTTAACGTAATCCGACCGACAATGATTCTTTGTTACCGATAACGCAACACTAAGATAACCTTATCAGGTTTAAGCTTGTTTGACAACGGCTGTCTGTTTACCCGTTATCTTCGTTTTTAATTGCATAAAACACGACCCTACTACGAAAGGGAGGTTCGCAATGGATTTAATTAAAATTATCTAAATTTAAACCGGTTGTACGAAATTGTTAACTTTTAATTCCCAGTACATTTGAAAATGTCCAAGTATTTTATTACGAGTATGTTTCAAATACTTCGATCTTTGGGGGAAGCCTATGTCCAGCAGTGGACGTCTATCGGCTGATGTTGATTATGATGAAGTATATGTATGTATTTTTGTGAAAATTCTAATTGTTAAACTATGACGCAGGTTAGTAAATAGTATGTGAATAGATATATTTCATTTGTAGCATAAAAAAACCTTCGCAAGCTGTTTTACTTTCGGGAGTTACTCGAATTATTTAGACAGAGTCGTGTTTAAACAAATGCTTCAGGCACCGCTATCAGCTGCAACCAGGTTATCGACTCATGTTTGCATATCCTATCTTCAAATTCTCGCCCTTGTATGTGTGGGTTATCTACACGTGGAAACAAAATGATATCTTATATATTTATAGAATACATTATGAATATGTATGTAAGAGTTTTATGCTACGTGTGGATTATACGCAACGTGATTGTGTCCGGATAGACTCTTATCTTGAAAACTCTTATCGGGAACACTTTTCATAGTTATTTAGAACAAAACAAATTAAAGAGTCATTAAGGAAGCGTGAGTCACATTAAAACGCTTCGGTTTGTGTACGAAACGGCTACTCGCTTAGTTTTTTTTTTGCTTAGTGGCATTGCACGAATGCTTGCAAATTACGGAGTATTAGTTATTTGCGTGTTGCCGCTAACACGATTAGCGCGAGGCCAATATAGATATTATGCGACCTCTTTACTTGTAAAGCGAAATGAAACTTCACAAAACTTGTTTGCCAATCGATTAGACTCGTAGTTCACATGTTAAGGCCTTCAATTAACACGATACATTGCAAATGCCGTATTAAAAAAAAAAACACAAATTCTTTTTCTTTTTGAGCAACCTTGTCTTCTAGTTTAATGTGCAGCTTTCGTAATAACATATCTTCATCAATTTGATTATTTGCTTTATTTATTTATATAAAGTAGTAAACACCGCGCCGGATGGATTGTCGCTGAATACTTGGCTAACTTCCAAATGGCTGAAGCGGCGTTAAACTCTCCTGGTATGTTGGTCAACGATCGATTTGCGTTTATATTGCACTAATTTCGGCGGAACTCTATTTATAAACGGATTTTTTTAATAACTGTTTGTACTAGTGGTAGATCTCTGTTGCCATAGATCGTCCAGGTGGGTACCATCGCAGCTCCTATTTCTGTTAATAAACAGCAGTGTGCAGCTAGTGTAACTGGGGTAATGAGATTCACGATCGTATATCTCAGGCGAGGAGCCTAGTTAGACTAGAGTATCCTGATTAGCGCCACGTTGTTATGAGCAGGCGTATCACTAACCATCAGGTAAACATCGTGTTCGCCTCGTCGCATTCTATAACAAAAAAAAGTACTAAAAAGACTATCAACTTCGATGTTCTACAGCCCTTATTTATGCATCATTCTTTTGTGAACCGAATCTTTGTCATATAACTCAGTAAGTTTTATTATATCTGTGTATATGAATTAAATAAATATATTCATTAATATCTAATTAGGACAACAATTAAGTGAGCATTAAATCTAAAACAAATGTCTGTTATTGATTGAGACTAATTTCCTTGTATTCTATTATCAAGACATTAATACATTTTTATATGGAATAGGTTTCGATACAAGTATTTCCTTTTTCGTACGCACGCTTTATCTCGTAGAATTGTACTAAAATATCATAATACGTGTAAACATTTTGTTCTAGAAATTTACGATTGTAACTGACTGCAGAAATCCTATTGACCTTTTGTTTGATGTTCACTAGTTATCGCTTTTATTACTTTTTCTCTCGGCAATTGTTTTAATATTTGAACATTCTTCTATCGATTGAAAGGTATAACAATAACATTATTCAAATGCCTGTGATAGAACCACTTACATACAACTCGTAAGTGAGGAGTTATTATCGTCTCGCTTGCTGCTTGATTATTGACATCTGCCCTTCCTGTTTTTATAGTGGATAAGTTGTCTGGATCGCTCGTTAGACGGGTGCTGCGTGCATAGCAGTCAGGTGCGTTCGCAATGCGGGGCGAGGGTCCCCCCCATAACCCTCCATTTCATATTTCCCTCCCTCCCTGCGCCGCTCCGTGTCCGCACCGTTCACTTGTTGCTACGTTGCCTGCTACGTTGCCGATCCGAGACTAGCGCGCCTGACTGCCCCTCCCCACCCCAGTCCTGCCTCCCCTCAACTCCCTACCCCCACCATTCCGTACACTTCCCCGCGATTCAGTTCTTTGTGCGCCGCCAAGGCTTTTGTACGTCTGTGCTGCAGCACGCTTACAACGAATCATTTTTAGCATAGTCGTGGATCTTTCATTGTATATATAGCCAACTGGCGAGCATTGTGTGTGTGTGCGTGCGTGCAGGTGAACGCTTGGCTGCCTCAATTTCCTGACCGCTTTCAAGGGCGCAATTCATTCGGATTGTTTAACGATTTACGAAGAGGAATTAAAGCGTTTACTTGGATCTGTGATAATAGTGACTTTTGTAACGATCATCTTTTATAGAATAATTGTGTAACAATTTTATGTGATACAATCGTTGTGCTTTAAAATAATTGTTACTAGTTCCTACTACTTTCAAAATTGAGTTTTAACAAAGTAAGTAATTTTATTTAAAAAATTATTTATAAAATTGCGATGTTTGCCGAAAATCTTTTAGTTATTATAATAATATTACTCAAGTATCCTTTTATGGCCTTTAAATCGGTCGTTATCTACGATTGCTTTATAAATTTGTATTTTTCACGTTAAATGTAAATTTACAGCTTCGCTTGCTTATCTATACTCATTGTTTATTATCTCTATTCCTTATAAGAATTATCGTCTCATTGATTCAGGGTAAAAATTTTAAATGTTGACCGATATCTCATAATCCAAAATAATTTGTTCATACATTTAAGTTATAATTTGTTTAGTCAATCAGTTGATAATTTGGTGCTGGAGTTTTATTTATATATTTATAATTAATGTAATAAGCATAATTAAAATATTTAATTTAGACTACTATGTATGAAAAAATACTTCTCATTGTTTATTAATATTCACACGTCGACAATACACGATGATAATTGTGTAGACGCGCTGCACGGCCATTTTGTGTACAATCAAACTACCATTTAAACTAGTTTTCGAGACGTAGGGCAATATGAAAGATAATTTAGATCACAATGAGAAAGTTATGTAAAAAAAAAAAATTAATATGTGATGTTAAATAGAGGAATGCAGTCACGGGTGTTCGTGGCACGTCGTGAGATACTGGGAAGAGATTACCCGTCTGTCTGCTCAATCAATAGAAGGTAGAATTGCATGCATTGCGCAATTTGCAAGCGGCATGCTCGTCATGAATTTCGTGATGCAACTCCGGCGCTCTATAATACCCGAATTGGTACATCAATAATAGTCCAGCATTGTAATCATATAAACTTTCAAATTGACTCTGCAATTTGTGTATAAATCATTTAAGTTTAGATACGATTAGTTTTATGTATTAATAACCTTTGGAAAAAGTTTTAACGTAAATGATTCAATGTTTAAATATAATAGTTGCGTCATTTTCAACTAGTAAAACTACACAGTAAAAGTCTTCAAGTTCCTCATCAAAGCGAGCGCATTATATATAGATTTTTTACATTATTTATTAGAACGTACAGTTGTAGTAGCCTGTTTGTAATAAACATTTACTTGATTATCCAATTAAAAACGATAATTTCTTGGGCCGGAACGTTAACAGGACGGTTGCGTAACGTAATGTAGATATAATTGGTTTATGGTGCCGCAGAGAAAGCTTTGTCACAGCTAAATGTTCTATTAACTAACGGTTATTGTCCAAGTGGAAGTGCTTCATTACACGCTCCGCGAGTCGACTCGCTCTAGTGCCTCTCAACGAGATGGCTTTACTTCATTCGACCAACATGCCATAATCGCAGCGACTTTGTAAACCAATTAATTACTACGATAGCTCGGCCTCATTACTGTTTTAATAGTTTCGTTGTATTTATTCGGTTATTAGAAATTCATATCGCTCCTCACACCTATTGCGTTTCAATTCTGAGCATGTTTCACGTATAAATTGACTTATTAACAAGTAACACGCGTTCGTTTAGTTCCACGAATAACACTCGACAAACAACGTTGCCCTCTATCCGCTTGCCGCATATTTATGTCTACACAGTTAGTTGTAATCAATGAAACGATTCCTGACTGTATCGATGTGTTGCCACACTGCTGAATACTTTCGATAAGCTTTGTCTGTAGTAATGTGTAGGCTTTTTACTCGTTGAACGCTTTGCTGCTAACATGGTGCATATCAACATCTAACTTTCTCCAATGTTATGATAATTACAATCCATGAGATTAATTTGGTTCTAGAACTTTTGTTACTATAATAACCGTTTTAAGATAACTAATATCTCCATGGAAATAAATGGGAAAGGAAGCAATTCTTATCGAACGTAACTTTATCATATTTTATGTTTTTATTAAAATAAATCTGTTGCAGTGTTTGCAATAGTTGTGCGTACTAGACATTGAGCATGAATAATTCAATAGTGGTGCTTAGGATTTACAGTGGACTTCGAATGCTGACTCCTTAGTCAACTTTTTGCTCTTCCTGTGTACGTAATGAAAACTCCTTGCCATCTCGGAGCGTACGTTTGTCTTGTCAGTCAGCCGCCGTCGGCTGGGCGCGGCCGGTCGGTCGGTTCCCCGACGAGTTATTTGTTACCCCATTGTGCCAGCCAAGTTGATCACTGTCGCATTGTCTCCCACCTTTTGTTTACATTCGCTCAATAGTCATTTGTTTATAAAAGGAACGGTTATTATCTTTTCTACACATTGTGTTCTCTTTTTAACGTTAAAACAATTGTTCAATTTCTAGTTATCCAATATTTATGTTTTCAGAAACAAGCGGCCGTCTCTTTATTCGTGCTTTGTTATTGTGATATATCAACTCATTAATACATTACGACTAGTATACAACGTTAATTATGTTACATGATACCATTAGTTTTGCATGCGATTAGATTATTCTATTATTGATTGTTTGTTTGTTAGTCGTGCCAAGGTTTTTTTCGATAACGTTCATTCTTTTAACTAGAAACCGGTTTGTTTGTATTCGCGCTATCAATAATGTATTCAACGGTTGTCCGTATTGCTGTAGCATAACGTTTTGGTGCATTGCTAAGTATTAGATGTTTTGCGTAATTAATTATAATTTATTAGTCATTTCGCTAACAGGAAAACATTGATATTCCGCCCCCATTGGAAGTTGTGCGGCGGGCCCGCTTCAACCGGTTTCACCTGTGAGTAATGATCGAGAGTATTAAAAATGGCCGTTGGAATACTACAACCAACCATATCGCAACAAATTATCGTACGATTATATTCCGTCAGAGATAAAATCCTTCGCAGCATGTATCCCTTGAGTAATAATCACCGGTTGTGTGAGGTGCTCATTAAAATAGTCTGTGACCTCTTCTGTTTGTATTATACGTTATGAATAATTATTTATGCGATTATGTAAATGGGATCGTCGTTAACCGTGCCTCATTAGAATTCCATTGTTGCTCGCTTGTCACGCAACTTCGCTCTTTCTTCCAGATATCGTGTCGAATTTCGGATTAGGTACCTACTTACTTCATTGTAAACTGTGTCATGAATACTTTGTATGTAAACTAATTACATTAGGCCTATTGTAAATGGATAACAAGAAAAAAACGATGTTATAAATTCGTATAGATTTTTTGGCAAGTACATGAACACACTCATTACTTTATTTTCATGTTCTATTTATTATTTAACAGGTACTTTTACCAGGTGAACCCAATACAGAAGGTTGGATACTGATACTATCTGACATCAAGAGTTATAATGAAATTAAATGGTGCACTTCACTTTCAAAAGTATTATCCTGTAAAACTTGACACGAATTTAGTCGCGAACGCGTTTTTATTACAAAGCCCTTGTTCTCGTTTCACGCTAAGTAAGCGATCGAAACCGAGTTGGCTCGGCCTTCGCCCGGGCCTCATTCACACATTCCCGCCGGTCTCGCCAAAGTACGCTGCCCACCTACAGATCTACATCTCCACATCTCCACTCGATGTCGTCTTCCTGTTCCGGTTCGCGACACCAGTAATAAACTGGGCGCAACGAAACGTGACTCTAATAACTTATTCTCGTCACGCAGCGTGAAACCAAGGCCGATTTATTAGTCTCTCAGCGGCGGCTCGTGCGCCTGTGAAAGTCTCTGATGCAATAATTATCAACGCCTTCAAGGTTCCATTATTAACGCTTTCCTTGTTCCAGTCTATACTTTAAGTTATTTTCATTTAAGTACATTTCACAAGGCAGCTGTGTATAGTTTTAATTGCGTTAGTTTCGAAATTTTATATAACATCACTTGCGCCTTTAATGTGTGCTTGTGCTTGTGATTTTAAATTGCTCGGGGAATTGCCGTAAGCGAGCGAGTCTGGTCCGGATATATCGTTCTTCGCTCGTACCGCATACCCGGTACCACCGTGGGCGTGGTGTGAATGAGCTACAATTGGCGTTTTTCCAACGCTGACTGCGTATAGCGCTGATGTCAAACGAAGCAATTTAATTCTAATAGAGATTAATCTCTGTCTCCTGTCATTGTTGCAGGTGGGGATTGCGCGAGTGATGTTGCCAACGTCAGTGAGCAAAGCGACAAGTGCGTGAAATCGGAGAGGGAAGAGTGCGCAAACAGTGAGGGTGAAGTGAGTGTTGTGAGTGGTGTAGCGGGCGCGGATGGTGTTGCCAGCGCCGTGGCCTCCGAGGAGGACGACTGTGTGATAGTGTGCGCGCGCGATGCGGACGAGAGGTCAGACTCGGGCGTGAGCGGGGTGCGGTCGGGGGGCTCGGCGAGCTCTGTGGAGGAGCGCGAGTGGCGCGGGATGGCGCACGGTTACGGCGGCGGTCCGCCTCCGCCGCTGCTGCATCTGCCGCCGCCGCCGCCGCCCACGCTCTACCCCGGCGAGCTGCTGTGGAAGCAACGCTATCAGCCGCCGATGCATGCTCCGCTGCATCATGCCATTGCTGACGACTACCTCGCCGCGGCGACATACGACAGAGAGAGACATGAAAGACTGCTACGGTGAGTTTCTCCACCTTTTCATATATCCATTTCAGTTCAGTCTTGTTTTTATTTAATCGCATATCTCATATACACAACACACTAATAAATAATGGGCCTTTCTGTTTACCATTATAAAAAGTTAAATCATTATACTTGTGTGACAATCTGTACTAATGTTTTAGTAGATATAGGTAAAAGTAAAAAAATGTATACAATAGAGAAGAGCCTCCTCTCCCAGATAATCTTTAAATCTGAATCAACTGAAGTTATTACTTCATAGGACGATAATACGTTTCTTAGTAAAGCACATTAATTGCTGTTGTAATATAATCATTACAATAATTTATATTATAAACTCCGCCTTAAAATATGATGAATAGTACTTGTAATAATAAATTAATATACTAGGTAAATGACTTACATCAAGGTATTACTTTTTCTTTTAATTAAAGAATTAATAACAGGATATTAATAGGTTGAACTTATGTTTATGACCTCAATATAATAATATGTAACTGGCAACACCAATCAAACTGTCGTTTTCGATCTGCAGCATATCTTAAATATTTGAAAGCTATCCGTCTTGTTTTTTGTATTTTATGTAATACTAATGTTTTAAATATTTAATTTGGCAACAGTGTAAGGATATTTTGCATCAACCTGATTTTCAACTATTTTGCATATTACGAGTTTTTAAGTTTATAAACGGCAATTTTGTTATGCTTTCATTACCAATGAAAACTTGACTATAATACTTTTATATAAATATTATTTGTATTATTGATGATGTTACTATTTATGTTGTATTATGAAATATACTAGATACTTATTCCAAACCTCTGTGTAACTGTTTTACATAAATATAATTTTAAACATATCTCTTCTTATTTCTGCTTTAAATCGAATAAATTACTAACGCAAGACTTACTGATAATGTTATTACATTACTATAATAATATATTGTCGTTTAAAATATACAAAACCTTACAACTGCCACATTATTTTATTGCAAATACAATTATTTAAGTATTCATTAACAATATATTATCATTCTCGTTATTATTATTTATCGTCGTAAGTAAGTACATGTCTGTGATAATAATAATGGAAATTTGTCATGATAAAGTTATAATGACAAATTTCCATTATAAAATAACCGGTTTAAAAAGTACATACAAACAACAGGATATTAAGTCAATTAAGCTCACGTGCTCCGCCAAGAAATTCCCGCAAAGTGGTAATCAGCCATTTGCGCAAACGACCAGCTCACTTGTCATGCCGCACCGCTCGAGACCTTGAGTTACACCAACGGCCGAGCAAGACTCATTTATTATACGTTAAATATTTATATGTCGACCGCAACACATACATCCGACATATACTAGAATGTTTAACAATTATATTTGCAGTATTATTAAATGAGTAATCGCACACAACATTTTTTTAGTTTCTATAACATATAAGGAAAACATTGAAGGTTAAAAATACACAAACGCGCATGTTTACATCTCGAGCGCGGACGAAACGAAAAAAAATATACATCTAGAGAGATTTTATCACCAATTTATAAATATCTCTTGCGCATACTTGTTTACCAAGAAATATGACATTAGTCAGTTGTGGCGAACGAATTTCGGTAACTCTTCAATTGATCCCCTGCTAACCGCATGACTCGTAACTATATATGTCACAAAACCTCATTTATGTGTATTTCCTATTTGTTCAATATAAAATAATCCACATAAACCTGAATTGTATTAGCTTCGCTGATCGCCATCGGTATACTACGTATCCAATAGAGCTAAGGTTTATTTATGTACAATTGGTATTATTTGACCGGCTTCTGTTTAAGACTGTTTATTTCAAGACATACATATAATATATATTTTACAAATTGACATAACTTTTAAACTACGGAATTCAATGTTTAGAAACCTTCGCTACGTTTTACTGGATGAAGGTCAAAGTAACCAGAAACAGTTTAGTTTGTAGTGTGTAAACTTTAACGCGTATGCATACTTGGTTTAATATCGGACAATGAGAATGTTAATGGTGTGGTTAGAATTAGCTCCACATCGTTATGAGTAAGCACGTCACTCGGCGTCACGTGCATGTTTAATGCTTATAGTTGAATAAAAAAATATATTAAATAATCCTCCTATCGCATGTTTGTTTACTGTAGATGCGTGATAGTAATAAACATAATGGTTGTTTTGTGTGGTATACAAATGCCTGTAATTTGTTTGTATAATTAAAACGCGTCCAAGGTCCTTAAATTACATTAGAGCTGGTGGAAAGTTGCTATAGGTCAATGTCTTCCACTGCCATCACAATTGTGGGTGATCGCAAATCGAAATTATGATTGTGATAACGTATTTAGATATTTGACATTTTATCTTCTGGAAATATTATTATTATAAAGAACAGAGTTTAAATAGAAGAGGTAACTCATGATATCGTGGGATATATTGACGTTTACAATTAAGCCGACAGTATGCTTATTTACTATCTCATCAGCAAACAAAAAAAGGCAGAGTTATTACCCCAAGAGCCAAATAACCACATGGTAGGGGTTACGAAAACGGGACAAAAATATTAGTTAATCCTAACAAGTTAAATGCTTTGTTTGGTTCAAAGGTAACCAATTTGTTCGGATTCGGCGTTAAAATTGTTTGGCTATATAAGCATATATTGTATAAACTTCAAAATAATTAAATGAAACGAAGGATATTTGTGACCTGTTATTACGTTAGTAATAAATTAATCACTAATGATGACACGACAAAATGATTTGTCCTTAAGCACTATATGCAGTACGCAGGCGGATAGCTCTAATTATCATTTTAACGAGCCATCTATTTAAATTATAAATAGTTCATAATTTCCGCTTAACTTATCATTAACTGGAATTCTGTATGTAAACAAGTTATTGGTAAAAATTTGCAGTTTTATATTTAATATTTTCAGTGTTACTTCCCAACTTTTTATAAAACTATCTGGTAATACTGATTTAGAGAAAGAAGGATAATATGTGTTAAAAAAATTGGCCTAATGATCATAGTTAAAATAAAAAAAAAAAACATTTAAATGGTATATAACCATTTTTAAGGTAACAAAAGTAAAAAAATGGATGCGTTTATTACTTGTAACTTTATGTTCGTAACAGCATTACGTTTCAAAGTGTTTATGGTTATCGGCGTGATGTTTGAATGCAACATAAACGTTTCAAGAATCTGTGCAAGCAGTAAATTTACTTTGTATGGAATATTCCGTTACCCATGGATCCATTTTCCATTTACATAGAATCAACGCTTGGTATGCTCATTACAAAGTATTACGTAATAATTTAACCGTAATTTAATTATGTACTGTAACTTGAAGTTCTTTATGTAATAAACATTTTATTGTGTTTTTAATCTATTGTACATTTAGTGACTCATTCAAGCATTTACTCTTTGATCTTTTATTTTATTACTTTGGGCTACCAAATTTAAAGAAGGTATTCGACAAAGAGTTAACAATTGCGTAAAAGAAATCCGTTTCGTATATACGGAACTATATAGATCGATAAAATTCACCAAGATATAATGTAGTACACCATATTGTTACCAGATGTTGAGCCAATAGACCGAGTATTGACATCCAACATGTTTGTTTGTAATAAATGACTTTTAAAGTATGTAATAATTGAATAAAATTGCTAATGATGCAAATTTTTGTTAATAAGAAACGAAATTAATTCAAAGTACTCATTAATTGTACTTATTATAATAATTAGATTAAGGTCCATTAATGAGTACCAAAGCATATTACTGAACGTATTCAATGGATCCTAACAGGTTAAAGTTGCGAACAATCACTCATTTCACATGTAGTAAGGGATTGCACTGGTGGTAAGGTCACTGTTGCCGGAGACCGGCTAGGTAGATAACTACCACAGCGCTTATTACTGCCTCCAAACACTAGTGCGCGAACATTACCGTGTTCCGGATTGCAGGAAGTTGTAGTAAGTTTTAGTAAAATTACTGGGGTAAGGATACTTTATATCCCGAGTCAAGCCGAGTGGAATGTAGTGCAGTGTATACCAACATAAGTAGCGCGCCACGTTGTTATGGGCACTATGGGGATCACTTACCACCAGGTGAACGTACTGCTAGTCTCGTCGCTGACTTGAATATAAAAAAATATTTTACGTGTTTAAGTAATCAATAAATCTTTGTTACATACTCAAAATCGTTTCGTGAGGAAATACTAGACATCGTGCTGAAATAATTTTGCCTTACTCAGCTGCTGATGAATGTTGCGAAAGTTAAGGTTCCGATTATAATTATACAACAATTGCGGTATTATCAAAAACATATATCTTACTTACGTTTCACATTATAATTGAATATTTATGTTAACTTTGCATATTCATCGCGCCTTAGTTTACATTTATTATTAGATATCGTCTTCCTTTAATAAAAACAGCGTACGCCGCTGATTGGGTACACACGGCCGTGTTTACATGTAACGTTTGTGCTGCCGTTTGCGCCTGCTCGCTTGCCTGCCTACCTACCTGCCTGCCTAGCTACTTCCCTATCTATCTACTTACGTACCTACCTACCTATTTATCTACCTATCTACCTACCTATTTACTTACCTACCTACCTACTTGCTTGCCTATCTATCTGCTTGTCTGTCTGTACGTGTTACATAACAGTGTTAAGTTATTATAGCGCTGAGCCGATACTTCGCATATACCGTGTGATTTTCTAATCCTCACATTGTATATTGATTATTTTATCTATTTATGTATCTCCACGTGGAATACAGCACTAGACGCAGATATATATACAACTTGCTTATATTAAGCAATGGACGTCTTTCAGCGTAAGTAGATCTTAGTTGCACGAGACCGTCTACCATCGCAGTTCTTATTTTTACCGCCAAACAGTTGTGTGCGAACGTTACTGGGTTACGGTTTGAAGCAGCATCTAGTAAAGATACTGAAGTAATGAGATTTAAAATCTTACGTCTCAAGCGATAAGCGCAATGTGGTGTGGTGTAATCACCTCAATTAATGCCACGTTATTATCAGCGGGCGGATTACTTACTATCAGGTGAACGGCTCCGTCGTCTCGTGCTTTTGTAAAATAAAAAATTAAACCGTAAAATCTTTTATAGAATATAGATTTATTGACTCGTCACGAGACCTCCGAAACAGACTTCAAGATTCAAAATTTAGTAAAGATATATGCTTCTGCTATTTAGAGTTTGGCTGGGAACGAATTTTACAAAACTTTTCCCCAACGGTAGTTGCGGTTGCCAATTATTATTCAAAATAAGTGTTATTATAATAACTTTCCTAATTTTATCATTGAGATAAATTGTTGCTAGTTACCATTATTACGCACAATATAACACGTACAAGCATGTCTTATTAATTTTGTTTTTATACATATACCCTCTGTTATCTGTAAAACTAACATTATCATGACCTTTATACGCTTTATTATTAGTAGTGCTCGAGTCAATAACGGCCGGTACATGTTCAGCAAGTTGAACGGTTTTAAAATGATCGATAACCTACCTATTTTTAGTATGTATTACAAGTTGGAGGTTATTGAAGACATTATTAACTCATTATGATTTTTATGCATATATACTTTAGTATAGTGATTAATTTTATTAAACCATCAGGCGTCAATTATTGCGCTTAATAATAATTTTGATTATCTATTCTCCAATAGGAAACGGCTAGAAGTAATGAATTTCTCAAAGTTTTATTACATGAATATAATTTAAAACTTTAGTTTTCTAATTATGTAAATGTATTATTCATACATTAAAAATCCGTCCGTTTTTTATTTTGCGAAACTTCGGCAATTTAATTATCCATATATTATCATAATCTTCGTATTGGCTAAGAAACAAGTTTTGTGTTAGGCTTGGTTTAATTATGAATCGTTCATTCAAAATTTCCTGTTAAAGTATATACATGAAATTGGTTTAGTTTTCTCAATAGACATTTTTTGTTTACTCAAGTGTACGGCCCGCTCATTTGTATGTCCAGTTGGCTACCTTCATCACAATTACATTATTATTATAATTTTATTTTATTTTTCTGATAATGTAGTGTTGGTTCACGTTGAAAAACCCACCTTTTGCCTTATAATGCCAAAATGGTCCATATATAAAAATGTTTAGTCTGAAATTAATAAAAATCATTTATGTTTAGTCTTATGCTTATAATTCTTATAAAGTAAACAACTGATAGGAAAGTTAATACGGTTCCGTTTTCATTTAGTGTTTATATTATAATATGAACCAATGAACATTTCAACTGAATATTTATAACAGATTAATAAGTAGCATCTGAAGAATGTTTCTCCTTATATGTTTAATCTTTTTGTTCCTCATGTAAAATATTAAAATTGCTACCGAAATTGTTAAAACAACAATATTATGTAATAATAACATTCTTTAGTATGTATAGTCCTTGCCCAAATTCTTTAATTTTAATCAACATTAGTTTATATAAGTAAAGAATGTCATTTAACTTTTTGGGTAAAAGTTAAAACAAAGAGAGTTTGTACATTTAAACCCTTAGTCTATATTTAGCTGTGTATTAATTCCTCTAAGAAATATTTATTTTATTCAACGTTTACTTACAGAGAAAGAAGGGAACAGGAGCAACAGGCGATGCTGGAAAAGCAGCAGAAGGAAAAAGAAAGAGAACGGATGGAGCGTGAACGAGAACGTGAAAGGGAGAGGGAAAAGCAAGAAAGAGAAGAGAAAGAAAGAAGGGAGCAAGAAAATGCTGCGTCAAAACTTGTTACAAGACACTTTGAGGAATCTCTTAGATTGGCTAATCAAAAGGTATTTTGAATGATTTTATTAATATCTCATCGCTACTTTATTTTAAAAAACATCTAAATAAATAAGTTGCAGCACAGAATACAGATCATTATAACAACAAAAAACTACGGCTCTATTGTGATATTGATCAAATAACAATTGTTTTGATAAACAAATATATTTCTTTATTTTAACAGCGGGAGCGCAGCATGTCGCAGCACGGCGCATCATGGCCTTTGTTAAACAGCCTGTCTGCTCGCGGCGGAGTTAGCGTTAGTGTCGCAGACCATGAGCGCTTAAGAGCTGATGCGCGGTATTATTCACCGCCGGCGGACTACAATCCTCATGCGCCTCGACATACTATGCCTAAACCAGATAAATCTCACCCCGGCCTCCCCAAAGGCGAACCAAACTTCTCCCATTACAATTATCCCCCTTATCGAGGCTACGAGAAACTCAAGGACCAGCATCTACCGGCTCCGCCGCCTCTTGTCCCTGAAAAGAACTCTGTGATAGTCAAGCATGATGCTAAACAAATCCATCTTGAACAAAAGCACCCATACCCTAGTAAACCACGAAGCGAACCGTCCCATTATTTGCCACGGCCACATCGAAAAGGTCTGTCGCCACATGCACCGCCGCATCCACATCCGCATCCAGCGTTACAGACTTCCCCACACGCGGCTTTACCTGCTCAAGATAAATCGCGAAGGTTGTATCAACCGCCGCAACGCTCACCGGCTTACTATCAAACGGCGCCAGTCAAGCCTAAAGTGTCAAGTCCCGCGCCGCCACATATTTACGGCAAGCCAGCAAACGCACCTAGTCCTGCACATTATACCGTCGCCGTTGAACCGCCACCACTACAGCTAACTAAAGCAGAGCCCCCGCCTGTACCGTATCCACCACCGTCCGCTTACTCACCTGCGTTAAGAACTCGTCCACCTCCAGTTGCACATTGTCGGAACACTCCAGAACCTAGAGCACCACCAAGAGCTCACGGTGATCAAGCGACCCCTTCAATGTCAGCGTGTCAAACTCAACCTCTGGATCTAGGCATTGCACGAGATGATCCGGACAGATTATCGCCTCGACGACGCTATCCATTTGAACCTGCGGACGCCGACGTAAAAAGGCGGCGGATAGATGATCTGCCTGCTCCTGAACCATTGATCGCCGCAGCAGCGAGTGTGGGGAGAACACCTTTAGGTTCCGAGCCAGCTCCTCAAGCTCCTGGTCCACCCTGTGATGTTAGAGTTCCTTCCGCAGACGGCAGCGTGGAAACGCCTGAAAAAGCTGCAGGCGCATCACCTGCACCGCAAATAACGCCCGCTGCTAGTCCCGCACCTCCAACTCCTGTACCTCCAGTATCAAGCTCTCCCCCAATGACAGCGCCTACACCTCCCGCACCTCCAGCCACCCCACCCGTCACCACGCCGGTGGCGGATAATGACACACCTGCAAAAGTAGCCTCACCCAATCCACGCGACAATACAGCTCCGGTGCGACATCTGGGTAAGAAGGCCTGGCTCCAAAGACACGAAACAGCGCCCATTGGCGAAGGCGACTGCTCAGGCGGAGGCGGTACTTGTATCACTCTACCTATGACTATAAACCGTGTCTCAGAACCTGACGATTCAAGCTCTAATATAGTGGTACCTGTAGCCGCAAAGTCAATTCAACGCGGCATCCGTAAAACTTCAAAGCCTCGAAAACCAAAAGAACCAAACGGTCGAGTCGACGATGCCGAGGAAGATAGTTCTAGTTCAGATCGCGAATCAAATTCACCACCTAAACGAAAACCTCCAAAAGCGAAGCGAAAAAAAGGAACTCTACCACGTAAAGTCGGCGATGAACCCAAAAAGAAAAAAGCATCTGAAAGTGGAAGTGAGAGCGATAAGGAAAGTGATGACAAAGACTCTGATTCGGGTGGCAGCGGTAGTGGTAGTGGGAGCAATTCAAGCAAACGTGGAGGTGGTAGCCGTGCCAGAGGACGGCGATCTAGAGGTGGAGGTCGAGGAGGTAGACGGAAAGAAGAATCCCGTCGCACTCCATCGTCAACTGTACGTCCAAGCAGCGAGTCCTTTCTCCAAAATGGACCATGTTTCGAAGTAGCGCCCCGTCTCGCAAAATGCCGCGAATGCCGCTGGTCTCCTGCTCAACGGGACAAGGATATGCCAAACATTTTTTGCCGTTTCTATGCTTTCCGAAGACTGAAGTACGCCAAAAATAGGCAGCTTGCCATCGCCGGATTCTCCGACCCGTATAAAGATGCTGAAGAGGTAAATATTATTGTACTTTATTGGTTTATTTGAATATGTAATACTTTATTTAGGAAGATTTGTTCATCATCTGGAAAGTTTATATGTACCGGTCCACTTTCACATTTTCTTTTGAAGATCCTTTAGAATATCTTGTTTCTTTTGATGTATTTGCTGTAGCATTACCATTATTATTTCAACATTCTTGTCATCTGCTGAATATAGCCTTTTCTCAAACGATTTCCATCGCGATTTGTTCGTGGCAATATGAATGCAACGACAGTAGATATAAGGTAAGAAATATCTGATAACATGTGTATATCTTGCAGGAGGACAGAAAATTATGGTTGTCTTCATCGGCCGGTGCAGCGGAATTAGACATTGAGATGAGTTGTTTCCTATTGCGGGAGATTGGTGATCAGTTCTGTGAACTGCTACAGCAAGAGAAGGAAGCTGAATCTCACCATCTAAATGAAGGTAAGTGTTGAATGCGCTTTAGTTACTTGAAATATATGTAACATTCACTTTTTGTATGGAGTCATTGCAGGGGATTGGATACTGACACGAAGTATATTTTTGTGTTTTCTTTCTTGTATCTAATAGACACTTAATTCATAATAGTCTTATAATTCAGAGTTAAAAAAAAGTTTCTGAATTTATTTTGTCTATTATTCTATTGTTTATGTAAAGAAATATATATATAAGTATATTGTAATCATCTCAGCCTTTTGTTGCAACTGAATAGGCCTCCCAAATTGATATTAGAGTATTCGTATGCACTATATTGGTAAATCCGTATAAATAATAGGTTTAATTTGTTTATAAATTCATTTATTGATTACAGCGTTTTTTTTATATTTATTAAAGTTTTAATAAATAAAATATTTTTTTATGTCTGCAAGTAACACAATAATGTTTGAATTCTATGTTTGTTTATTACTGTGTGGTATTTACCTAGACGGTTTCCGACAATATCTACCACAAATTCAATTCTAGAAAATTCTTTATCATTATCTGTTATCTTAGAAGAACGATAAAAAAAGATATTTTTTAAAGGCTAGCGGGGCTTATCACACTTTAAATATCTGCATTATTTCACGAAGTAAACATTGTTAACAGATAAGACAATAGCGTGGAAGCGCGTGGTGCAGGGCGTGCGCGAAATGTGCGACGTTTGCGAAACTACTCTATTCAACTTCCACTGGACCTGCGGCAAATGCGGTTTCGTCGTGTGTCTCGATTGTTATAAGGTGAACGACAAAACCAATTTCCACTATGTTACACTATCAAAATAATATTGACATTACACAGTGAAGGTTTAAACTTTAATTATTTTATTACTTCTTTTTTTATCTAAAATGACAGTACACCTTCACAGGTTCTTAACTGACAATAAATTCGGATATAGAATATGAGCTCTTACAAAATACTTACGTTTTCAAATTACAGCCAGATTATTAGTATCGTATACATACAGCCATGGATGGTATTATGACAGACAATACTAATATGAGGGTGGGTAGCTCGTCAGGCTGATTCTGATTCTGCTGTGAAATTAAATGAATCAAAACAGTGATCTAAGTGTTACAAAGCAAGCAGCTGCTGCATCATGTTATCAAGAGATTACTATTGCACAATTAAATAAATACTATCCAATCACAAATACCCGTTTACTATATTTGATGTTAAAGAACTATGTTTTATTTTATGCAGTCACGGACGTCTGGAGAATCTGGCAACTCGAGTAGCAGTGAATCTAATTCTTCGACCACTGCTACCACCAATGGCGAAAGAGATTCTTTTGGGTAAGTTTTTTTGAAGTGCGAAGTTCGAATGGTTTTTTGGATGAAAATATTCTATATCCTTCAGTGGGGATAATATATAGACAAGCAAGCGCACCGTGGATCGACCGCCTGTCAGGTGAAATGGTGACAATGGTGTTGAGATGACCTCTTTTGAGATTTCTTCAATATTAGCTTTACAAAAATAAAAAAAAAGTGCTGTTTGTAATTAGAATTTAAAAACACGTTTTTCATTCGCCTAATTGTAAAATTAAATCGAAGTTATCCATGAAGAGCAGTTTTTTTTGGAAAAAAATGTAATTTCAAACTATCTCCCACTGCGATCTTGCCATGACCTAAGTTGATTCGTAAAGAATACCCACGATAGGTATTAGGAACTCTTTTTATAACCTAACTTTAGCTGTCACAATAAAGATTTTAAATAAATAACTTTATCGTGAGTGAATGTTTATAAACAATGTCGTAACAAGTGTCCATTGTGGTGCAGTTGGCTGACGTGCACATCCGGCGGAGCTCACCCGGCGCGACGGCTGCTGCTCACCCAGATTGCGCCAGGCGGTGCGCTCGCTGCGGCGGCGCGGCGCGCGCACGACGCCCGCGCTTCCTTCTCCCTGCCGCCGTGCGCGTGCGGGTACGTCGCCGCGCCGCGCACCAAAGAACGCGCACTCGCCAAGACGCTACTGCAGCGCGCCCTCGCCAAGGTAACTAACTATCTGCACTGTCACAACATTCTCACACTTACCTCACTCGCATTTAACGATGGTAGCTTTCTTTAAGTAGGACTATCTTCCAAGTTTTACAAACATATAACTATTCATGACTAGGACAATTTAGACTTTATAGCTGAACATAAACACTTGAAAAGAAATATGGTATTGCTATTTTATTCGAAGAACCAATGGAAGGATAAGGCATCATTTGATAATTAGTAATATGTCTATCTATCCATAACAATGTGGTATTGGTTAGATTCGCAAGGTATAATATATTTTGTTTATTCATACCATCTAGAAATATTATTGATTTAAATCGAGAAAGTTAACTAATGTTTTCAAAAATATTAAAAAAAAATTAATGCATAAATAATCTTCAACCACCCTAAAGTGATATAATGTATCTAACATCACTGTGTTTAGTGTATTTTGTTAGTTTGACAAGAAAATAATTAATTGAAGTTTGTATATGTACCCCACAGAATGTCAAAAAAGAGGAAGTGAAAGAAGAAACTCCAACAAACGGTTCATCGCCCGTGAAATCGGAAAATGGGAAGACTAGCAGCTCAATAGTCAGCTGGTTGTCCGATATGCCTATTAAAACTGAGACTAAAGAAGAAAAATCAGATAGCAGTTCGTCAGATTCTGAAGAAAGTGGTAACTTCTCAACATTGAGAGAACTTCTAATAAGACCTGCGCCTGAAGGAGGCGAAGTGCAACCTAAGAAGAAACAAAAAAAGAATAAAGGGGATCTATTAGATGATGTCATATCTAGTGTTGTAGAAGAGAAGAAAGACGAGGACAGCGAAGGGAAACCGTTCGCTTTGTCCAATGTAGTGAAACGTTACGACAGAGGTGGCCGAGGTAGAGATGAGCTCCCCATTAGGATCATGACGCTCACTGAATCCAAGCTGCTGTATCCCGATGTACCGCACGCGTGGCTTTGTGATGGGAAGCTGTTGCATCTGACTGACCCTGTTCATGTTGGGAACTATAAGCCTTTCCAGGTGAGAATATATCTTTTCTTTTCATAAAGCATTACATACCCAATGTTCGACTGATAATAAGTAAAGTGAGTCATAAAAAGCATATGGTTACCGACTTCTCCATGGAGATGGCGAAGTTTCTCACAAGACATGTCTTAATCTAATGCTGTTTTGTTATTTTTTTGTAAAATCAACATATTTTTATTTCACAGGATCAATGGAAAAGAGGCCAACCAGTTCTAGTCTCAGACGTATCCAGTCTCTTAGATAAGGATCTCTGGAGTCCCGAGAGTTTCTCGCGCGACTTCGGCGATACACGTGTGGACCTAGTTAATTGCGCCTCAGGGTTGGTGGTGCCGAATCAGCCCGCCAGAAAATTCTGGGACGGCTTCGACTTAGCTGCTAAAAGGCTGAGGGATGAGCGTGGAGCACCGATGGTTTTGAAGTTAAAAGACTGGCCCCCCGGAGAAGATTTTGCGGAGTTACTACCGGCTCGCTTCGACGATCTGATGCGGGTTCTGCCATTAAGCGAGTACACTTCACGGAACGGCAAGTTGAACTTAGCTGCTCGCTTACCCGAGTGCTTCGTGCGCCCGGACTTAGGTCCTAAGATGTACACGGCATACGGTGGCGCTGGCGGGACAACGAATCTACACCTGGATGTCAGTGATGCTGTCAATGTGATGGTCCATGCCAGTGCACCGGCTGACGCACCAGAGAGGGGACGTGAAGCGGCGAGGGCCGCAGAGGACGCTGGCGTCGACGTATTATCGAGACGAAGGGCAAGAGTTAAGCCTCCTGCGGCTTTATGGCACATCTACGCTGCGAAAGACGCTGACAAAATCCGGGATTTCCTGGTCCGTGCGGAGTTGGAGCGGGGCGCCAGGCCGCGGGCGCAGCACGATCCCGTGCATGATCAGACTTGGTACTTAGATGCCGCGCTACGCGAACGGTTGTACCGAGAATATGGAGTCGAGGGTTACGCCATACTACAATGCCCCGGGGACGCGGTCTTCGTTCCCGCGGGTGCGCCTCACCAAGTACGGAACCTGCTGGACTGCATCAAGGTCGCCGAAGATTTTGTCTCCCCGGAGAACGTCTCGCGATGCTTTGAACTGGCGCAGGAGTTCCGGCGCCTCTCCCGCCAGCACGCCAATAAAGAGGACAAGCTACAAATTAAAAATATTGTCTACCACGCGGTGAAGGACTCCCTTTGCTGCTTAGAGGAGGCACTCGACGAAGCCAAGTGAAGTCGGGCGGCCATCCCATCCTCTCCCCCAATCCCTTACCCCCTCTCCCCCTCCCCCATTTGATCTCAACCTCGAACGTAACATTAATCGCTAAGTTCCGCATTTAAACGTAAGATTGGGAGCGAGTGTGGTGCGCGCCGTGCGCCGTGCGTCGTGCGCCGTTCCGTGTAGATGCCATTGGGTCGTGTCCGTCTGTGTGTAGTGTATGTACTCGAAATGTGATTCTATCCGGCGGTCGCGATCGGTGTATGTGCAATGTAAATTAGTCTGAATATGGTGATATATCGTCGAGATGTGGATATGTTTTTATGTTCCTTAATTGAAATACACAAAAAAAGAAAAACACTTTTCAGGTTATTTACAGCTTAATTGTAGTTATAGTGATAAATGTATGTATTGTGTAAATTTTCAATTCGAATTCCATCGAGTACATATTAAGAAGTCTATACTATTAAGTTATTAAAGTAAAACGTATTCGCTCGAAGCATTGTACATTAAATACAGCGTGTAGATAAGTTTCTCCTATACGATTAGACTTCTCAGTTTGTTTGTCAAGTTACAACAAAACGAATAGTTAAATAAACTATGTGACAATTTAATTTTGTCGTCATTGCTGTATTAGGCGGAAGCAAGTTTTTTTGTACTGTGTATATTATGTATGGTTATAAGTTGGAATAAAAAAAGATGTTTATATTATAAATTGTTTTTATTTTGCATCTTTTGGTTTTAAAGTGCTATCCAAAAATCACTTTTTATATAGAATCCTAAAGGTCCTTGTATTTTTATTATTCAATGAAACGTAGAGACGAATAACATTCATCTGAGATGTGCTGAGATACGTCTACCCAGTAACAATGTTGTGCTAATCATATTATTCCACGAAGTGACGAGACTAGCGGGAGGTTCACTTGATGGTAAGTGATAACACCCGCCCATAATAACGTGGCGCTGGTTAATATGGTATACATAGCAACACGTAATGTCCGTTGCCTTCAGACTATGTTATGACTCGATACCTCGTAACTACTAGCTACTGCAACCTAACAAAAAATACATTAATGATTGCATATTGTAGTTGGCGGTAGAAATATGACAATGGGGTCTTTTCCAAGATCATAATTTCTGGAAACAGACTTACCGCAAGACTTTACACTCATATGAATCAATGTCATGTGCATATATATCTGTTTACAATAATCAAAACATAGAAACATTACCTGAAACATGTAAAACTAAAATTTTAAATTGTCAAGTTTATGGAATTGGTAGTTCATAAACATTTAGTTTTTTAAATTATTTTGCGATATCCACCGATTGTTTAAATTATTGAATGAAACGTTTTAATAACTGTGTTATAAAAAAAACATTAATTGCTTTTTTAAAAGCATTCTTACGTATAAATTAAATTTTATTTAAAGACTATATATGGTGAAATTATGTTTCAATTGACTGATTACTCTTTTAATTTAAAATCAGATTTTTTTATTTTTAAAATTATAAAAGTTTGTTTTAAAGAAAGCGCCATCTGTTAATTAAAACTAAACCAATAATTTTTATTTCACTACTCGATGCTAGATAGAGTCATGGGAATATAAGAGCACAAAATTACAATACAAAATATTTAAAGCAATAAGTAGTTGGGAAAGGAGACAAAAAATATATCATTTTGTTTTTGATTAATTTATGTATTTAATTTCTTTGCATGCAGTATGTCTTACTGATTTAAAAATAAATTAAGTGCAATCATTCTATTGTACAGACATCATCAAACATTCATTGAACCAGTTATTATATTGGTGTATTATTATATATTCTTTTGTACTCACTTTATTTCGTTGCACCGGAGGATAAAAAATAAAATTTTTTTTTATAAATAACATCAAATTTAACGCTATTACTTGATATCCACAATATCTGTAACGAGAAACCACAACACGGTGCTTTGATGAGGCATGATTATTTTTCCTTCGTTATTAATTCTACATCTGGAACTATTATGAAAAAAAAGTCATCAAAACTGCGCATATTATAGAAAAAATGGTGCCCACATGCCTCGGATCAACACGGAGGTGAACCAAGACCAATTTGGTAATTCGCTGTGAAGCTGTTTGATGTCCATTGTATTTATATATGTTGTTCACATACATATCCGCAGTTAAAAGTTTGGCAAATTTTTGGCCTAAAACATTCTTTATATCTATAGTAGATTTCACAACTTAACAGGATACTTCTAATTAAATTACAAGGTTAGTGTTAGCGATCTTGTCATTCTATTGTATTATTATTTTGTACTATTTTATTACACATATCACTAAATAGTGTATTTCGTAAAAAAAATTAATTTAACCATCAAATAAATTTTGATCATCCATTTAACAATAACTGTACTAAACATGTGATAAAAGGAATAAACTTTCCGTTTGTGAAATGTTATTGTGATCCCGGGTCAACAGTGTTAATAAATACTAACTTTAATATCTGTCGACTTTCTTGTTGGAACATACAAACAATAAAATAACTTACAATCAAAGTGTATAAATACAAAATCGTATAATTTTTATACGGCGCATGTAATCCACCTTTTATAACTGTACCGTAACCATAAGTATATAAAATGACCGTATTCTTTGTATACGACTAGTCGGCATCGTGAGAGCGCAGCGGAACACATCTTTATCGCTATATACAAAAAAAAAAATGAAATATTTCACTTTGCTTGTTTTCGGTAAGTTCGTATTTATAATCTATAGAACTTACAAATCTTAGATCTAGATATAGAAATGTTTTACTTGTTTTTTATTACATTACTTATTTAAAATTTGAAAGTTTATATAACATAGACTTTATATATTATTTTAATATACTAATAGCCATCGAAAATATTTATAATTAATCATGTTTTAATTTATTGTTTGTTTAAGGAAAATAGAAGTTTAAAGTAAAGCATTATGTAAATATGTTTCTACAAAGTTTTTTACCATTTAGAACTTAAGTGATTTATTGGGCTTGAGGAAAATTGTACATAATTAAAACAATATTTGAATACCTCTTTCATTATTTATAGTTCCAAAAACAACAACACTGTGATCAACATGTTGATAAATATTCAATAAAAATATGTTGGTGTCGATGGTGTGATAGGGACATGTTTTTTCCTCTGGACTTTTCTATACGAACGGAAACCGGTTTGTTCTAGACCAAAATAACATTTTTTTATCTCGGTAATATCTTTAGCGGCTAAATTATTCGTTGTTAAGGTCACTAACGTTACAGTGGGTTTTTGTCCTCGTCTTAACTAGATTTATTAAATAATAGCCGTCGACCACTGGTCGTCCATCCAGTTTATACAGATTAAAAAATACATGAAGTTTAAATTAATATTAAGAGGTTTTGCTAAACGGACTTTTTAAGAACTATCGGTTAATAATTAGTTTCCGTCGGTTATTAGTTGTATGAGTTCATTTAACATAGTAAGTAAAGAAGATTATTATTTGAGGATAATGACGTTTTATTGGATTAGTCCTCTTATAGTTGTTGAACTATATATGTACAAAGACTATAATAGACTTATGTTAACTAACTATTATTAGTATATTATGAAATTTTTCTTGTTTTGTTTTTTTTTTTACACGAATTAATTGTCTTGTTTTACGGTTAGTTAGCAACGTAAATGTCATTAAGTACGCGCTGTACTGTCGTTTTGTAAATCGCTAATTAGAACATAACTGAAAGCTCAGCTCTTCGATTTCAGCGGTGCTTGTGGTGGCAGTATCCTGTCGTCCCGACAAGCCGGACCTGAAGCAACTGAAAGCGGAGGCTGCGCGCAAGAAGGCCTGCAGCCACGACTGCACCAATGTCAAGTTCGAACCAATATGTGCAGGCAAGCAGGGAGAGAAGCCGAAATCCTTCGGCAGCGTGTGCGTCATGAACAATTACAACTGCGAGCATAAGGACAGTAAGTGCCACATCCATACAGAACGGGTGCATGGGGTAACTTGATGCAGCTGAAACATTATTTTTACCATAGATTATTTTTAAATTGACAAAGTTAGCGCTTGATTATGATCTCACCTGATGTTAAGTGGTGATGTGGTCTGTTGTGGTAAAGCGCACTAACATAAAACACCCACGTCATATTTGGACGGGAACTGCGACGCCGGCAAGTTTTTCCACTCCTTCACTGTTCTAATGAAGAACGAAGTGCTTAACCTCTTTGTTCGCAAACTGGGAATGAAAGATTGAACACATTAATAGGATTATTATGGTTGTTGATACGTGGACATTAAATTTAGCGGACAAAAACATATTAAGTCTCCGGCGCAGATCGTCCACGAGGAACTAGACGTGGATTACTATAATGACTTATAAATAAAAATTAATACCATCCTGCTGTTTTTGATATTTTCTTCTTTTTCATCATATTGAATTTTTGTTACGATTTTGGGTAGATCTGTTACCTCTCAGTATTCGCCACTTTTTTAATACTTATCACAGGGATTTGTTTTGAAGACTAAATTCAATTTCGAACAAATTTCATAATTTAAATTGTTATTAATGCTAGGGAAGATTATTGTTCTAGTAATATTACGGTTATTATATTTAACAATAATGATATATATTTTCAAAGTAAGAATTTACTCAAACCTATAAAAATTGCTGAATTATTCATTATTTATGACTACTGACTTTTACAATACTTAATTAATATAATTTACTGAAATTCATACTTAGTAAAATCGTTTAAATGCTTCTTTCAAATAGGAAAAGCAATGATTTAGCATTAATAGCTTTATAAGCTAGGCGAAGGACTATATGCCGTATCTCTTTACGCACATCGATACTAGTGTGTAACTACTTGTATAGAATAGATCTTGAGTGGCAAAGGTCACATAAGATGAAGCGTATGCGAGGGTTTTGTATTATTCTATCAAGAAACCACTCCATTATATAAATAAATAAAACAATAATAAATGAAATTTTGAGAAATATAGGTGTTTGATGCTTGTTCGTGGGTTTTTCGTACACAACAATAGACGTCACTAGAGTAAATAGATTTTAGATGTTTCTTGAACTTTCGAAAAAGTTATGAATTTCTGGTGTTCTACATTTATGGAACAATACGTTATGTTGTCACCGAGTGCCTGCGAGTGTGTGGCTGGTGAGGCAAGCGTGAACGGAGAGCCTTGCCATTGTGAGCGCGCTTCAACCGGATTCTGAGTCACGGCGGGCGGTCCGCTTCAAATAGCACTGTTATTACTGCTGCATCATGGCCAGTCGGAATGAGGACAATGTTTTAGATCGTTTACGTTGGCCGCGTTATACGTACATACACACACATACATATATACATATATATATATATACTGCCAAGGAACATAGCCATCGCTTGTGTAGAAATTGTCTTCTATTTTTTTTATTAATTCTAACCTAAACTTATATATTATACTACAAAAATGCGTTTGGTAATTTTCTACCCCGTAACCTTTAAACTGTTGAATTGTTTATAACATTTTTAAGTATTAATATAGATAAACTGAGGAGATAGTTATTGGCTAAAAAATTACCTAAAAATTAAGGGAAGTCATAAACTTTGAATATAACTTTTTATTGTTTCTCCGATTTGCTTTAAACATTTACTAAAAGGGGTAAGAGGTAAAAGCTCGGGCAGTAAAGTTTATATGGAAAAATGTTATTGTTATGATGTCCCGAAAATCATTATATATATGAAGTGGAACATATAATAATTTACATTTATTTAAATCATCATCATCAGCTGATAGACGTCCACTGCTGGACATAGGCCATTTATTTAAATATTTTAAGTAAATCAATCGATAAGGCATATAGTCAATCAATCATCAATTGGTAGACAGCAGGGTATTTAGGAGATAAGAAAGAAAGAAGGACGATTGGCTGAAATATTGATGAGGAAGTTAAGTCTACGAAATATTCTTGGTTATTTGTTAACCAAAAGTAAGCGTTCTAAAATGTTATTTAAGCATGTTTTTTTCTAAATATGTTTTTATAACGTAAATCAAATATATATATTTTTCTATCTGTAATTCTGACTCTAATTTCTAAATCTAATGTCATTGATATTGGGTGTTGTTCAACGTTGATGACCTCTAAGCTGAAGGGACAGGGAACCGGAACTTAATAGAGTTAGAAATATTATTTTCTAAGCATTCTCACTTTACCTCTTACTTTGTATTTGTTATAATGATTTTAAGCAGTTATTATGTAAATTTAAATCGGTGAATCTTTTTCTTTTCAGCTCTGCAGAAGATCAGCAAGGGAGAATGCCCCGGGTCAGATGGAATCCGTCTTTCTTAAAACACTTGATTTTTATTTGATGATCATTAAGTCTAAATATTAATCATATTTTAGATTTGCTCTCTTTCTCTCTTAATTTAATTTAATTTAATCTCTACTCGAACCGAAACTATTCTTAAGTAACTGTGATGTAATGTAGTTATTAATGCTTTGTTTTGTGTTTGTTTAAACGCTTCGCTCGATTATATGCACTTTTCAACAATATTGGTTTGCTGAAACTATTTGTATTTTTATTACTAGGAAACTGTTTCTCACAATACAATTATAACTAATTGCATGTTTGTTGTTTTTTTTTTTTTTTTTTCAATAAATTGCGTTATTACTTATTTAAAGAGAATTAATATCTAATGTCATATGGCGAGTATGCTTGGTGTAGAGTTTATCATTTTGACGTGACATTGTTATGAGCGAATCAGTATCACGAGTATCGCTGAGTTTAAGCGGTCCCGCACAACTTCACGCAGGATCCAAACCAACCTGCTCGTGATGTACCTTGCTAATCAACAAACGAGTCTCTGGCTCCCATCAACTCTCCTTGAGCCAGAACAGTGGAAAATGGTTCAAATGGTCCTCTTAAGAACCTCTACCAACGACGGCCTTTAGTGCTCGGTCGTAGTGCAGGCCATGCTGACTGTGGACCGATTCATGTGGAGATATTTGGGGGAGGCCTATGTCCAGCAGTGGATGTCTTACGCTGATGATCACGTGAACTTCTAGATTCTCGAATAAAATATAAGTACTATTTATCATACTACGTGCTCTCGTGAACCCTCATGCCATATCTAGCCTCTGACCTATGAGGTAAGCTCCCAAACCAGCCGCCGAGACGTCAACAAACGTTAAACAAACATGATAAATAAAATGGCCGATGTTTACATTTAATTTCTATATAATAATAACATGTTGTTCGCAAATAAGATAACTGTTTAATTAACAATAAAGTTGTTACTGCAGACTGCTCGGCGCCCAATCACTACAGTGTTCGCGTTTACAATTCAAGGGCAAACCATTAACGGATATACTTCAGCGTTTTTTGATTGAAATGCTGTATAATTAAATAATAACTAAGTTTACATAATGGGGATCGTTAATTTTTGGAAATTTATATATATATATATATATATATATATCCACTGTTGGACATAGTCCTCCGCCAAAGATCTCCACGTCGATCGGTACGCGTTGCTTGCATCCAGTGGGTTCCCGCGATTCTCACCAGATCATCGGTCCACTTTGTGGAATGCCTCCCAACACTACGTCCACCGGTACGCGGACGCCACTCGAGGACCTTACTGCCCCATCGGCCGTCGATCCTTCGAGCAATGTGCCCTGCTCAATGCCACTTAAGTCTAGCAATTTTTTATATACTTGTTCTTTACAAGAAAATACGCCTTTATCATTATTATTTGATTACTATTTTGTAAGATACCTTACCTTTAGAAAACAAAAATAATAATTTTAACATTTTTCATTGTTATTGAATTATTCATATTTTTTTATTATCCAACAAAGCGACGAAACGAGCGAGACGTTCACCTGATGGTTAGTGATACGCCTGCCCATAACAACGTGGCGCTAGTTAGGACAGTATAAATTGCACCACATTGTTCTCGTCGGCTTAATACATAATCAACATAGTTATGTCTCGTTGCCCCAGTAATTATACTAGCTACAACTTCCTTCAATCCGGAACACAGTAATGTTTACACAGTACTGTTTGGCGGCAGAAATATGAGCTGCGGTGGTACCTTACCTAGACGGTCTCCGGAAACAGATGACCTACCACCAGTAAATGATGATTAAAGAATCTTTGACTTTTATTTTGCTATTTTACTTTTGTTATTGTTATTTTATTTTTGGTGTTATTTATAAAAAGTGTTTTAGAAACGTTTGTATTATTTATTGCAAATTAATGCACTAATTAATACCAATAAATGTAAATGAAAACGAGGATAACTTTAAAAGGGTAACAGGTTATAAGGATATTCAAATGTATAATCACAGGCTTGAGAAATGAAGTTAAATACACGTTATTAATATAAACAAATTCAAAAGTTAGTACAGTAAAAGTCTTATTTTCTTTGTATGTTGTATTTCCATGTTGATTTCTAAGCATAAATAATTAAAAAAAATGGCTCGTCTGGTAAAATAGTATTGGTATGCGTAGTCATAGTTTCGTTAACATCAGTAGTGACAGAGATAGTACTAGCAGCAGTTGATGTAGCAGCAGCAATAGCAGCAGTGTAATAAATAGTATGAAATTCATATAGGAAATAATCAAATCAATACCTACATAAATAATTTTTGTTTTTATTTAAATTTATATTTATTTTATTGATTTTTAATGTAACAGATAGTAAAAATAAAGAAGCGATTTGTTTTAGCATAACAAAGTGCAATGTGTCTACAGAAGAATGTTTAACCTAGAAAATATAAAAAGGCATAGAAAGAAAAAAACAGAAAATATTTTTGAAATTTATTTAAAGAAAACCTAACTGAATGTCATAATTAAGGAATATTTCTAAAAAGGCGAAGAAGGTTATTCCGAGTGTACTATGTACAATAAATAATATCTACTTAGACTTTTTAATACTAATGGCCGCAGAACAATGCCGAAACTTTTTCTTTTTGCCCATACCTTTCTTCCACCAAAACTTTTAAATTTAGGTTTATGAGTTATTTATAAAGAATAATCTAGAAACATTATGGCATATTATTATATTGTTGCAAATGAATATACTAACTTTAAACATTATAGAAATCGAAAGGTAAGACAGAGGCCGATTCTTATAAATAGCAAAAACTATAAACGATATGTACCACTTTAACATTGTACTGATTTATTTGAATATATCATTTAAAATGTACCATTAAATGTATATAATATTACAAAAATATAGTAAATATTTTTTGTTAAACTCTTCACTTTCTTTATCATCTTGGCTTCCAATGTTTAGGAATCCTTCACCGTAATTTTTTTGAAGTGTTTTCTATCATCAACTAATTACTAGCAAATATTCTAAATCTACTATATATACTGTGTATTAGGAGACCGCGTCCGAAAACGAAGACAGACGATAGTAATAATGACACCTTTGATTGTGGGACGGAAAAAAAACAATCCTGATTAAAAAAAAACATATTTTTAAAAGGTTTTTTTAACATTATTTACGCTACGAGATGTATTTGATCCTTATTGCATGGGGCCACGGAGCATTTAGATCGGTAAGATGTGTCATACCAAATTTTTAAGTAATGTATTTTTTATGAAACTATCGTTTCATTTAGCTGTACTAACATGATAGAGCGTAAATAATGCTAATAAAACTTTTTAAAAATATATATTTTTTTTTAATTAGGATCGATTTTCTCCCGTCCCATCATTAAAGGTATCATTAGTACTATCGTTTGTCTACGTTTTCGTAAGCGGTCTCCTAATGCACAGTGTTGTCCCAGATCCCGTTGTAATTTAAGGTAATTCGTCAAAGATCGATATTCGTGTATAAATAAACGCGTACATATAGCGTAACAAATTGCCTATAAACTGTTTAATATTTAAAGAGCTTTGTGTAAATCTAGATTAAGGTGAACTTAGTTTAATTGGTGCCGCTCCATCAGCATTCGCCGAGGCTTGTGATCGCGTAGTCTGTAACCATATTGAAGAAAATAAGATGTAGAACATAATAATTTTCACATACAAATTTAAATAAGAAATAAACCTTTACTTTTACTTATCTAATTAATACCTGAAAGATCTGACTATTTAAGGTACTAAAAAAAAATTACATACAAAATTGATTCATTAGATCAACATTTTTCTTCTTAATATACGTTTTCATCTGGTATTTTGAAAATAACCAATCCACCACTAATGTATTTAATTACATTATATACAAACACATTACATACTAGTTACAGGGGTGGACTAAGTAAGGCCTAGGCTTCCTAGGCACATGCTTAGCGCCCGTAATTTTTGGGGCCCGATTTAGAACCAAACTATCAAACGCAAAGTATGTGTTATGATTGAAAAATGGGTCCATAATTACAATGTTGCTTAGGGCCCGCTTTCAGTCTTAGTCTATTCCTGACTGGTTATAAGAGATTTCTACCTATCTGGAGAAACATCAAGATATTTCTGGAAACATAAGGCCTAGAGACTTGATATTTTGTAGGAATATTCCTTTTGTCGAATGTAACTCAGCTGCGAACGGATTTATTACAATGTTATGCCCTAGTTGGTGTTACGGAAGTACTAAAGTCGGGAAGAGACCTGAATGGCGACGGGTTGCCGCTGGTCGGTATTATTTCTAACAAATTTTCAAATATAGTTCACAAGGACCAGCTAGTGTAGACAGTAGCTTGTGGTAAAGAACGCACATTGATAATGTTATTTCCAGCAGATAAACTGTAATTTGTTGTTACATTATCTCACAGAGAACTATTTGTGGAGGATAAATTGGAAGGAAGCTAATAATAGAATTTTATCAAAGTACGTTACTACCGTTATATATTCATAAATTTATCAGAACTTCGTGGTATTTTGGGAGGCAGTTATCTTTTAAGGAATGAAGTATTACTTTGATACTATAATTAGCGTAAATGTAAACAGTGGGAAGATAGATGAGTATTTAAGTGTTATTAACGACGTCTCCATTGTATTGTATATCAATTGAATATTAAATTATTGAGTTCCAGTCTGAACAGTGCTATAGTTAATTAAACTATAAGATGTACGAGATCTAACATCTTCTGTGTCAATTTAGTTTTATATAAACATCGTAACTGGCACTCTTAAGAATAGGCGTATCACTTACTGTAAGGTGAACATTCTGCTCGTGTTGTTGTATAAACAGTACACTTACACGTGCTCTCGCGGCATGAGACGGCTTCGAGTTCGCATAACGTAGCAAACGTCCGGGCTGTGCCGGCCGCGTCAAAGGCGCAGACTGGGCCGGCGGGGGGCGAGGCGCACCGTCCGGCGCAGAGCGGCGGGGGCACCCCCTCCCTCACCCGGGCCCGCATCAGCCCCACCGGCACCCGCATCTCCACACCCTCGTCTTCAATGTCTTTAATGTTTGCTAAATGGACTGGTCTAAGGAATGGTATACTCGCTGATTCTGTTCCGCGCCACACTGAAATATATATGTTATAATATTAATTGTATATTAACCATTAGTACAAAAAGCGACCGATAAGTATTATTCAGAAAGTGGATGGGGAAGCGTTCACTCAGAATACTCTGGGTTACATATGTTGACAGTCATAATGTAGCAATTTTGTTATAGCGACAGATTTACAAAACGAGAGTTAGTAGTAATAGTTAAGGAGGTGGGTTCGAAGAAACCCTACCACGAATTAAACTTCACAACTTTTAGCCCTGGAATGGAACGAGGATCTCCGTATTATGGGCCAAGCGGTTAGTCACTTTAAAACTGAATTGAAATAAAAGTTTATAAAAATAATCCATTGGAAATGGTTTCCTATCAACTTTAAAACTATTGTATGCAGTGTAACAAAAGCTGTTTACATTGTGAATATGTTCATAAACAATGTTTCGTAATTATTGTTTTATTCCGTTATCGTTTTGCACTTTATAATATAATACGACTTGCATTTTGACCCTGTTTAATCTAATCAACAACATTGATCCTCCTAAACTTTTCCTGTGATCTCATTCATTTACGCATTTCAAATTAAACATTATCAACATTATAAACAACACGAGCGCCTTTAGATGTACCCGTGTATATGTATGTACATCGACATTGTTATTTGTCGGGCTGAATCTAAGCTTGGAACTATATGTTAAGTAATTTTTAGTATCGAACAGTAAGTATTAGCTGATTTTTTTATTAATTCCATAAAGTTAATATACATTAATTTTATACTGTTTAAACAAAACAATGAATAATTTTTATTTCGTATCACCTTCACATTTCTCTAAAATCATACTTAAAGACTCTCATATACTTAATTTGCAATATGGCATCAAATTATCCGTTATCTTTTATCTTAAGTATCGCCTATAAGTAAATATGCTTTATAAATCTTAGATGAAAATGTAAATATGACGCTTCTTAATTCAGTTTTTTATGGGTTATGTTCCCGCGACCTCGTTTCGTGAAGTCGATCTAGATAACGGGCGAGCTTCCTCGACTGAATCATCAGGATATTGTAATATCATGAAATTCTCACGACTCACACATACGAGCATAGCGGCGTAATATATATTTGGACATGATAACGAATGTTTACTGAGTAAAAATTATCGTTTTATTAACATGTTATTAAATCTCCATTGCTGTGTTTCAATATGAATGACAGCAGGTCAAATTATTATTAATGTTAATGAACATTACAATAATGTGTTTGTGAAAAAGAAATCTCCTGAAAAAGGATGAAAGCTGGTTGTTTATTAACACCGTGTTGGTAATTTTTCGTCAGTTTAGTAATAGGTTTGTTTAATCTAATAGAAAAGGTATTTTATCACATATTTATAACTTATTTAACTTATGCAAAATTATAATACATAAAACGAGTTGTGTTAAAATAAAACAAATAGCATGTCTTTTTAATTTTTATAATGTTGCTTGAAAATTGTTAGTGATGATGTCCTTGTGGTTTTGGAATATAAGTTTTCAATAAATATTAGGTTAATAAGGATCCTGTGGTCAAAAATTATAATACTTAATCAGAAAATAATGGTATTAATTCAGTTTGTTTGTAATTCAGAATAAAAACGAAATAGCAATCTTAAAGTCACTATCATCATTATTATAAGGTTTTCTTCAAACTAAAGTTGACTGTGGAATTGTGAAAACTATTCCGCTTCTTAGCTTCACCTTGTGCCATTTTATTATATTTAACCTCAATACAGATTTTATGAAAATAATAGCTTTTATGTTAATTTTTTATATCAAAATGCAAATACAGTTGCATTGAACAAGCACGACATTTCGTACGCGTATTGAGAGAATGAAAATGCGATAAGTGCTTGTCGCGTGCAAAGGCCCTAAAGATTGCGTGTTTGAAGAAGTTCTACGCAGGCTACTTGGGCGAGGCGATAACCCGTAGATCAAGACGTCAAACGGTCTCACAGCTGCTGTAGAGTCTTTATTGTCGGCGCAAGTCGAAACTAATAGACAATTAATGAAAATGTCCTCCGGCTTTACTCATATAAACTAAACAAAAAGTTAAGTTATATCTGTGTGTATTGTAAATACCGTAACAGTATTATTTTGTTCATACGAAAGCGAAAGAGTTCTGAGCGAACCCGCTTCATCATCTTCAGCTTCATTAATACGTAAAATGACGTGAAATTAAGATCAATGTGGGAGCCTATTGTGGATACAAACATACATGATCAATAACTTGTGTCAGAGACTGTTTCAATAGGAACCATTAAAACATCAATATTGCTGTTAAGCAGCAGTTTGCGACTATTGTTTAGGTTGTATCGTTGTTGCTAGCTACTGAAATTATGTAGGCATATTCATTTGTATCATGTGGAGATTCCACTAACAGCATCTTAATAAATTCGTCGCTTACTTTTATGAAAAAAATATTTATCACAGATAAAGTAAATTATTCAAATGCCTATGCCAAATGGTTGAAACTATATTTTTACTTGCCACTTTTTTAACAGGAGAGATTACATCTATATATGTAAGAGATTTCCGCCTATGTAGAGACTCATCACGATATCTCCGGAACTATAAGGCTTAGAGACTTGAAATATGGTAGGAATATTTCTTTTGCCGAGTATAGGCCAGCTTAGGACGGATTTTATAAAATTCTTTTTCCAAATAAAGTTGCGGGAGTGTTACTGATCAGCGAAACGGGAGAGGAACAGCTAGTCTCAAAGTAATACATTTATTATTTACATATAAAATATTTATATTATATTAGTACAGAAACATAAAAAAAACAGTAAAAGAAAACGGAATTATAGTTTCATAAACATTAACCAAATTTGTTTATAGTTTTGCTTCATTAATAACAATGTAACGATATATGGTCTGCAACTTTAAGATGACCATTCGACACTCAAAATGTTATATAATATATGCATACACGAGATTGATGTTTTGTATGTGTGATAATACTGTGACCCATTTATTTTTAAGATGTCAAATGATAAGGTTTAAGATGTCAAACAGTTTCCCCTCTGCTTCAACGCGATGAATTTTACCAAAACACTGGATATGTTGCCATAAACATAATTTTTTTAATGCCTACCCGCCTAGCATAACAAACTACGAGTACTACTGTGAAACAGGGCTCATACAGTTGGGACTGAACATAAGAGTATTTACTCCAAGAAGGTTCGTTTAACAATCTGTACAGAGAAGCTTGGCATTGCTTAAATACATTCACAAACAAATTTGAGACCAATATTTTTTTTTACATGACGTACATTTTAAACTTTTATTTATTAACAATTATAGCTTTTCTTTTTTAATTCACGAATAGCGTTGCGAAGGCAAAAGTATCGAAAAGGCATTAAAGTCAATAATTTTTTTTCAAAGTTTTTTTCAAGAAACGTTGTCTTTGTACTGTCATATTTGATCTTAGGTAATGAAGATTATTTTAACTACAATACAACTTGCTTACGCAATATACATACATAATATCCTAAAATAATCTTTACAGTCAAATTTCTTAATTAGTGTTAGGTTTTTTTTAGTTATAACTGATAATTTAAAGAGAGAAGAAAGACAATTCAAAACTTTATATCCGTCAGTAGACATTATAAAAAAATCTACTGAACTATATTTTAGAGACTACAGATTATATATATTTTTTTTCGTAGTTTTAGTAGTTAAGTAATAAGTTTAAGATCCAAATCTATGCGAATATTGAAATAGATAACTGTTTGAATACTTACCGGCAATAAGTAACAAGCACAATAATATTTTGCTAAACATTTTCACTTTTTAGTGTCCGATCGACGTAGCACTTACGTTGTTTTTTTCTTACTGTTCACAGATTATTGACCTATCAATTTGCTACAGAGCCTGCGGATTGGCACACGCCGTTTTGTAGCTATCGGTGCTCAATTGAGCTTGGATATGTTGATGGCAATAGAGTTATCTGTCCACTGCACCACTGGCGTTCGCATCTCGCTCGGAGCTGGTTGGAAGGGGGGATGCGACCATAGTGTAGTGTTGGTGGCACCGATAACCTCCGCCACTGCCGGAGGACGAACCGATAACAGCTCGCCTTTCAAATGAGAGCGTGTATTCTTTCGCTGCCCAGATAATTTCACAGAACATCACTAATATTCGACAAACTATACGTTTCTATTAACATAAGCCTCTAATTAAATAACCCTAATTATCTACATTTAAATAACGATTTAAAGTTCGCCATTAAGCATAAACGGATAATCACAGTAAATGACACATCGTCTCTTTCATTTGCCTATATATATTATTTACTGGTGGTAGGTCTCTGTTGCCAGATACCGTCTAAGTTGATACCACCGCAGTGCCTATTTCTACCGCCAAACAGTAGTGTGCAAATATTACTGTGTTCCGGTATGAAGGGCGCTAACGAACTTAACATCTTATATCTCAAGCACAATCTGGTGCCGTGTATAACCTAATTAACTAATGCCACTAGCTAGCGCCACTTTGTTACGGGCGGGCGTATCACTTACCATCAGTTGAGCGTCCCGCTCGTCTCGTCGCTTCGGAGAATAAAAAAAATATATTACAAATAAAATCTATAATTTATTTATGAATATGTGAATTGAACGCAGTAAAATTTATCATTGAAATGACATGAAAATATAATAAGTTAAAAACATGAAAATATTACTAATATCTTATTACATCAATGTCCGTTTTTATGTTCAATGTTAATGAATCTAATAAATCTTAATAGATTTATCTTTATAATAAAACTAAAAAGTATTTATTACCAGGAAATCTACAACATTCAATCAGTGCATGTTTAATGCAATATGACTTTGTTCACTTATTTTGTGATGTGCACACATATAGTATAATTAGTATGTTATTGTTTCTATTGATTATAACGTACAGCCCTAATGTTTCAAAAAAATTTTCTCGTACTAGTAGTATTTTTTTTATATAATAATTAAATATTTGCCCTTTCATTCTTTTCCTCTGTCTGAGAATGAAAATTATTAATATTTATTTAGTATTGTACAGTTTTCTGAAGCATTTTTACTTTGCGAAGCGACGAAGTAGTTGAGTAAAATTAATATGATACATATTGTTCCCAATAAAGAAAATAGATGAATAAATTGAGTATTCAATCTCAAAACTAGATCGAATATTTTAAGTAACGTTAAAAGTACAATATATAAAAAATATTCAAGTATTTTCTTTTCTTTATTGTAAAACCTTGCAGCGAAGTAAACAAAGGGTATACTTAATGCCTGTTGATATTCTCTACCAGCCAACCATCGGTGAGGTGAGATGTTGTGGTATGTGGCCATTTAATTATTGACTAAAACTATATCAATAATAGTAACAACATATATACGTACATCTAAACACATAATATATATCATCATCAGCCGATAGACGTTCAACATCATAAACTGAAGTTTACACATTTAACTGTTACAATTAACTGATACTTTTGTTCAATTAGTCCACATACATACCACTGGTGGATTTTTTTTTATTAATGTGTGTAACAAAATGCTAAAGGGGTAGTGTCGGACTCCAACCGACTAAAAAGCTTCACACGGTATTCCAATCACTTCCGAATATATGCACAAGGGTCAAGGGATAACATCCAGCAGTTCTTCCGCAACCCTCGATCGGCGCCCGGATCGAACGGGCCCGCCTCGGGGAGGGATGTGAAGCACCCGTCCCGACTACCACTGGTGATTAGTACCACCGCAGGGCTTGTTTCTGTCGCCAAATAGTAGTGTGGAAACATTACTGTGTTCCGATTTGAAGGGCGCAGTAGCTAGCTTAATTACTGTTTTAATGTGTCAACATCTTATTTCTCAGGCGGCCAGCACAATGTGGTGCAGTATATACCTTCCTAACGGGCACCACGTTCTTATGGGCTGGTGTATCACTTACCATCAGTTGAACGACCCGCTTGTCTAGTCCTTTAATTGTATACAATTTATATAAAAAAAATTGGATTCTTAATAATTGTTCATGTCGTTGATTTGATGAAATTAAAAAAAGTATTAGTATTACAAGATAAGTATTTGAGTTGATACGTATGTTCTTTTTATTTCCGGCTTTTATTGTTAAGTATAATTATATCATTACTTCAAACAGTCACTGCATATTATGTATGACAAAGAAAAATTACTCTGAGGACAAACCTGAAGTCCGTCAAGCGGGAAACTACTGGATATCTTTAGTTAGGTGTATAATTAGTATATTTACAGTACATCAAAAATACGTAATTAACGAGTCAGCGGTGTGAGGAGTCTGGTCTTTATAAGCGAAGTGTTGGCCCGGTCAGCGCAGTGACGCGATACGGAGCGAGACGCTTGGACATTCGCACGCTGCTCGTGTAAATATACTGACCCTCCGACAAGATGTATAAGCTGTTCGTCTTTTTCCTTGTTGGTAAGTTGAAGGTTTTTTTTTTCGAATTACATATCTTAACGCATTTAAAGTGGAATATTAACATTTAAATTTGCTTACGGTGTGTAAATAACTCAATAAAAAAAGTCGTAAATAACTTAATACCAAAACTTTGTTAAGTTTTTTAATAATTTTGTACATACGGATATAAAATATTTTCAATATAAATATATCTTATACGTTATTAATTCTATTAGTAAATGCTCGAATGTTATTTTACAGGTATATATCATACAATTTTTTTTATTCGACGAAGCGATCGGACGAGCGGGATGTTCATGTGGTGTTAAGTGATACTCAATTATAGGCAGGTATAATTACGTGTCGCCACTTAGGATTTTATACGCTGGACCACGTTGTGCTCGTCGCCTTGAGACATATAATGTTGTATTACACTGGCTACAGCGTTCTTTAAACCGGAACACAATAATGTATGGCGACAGAAATATGCGCTGAGTGGGTACCTTAACTAGTCAGTCTCCAGCAAGAGTGACATACCACCATTAATTGTTTATAGATACATTGTATAAATTATAGCAAAGATTTGTTTGTTAACTTGTTAATGACTTTTAAATGTAGTTATTAACATTTCGTCATTCCAGTGTGTAAATGTTGATATGAATATCCCCTTACATTGTTTTATTACTAAAGTTATTAATATTCTTGCAGCTTATTTGGCCAGCGATGCCATAGCTTTCACCCATAGAATCAGACGCCAATCCGGAGTAGAAAATGCCTCAGCAGCTCAGGGCTCAATACAACCACCAAACCGGTAAGCATTATCAAGAATTTAGTTTTTTTCTTAATTTGTTCTATATTTATTATGAAATAGAAGAAAACTGATAACTGGCATCACACATTATTAAATTTATTTTATGTTACTATTCATAAAAACAGTATTCGGTTGTGTAGCGCCTAATAAAAATTTTATAGCAAACATTTTTATTTCCATCAGCTATAACTAAATTTGAAGCTATAAGGCTGTTATATTTAACGCAATAAGGAAAATATATTGCTGTTATAAAACTAAACATACAATTAAAATTTGTACAGCAAGTTTATGGATCAGGTTAAATTTATACAAAAAATATATAATTATGTTAATTATGATAATTTTTATTAGTCGTAACCGGTTGATCAAGGTGGTTATTATTATATTTGATTTATATTCCTTAGACAACCCACGCAAGCAGAAATACAAGCGTGCATTCAAAGCTGCCCCGTGACCTCTGAATTCAATCCTGTGTGTGGCAGCAATAACGTAACTTATTCCAATCCCGGAAGGCTGATCTGCGCACAAGCTTGTGGCGTCAGTGAGTATCAGTCAATGTTATTATATTATATTTCCTTCCTCCATAATCCTTGCTTCATGTATTATAACTTGAGGAACAACAGAAGAAATAGAGTTTCTATACGTGGCCATTGGAGTTATTACACTTTAGACACAGGGGATAAAAACACTTCTTTTCTGTCTTTCCTTATAAATTCATGGATAGATTAGCAAAGAATAGATTTTAGAAAAGGCAAAAATTTATTTTTGATATCTGAATTAAATTAATGTCTTCTGTTTGGGAGACGGGTCCAATTTATTCCTCCCCCTATTTTAACCCCGGCCTGTTACAAAAGACGGCAAGAAACGGCTACAACAACGTTCATTGGTAAACATCAATAGAGAGAAACTGTGAATACATATTTTTTAATCATCATCATAAGGTATATATATATATATATATATATAATTATATATACTCTTAATTCAAAGTAGATAAACATTGATTTGGGATGTATATTATATTTAATGCTTCTTTCTTTTTTTTTACAGCTGTCAATTTACTAAGAACATCGCCGTGCCCGACAAAGTAGTTTTTCAAGAACATTTTACATTAAAATTAAAAGAGGATTTATTTGATTACTTGTATTTTTTTTTGCCACAAAGCGGTGGATAAGTATTTTGTAAGACATTTTGAGACGATGCATCGAGATTTTCGGTTTGGGTAAAAACCGTTGCAATATTCAGAAAAAATTTCCAACAATGCAGATAACTGAACTTAATAAGAAAACTATCACTGCTTAATATGCTTTACAAGTTTATGAGTAAAAGTAATTTTTTACGACATTTTTTAATGGTTTTATATTTTCGGTCGGTTCAATAATAAACTGCTTTCGGTTTTAACAAAACTACACTTAAAGGCAAAATTAAATCACAAGAACAGATATTCGGATTCATCAATGTAGGGGTAGATATTTACATCCGGAATAGCATTCGCGTGTATCGGAAAGGCAACATTTGTTATATCACTAATACGTAGTTAGACTTGATGTATCAGGACAGAACACAATGTTATGACCAGGTCCATGATTTTACAATGTTGAGGTTTTGGACAAAGATGTATCACTGACTGTTAAAGTAGGCATCACAAAGATGTTAGCGGATGTTATAAATAGAGGCTGCCAGTGACCATTGTATAAAGTTGAAGAGAACTATAAATACAGCGTGGCCTGACGCAGTAGTGCAGGAGTGTCGAAGAGACAAGGAGAGGAGAGATGTTAGTTCCAATAAAGTGTTTTAGGGTAGTAGAGAAAAATATAAGCATTTCGTAGGAGTCCTTGGGAAACATAATAGGGTAGAAATAAAATAATTTGTTTTATCCCCAGAAGGTTTTCTCAAAGTTTTTTCCTTAGTTCAAAAAAAGTCGTTTCTCACCAGAAAAGGCTCTTCTTTATAATGCTAACCTTATTTTTATTAGGAGAAACAAATTTGTCTTATTTAATTTCTGAATAGAAAAAGTTAAACATTTATTACGTGCTTTTTATCATGGTGTTTTATGATTGGCATGTATCTGTTGAAATGCACAATCCAACGTACAGAACCTGTGACAGAGATTAAGATGGCAGATATCAGGATGGCCTTTGATCTATAAATTATAGACTATAATGAATATGAGCGGAATATTACATAGCTGATCATAACTATTAACTTAACCGATTATATAAAGAACCACAAACGAAATTAAGGAATGAAATGAAAATTTATATAGCATATTATTAAAAAAAAATTCAAAACATACATACTCAATTCCATGGTTAAGTGAAGTAGTTTTATATCCACTCGATCAGACTTATTCAAGTTTAACGAACATTTTTGAATGTATGTAATGACTCATCTTTATTAGTAATAATTTTTAATACTGAAAAAAAAGGACGAAAATTATTCCATTCCAATTTTCCTTTTTGAATACAATCTAACGGTACTCTTTTGTATTATAATAAAAAAAAATACAAATATTGATAATACTGCTAATAATTATAAATTCAGGAAGACACAGTTTTAAGTTTGTTACGCTTTAAACCTATTTACGGAAAACTGTTAAAAGGAAGTATAGATAGCGATGTGTTTACAATTCACAATGATAACAGACTAAATTTTAAAGGTCTTTCATATTTTTGAAACGGTAAGGACCTCGTAATAGATAAGAATAGTCATATATTTGGGGTATTTAAGTGCCCCGGCGAGCTTATTTCTACATTCAGCTGACGTAGCCAAACGTAACCACATCCAAATTGTATTAATATATTTCTAATTTCAAGATGCACAAGTTATTGGTTCTCTTATTTGTGGGTAAGTATTTTTAGTTAAATTGCCATTATATTTTAATGACATGTAAGTATTTTAAGGTTACGACATACATAAATTTTGATAAACTAAATGTTTTATTACAAACGCCTGCAATTTTTATTATCGCTAATATTCAATGTAAGTTTTTAGTCTCATACTTTCTATGCAATGTGTATCTAAGTTATAGATTTATTTCAGTAGTTTATATTCTTTTAACCAGTTACATAGACATTTATATACAGATGAGGCAGAACAGCATATAACAATGTCTTGTAAAGTTATTTTACATTACTTTGTTCTTGTCTAATGTTTAATGAAACGAATAAACATAGTCCCATGTTTTAATACAAACTTATTAACTATTATAAAAAAATCGTGTTCATTAAAGCCAAGAGGTTAAAGATTTAGAAGACAGTTACTTAAAATGTTTTCGTCCTCAATATTATACTCGACAATAATCACCTCCTATTGAGTGAATTAGGTTATTTTGTTATAACTAAAAATTTACTAATAGAGCAGATTTTAAACGTGTGCATCTTTCATAATTACTTAAAGCTCTGATGGTGACCATATCTCTAAGTTTAAATGTTAAACGGAAAGCGGAAGAGGAAGTGAATGCTGAGACATCAACGCATGCCGGAGAACAAAGCCAGAACCAGTCCACGACGAGTGCATCTAGCGCCACAAGTGAAGTCGTGTAATTTTTTTTTCTAAACTTGTACATGTCTATTATGATTTCTTCGAAGTTGCTATAACTTTATTTTCATAGATTTAACAATAATTTATTTGAGGAGCGACAGAGGAAAATTTTCCAAAATTTTAATTGATCAATGCTGATGATAAAAAAATTTATTATTAGGTCCACAGCTAATTTGTTTGTTGGTGTTATATAAAATGAAAAAAAAATCTATCTTGTTTAGTCCTTTTTTTTTTTTTTTGTTTCGGGGGGAAATCTTCGAAAGATACCCTGCTTCTGGGGGGAAATCAGGGTTATGTGAGATTTTTACTCACTAAAACCCTCTCGGTGCTCTGCATCAGTGCATTCGGAGAGGCTCCGGGATCTCGTATAGAACGCACCGGTGCCCCTCTACACTTTGTGTTAACACATCTTTGAGGAGAGGCTTAACCCTCCTAGGCTGTCCCACACAGACTCGCATGTTGAGCGATAAGGGCCCCCTCCCTCAAGGCCTGCGAAACTCCCAGACCCTTTTAGTCGCCTTCTACGACAGGCAGGGCTTACCTTAGTCCTATTCTCACTAGCCCGAGACTACAGGGCTGATCTTGTTTAGTCCTACGAAACTACAAAACTAGACTATATTTTTTGTGTTCCTTTTTTCAGAGTAACAACACCGTCCTTTTTACAAAAACTGGAATGTTTGACTAATTGCCCAAAGATTACGAAGAAACGCCAAGTCTGCGGCACCGACGGCATAACCTATCCAAGTATTGGCTTTCTAGAATGTGTCAAATCTTGTGGCGTCAGTGAGTATTAATGAACACAATATTATGTTATGGAAAGTACACAAAAATGAGTTGTTAATATATTAAAGAACAGCGTGTAACATGATGAAATGCAACCGAATGCCATAGCCCCAGTTGCATACGTTGGTAGTTTGACGTCGCTCAAACTATATATACATACGGCGATGTTTTTAACAAAAAAAAATTTAAAAGAAATAGATAATGATTAGAACCTGTGATGATGGAAACACCGTAATTAGAAGCTGCAAGCAAGGGGGAATGAGTAACGTACCCGACTTCTAGCTAATAACTGCTACAGTATTAATTGACTTTGTCTCCTCAAATCATGAGCATGTTTATCTGTTTGACTGAGACCCTGTCTACCACAAAAAATGTGCACAGTTTTATAATAAATTGAATTATTTTAATATATTCTTTTGTCTGCTGTAATTATTAATTAAAAATATTCTAATTTCAGAGGTGGACGTGCAGTCGATGGAACCTTGTTCGGATACACCGCCTACAACTTTATTGTAAACGTTATTCTTCTTCTTCCTCCTGCTCTTACTTATTTTACTTTATTGTAAACGTTATTAATAAAGTAAAATCTTTATTCATAGGGAATATGTATATTTTCCTTATTGCTCCGTGAATTTGAAGGAATAAGAAAATATGTATAATTTTAATACACACCGTTAATTTAAATTTTAATAAAGCCTTAAGTAACTATTTATTTTTTTTATATCGGCAATTATGTTCGAATAAGTACAAACACAGCCGTTTCAGTGGACTTTTCTTGAGAAACGAGTACACAGAAAGTAAATAGATTATCATTTTTTTTAAAATTATAGGATGAAGAATTAAACACGGTTGTTTTAGATTTCTTAAATTTTGAATCATTTATTTAATATTATGTATACAATTGCGACTTGAATACCAAATGATAGTCTCGGTCAGTTATTAGGTAGATGTACTTATAAACAGACTAAAATATTATACAATTAAATAGGTATGTAGACACTATGATTTATTGATAAAATCTAACAGCCTTAGAGTACAAGAGACAGAAAGAAGGAAGAAAAAACAAAGTATTGGACAGATTAGATAAATAATTATATATATATAAATTATATTAAATAATAAAATGATTTACTGACAAATGCATATACATAATTTCGCAGTTCTTTACAGAGGTTACATCGGTAGCCAAAAATGATCCGTAAATGGGTAGTTATGCGGACCGGTATATGAAGATCAGAATCATCAGAAATTTGAACACAAGCGGCAACTAGATAATAAGATAATATAAAGACGACAAGGTGTTATAGAATAATATATTGTAATTAAGACATAATCATTACAGCTGATAGCATTATGAGGAAATGTAATTATAATGGTGTAAGGAGAAATTATACTAATGCGATTATTGAGAAGAAAGTTAGGATAGTTCCATTTCCTTAACTCATTGATTGTCAGGCATACTTAGTGTCTTGGTATCAGTGTCAAGGTTTTATTTTAAAGAATACATGAAATTTTACAAAACAAAGCTAAATAAAATAAAGTTACTGTTACAATAGTCCCGCAGGGATGTAAGGGGCCCCGCACAATTCATGGGTTCCAAGCCAATCTCACCTGCATGTGGTGCACTCTGTTATTAACAAACGAGACTGTGGCTTCGACCGATCCACATTGGATCAGCGTGGTGGGAAATGACCCAAATCCCCCTACATGATGTGGAAATATTTGGTAGAGACCTATGTCCAACAGTGGCCGTCTATCGGTCTGCAAAATGGCTACGCCACCTTATAAATTAATCCAGGTCTGAGACAGTGGACTGTATATAGATTTACAGCATTGTTTTTTCTTTCATTTTACTAGAAGTTACTCTATGTATTGTATTACTCTTGTTTAAATATTATTGTAATTACATTTGTTCTGTAGTTCATATGGTATTATTTTTAACTTTTTATGATGTAATTAGAAACATCATTTAATAAATTCCATGTGTTTAATTCAGAAAATTTAATTTGTACTTCAATTAAGTACATCATTAAAAAGAGTAGTGTTAAAGTATTACTGTGTTCCGGTTTGAATAGCGCTGTAGCTAGTGTAATTATTAGGGTAATGAGACTCAACATCTTGTCTTAGGTGACGAGAGCAATAAGGTGTAGTGTACAACACTGACTTGCGCCACGTTATTATGGGCAGGCGTATCACTTACCATCAGGTGAACGTTGCGCTCGTCCCGTCGTTTAATTTAATTTAAAAAGAGTGTTCGCAATCACTTTTATCAATATTTTATTCTGGATTACTTCCGGTGCGAACAGGATAAAAATAGATAAAAAAGGATTACAAAGAGTGTATAGGAAATATTTAATAGCTATAATATTTCAAAAAAAAAATTATTTTATAAAAACAATGCACTTTTCTAATAAGTGTATAAGTTAATTAAAAAAGCATAATGCCTGCCTCTTTTTTCCTTTTATGGAGTATAGATGAGCTAAGATCGGATTTTACAAAATTCATATCATACCCACAAGATTTAAAGTAATAAGAAAGCGAGTTATATCTTTATATAATAAGGAAAACTTGAATTGAGCAGGACTTTTATCTGTTAGCATGTGATACGCCTGCCCTTAACAACTCTTTATTGTCTTTCGCTTAATTCTATTTTTTTTAATGTAATTCTCCTGCTAACAAAACAATTTTCCTGTCTAAAAATCAAATTAATGTAAAAGGCAATATCTTGATAAATCATAATTTTCGTAGGATAACGCTTAGGTGAAGGACAGATTGTGAAGAAATGAACAGTTTCGTTAGGTGATAAGAGAATTGTTTAAATTATCTTAATACAAGGTTATAATTTGTCTGACATCCCTTTTTAAAGGCGTTTTAGATATACATGTGTCTATTAAAATAGGGTAACAATGCGTATAGTTTGGACAAACTAAAATTAAAAAAAAAATCGTTTTGTACCACCTAGGTCCCCGTACTTTATTTCGCAATTGATATTTATATGATACTTTATATTAAATATGCTTTATTTAAAACTATCTGTTCTGATCTCTACAGACATTATTCCGTCAGTACATATAAATTTTATATATTAACTTATAAGTTGCAGGCGCTTAATAAAATCTTAAAGCGGTAACAATAAATGGGAATATAAATACCTGTTTTAAAAAATCACATACATGCTCTTTTTATTGTTAACCGTTGTAATGAGTTAAATGATTAAGATTCTCAAACAATATAACGTAATGGAGTGGCAGTGGTTACAGCGTCTATGATGATTCATTACCATCAGGTAGATAGTTTGGCAACGCGTTGGAATGAAAAATTTATAATAGTTAATCACTCCGCTGGGCAAACAGTTAAATATTAATATAAATTGTTAATAGTATATAAGGGGTGTAAGGGTTTTCGGACAACAGCTCACAGGACCCAAGCCAACTTCACCTGCTCGCAGTGCACCCTGCTAATCATCAAACGATGCTCTGGCTCCCACCAACTCGCATAAGGCCAGTTTGGTGGGAAATGGCCCAAATACCAACAAATGAACTCCTACATACGACGGCCCTTAGTGCCTGGCGATACCGGAGGCCATGCTCACTGTTGAAGGTCGCGGGAGCCGTTGGATGCGGGCAGCACAGAACTGATCGATGTGAAAATCTTTGGCGGATGCCTATGTCCAGCTGTAGGCATCTATCGGCTGATGATGATGATGAATATTACTTATAAGCACTATCTATTTCCCGCCCGTAATAAAATTAGACTTTAAATTTGTTTTAAATATTTCTTGACAGTAACCGCAACCGCAAATGACTTTTTGTAGAAACCGTTACTATAGCAACCGTATAAATAATATAAAATTAAAAGGTTTATAAAATTGAATGAGAAATAAAATGATGAAGGATCTTTGAAGTTCAAAAAATAAATAGCTGATAACCATTTACAAATCATACCTCGTCACGTTCCCATGTAGATACATTCACTAATTTTGACGTGATGAACGAACAAAGAAATACCATTTTCATTATATAGATACATATAATTTTTCACACATAATACAAACAAATATTTACATGTTGTTTCTTGTTTTGGTAGCATTATGTATAGATCTACTATACACTAACAAATAGTTGTTGAGTGGCTTATAGTTTCTAAATAGGAAACTGATGTATACTAACAATTTTCAAGTACAGACTAAATCTTAAAAACGCCTTTCAAAGTTTCGAAGATATGAGGACCTTGTTGTTGATAAGACGAGTATTTAACTTCGACTATTTAAATGCACTGACAAGCTGATTTTTACAGCCACCTGACAGCCAGACGGAAGAGCAACCAAATTAGTATCAACATTGTATTTTGATAGTTCAAAATGAACAAGTTATTACTGTTCTTATTTGTGGGTAAGTATATTTATGTATTTACGTCGTGTTGACAATACAAATCTTAAAATTAAGAAGAATATATTTAAATCAACACCAACACTAATTTTCTCTGCAAGCAGGCGGTAGTTAGATATAATTCAGCAGATTTAAGATGAAGTTGATGACTAAGTATTTTGATTGAACAATTTCTTATAATTATTACTATATAAAATAAAATGATTTTCAAATATTCGTTACAATCATTTACTGTCAAGTAAATGTGTTATTTTCATTATAAGTAAAATTAAGTTATAATTTAATCAGCGTATAAAATAGTACACTATAAACTTGTACATATATCGTATATACTTGCAGCTGTGATGATCATCAAATCTATGAGTTTAAATGCCAAGCGGCGGACAAGAGAAGTAAGTGCTGAGACATCAACATTTGCCGAAGATCAGGGTCATTTAGAGTCTACCACCACGACGAGCCCTTCTACCGTGTCAACAACTGAAGATGGGTAGAGGCTTTTAAAATGATTTATTCTTAATTGGCATGTAATAGTGTATATTTATCTTTTGCGAGTTGATAGTCTTATAACATTAATAACAAATAATAGATTGATTATTTACAATAGAAAAATGAATTAATGTCAATATAAAAGTCATAAAAAAGAATTATAATATATCTTGGATTATGTATTCTTGGTATTGCGGATCGCTGGTAGCATCAATACAGTAGTTAGTTCGGGAAATAACTGAACAGTAAATCGTTATTTGTTGTTTCGTGTAAATGAAGGATACACCAACCAAGTTCTCTAGAAGTGGCATGCATTCGCTATAACATTCATTCTTAACTTATTATTTGTATGTTTGTTTTATAGATTTATATCATCTTTTATCACGTTACATGTCAGTGTATAATTTCTAAACGATACTACATTTTTTTTCTTTTAGAGAGTCTACTCCATCGCCGTATCAAATATTGATATGTATAGTGAAATGCCCGTTGATATCAGACAGTAGTCCTGCCTGTGGCTCTGACGGCACCACAGTTGGTTTCTTCAAGTGTGTAAAATCTTGTGGCGATAGTGAGTGTCATTCCATACAGTATTATATATAATAAGAGTTATTATAAGAAACGACAAGACGTTCGGGCTTTCACCTGATGGTAAGTGATACGCCTGTTCATACCAATGAGGCGCTAGTTAGGGTGGTACACATTGAGCCATATTCGACTCGTCGTCTTGAGACATTGTGTTCAGTATCATTAACCTAGTAATTTCACTAGGTATATCGCCGCTTAAACGGGAACACAGTAATTTTTGCACTTCCGGTAGCATAAAGATGTCTATGTGAATGTTTGAAAGTAGTTTAACCCCGATTAATTTAATATATAATATCTTGATATCAGAAATTAAGTTACATAGTAATGTTTGATTACAGTTTTTGGTTGCACGGGACTGTTATTCGCTATGGTGCCATCTAAGGGCAACTAGCAATAAGAGAAAACAAAAAAAAATTATGGAAGAGTACATACACGAGTCGATAATTATAGTGATCGGTTTAATGATTTCTTATAGTATATTGTAGGGGTTTTGTTTGAAAAATGAGTGGAGTTACTTAAAAAAAATTCAAAATCTTATAAATTTTAATTTATAATCCATACATAATACATTTTTTTTAATTTCAGATGAGAACATGAATTCAACGACACCCTGTCCAACTTCCACAACGGAATCATTAACATTATTATAAATATCATTACCGAATATATTTCTATCGTTAATAACAACGGTATACAGTAGATCATTTTGTTTCCAGTAAGTTTGTTAAGTTTAATAAATACTATTATAAAAGGTTCGAATACAGTACAGTTTCGTACTATGATTTGAAGATAAAGATTCAAAGATATTACTTGAAACAAATACATTTATATACTAGAATTAAATATCCCATAAAATTTATAAAAAAAAATTCTTTGTATTTATTATATACGGTTAAGTTATTAACGACTTATTTGTTTTACTATTGCAAAAGAGACTTCTATACGAAGGTTATGGTATACGAATATTCTAAAACAAATATAGTCATATTTGTGAATTTTTCCAAATTTACCTGCTGTTAGTTAATACAGTAAAAGAAATAGGATATTTTTAATGGCGGTGTGAGATGTTCAATATAGAATTTTACTCAATGCAACTAGCACTAATATTGGGCGAAAATAATAGTATTCTTGGGCTTTATTGAAAAAAAGTATAAAAGCTTATACTATCGCTGCATCCACACATACACAGTAACATTTATATTTGCGGTTAGTTTGAACCGGTTACCGGTGATTTACGATATAACTGTGATTCGCATTAAGGCGAATTGGAGTTATTTTGTGCACAAAACATTAAAACGAGAATTTTAGGCTAAAGACCTACCCCCAACTTTATTGACACCATTAAAAGTTACAAAAGAATCTCTCTCAGCTCTGTTTAATTTCTTTCATCTTCTTACACTTTAGGTAGCTAAATTGAAATTTAGACTTTCTTTGGAAATTCGGCTCAATAACTTTAGTCATCGTGATATACTTGTTCCATTTATTAAAACTATAATTTTTGGTACAACATGTTTTTCGTCAAATTAGTGCTATATATAATTTATTGCTCTATTGACGACATTATCCTAGTTATTGATCGGGAGTTGGAACAGACGTCTACTTTGCATTGTGCGTAATAATTTTAAAGCAGTCATTGGAATAAGATATACAATGATTTTCACCATTCTATGCACACGTGAAAATGTCTCCAATAAAATGACTCTTGAACCAGGTGGTAGTTGAAGCAAGTGTGCCACTGTGTCAAGGCCTTTTTGTATTAGTGCAATACACACAGCAACTAGATATAGTAAACATTATAACTATGTTAACGTAACTTTTCTCATTTAAATATTAATATTTGCTACTTCATATAGGTATATATGTACTGTCTAGTCAAATAAGAGAAGTTATACTGTGGTCCGGATTGAAGAGCGTCGTAGCTAATGCAATTGCTGGAATGAGACAACATGCTGTCTCAAGTGACGAGGACAATGCGATGCTGTATTTATCGTTCTAATTAGTGCAATGTTGTTATGGGCAAGCGTATTAATTACTCGTAACATCATGTGGACGTGACAAATTCCTAAATTTATACCTTTTTACATGTCTGTATGGTATGCTTGCCACAAATATAATACATTATACGCGGTGCTTTATCTACGAATGAACGAATCGTTGCATGCGTAATACCGTGTAAATACCGAAGACATTGATCTTACAACATTAGATGGTTTTTACCATCTCATAATATACGTTATAATTTAGATAACAGTTAATTATTAAAGTGACCATAATTGATAATATCTATAGTAATATTTTCGAATAAATTATGACTAATATTAAATACAAGAAAGTCTTTTATTTATGGAATCACGTACTTTCTTATAATCGTATTCATAATATGTTTAGTATATCTTGTACGTTGTATGTATTTTTTGTGTAGGCAAAAAACTTCATAATTATATCTGAGAATTGTATTTTTCCATATGCTTTTAATAATTTGTTTAATTAATTTATTTTTATTAGTTTAATTAGTTGATCAAAAGTCTAGAGCTAGTAGCCAATTGCAAATACAACTAGTCTCAACTAAATCAATTTTCTATTTCATTTAACAAAGGGATGGATATGCCTGCCCATGACAACGTGGCGCTGCTTAGGACACAACACCACATCGTGCTCGTTGCCTTGACACATTAGATGTTAAGTCTCATCACGACAATAATTACACTAGTTGCAGTGCTCATCAAACCGGAACACAGTAGTTTGCACACTGTTTAGCGGCAGAAACAGGAGCTGCGGTGGTACCTATCTAAACGGTTACCGGCAACAAAGAACTACCACCTGCTATATTTTAAATATAGATTAAGTTAAATCTTAAGTTATATAGTTAGGTTATAAACAGTTATATTTAAACCTACAACGTTAGTTTGGGTAGTAAAATATTGCTTTGAAACCTAATTTATGTAATGATTCCCCTGTTTACTGGAATTTTTGTGTCATTGTACCGGTTATATTATATTTAATGACTAGATGTTGGTCAGATGGAGAAACCCAGCTCATTTATTGAATGATATTTCAATCGATAGTTATATTAGCTAGCTCTAGCGAGTCAAATGATAAGACAAATTATTAATTTTCTTAATAATATATTTCCAGGTACGGAAGCATTTTCGCACGTCAATTATGTTGAGAATACGTCATCTTTCAGTTCTTTATTTATTAGAAAAGCTAGCGATTCTTTATTTCATAAGTTTATATTTAAACTAATGAAAACAGAATAAAATTGGAGGACCTGAATTCGTCTTCTTTAAGGGAAAGATGACTTGAAATAGTATAACGTCTTAAAGGCGTAAACTCATCTCTGAACAAATCTAGTGTTAAATTTTAAAATACTTTATTTGCCGAAATGTATTTAATTGGTTCTATGCCATTTAAAGAGCTACTTGTATGAATCGTTAAGTATTGCGAATAGATTTGCATGGTTAGCATTTATTGTTCTTCAGTTGTATCGATTGTGTGGTAATTTCGTATAAATACAATTGATGCTATATCCTCATACAAAAATAAATATATTTATGTTCATGAAAATCAATAATTAAAGATATATTTTTTTTTATTCTGTATCTGATTTTACTATAAAAATAAATATTGCTTCCAGTATCTGTTATTTGATATTAAGAGCGATATACACGTATCTATGAAAATGACTATTAAGTTAAAATTATTTATTTTTCATGTAAACATTAATCTATTGAGTTTTGATTTACTATTAGTGTCCACTGTTAAATATAGTGCTCCTTAAAATATTTTTATGGAGATGTAGTGCCACCTGCATCCTTGCGATCTTCACCAGGTCATCGGTTCATCTGGAAATGTATCTCATTCCGTAATAATAACTCTTGAATAGGGACAATCCCTATGACTAATAAAATGTTTGTTAGATTGTCATTTGTATTATATATATATATCAGTCATAGTTAAAACGTCTTTTAACTATATATATAATTAAAAGACGTTATTAGCACTAACACGACTTAATCGTGTTGGCCGATTTGTTTATATATAACAATTTTAAATGTTATGATTAACTTGAAAACTTGTTTTTTTTTACAATGTCAAAACAATTATGTATGTCGCTTTACATAGATAGCGAAAAGGTAACTTATTACTTTCAAGTGCTGGTTTATTTAGTTTACATGTTAATTTTTATTCAAAATATTCAGGTAATTAGTGAATATGAATGAAAAACATTAGTAAATGGAAATGTTTAAAACTGTGTTACATATTCTAAGTGTTTTAAATAATTTTGTTTGTTTTGTAAATTGTTTAATTACTTTCCTGTTCAGGACAGTGTAAATATACGCTGGGGATTTACACTTCTCAAATTATCTTTAAGTCATGAATGTTCTGCATTGGGTTGACTGGTGATGTTCTCTGTATATCGAAACTTTCTTTTTTATACAATCCTAGTTATTTTTGTGCTCAGTTTTAGTTTACATTATTTTATATTTACATTGTATTACATACTTAAGTAATTTATACTAATATAATAAATTATATAATGACTGATTTCCATATTTTTTTTTGAGTAATAAGTAAATAAATTTATTATCTATCGTGTATAAAGTTATTACCACGCTACTAACTTATTTTTTTTTTGTATAATAATACACAAAATGCCGATAATAAGATAACACATCATTATTAGCAAGAAGACTGGTACTTCTCATACGAGATAAACGGGTCGCGATCGGCGAGCGTTGCTTATAAGCATTGGTGGCGGTCACCATCGGCCAGTGACGCCAAGCGACCAACCAGATAACTCTATCTATATAAATTCCTGTGTAAAATAACTTAAAGTTGTACAATATGAACAAATTTTGCGTGATAATATTATTCGGTAAGTGAAAATATTTAAAAGACAACATTCAAACGGATATTTCTCTTACTTAGTGATTAAAATTGTCCAAAAGCTCTATTGCTTATTTCTTTTACGATATCACAAACTCTTCCTTTATGTATGCGATTTTATAGTTATTCTACAATAAGCGTGATATAAGTTATTTTTGAAACTCCAAGTTAACCCACGACAATGTGTCATTAAACTTAATGTGTTAATGTTTATTCCGTATCTTATATTAGGGATTTGTGCTTAAAGAAATATGTGGATGTTATATTTCATAAAAAGAATAATAAATTTAATTGTTTGTTATTAAAAAAAGGATGAGATCTCATTATTAAATTGTATTAATAAAGGTATACAGTTAACAAAAGATATATACATACAAATAAATATACATGTTTGATGTATTACATCAAACATGTATATTTGAAATAAATGAAAATTATAATACGTTATTGATGGTGGTTCCATAAATAAATAAAAAAAGACACACTTAAGGCAAAAGTATCCATGACAACCACGAATTTGTACTCATTCGTCTCTTTTTTTTTCTTTTAGTACGACAAAGAAGTGAACATGTAAAAGTTAATACTTTAACTTTTATAATGATAATAAGTTTCTTAAAGTTGTGTAATATAACCTTTTTATATAAGTTATTTTTTATTCTCCATTATATTTAAATTTAATAAAGATGTCAGACATTATTTTAAAGGATAAGCAGAAAGAATACAAGCGACATGTTTTGTTTACATGTGTGTATATATCAAGGTCAAATATACGTAAATGTGAACAAAAGTATTAAAGAATCAAACCACGTTTTTATTTACTTAAATTTTTACTTAAACATTCTTTTATATTGTTTGTTTGTAAGTTTTCTATATCAATTTTATCAAAATATTATTAAATAACTCCAAACGGTTTTATTTTTTCAGTTGCGTTTGCAAATGCTGCTTTCGGAATCAATATCAGGCACAAAAGGCAGACAGAAGGCGATGACGATAGCTTAGAAGATAGATACGGATGGTTTAGACCGTCATGGGAGTATCCTACACAAAGACCAATATGGCCAACGCAGACCCCGGATTTAAGGTTTCCCAACCAATGGTCTTTTCCCAATCAATATCCTGACCCCGGATTTTATCCCGGACAAGGATTATTTTCTAATCAAGGACGGTTCCCAGATCAAAGACCGTTCGATAACCAAAATATATTTCCTAACCAAAATATGTTTCCTAACCTAACCTAACCTAACCAAGGACTGTTACCTAATCAAGGACAATTACCTATCCAAGGACAATTAACCAACCAAGGACAGTTATCTAACCAAGAACAGTTACCTAACCAAGGACAGTTCCTTAACCAAGGCCGAACTCCTGGACAGGGATCATTAACATCAACTCAAAACCCAATCGATGAGCAAGTTGCAATTGTTTCTTAATAATTCTCTTAATTAATAATGGTTTTAGCTTTTTAACATTATTTACTTTACAATGGAGTTTCAAGCGTTAACCTGATTATAACTGAGATAATGAATTCTGTATATTATATGTAAATACTAAATGCTAATAACGAAATAAAATTTTAGCTCCACCACAACGTTGTCGCCGCAAAATAACCCAACAGTACAGAATTGTATCAGCAGCTGTCCTGTGACCGCAGAGTACAACCCAGTGTGCGGTACCAACATGGTCACTTATCCTAACCCTGGACGTTTACTGTGCTCACAAGCCTGTGGAGTCAGTAAGTTAAACTTTTATGTATGGTGGAAATTATTGTATAGCACTTGAGACTAAGTACTTGGCAAAGACAAGCTTGTTTATCTATTTTAAAGTGTAGAACTTTGTCAGTTATTAGATAAGGTATTGGTAAGTTATATGGGCTAGCCTAAGCAGTTACCAAACATGTAATGGTCAAAACATCCAGGAGGTTTATATTATGTTATAGTTTGAAATATCATGCAAATAGATGCGTTCATACTAAAGCAAAAAATCAGAGGTTTTATAAAGATGTCACGAAGTATCTTCAAGGTTAAATACATATAACTATTATGACGACAGTACGTAAAAGAAGAATAATCATATATAAATAATAACGTCACATAAACGTTGCCTTGATCTAACACAAGGAAAAATTATTTATATTAAAGCAAGTATATTTTCTTAGGGGCTCATTGTTAAGGTTATGATGTAAGTGTATTTTAAATCCAAATATCTAAAATTGGTGTCTCAGTTGCGTAAATGCGACAAAATTTCAAAATCACATGATAACATACACATTAATATTACATCAGTAGAAACATTTAGGTACGTATTCAATGTCGTATAAACAGGTTTTTAATGGAGTTCTTGTTGATTAAAATTATAAAACTGCATTAAATCAAAATATTTACGGTATTGTATACAGTATTTCTTAACATAATAATCACTAGCTGTTTCTCGCTTTGCTAGTTCTAATATAAAATTAGACTTAAAAATTATCTGAAATATTTCTTGAGAGCGACTGCAATCGCAAATAACTTTCAATAGCAACCGTTACTATAGCAACCGCGTAAATAATATGAAATAAACGTTTATAAAAGTTAATTAAAAATAAAATTACGAATTGATCTATGAAGTTCTAAAAATGTATGGCCTATTAACCATCACAACAAACTCACACGACATCAAATCATTTCGTGTTGAATCTTACGTCAACACGTTCACTAGTTTTCACGTGATTGGCGAATAGAGAAAACCCATTTTCATTATATATAAATATATAGATTTTAAGTCTTGAATAGGAATTATTTTTACATCTTTTAACTTGTCAATATCAGTTTGATGCAGATTTATGTTTGTTTAGGAAATATGATTATGTATCTAATTTAAGATGTGTGTGTAATGTAAAATGTATAATATTGAAAGGTTTTCTTCTTTTTTCAGATGTCAGTCTGTTCCGAACTTCTCCATGTCCGACAACTACCGTTGCTCCAGTCTAAGTAAACTAATTATTGGTCTTAGTCGTAAGGTTATTAAAAGTTTATGTAATGTAAGTGAAAAATAATTAAATGATATCATTTAGAACTGAGATATTTTTCTTCATTTTTAAATAACTTGAACACTCTCTCAGGATGTTAAGCGATAATGAGGCCGTGGATGCTCTTCTCATATATTGACAGTCTAAACACAGTAATGCTGTTGTGGTAGATTTACAATGTGAGGATGGTATCTAACTAGGCGATTCATGAAACCCTACCGCCAACTGAACTCCACAACAGGTATCCCCGGAATTGGACCAGGGGATTAGTTGTTAGAAGAGAAGCTCGTATCGCTGGCGCTACAGAGTCAGTTATTAGTAAAATTAGTGCATAAAAAGTAATACATACAAATATTATCAAAAAATATTACTTCTTAAACGCAGCGACCAAAAATTAAATTTGGCCTCCGATACATGAAAGCGCCAACGTTGCCTGTTTTGCATTGCCTCCTGCTAGTCCGCTGCTTGGAGTTCATGTAGGTTGTGCTTTACGGCATCCTCCCAGCGATACCTGGTGCGGCTGAGAGTTCGGCGGCTAATAGGGGTTCCGAGGTAGCCTTTTTTGAAGCTACATTAATCTCACACCGTTAGCAAATCGCCTATCCAGCGGAGTCCGTGAGCTTCGGCTTCTCCTGAAAAATTTAGTTCATCAACGAGCGTTTCGATTTCTGCATTACGTTGGACTTGCCAATTGCTATCCTCCCTCTGAGTCGGGCCTAAAATGCGACGGATGACTTTTCTCTTTCTAATCACGAGTCGATCTTCTTTTTTAAGCGTCAGTACCAGATTTCGCTACCTTACACCAAGATCGGTCTTATTACCGTTTCCTATACGCGAATCGGTATTTTTCTATTTAAAAGCTTAAACGTTAACTCATTTTATTGAGCGACACTGAAATGGAGGGTATTTTGAAGCCGATTTCCTCTTCACGTGTGTGTGTGCATCCCAGATATTTAAATTTGTCGATCTCCTTGGACGTAACATCATCAGCGCGCAGGTCCAGGCTCGAAAATGGCGAGGATGAACGAGGGCTACAATCTGCTGGCTCTTCATGTGAAACCTATTTCACTATGATGATATATACTATGATCACTAAATAAGATCATAAACTATTATCCTAAATAACAGGTATACATACTAACGTAGAATGGGAAATACGTAAGTATAATCACACTGTCATTTAGCTTTTTAGGATGGGATTAGCGATTAAGGACCAGAGATAGGCCCGGGTAATGGGGTACAACTCCGGGGCCGGTATATTCTTGCAGGTTAGGGCCTCAGTCTGATAAGCCTTGCGAATGGCTAGGTAATATAGGTCCTCACGTTTTTGTCTCGTGATTTTATAGCGTTTCATGTGATGATATTCCGTTTTATCATGGTTGATTCTGAGCCCAATCCTGGAGGCTTCGGACACCAGTGTTAGAACGAAAGACTCCACTTCCTTTTTACTTTCATCTGAGATCGTCAGATCATTCATCCGTACATTGATTTCTAGTCTGGAGACTTTTATCATAGGGGGATCATACCACATAGGAGATTATACGTTTCCTTGCTTTAGTCCGGTGTCTACCTCAGACCCTTGGTAACTTCACCTGCAACTCTAATGAAAATCATATTTACTTTAGTTGCCGCCTTAATTATGGCAATGGGTTTCTGTGAGATGCTAAAGTTGTTATCTATTGACTTATTGTCTTATTGTTACTTATCTTAGGCTACGCTAAAGTCCACGAACAGTCCCCTCCAACGGGATTTCGCCTTGTCGTGGCGGAGGGGCTTAGTAACCGTGGGACGCAATACGCTGAAGCTAAGTGGAACCAACCCGGCCGATCCGCGGCGAAGGGCTGGCCGAAGCGGCCGCTTCAGGTTTGAGCACCGGTTGGATAACTGTAGCTCACCGGAGCGGCCAGGGGCCGCAGTGGCGGCTATATGCTACCCTAGCGGCCAGGCTGCAGGGGCGGTTTCATACCGCCCCTCGCAGCCGAGGTGGGGTCGCGGAGGGAGTACCCTCTGCGGTGAACCGGTGTCGCACCGGAGATGCGGCGGCGGCGTGCCGCGGGGGAAGAGGAGTGTCGGTATTGCGAAGCGCCGTTCTCCCTATCCTCCACGGCCGTTGATGAGTAGCGGCTAGCCCAACATCTCTCCGCCGCCGAGTCAGTAGAGGTTTTCTCCAGTGGTTCCCATGGCCTCTAGGCGACAGGTTCGGGGAAATCGGTCGCCCGCGCAATGAGGTCGAGGAGGGGGCGCGCTGTATGTTCCGGCGCGCCCTAGAAAGGAAGGGTTCATCCCTCTCTCCCGAGGTGGTGCCGCGCAAGCGGCCAGCGCCGGCAGGGTCGCGGTTGAGTGCGCACCCGCGTTCCCGTAACCCTGCCATCATGGCGATGAGGCGGAACATCGTGGGGGTTTTAGTCGGTGCAAGTCCGACATAACTCGTCCTCGCCCCCGCGAGGATGAGTATGCGAAGGCATTTCCCCCATGTTAAAAAAAAAAGTCCACGAACAGTAAATGGATGTTTGCATGTAGTCTCATTCTTCCTTCGTTTCCATGTGTTGCTTCAGGAAGATATCTGGTCTATTTTACTTCGATTTCGAACCCACATTGATAATCGCTGTTAAAAATATTATATAGATCGAATTGAAAATCTCTTTCAACTAGTCGTTTAAAAATGCATCAATATTAACGTTTAGTCATAAAAAAAATCCATAATGCGAAATTCCATTCTGATGGATGATCATAACATCATGATTTTACTTTCAATCACCAGTTAGACAATTAAATTATGAGTCGTCAGCGGGTATTCACTTGTGTTTGGAAATTCTTTAACCGTGATAGGGTACAGTACCTGTAATATAATTATCGACAGGCCATACATCCGAAAAAAAAGGCGACGAAAATAAATATGATTAAATTAAGACACTACCGGATTAATGGATGTAATTAAACGACAATCTTACAGCTAAGCGGATTGCGGATTTATAAGCGACTAATTTGTACAAACCGGAAATGAAAATTATAACGAAAATGAGTCGTAGAGTCAGATCTTAAGGAAGTGTTTAAAACTGTATACTATTAATAATATGACGTATAACTCTATACAGTAATCTGAGAGTTGTTAAAGTTCTTCACATGATTGAAGTATCATTTCTATATATTTTTTTACGTTAAAGTTTCTTGGAATAAAAAAAACGTTAATTGCTTTAAAGATTATTATTCTTAATTTTTTAAATTTTATATATATAATAACAATGTTGAAGGTTTTTTTCAATTATACATTCTGCGCTTCGTTGTTGTTAACGATTTAAAAACTCTGTGCTTACATTAAGTCGTTATAATTTTGATTATTATTACTGTATCTTAATTTTAAAAGATTAGGGTATAATTTAACAGTGTTTTGAACCAAGGGACTTTTCGATGTAACGTTACATCTTACAAAAATATTAAAATGAATTCAAGAAATAAAATAATACTTTTTCACAATGAAATTCAACCGATTATAAATAGACATCTCTATATATAGGAGATATCCATAGATTCATTGAATCATTACGAGATCTCCGAAAATATTACACGTAAACACTAAAAATTCTGTAGAGAAATTGCTCCTGCCGTTCAGAGGTCAGCTAAGAATGGATTTTACAATTTTTTTTCCCTAAAGGGAGTTACGGGGGTGTTACGGGCTGTAAAGCGGGTGGGGAACAACTAGTGTTCTATAAATAAATATACAAGTTGATATTATTAAGCGTAATAACATTTGCAGTATATTTTTTACGCTAACATTTAACAGCAAAACTGTTTAAAGAGTTAATAGAAAATAATGAAACATGCACTGCATAAGATTAAAGTATTGTTTACGTATATAAGAATATTGTTACTCTGAAAGGTGGTTTTCTAGATATGCTAATGAACAGACAGGTGTATGCAGTTGATAACGTACTGCATGCATCTATATTTGTATATATAACATAAAACTGCGCCAAGAGCAACCTTCGCAATCAATTGGTATGTTCATCGTAAGAGTTAGTATATACAAGTATTTTTTTTGTGGTCAAAAGTGTTTAATTCATTCTTATTTTACTTATTTATACTTATGTCTATTAAATGACCTAACGAAAATATTAGTAATCTAATAATTTAAGTTATTCAGATTTACTTCCGCGTATTTTCTCATTGACTCATTGTTTTCACTGTGGTGTAAATGACATTATGTTTTATCCTTAAAGAGACAAAACGGATTTAGATTATGGAAATTGTAACACTAGAAACAAATTCTAATTAGATCCTTGTTCTCCTATACATATGCATAAATTGTTAAACAAAATCCTGCTTGTGCATTTGAAAGGATACTTTTTGTCGTTATTACTTGGTATTCTACCTAACTTATAAGTTTTGTATAGGACACAAAAATAAATGTTTACTACGAAGAGTATTTTTGTGTTTGTTTTTCTTAACCCGAAACAATTAATCGAAGAATTTTGAAATAAAACTATTAGATAACTAACTACTATTTATTTATTAAAAAACGTACTAAAATATTAAATTGAGATTTTTATGTGTTGATTAGTTTATGTTTGTATGCAAGACTTAGATGCTGCGTGCTTGGACATATAAAGTTTATCTTGCCGTCAGAATGCAAAGGAGTTAGTCAAAAAGGTTTACTGAAGTTCTGAGTCATCGCAAACTGTGTCCGTGAGTGTGAGGAACGAAAGGAGGTAGGAGGTTTGCAATGGAGCGGGAAGGAGGGGGTTATATATTGTACGTAAGATCACGTTGGTTGGTTCAATCATTCAATATCTCGCCGGTATGGTGATGCTTACTTAGTTTAGTGATCGATAATAATTCATTCCACTTGCGTCGGCGCATTGTTTCGGATTATCAGTGATGGATAAATACGTATTTGCTTTCGGTATGTTGTATTTTTTTTTTGTTATCAGCAATATATCCAATTATTTTAGTTTAAGTAGTTTTTATAACAACATTAACATTATTACATTAGTCCTAATTATGCAACGCTTGAATTTTTTATTTTTATTTGAATAATACCAAATGTAAGTAAATTGTTTTATTTATTTTATCTACTTAACAAATACTATTACAGACATATTTAAAAAAAAAAGGTGTGTTACCTATTTATACTAAATAACGATTTATACTAATAACTAATTATAGCATATAACAAAAATAAAAATCTTAATACGTATGAAACAAATCTACTCTCTATAATAAATTCTGTAAACGCGTACGAATATATAAAATGTTATATCATCATCTTAATTACTTATATATTTATCTTTATACACGTTGAGTATAGGTGGATCTTATAGTTTGCGTTGGGTAGATAAGAGGATAATTTCTGTCTCCATTATCAGGTACAATCCCGAAAATCCTAATCAGCACCAATACTAACATAATATTATGGCGCTGATTAGGATAATAGGAATATCATTTATTATCTCTATTCTCTGATGACGTTTGTTAGTTATATTGGCTTATATAGCTCATCTAATGCTACGTTCCCGGACCCCGAGTCCATGGCGCATATTTAACCATTTACCATCAGTGTTATTTTTCTCAAAGCATCCTGTGATCTGTTCATCGTATGCTCCATAGAGGCAAATAAACATTGCGTACCTGGATTCTTAAACTTATCTAAATAACAATCTCTCAAGTTACACAAACGGTATACAACTATTCTTTGAGTATTGCTATATAGGTGCTAAATTGACAAAATTACTCAATTTGTAAGTTTAGTTTTAAGTATAGATGAGCACAGATAATTCGAGTGTGGTTTGCATACTCTATCCAAAATCTCTGTGCATCTCCCCGTGATATCCTTAAAGTGTTCATAAATGGCAACTTTATTGTTTTTCAATTTTACTAAGTTCCTAAGTATGTAAAAGCAAGATGTCCATTTTAAATAAATGAACCAGGTTATCGATCGGATCGTCTCATCCCTTAGTTGAAAAATAAATTAATCTAATAATTTTTGTAAAGGTAGTGTATGATATGTCAATATTAGCTAAAACTGAAAACTTTTCCTTCATAGAAGTAGTTGTTACTTCATGAAGTACATATATTTATAGAATATCTTCTTATTATAGTATTCCAGGTTGGGACGATTTTGTTATAATAAAACAAACCTAGGAAGCAGCTTGCCCAAATAACTAGACTGCTGGAACTCCTAAAAACATAGTACATAAGTATTTATACCGTTACCATTAATACAAATTGTAAGAGTTTAGAATAAGTATATTTTTTATATAGTAATAATGATCTTATGAAAGAGGTAAAAACTCTAGTTAATAATGATTACCAAGAAAAGTTTGTTAAAATTAATTCTAGTTTAAAAAGTGTTTTTGGTTAATTTAGAATTATTACACGATTATCTGTCACTATGAAGGTTTATTTAATTTTATTGAAGAGTTTCATTTGCAACTCGAACTTAAGTGTCATTACTGCCAAGAGGCTATTAATATAGCAGGATCTTTGCTGGCTATCTATCTATAGTTCAATTGATCACTGATTATGGTCAATGGTTAAATGGTGAATAGACGTGTATTGTCCCGTTCAATTTCAGAGTTCTGTTACAGAGGAAAATACTGTTAAACGATAATTAAACGTACTTACTTTATATTTAAGGAAAAAATATTGACACGGAATTGCTCGTTGGATAGGCCTTTAAAAGAAAAAAAAGGATCATGTGATCTAGATGACCTATAAATATGTATTTTAAAATATAACAAATAAAATTAAAAATTTTGAAAAAATTAAAATTCAGTGATTTTACTTTTTAGCTGGAAATTTAGCTCTGTTATTTTATATGTAAATATCTTTGAGATTATTACACAATATCTTTTCAGTAAGCTTTGCACGTGTATATAAAAAGTATCTGAAGTTTTTTTTTTACAACTTAACTAAGTTTTTTTTTTATTTTTTTCTAGTGATATCATTCTTTCTATATGCAAAGATCGAATGTCGTAGTTGGTATAAAAACGATAGAGAGATAGCTTTTGAAGATTACAAGGATCCATGGTGGCATTACACGGACAAAGATTCCGAGGAATGGGGCCATCATAGTGGTGATCATGAATCAAACTACAAACATTTAAGGAACTGGAATCCGGATAATGTGTGGTTCCCAGACTTTGACAAATATTATTCTAGCAGGTATGTAAGTAGATGCACCGAGTATAACAAACTATCCATTAACTAAGGGCCGAAGAGTGATGAACATGATATTTATATTTAATGTAAAATTTTTTCTTTACGTGTTTCTATTGCACAGTAGTTAGCAACCTGATTGCTAAAATGTTAATATTCTTACTATTCAATTTACTACTACATATGTACGCTGCTTATCGTAGCATACCTTTTATAATAGGGGACATGATTATTTAAATTATTTTCGCTAACTATAACGAGTCGATAACGGAAAATTCAATTTACCCTCGACATTGTTCTTGATAGAATATATACTTAATATTTGTTAAGTTCTTATTAATGTTACGTCGATTATTAGGAAATTAACTGAGAATATTCAGCTTTTTATGAGAGCAATATTTAAACAACGTGGATCAACTAAAATGATGTCATTATATATATATATTGCTCAACAAATATACTAGTTTTTGAAGATCGATTCTAGTACAATTAAGACACTACAAATGTATCTTTTGAGATAGTAGATCATGCAGGTGAAGGTAAGGTCGTGTGGGAACCGATATATTCCAAGAAGAATAAGTTTTGGACAACGTGTGACCTGCACCAACCCACAATTACCCATAAAAAGTCATTGAAAAATAATTTTTCAATGCGACTGCAACGTCGCAACATTGAAAAATTATTTTAGAATAGAAAGACCACTTTGTTGTGAGTGACCTAAGAGCACTGCACTGTCTCGTACATACCCAGTCGGTGCAAGCAATCTTTCAAGGTTATAAAAGAAAAACAAGAGCACATTGCAGTAATGATCTAAAAAATGATCAAGCGCGGTTGGGAATAACCAAACTTTTTTCATATTAAAATGCAATATAAGTTAAAAAAGTCAGTATACTCGGTTATTCCCATAGTTGTAATGAGAAATGTACATATATGTGAAAAAAAAGAGTAAAGAAGCAGATAAGAGACAATATAAATTAGTATACCGTGTATTAGGAGACCGCTTCCGAAATCGATGACAGACGATAGTACTAATGACACCTTTGATGATAGGACGGAAAAAAACCGATACTGATTAAAAAATCTTATATTTAAAACGTTTTATTAGCATTATTTACACTCTATCATGTTAGTACAGCTAAATGAAACGATAGTTTCATAAAAATACATTACTTAAAAATGTAATTATTAACAAAATTATGTAACACATCGATTTAAATGCTCCGTGGCCCTATGAAATAAGGTTCAAATTAAAACCAAATACATCCGTAGCGTAAATAATGCAAATAAAACGTTTTAAATATATGATTTTTTTTAATCAGGATCGATTTTTTTTTGCCGTCCCATCATCAAAGGTGTCATTAGTACTATCGTCTGTCATCGTTTTCGGAAGCGGTCTCCTAATACACAGTATTTTCTTGATATTAAAATTGAATGTAGAATAAATATAACAATCATTATAAAAAATCAATGCTAACAATGTAAATAATCTTAAAATCTCTAATATCAAAAGAAATTCTTATTGTTTTGTCCACTTTATTTTCATAGTTCTACGACGAGTTCAACGAAGCAGCTGACACCTACTCTGCCACCAATAAATGTTAAAGAGTGCATCAGACAATGTCCGACTACTTCAGAATATAATCCTGTGTGCGGAACAAACAGAATTACTTATCCTAATATAGGACGCCTCATTTGTGCTCAAATGTGTGGAGTTGGTAAGATTTACTAAATAATAAAACATATAATCCTGTAAAGATTTGGAATTATCGGATAAACTTAACATTGAATATCATAAAAGGTAATGAATTGATTAAATATCCTATGGAAATAAATGTCAACATCCCTTAATCTGAAATTATTAAATTTTTTTGGATAAATTGACTACTCGGTTCTTTCTCGTCCTCTAATCGTATTCGTCATGTCTGAGGGTCGTGACTACGTCCACTCACCCCTCTTGTCCTCATGATGTTTTGCTATCTCGTCTTATCTCCGGCTACTCAGAGAGCATCGTAGACTGTGTAGTCGAGTGTGTTGTCGATCTGGTAAGACCAACGCATTTGGTTGTAGCCCCACACACCCGGACCTCCCACCTTTAGGGTCGGAATTCTGTAAAATAAATTTTCAACTGACTTCTAAATAGCAGAAGCAATATTTATACCAAATTTTGAGTGTCTATATTTAATAATTTCGGATCTCTCGCGATAAGACAAAGAATCTCTGTGTATCTTCCTATTTATATAGATGTCTATTTATAATAGGTAATTTTTTTGTGAAAAAGTATTATTTTAATTATTGAATTAATTTTAATATTTTTTTAAGATGTAAGGTTGCATCGAAAAGTTCCATGTTCATTGGACGTGGATCCAAGTACAACAGAGAACATTCCGACTGAACCCGATTTGCAACGGCAATGTATTGAAGCTTGTCCAACGACGTCGGAATACAACCCCATATGTGGTACAAATAATGTAACTTATCAAAACAGGGGCAAATTGGAATGCGCCAAAGCCTGCGGCGTTGGTGAGGAATAATATATTTTCTATATTATCATTGTCTTCCTCTTTACGTTTCGATGAACTCATCGATCGTTACATACAGAACTCTGTATGTAACAAAATCTTCTATATATAACAAAAGAACTTGTTTCTATAATAATAATTATTTACCGGTTTGATTGTTATATTATTTGATGAAATTTAATAGAAAAAAATACGGTACTTCCATCAAAATAAATTTTTTTGGTGTATGTCTGTTACTTTGAACTAGTAAATAAAACGGTACACTGGTTCTGTTGTAACTGTCACTATCAGATACATCATTTTCTCAAAATCCTATATTTACTTGATTTTAGCCACAACTAAACGCTAAAACGTTGGAAAAGTTGGTAAATCGGATAGTAATCAAGGAAGGTCTGTTTTACAGTGATAGTCTCGGGATCTCTCATTGAAAACTACTACTGCAGCGCTTATTTCCCTTGTCTATTGAAATTGTGTCAATATACTGTGTTCTACTTTAAACGACGTTATAACTGTGTCAGGCTAAGAGGGTAATATTGTGTGCAAACAACCTTCATATCGTTACGGAGATATAAATCACCGCGACCTCTGACAGACTCTTTTTGTTGTATTGAAACGAAATGATGATTAAAGGCTTACGAGCCATGTTAAATTTATAACTTTATAGTTATCATTGACGATATTGTGACAAGGCGGCATGATCATAGTACAATTCAGTTATCGTTTGACGACTCCGATGATACTTGCTACACAAGTTTATCAGTTGCAAACCTGACTTACAATAGAATGAGTCTAGACAAACAGGCAATTATATCTACATGCCCTGGTTAGTTGGGTATTTCTTTATATATTAGTTTCTCCGGAAGACGTATTTTACATCTCATATTTATCATAATTACTTAAGTTATTATCCTCATTCCGCGTTGTTTTAAAATCAAACTAGTGTACGATCTGCAACTTTATCCATGTATAGTATGGCAACATTGGTTACGTATTTTTATGTCAAAAAATTTAATGAAAATTAACTTTTGACCTTACAGATGTAGAACTTAAAAGATTGAGCCCCTGTCCCGAACCAATTACTACAATGTCACCTGTTAGTGAAGATCTGGTTAGCTCAAGAGATGAACTAACGTGGACAACTAGTCCGAACAATGATGTACTCACACGGTCTACTGAAACAACTGATAAACCAAAATTCACTATATCACAAGATATACTTAATAATATTTTTAACATACCGGCCACAGATTCCAATGAGGCTGATATTGATATTAGACTAGGCGAATAACATTGTGGTTATTAATTTTAAATAAATTATTAAATAATGTAATAAAACAGGTATAATCAATAAATCTTATGTTTTTTCTACTACATATATTTTTAAAATACAATATAACCTCATAATTATATTTTCGTTTATAACGCACTGAAAACCACAGACTGGAAATCTTAATAGTGCGGTTTTAACTTTTAAAAGCGAAAATAAAATGTATTTCGTATAAGACCTTTTCTTATTTTTGTTTTGTTTACGGCTAATAAAAGATATACTTATAATAAACAAACTAAAACGTAGATTTGCCGCCGCACAAGTAAATAAATCAAACTTGATACAATGTTCATACTTATTCTCGTCTGCTTGCAAGCTTAAACTAAATCAATTGAATTAATTTAAACTAAATTAAACATATTTAAACAGAGGTTTTTAATGACAGTCTACGTAATTACATAAACGGTTACATATATACATACAAAATCATACTTATATATAACGAAACATATATATATTTATTAAAATCAGACAAATTTTCAATGAATTAATAATTTATATACAGGTTCGTAAAGAAACGTGTTTACAAAAAGAAGAGAGAGTAATCTTTATTATAAACCAAGACACAACAACGACGAAACTTGGAAAAACGACGTGACAGAAATGCACAACGGGCAATCTTATTTTATATGCGATTTTATTCAAACAACCTTTAGATGGACCTTTTTAAAACGTAGCCAATGTCTGGTGTGGTTAAAGAACTAATTAAAAATATATACATGTACATAAGTATGCAACTTAACATAAATTATAGGGAAAAAAACTAAAACCTGTAGAGGTATTCATTATGAAAGATAATGTTTATTTATAATATAACTCTTTAATGGATTGCGTATGTATCGTGTATGACTTATATAATTGGAAAGCTTAGGTAGTGACTTTTCTAAAAAAATCGATATCTTATTTTTATATTGTCTTTTTGGCGATCTGGAATATTATGAAGTCGAAACATAACAAATCATCAAATGAGAAATTATGTAAAAAAAAAAGGAAAACTATGCAGAATGTATGTAAAGAAAGAAATACATAAACATTCCTATGAAAGCAAATAGGCGGCTTAATGTGCAGTTAGAACTATGGATTCCTGTGCTGCTGCTGTGACTTTTGTTGTGCACTTTGAGAAATTACTAAAAATCTATATATTACAATGTTTGAAATTTTATAACATTATAATATCATAAACAATTGTTTTAGATTCAAGCTCATCGCAGGTATGTTTATTATTTCAGTAAATATCCAAAGTTCAGGTAAGTTAATTATTTCACAATGTGTTACAAATGTATGACGAAATAATCTTTGTGAACAAATGAAAATTATGCATTTTTAATTGCTATATCAATAAAAATTATAACATGTTAATGCGGTAGATCGAGAAAATGGCTTGATAGAGATTTTTTGTAAATTAGTGTAAATATTACAGTTTTAAATGAACCAGTAATCAGATAAATGAAGGATAATAAAGTGGCCATCGTAAATTCTCTCCTTAAGCAAACATAACCATCATCGAAACTTCACATGTGGCCTCGGAGTAGAAGTGGTTAACTACTACGTTATGGATGTAGTTAATAGTCTTTAGGTAATAAAAGAAAATGTAATATTGCACGGGGCATACTGTTGCAGTTAAAATGTCAATTGTCGAGTACACGTTATCGTTGTTTAGTCGCTTTTGTTAATGGGATGTTTAAAATAAAATGGATTAGTTACGGTGATTCGATAAATTAATATATTAATTACTCTATTGACAATCTGTTTTAATATTTGTATATAATAAAACTTAAATTATTTGTGAACTAAACAGACGAGCCTTTATATATGTATATATTATTTACTACAGTCGCTGGCCGTGAGAGCAATCTCCACCGCAAATGACAACACACTGTAGCAACCGTATAATAAATATATTGAAGGATCTATGAAAGTGAAAAAATAAATAGTCTATAACGATCTACAAATCATTTCGCGTCCATAGGTCAGGTTGCTATGTCATTATGTTCACTAGTTTTGACGTGATTGGAGAATAAACAAAACCCATTTTCTTTATATATATATAAATATAATGGAAATGTTTTTTTTTATTTATGGATATATATAGAGATTTTCACACCAAAAAAAGGAAAATAGGCACAATGAACGCACCAAAAGGCACTCTTAACGCTCACAGCCTTTATTTTGGACCCTTTATTAGAAGAAACCCGGATTTCAAATAAATACTCAATAATGATTAATTAGTATGATACGAGATATTAGTAGATGGGGAAACCGTTCAGTTTAATGATCCCATTTGGATTGGAATCTACCCCATAAGTAAATGTAGTAGTTTAAATATTCCAACAAATTCTGGACATTTCACATCCAGGACATTTCAAAGCCGATTAGTTTTTTTTTATAAAATTCCTGATTAGTCACATCACGGGAATGCAGTTATTATTTATACCTTAATGTTTGCATTTCGATTATTCTTTGTATGAAACTAACAATTAAATGAATCATTCAGAGTTTGACAATTTCTTAAATCGAAAGTAATATACATATTCAAATGGAGTTATTATCATGATGATATGAAGTCACGACTTTATTTGTATGAACAAAAATAAGTCTCGTTATTCCTATTTATCTAACGTATAGAAAACCATAGCGAAATTCCTTTCTTACTTGTCATATTTTGTGTAATTCGTGATTAATCATTGTACACTGCATTTCGTACAATTATTCTGTAAGGGATTAGTCATTTGTTAACGTTTACCTTGAACTATATCCGTTATTGAAAGTAAGAGATAATGGCGTAATGTGCGTTTTGATCTCCATAAGTCATTATTAAAAGTGGAATTCTGAATTATTCATTGGTAGGTCTCTGTTGCCGGAGAACGTCTAGGTAGGTACCACCGTCAGGCCTCTAGTTTCAGACTTGTAGGAATAGGACTTAGGTATGCCCTCCCTATAATAAAAGGCGAATAAAAGGGTTCAGGAGTTTCGCAGGGGTTGTGGGTGGGAGCTCTTATCGCTTAACAAGCGAATCTGCTTGGGAAAACGTATTGCTCAGTGATGGTGTCTAGGAGGTTTAGGCTCCTCCTCAGAGATGGGCACCGGTGCGTTCTGTAAGAGATCCCGGAGCTTCTCTGAATGCACAGATGCAGAGCACCGAGGGAATTTTAGTGAGTAAGAATCTCAAATAACCCTGACTTCCCCTCAGAAGCAGGGTATCTTTCGAAGATTGTTCCCCCGAAACCAAAAAAAAGAAGTAGGTACCATCGCAGCGTCTATTTCTACCACCAAACAATATTGTGCAAACATTACGTGTTCCGGTTCGAACGGCGTTGTAGCTAGTGTAATTACTGGGGTAACGAGACCTAATATCGTATATCTCAAGGGGACGAGCGCAAAGTGGTGCTGTGTATAACATCCTAACTAGCGCCTCGTTGTTATGGACAGGAGTATCTCTTACAATCAAGTGGACGTTTCGCTCGTTTCATTGCCTTGTAGAATAAAAAAAGAAATTTTTTGGCAAAATATCTTTACTGTATACTTTAACTTTACTTCTAAAGTCTCAAAACGATGAGTACAATGTGGTACATGGTGCATGGTGGTATAACATCCTAACTATTTACTATCAGAAACATACTGGGCATGTCGTTATGTCGCGTAATAAAAAAAACCACTATGACTAAAGTATATACGAGGAGGGATCAAAAAGTAGTTAGAATGAGATGGAATATAATTACTATTAATAACTTAATAATTTATTTTTCTACATAGTCTCCGAGTCTCTCTACACACCGAGTCCAGCGCTTTGCCAAGGCTTTAATCCCTTTCAAAAAAAAGTTTCGTCTTGATCCTGTAAAAAGCTTTCCACTGCATCCATCACCTCGTTATCGTTTTCGTACCTGTTTCTCCTTAAGTATTTTTTCAATTTGAGGAACAGGTAAAAATCGCTAGGCGCCAGATCTGGTGAATGAGAAGGGTGGTCAACCAATTCGAAGGCAGCTTGCTGAATGGCAGCCATCGCAACTGCCAACCTGTGCACGGATGCGTTGTCGTGATGAAACAGCACGCCACTTCGAAGTTTCTCTTTGCATCGCAATGAATCTCTTGCGTCGTTAACATTTTTAAACAAGTTATTTAATAACGACTCGCACTTCTTTTTTCTCCACTTTGGAGAACACGTACCGACACGAAGCAAACAAATGACTACATTCAGAAAAGAACAAAAGAGAATCGAAGACTTTTTTCTTTATTAATGTTACAAATATGTATCTGAGCTATGCCAGTATTTATTTATTTTTCTTACCAAGGAGTATATATGTCGTTCTCATTACTTTTTGATCTTTCCTCATATAATATAAGTATACTTGTAAGTTCGAAGTAAATCAAAAAAGATATATATATATAAGTTAGTTCGTACTATATATAAACTTTTGTCATAAATCGGTGACTAAGAGATTGGTTCTTTTATCAATGAACTACTCATGAAACAAAGTAGATACAGTGAACCATTACAACTCATTTTAATTTCCTATTTTGTATTTATTATCGGTGTTAATAAATCATCAATGTATGGAATTGACATTGGTCTATCAAAATGACAATATCCGACAATTTAATCATACATGTAGGGACCGCAATAATGTGAGTGCTCTAAAACATAAATATTTAACGTATTTGTTAAGGTCACACGTCATCAGGTTACGTGTTTTCTAGTAAACCTTATGAAATATGCTTAAACCAATATTTTTGTACACGTCAAAGACCAATGGTATGTTTTCCAACTAAGTACCGAGGTCAAGTGTGGGCCCTTGTATTAATATAATATTACATACAATTTTTTTACTAGAAAGATTAACCACATTTTTTCGACGATATATCGTAAAGAGTATATAACAATGTGGTGCTAGGTAGGACGATATACACCACATCACATTCTACTCGTTGCCTTGAGACATAAGATGTTAAGTCTCGTTAGTAATTTCACGGACTATAACATCCTTTAAACTAGAATACAGTAAAGTTTGCACACCACTGATTGGCAACAGGAATAGGATCTGCAATGGTACATACATAGATAGTATCTAGCAAAGATTCCTACCAACAAAGTATTGATATATTGTATGTTATATTTAAAATACTAATTTTTAGCAAAGAGTTGCAAAGGAAGTAATTTCGACTTATTTGTAATATTTTACGAATAAGTTACAACGGTAATGTTTACGACTAATATTAATTACATAAATTGCATATATCATATGATAATTACTTAATAGTGTTTAATTACATAAAAGTGCTTATTTAGAGCGCTTGTGAAATTTTATTAGTGCACAGAAGTTTATCCTTTCGATAATACTTTGTTGATAACAAAATGTTATTCAATTGATTAATAATTGTGGCGATACTAATTTGGTGCATAAAAAAAATCTTTCAACGAAAACTTTCGTAAGTGGATCTTTGTGGTATATATTGTTGGTCGTGATTTTTAGTGAAATCAGCGAATATCTAATACTAAATTTTGTTATGTCTAATACAAATCAAAATTCAATTTCGAGGTAATTAGTAAACGTAATATATATTTAACAAATCTGAACTCTGCTTTTTGTTAATTTGCTAATCAAAACGGTACTTTTTTATAACTTATTATCAAAACTTAACAAAGTATGTATTTCAACAGAAGGATTAATAAAATCGTGTAGCGACGACTCTCCAGAATATTTGAAAGATTTTCTACAATCGGCGCAAAAGGAATTTCTTAATAGTATTCAAGAGCTTGGTATAAAATGTTGAGATCTTATTTTAAATTTAAGTACGTGAAATTTTCACTGCTGAGTCACCTTAGAATCGGATTTTCTATGGTCAATCGACGGGGCTTCAAAAAACACCACTGTTGGTTCTATAAGGTAGGTTATTTTTTTTATTCAACAAGAACAAGTAATGAATATGTAACATATATGCATACAGTAATCAAAGTAGGTACTATATAATTATAATACTTGTTAAATAATTTTATTATACTACAAATATAAAATTCTTAATTTTAAAATATATACTCTTGTTTTTAGAAAAAAATGAGACCAATTTTCAATGTTTGAATTAACCCCCAATTTCGACCTAAATATCGATGGTAGTTACAAATCTTCAGGCAAAATGCGTATGTTCCCTGTGAATGGAGGAGGAGATTTCACAATTAAGTGTGGTTTGTATATATTTTTCTAATCAAATTAATCATCATCATTTAAACCGATGGACGTCCTATGCTGGACTTAGGTCTCTTGCAATGTGTTCCACAAAGCACGGTCTTGTGTTGTTTGAATCCAGTGGCTCCCAGCGATTCTTTTTATGACGTCTGTCCACCTAGTGGGGGGTCTGTCAACGCTGCGCTATCCGGTGCAAGGTCGCCATTCCAACACTGCGTCCTCCATACATACATCCATCCATCCATGACGTCCATCGGTCGTACGAGTTTCACTTCAGTCCCTCGAGTCGTGGGGGCCAGAACTATGGCTCTTCTGCGGATCTCCTCATTTCAGATTTGAACACGCAGAGATACTCAAAGCATCGCTCTCTCTATCGCCCGCTGTGTGACTCCTTTTTAGTATTCTAGTTTCATATGAAACAAACTAAAAATTAATGGAAATAACGATATTATTATCTTGATAAAAGAGGTATAAAAATATCTTATTAAATAAATTTATTTCGTATTAAATATATATATTTTTTATATTATCACGCCTTTTTTCCCAGTAGGAGTAGGCAAAAGCGAATGAACACCCACTTTTCGCCCGATGTGGTCAGATTAGGTCCCATGTAACAGGGGGCCGAGCCTGTTGCGATTTTATTGGGGCCACCATACGTACACAAAGATAATTTCAGTGTTCGGGTTTCCTCACAATGCTTTCCTTCACAGTTTGTATTTCGCTGTTGTTACCTAAGTTCACAAATGTACATAACTTAAATATTAAGTCATCGGTACATGCCGAGATTCGAACCCGCAACCTTCGGAATGAAAGCCGCACGCTCTAATCATTAGGCCAGCGAGCCTATTAATAAATTTAAAGCCAGTTAAAACCACTACTACTCGTAGTTGTTTTCAACTTGGCGAAACGTCTGAATCATTGTTTAATTGCAATTTTCAATGAATATTAAAGGTATTTAAAAAAAATTTAAATTCTTTTAGATAACATAAAATCATACTTGAATTTTTAATATAATCTGTATTTAGCTGCTGGTGGAGATGAACACTTGGAAATAAAATGTTGAATCTAAACATGCATTTGAGGTGACAGTTCGTTTTAATTTCTTGAATATATTTAAAGAAAATCCTTTTTTAAGTAAGTACTTCAGTGAATGATGTGATTTTAGAAAATATCAAATTGTATCATGGTATGTAATTTAAAAATTATTTGTTTATACAGCAATGCTTAATGTTTCAGGTAAGACTGTTCTAGACTTCACGAACAATAACTGACGCATGGTGACGGAAGAGTTTGGAAAACCAATTGTAAATTTTGGCCGTTACCGAAATAATACACAACATAAAGAATTTACTGCGTCTTGTACCATCAGATAAATTAATACTAAAATAAATTTTAAGTACCCTCGTGAATTTATCTTTTAATGATTCAATTAATAAGTTATTCATGGTTTTGTGAAGTATTAACGTCATAATAAAATATATGAATATATATAGAAAGTTTTTAGCTATCAATGAGTAAAAAATGTATATTTGTTATATTATTTATAAATAGTATATACGATTGTCTTTATTAAAAAAAGCAAAACATTTCAATGACGATTAAAAAAGAAATAGAAAAATAAGAAACATTATGGAGTTTAATACTTTATTACTTCAAATTTTTGTGTTTAATTCATAAGCACATAAAAAAACACATTTTTAACACATCTTTATATAGTAACATCCAAAAGTGATAATTATTTGCATTGATTTTTCCTTATGTAGAGATTTCTCTTCCTAATATACGTTTTATTTGTGAATTATTTCAGCTATCGTCGTGTTTTGAAAATAACTAATCTATCACTAATATGTATAAATATATAAGAGGTTTCCACATGTGTAGAGACTCATCGCAATGCCTCTGGAACTGTAAGGAAGGAAGAGACATGAAATTTTTTTCTAATAACGGGTTTAACGGAGCGACGGTCGTAATCAAGAATTCAGGTTATGCATACAATTAAACGTAATTATTTATATATTTATGCACACGAATCACATAGGAAGTACAACATAAACAAAAAAAGTGCGAAGGGAGTACTTATTCCAATATGAAGTTTCTTCCAGTATGCCTGTGGTTTATAGATTTCATAATAGTGACGGTGAATCCGGTGCTCTAAGATTAATTACGAAAATAACACTTATATGGTAAATATAAATAAACATATCAAGTTTTGTTGCAAAAAATAGCTTAAGTAGGTGAATTATACATGCACTTAGAAAAAATTTCAATTTTTAAATACAACGATTCAATTGAATAACGACAATTAGATAAGAGGTGCAAATACTAATGAATTTTAATATAAACCTTAAATTAATTTGAAACATATCGAAAACTAGAAATGATAGAGGCCACACTTCTATGAGTTCTATGAAAGCTTTAACGTGGAGTTTCATATTGTTAGGAAGGCTATTCCAATTTAAAATTTTATGTACAACACTTATCAATTTTTTTCTAATAGTGAGTATATTCTCACAGTATAGCGATAAAGTAATAATTGATAAAATTTCAACGGCAGTCCAAAAAAATATCTTTATAAAAAGTTTTTCATCGTTATCCATTTTAATATAATATGAGGCAGACCAGAAAGTTGACAAAATAAAAGTAAAAACGGAGATAATTGTCATAAAGGCTAGATAATTATAAATGCTGTAAATTAAGTAAACGCCTTTTCCAATATTTTCATAAGCGGATAGTAAAACTAAAATTTTATTATTTTTAGACGAGGCTCGTCCAACAAAACTAATGGTTGCTTGAAGATTTAAATATTTCACATCCTTAAATCGAAGGAGTTGGTTGGATCTCTGTTCGTTTAAAAACATTGTCAAATATTTTTCAATCAGTGATAATCTTTGTCCAAACATGTATATTATTTGGCAGAAAACAACAATCTCTAATTTCCGTTCAAAATAAATTACCATGTATAATATATATTCTAGTTTGTAATCATAAGTGACTACTACATCCAGTATTGCTGTAAAAATAAATAATAAAACAAAGGTTAATAAAAGCATTACAGATTTTTTAAGCAAAACAATGTAAAAATTGTCTATAAAATGAGTACATAATGAAAAATCAATATCTGTCAAAATTTCAATAAGCTGCTGCCATTTTTTCCTTTGTCGCAAAGCCAAAACAATGGTTGATGCATATTGGAGAGTTATTATTTGCCATGGTAGTTCACTTAGTATTATCGAAAAATCTTCAATGCCTTCTTCTGCAGCTGGTACGAGAATAAATGCAATAAAAATTAGTACCCATATTAAACTAAAGAAGATATAAAAATTTTGTACACGTGTTTCTTTTAGAGACTTTACACCGTTTCCACAATATCTAAATATTCCAAAGAATTGTTCAATTATTAACATTGGTTTGATACACTGTGTTATTTTTTCCGTCATATTCATTTCGTAGTCGTCTTTGTTCTTTTGCGTTAGCGTCAGTAATGTAGAATCGATTCATAGAAATGTGTACTTGCGTCGAGTTTAATGATGAAATAGTTTATACAATGTGTAATCAAGTTAATGCACTCGATGCAGACAAATGTTATTTAGGTTCATTCCAAATTTATAAGCGAGTATCATGTATCGACTTGCTTCCATTTCCTGATTAAATGAATTTTCAAATTAAAATTATTATGAATAAATAAATAGTCTAATAAAGGACGCATTCATAAATTTAAACAGGTGACAAGGATAAATCTTTGTAAGGTGCAATAGATTATTGATACATAAGTTATAATCATAGACCATGACAAATCGGTTAGTATTTTCTTTCTTTCTCTCATCGCCGTACATTGAGCTTGACATTAAGTCTCTCGCATGAAGTCCCCTTGTAATCTCCATCCCTTTTTAATAAAATTTCTTACCAGTTGCGGCTTTCAAAAAAACCAAGGTGTTTTAATATGTACGTAATAATGTAATGATCGAATTAAAATGTAATGGATTAATACACATTTAACAACATACGTGTGAAGGTAATTTGTACAATTACGATAAATGTTAGATTAGAGTTATATCTTATACGTATATTAGAACATGCGTTACTGTAGTATAACAATGGAGTTATACGAATAGAGTGTTGGAGTAGACAAGTGGCCTTTGAAATGTTTCATCGTGACTTAAAGTGAAAGGAAGTAAAAGAAGAAAAGATATATTATAATTTGAAAAGATAATTGCTTCACTCATGGAGGCTCCATTAAATTTTGAAAACGCTTTATATGTTACCGTTGAGCCCTTATTTTCACTAGAAAGATGTTATGGAATATTTCGATTTATGAGAACAAAAACTCTATATGCTCCAATCAACTATAAATTGAAGATTATTGGACTATTTATATACTTATTTATTGCCGTGATCTACCTATCGTTTAGTATCGGATCCATTAAACAACTAAGTATAGCTCGGATTGTAGAGTTTATTCCTAGTTTGTTACTTTTCTTGCAATATTCTTTAACAATTATTATACAATTGTTTTTTGATACTTACACAAATATAAAAGTGTTTAGTGTTCTACAGGATGTTGATGTTGTTCTACACATTAATACAAATGAACATTTTTACAAGAAATCACGAGACGAAACAAAGATTTTATTAATTTTACTTAGCAGTGCTTTCGTGACTATGTTCATTTTCGACGTTGTAAGTACTGGCGAATTTAAAATCGGACACTTTGTTATATTAATTGTATATTTCCAATGCGAATTAGAAATCGTGTTATTTTTTAAACTAATGGGAATACTTCGAGAAAGGCTCGATGTTATTAACAATTATCTTTTAAAATATGTGAACCAGAGGGAATATAAAAAAATGTTCCATCTCAAAGAACTAAAGAACATCGTCCGTGTTGAAGGATATGGTAATTATATAGGCCAAACTTCGCATGACAATTTTAAATTAAGAGACTTGGTATCAACATATATTCAAATTGGTGAAATAACTCAAATGATCAATCGAACGTTCAACATTTTAATCTTTACATCCTTGATATCGACATTCTCATTTATAATAATTATTTTCTGGACGTCTTTATTTTACTTTCAGTCAAATAAAAGCCCCAAACATTTTATTAACATAGTTGTTTGGAGTATTTCAGAATTAGTAGGAGTAACCACAATTGTTTTGAATTGTGAGAAACTTCTCAAAGTTAAAGAAAATACCAAGCTTCTTGTTAACAAAATTATAATGGACTACAATCTGCCGAAGACAATGAGAAGACAAGCGAAAATATTTATAGAGGCTATAGATTTGTGGCCGCTGAACATTCAAATCTACGACATGTACTCTATCAACCTCCAATTACTTTTTAAAATTATAAGCTTGTGTGCAACTTATTTGATTGTAGTTACCCAAGTTACACATTATATTTAATTGTGATTATTTCTGAAATACGTAATAAATTTTTGTACACAATTTTTTCTATTCATAAATTTTTCTAGTTCTATCAGCTACAAAATGTGGCGTATCAAAAAGGGCACCATAAGGTTTTTCCAGGATAAAATCGCACCTGTATTGCCTCTGGCGATTACGGACACCTGTAATGGGCCACGGTAACTCCTAACCATCAGGCATGCCACTTGCTTGTTTGCCACCATAATAGTATAAAAAAAAATTATTACGAAATTTTTATTATTACGCCTGTCAAGAATTAATAGCAAATTTTATTATAAGAATTTACAGAATAAAAAAATTAATAAGCGTAAAACAAAAATTTTAGTATACTTACAGAGACAACCGGATGAACTGAAATTAAAAAGTTACATTCTTCAAAGTAGTCACTAGTTTAGAAGATTGTTAGTTGGATAGCGAATATGTAAAGTACGTTTCATGCTTCATGGTAGCGGCGTACGATCTCTGGCTTTCTGTATGTATTCAGATGCTGGAGGATCTTGCTTCTTATAACTTAGGCGCAGGCGACTGGTGTATTTTGTCGCCTTTATAATAAACCTCAAGGTAAATATCCCTTTTAGTAACAAATAAACAGGTTGTAGGGTATTTTGAACAATATACGTCGATTATTAGAATAACTTTTATTAGCAGATTATATGGTGCTAAAATACAATTTTTAATACGGTGCACATTTTTAACAAACAATTAATTCAAAATATGCAAAAACTTAATTTAAGGTGTCCTTAATAATACTATTAATACGATTATAATAGTTCTTATTAAATTTTATTTTAACTAAGGATTGAATAGGTTTTTTCAATCTGATCGCCAAACTTCAGTTCGAGGAGGTCACTTTATGGTGGTGATGAAATTTTATTTTATATTACTAGCACAACGTTTTTTCTTTGTTTAAACACTTTTCGACTCATGATACAATACAAGGTTTCTAACAAATATACATTATTTTTCTAGTTAGTTATATGAGGTGATTAATTTGGATCACAGCTACTAAATATGTGGTACTGATACTTATGAACTTTAGCACTAGCTTTGCGTTTATTTCGAACATTCCGAAAATGTAAATTGATAATGGCCATGCATCAAGAAATTCTAAGAAGATTTTAACCTGTTTCCTCATACATTTTGGTAGATTATAATTATTTACAAGTTCATTTAAAATCATTGCAATTTCCTTTCTGACAACAAGAATGTTTTCACAATAAAAACAAAGTATAATGAAAAAAGATAAATCTATTAGACTCCAATTACTTAAACTGATTAAAATTTGGTAATGTCTATCAACTTTAAATAAGTATAAGGAAGTACAGAAATTGGTGATAACAAATATAAAAGTAGTGGTAATCGTCATTAACAATAGACTGTTGTTCATTCTGTTAATGATTGAACACGTTTCTCCGATATTATAGTATACTTTTGCCAAATAAAGTATTTTTATTTTTGAATTAAACCGCCCTTCAATATTCAAATCCTCTTCTAATTTTTTCCCCTTAATAGACATGTAATAATTAACTTTTTGATTTCTTTTCTGTATTATACTTTCTAAGATTTTCTTAATCAACAACAACCTTTGTTTTACCATATACAGGATTAGGCAAAATAACATTATTTCAATTTTTCTTTCAAAATAAATAATTGTACTCAGGAAATATCCGACCAAATTATCAATGTTAAGTAACATATCAACAACCACTACGTACGCATAAATTAAAAAATAATTAACATTAACTTGGTAGATTCTTTTAATGTTGATTTGAAAAAACTTTTGTATATACTCACGTGTAAAAAAAAGTCGATATTTGCAAATTTGTTAATAATTTCTTGATATCCTTTGCTCCGCATCAATACAAAGAGTGCGCTTGCCGCGTAACATACAAATGATGCGAGCAATGGCAATTCAATTAAAATATATTCTGGAACACTCATATCAATCAAAACAAAGCCGTAAATAAAACATATTGAAATCCAAAAGGCAGTAAGTAAACATCCAAGTATTTTCATTTTCATGTTAACCGGAGTAAAAGTTTTACCAGTTACACGATAATTAAATATACCAAACGCATACAAAACTAAAATCCATGGTTTCATGTATTTGATTATCCAGTTCCTGTTAAGACATGTTTTCGACTTTAGTTTCATTTTCAATATATTTTTTATGATAATATTGACATCAATGTCCTAACAGTGTAGAATATACATTGTTAAAATTTTTCGTTGCTTAATAAAATTTATTTGGTACATGTAATATTGTTGAGTGTATTAAAAACACCTAGTCGATAAGGTGAAAACCAATATTTTTAATATTCAATACATTTTCTAATTAAGAATGAAAGCAACATGACATTTGTAGTACTAACAAAAGAATAACCTTATCGATTGTCGGTTTTAATATGTACAATTGATATGTGTGTTGCCGGTTTTACTATTATTTTATATATATGCAACAACACGATCAATGATTTTATATGTAAAAAAACTGCGAGGTCTTGTACTTTCAAATAACGAATCTTGAAAAATCATCTATGGTATTTCGTTTAGTCAATTTTAGGGACTTTAGAAATTTAACTTTTTTGACCATCCTGAAGTGCCCAGTGCTTTACAGCACCCGTCGCCACAGTAGGATTGAGGTTACAAACGTCCTGACGTCATATCTCTCACGCAGCATCTGTATCTTTTAAATATTGCTTGCAGTCCGATTTATGCTGAAAGAGCTAACCGTGTTTTGATGTTTTCTAATGGTTTGATTCGTATTTCATAAAATTTTATTATAGTACCCAAACCAGTTGTAATACCGAAACGCCTACTGTATTGAAATTAGAAGTTTTAGTAGAACCATCTTTGATAGGACTCGGGGTTTTTATGAGGGATGAGGAAGAATTTGTTATATATCAAATCTGATGTAATGGTTGGGATGATACAAAACAGAATACCGGATTGCAGACTTGTTTGTTTGCGTCGTATGAGAGGGACCATATTCACAATCCTGCTTATACGCAAGTGGTAAAAACTCACCTAACTTCTTTGGAATTTTACATTGCTGTGTCATCTTACGTTTAGATTTTTGAAAATCTTCCGTGCAACTAACAGAAAAAAATCGGTTTGTTTGGAAAGATTTAAAACGTTTCATCAAAAAAGTAACTAAGTAAGTAAGTTGAACTTTTTAAATATTACAAACTGATTAGTCTTTTTCTCGATATATTATGGTTTTTAAAGATTTCTCTTTATCTAGTAGAAGCTTTACTGTTCCGAAAAATTGTTGAAGTCGCTATTGGCTTCAATTTGTTTCTTGGATTGAACGGTAGTACGATATTGGAGTTAAGATATATTTCTGAGTTTTGAAGGGTGTTATAGTAAATGTGGTGCAACCGGTATCATTCTAACTGTCGTCACGTTATTATGGGCATCAATTACTACCAGGTGAATGGCATGCTTGTCTCGTCGGTTTGCTGTCAAATGCTATAAAATACTTTTAGATACTTAACGCTACTTTGCAGACGCATAGTCTGCAGAGTAAACTTTGTATGTTTATTTTATATTAGCATACCTAAATCATTTCAGCCGTTCCGAAGATACCATGGAACAAACACAAACAATACAATTTTTTGTCATCAAATTTATTATTATCATATATAATAACAAACACTTTAATTAAATTTATCTCCTTTAAATGTGTGGTTGTAATAGTTACACAGAAACAGCAAACAAATATTTTTTTTATAATTCCATATAATGTGTATTTAATCTACAGTTAATTCTTAATCAAATTCAAATTATAAATCTAAACACACTTTTATTTTGTACTAAGAATATTATGCTCAAAAAAAATCTATAAGGCTATCTCAAACAATTTCGTAACAAACAAAAAATAATCTTTAATTATATATACTTTTTATTTTATTAATAAAAATTACAAATTTGCATTATTTTAACCTTTTTTTTTTAAAAGTAGATACAGTATAACTTTCTTTTATCTAAAGTACATAATTTTTATTCTACGACATCTTAACAGTTTTCTTAGTATATAGGTTGTAATTTAAAACATATGCCATAAAGAAATCTCATTTTGTGTTAAAAAGTAATTATCTCCTTAATTCATATTTGTCTACATGATTTAATTTGTACATAATATTAGTATACATAACGCATGATATGGTGTGACTACTATATCAACGTGTAACTTCTAGGATTTCTCATATATATGTGTTATTCCTATTTATATGACAGTTTTCAAAATTGCTCTTAAATAATACATGGTATAAATTTGTAACAAATTTTCTATATATATATAATTTTTTCTCTATAAACGAGTTTTAAAATAAATTTTTTTTAGTAGGTTATAATAGTACAACAGAACGTACTTTACTTTGCAGGTGCTACAAAGTTTACAAGTACTTTCTTGTTTAAATTACTTATACACTATAACATTAACAATAAGAAATATATAACTAGAATAGTTAAATTATCACTATTTTGTAAAGTTAGCTTTGCAAATTGTAAGATCAGGAACAATTTTTTCATGCTGAATTGAAGTTTAGATTGGTCAACTTCTCAAATAATGTATATAATATTTTTAATAATAGTTTGGCTCACCGAAAATTTATTGTTGATTCCTACTATTATTCCTCACGAGTAAATACTCCCTCTCTCTTTATAATACTGAAAAGCAGCAAAACAATTCAAATCAAATCATTTGCTTGAATGATTACAATTAAGTAGGATGTGCAAACGCTTATAAACTTTAAGATCAGTTTTAAATTTATTGGAAACATATCAAACACATAGATTGACAAAGGCCACAATTCTATAATTTCCATAAAAGCTTTAGTTTGATTAATCATATTGTTAGGAATATCACATGCCATAACTTTATATAACACAATTTTTAATTTTACTCTCGATTTTATAACAATATTACTATAAAGCGATAAGATAACAATTGAAAATATTTCACTAGAACTCCAAGTTATTATCTTAAAAACGCTTTTTAGAGTTTTTTTACTTTTGATATATGATAAGGACGTCCAGAAAGTCGAGACAATGAATACGAAAGCGGAAATAATGGTCATCATGATAATAAAATTATAAACAGTATTAAATATTTGAAATATTTCTCCTATATTTGTGTAAACGGATGCCAGGTCTCCAATTTTATTATTTCTAGTGGACACGGGTCCAATGAAATTTATACTTCTCTGAAGATTCACCTTTCTTGTGTACTTCCTATAAACATTACCAGGCTTTTGATCGCTTAAAAACTTTACGAAATAGTATTCTATTACACGTAATCTTTGCGAAAGCATATACAATATGAAACATAATACAAGCAGTTGTATTTTATGTCCAAAGTAAATAAATAAAAAAAATCTGTATTTAATTACGTAGTCAACATCAAACAAATAATCCGTGGAGACAATGAAAATGCAAAAGAATATATACATAATTAACCATATACAAGATGTTTTTAATGAGTGCCGGTAAAAATTATTAATAAAACCAACAAGCAAGACGTGATCTGTTAAAGCAAGTTTTTTAATCCAATTTTGATTACGTTTAATTTGTAATAGAGTTAATATAATTGTTATTAAATATTGAATACATATTGTTATCCAAGGCATTTCGACCATAAAATTTATAGGATGTAACACAGCATCAATTAAATTTGGCATTAGGCAAAAAACAAAACACGTTACAAACCAAAATAAAGTTATAAGCAGACACATCTGTTTGAAGATACGGGAAACAACTTTAGAAGTTGAAGAACTTCTATTAACACCATATCTGAACAACCCAAAGAAATGTTCAATCAATAGTAATGGCTTCATACAATTTAATATCATGTTAATTCTTTTTCTTATAGATCTTTCGTTCACAGTCGTTTCCCACAAAAAATTTGTCATTGCTCTACCGTCAAATTTTTTCGTATGTCAGTTGGCTGCTAACAAGTATCGAAAGTATCATAATGAAGTTATATATAAGTGAAGTCAACTTCACGGTAAAATAATGTCATTTTGTAATTACTTAACGTACATAAAGCACTTATTGAAATTAAAAAAGAAACGTTATTTGTATAATTAAACTTTTGTATATAAGTTTTCATGTAAGTAATGAAAGACGTACTTGTATTTTGTTAGATTCTAAAGATGTAGTTAAAGTTATGAAAAACAATGACTTGTTTATTTATTACCTCAAGATTTTTGAGTCTTTGTAAAACAGATAGTCAAATTATGTCTAGTCTGTGTTTGGGTTATACAGCGCGATCTCAACATTCTCTTATTTACTATATATATTTTATATTTAAAACTAATATAATAATTTTTTAATATATATTTTAAACTAAATAAAGAATTTAATACACTTGTCTTCGCTTTCTTTGATGCATGACTCGACCTCTATCTCTATTTCTTCAGCGTGATCGTTGTAGGTGATAGATCTCTGCTATCAGAGTGTGTTCATGTAGGACCTCCGCAGTACCTATTTTAGTCGTTAATTAGTTGTACATGTTGTAACAGGGGTGTAAGGGGTTCCTCCGAATAGGTTCCCCTCTTGTTGTGGCGGTGGGGCTCAGTAGTCATGGCTTGGTCACCCACGGTGAAGCTAAGAGAAACCTGCACGGTCGGTCTGAGGTGTAGGGCTGGAGCGAGGTGGCTGCTCCAGGTAAGCTTCGTGAGCTCACCTCGGATATGTGCCGATGGGCGATGAGGGAAAGTTTATACTGTCCTTCGCAGCGGAGGGGGAGGAATGTCGATATTCCAATTTGCCGCTTTCCCTACTCTCTGCGACTAAACAGTTCCGCACCACTGATGCGGCGGCGGTGGGGCCACGAGGGAAGAGGAGTATCGGTATTTTTTTCATATAACGGTTAGCGGCGGAACCCAAAATCAGATCCGCTCCAGCGAGTCGTTAGAGTTCTTCCTCTTGTCTTCCATGGCCTCGGGGCGACAGATCTGTTGCTCAGGTGACTATAAGAGGCCGAGAGGAACTTGGGCTGTATGTTCCGGCGCGCCCTTACATAGGGGGAAAAATGGCTGCATGATGTAGGTTTTTTTTAAGCGTTCCCCCAGTTATGTGTGGCTGGAGCCCTGTATACTCTTTTCTTTTCTCTCTTTATTTACTTATCATTTTTTTTATCTCATTTCTCGTTCTCTTCTTTCTCTCCTCTTTCTATCATATCTTTCTTTATGCAAACTTCCTTTCTCCTATACTTCTCCATTCTATTTCCTCCTTTTATCCGGCTTCTTAAATAAAAACAATACACAGTTCTTTATTTTCTTTTGCTTACATTTTTCCTATTTTATTTTCTTATCTTTTACTGCGTGCCTTATTTTTATTTATAGTTCCCTCTATTACCTCTACAGAATTTTACGAATGTGAACCGACTGTTGGAATCACCCGTCAGGGAGACAATTGTCTTCTCAAACACGGTCTCACATTCGTAGCGTTTTTTTGCATATATAGGACAGCTCACGATCAAGTGCACCACGGTTTGGTCCACCGCCGGGTCACAAAGGCGCGAGGGACCCTCCTTAAGCTTAAACCTGTAAAGGTACTCAGAGAATCCCCCGTGCCCTGTGAACATCTGGGCCAGTACCATGTCCAGCTCCACGTGGCGGAGTGCTCGATACGCTGATGCAACGTTAGGGAAAAATAGCCGGGTTGTTGTAGCCGTCGTGCCTTCCATATACCGCATATTCCACTCGTCAAGCGTTCTTAGCCTTAGCTGTCGCTTAACAAATGAAACAGGACACCTCTCGTATACCGGTCTCCTCTTGCTCTTCAGGACCGCTTCTTTGGATATCTGGTCCGCCCTTTCGTTGCTTTCCATCCCCGCGTGCGCTCTTACGCCATATAATCTTACATCCGTTCTTTTCTCTCTCACTCTCATTATATTTTTTTTCACTCTTAATACTAAAGGATGGAAAGTGTCGGGTGTTGCGACCGTTTCTAGAGTGGACGGTGAGTTGCTCAGAACAGCACACGACCGGAGTGGTTCTCTGGTCGTGTGCTGTTCTGAGCGTGAACTTATAATCAACTGTGAGGCCGAGTTCCCGAGAGGTCCGAATTTCCCGAGTTCGACAAAGGGACTCTCCTCCCATGTTCAATATTGGGTCGTCGAACTTTATCTTACTGGTTAGCACCATCGCTTTAGTTGCATGGTGCAGCTGGCATTGGCGGGGTCGCCGAAGTGTGCGAAAACATTCCTGTGGCCTTGCCATAGAGCGACGAAGGTGGAACATCGTGAGGGTTTTAGTTGGTGCTAGTCCGTTATAACCTCTCTTTGCCCGTGGTGCAACCTGCTAATCAACAAATGAGAGTCTGGATCCCACTAACCCGCATTGGGTCAGCGTGGTAGGAAATGGCACAAATCCCCCTATATGAACCACTAAGGCTGAACGTCGCGGGAAGCCGCTGGATGCAGGCAGCGCAGGACCGATCGATGTGGGGATTTTTGGGGGAGGCCTATTTCCAGGAATGAACGGCTATCGGCTGTTGATGATAATGAACAGTTGTCCGCAAACATTACAAATCCCGGTTTGAAGAGACAATGTCACAAGTCCCAAGTATTTGTCGTCCTAGCTATTGCCAAATTGTTATAAGTAAACGTATATTACAAATGAACTATTATATTATATTACAAATGAACTCGTAGTCCTATTTTTTATAACTTGATCCTACTAGACAGAGAAAATAAATCTTTCATTTATCATATTTTAGACTGTTTAAGATAATGCAATGATGAAATTAAGTAAGCAGATTTGTTAAAAATAAAATCAAGGTTTTTTTTATGTGTCAATAAATACACATGCTCACATACATAGATCTCACGGTGGTTTTTGGATTTCGACACTGGGTGTCGATATTGTATCGGTAAGTTTCAGTCTATTATGAATTATTATCGCTTATTCGATAATCACTTAATTGAAGCTTAGTTACTCTTAGATTTTTTTAAACATTACTCACTGTTATTAACCGCTTCAGCTAGTTTCTGAAGAGTAAACTTGTAATAAAATGTAGACATTTTATTTGGCATTTTTTCAACTGTCAGAGGTCTCAGTTGAATGGTAGAAACCTGCGCCTGTTGTATCGACCGCTTAGATATTAGAGCCGGGCTTCCTTTTTTATCGATAAGACATTTATTGGTGAAGATAAAATTATTTTATGGAAGTGGAACAAAATATCTTTGGAAATAAAATTATAGACAATAATAAAACAGATATCTCCAAATTTATTTTTAAACTTGTATACTTCTAGCAGAAAAATCGTCGTTATGAATGTTTTAAACATTATATTACCAACCTTATTTGTAAAAGCAAAGCCCAGCTTTTACTTATTTGTATTTTATAGGTTCTGATCTAATAGACTCTCTTCATAACAACTTCGAGTCAAAGGTTATAAATGTTAAGCGTGCAAATACGCTTGGTACTGGAGAGTCTAGTTTACTTGTTTCATATGATTATACAATTAAATAAAATTTACCAAAATTGAATTTTTTTTTATCGACACAGCTTGTACATACCTAGAAGCTAAGAGCTTTAAGGCGGCATAGCGGTGCGGCGGTGGTGCCGCGACGGTCGCGCGGGTGGCGTTTTTACGCGGCCGAAAGCCGCGATAACGCCAACGCAGGTGAAGATCATTGAATACCAAAATGGGTCAAATTTCAGGCGCGGAAAGTGCCCCAAATGATGACGATGAAGAACCTCGCATTCACGTCAACCCTACCGAACAGTCGCTGGTAAGAAAATGTAAGGTTTAAAATGTAGAGTACTTTACTTACAATGATTAAATTTAATAACTTTTCTAAAATATTTAATCATATATATATCGATGGTCACAAATGAGCGTTAGTTCTTATAAAATTGCCTGAAAAACAATATTATGTAATTGTTATATATGTATGCAGCTGTGTTTATGTGGTAGATATTATACACATTCCAAAATTAACCATAAATTTCAAATTAATCGTTGCGATTAACAAAATATTAATAATGTCCATGCAATATTCTAAATAAAAAATGTTCGACTATAGATTTTATTATTACTGTAAATAACAACTAAATCATAACTTTTGAAAACTCCGTCACATTTTTTCAAACGTTAGAAATGAGTCTTTGATTGTGAAAGCAGTAAAAATCTGGAATGCCTCCTTTTATAATATACCCGACAGCACTTCGATAATTGTTCATAAATTCTGATTTCTTTTTAAATATTTCCTATATTGGTTTCTGAGTATGTGTACATAAAGAAAGAAATATTACATAAGTTTTCCTGTACTTTTATTAAATTAATAAAACTTTATTTATTCACTAACATATACGATTTCGATGACGTTTATTTGATTCTCCCGCCACGAATTCTATATTCGCGTCCTTCGTCCGCATTTGGCGCGAGTTTATTTAAAATTTAGCAGTTGTCGGAGTGGCGCCGCGTGAAGTAGTGTGCTGACGTTAGTTCAGTGTCAATTGTCGGCTATGATAAAACGAAACGTACAGCATCAGCACATCTGTCAACGTTACTAAAACAAAACACAAAGTATTTTTTTTAATAATTTCAAATCATGCACGGTTGAAATAGTAATACATATCGGTTTCGTTGTTATTATTATAACCTTTATATATTCAACACTATGGGCTTGTGTAACCGTCTTTAGTTTTTATAGATATACAAATTTTTTAACGAGTCAGCACATTAACTGGTGAATTTCAATATTTTGCCTTTATATAAATAAGCTGTCTTCTTGTAAATAAGTGTCAATATCAGTGATATTTTAAAATCAGTGTGTAGAAGACATAATTATGTCTAAAGTATCCCTTAACAATGTGCCGTCGAACCCTCGTATAAATCGCCTAAGGACCTTTTCCAGAGTAAGTACTAAATTCTTTTTTTATTTTATTCAACACATTTCATTAGGTATTTTTTAAATGTTTATGAAAGCAAACGATTTTAAGGTTATCTTGTATTAAACTTTATACTGGTTATTGTTTAGTCAAAAGTATTAGTAATAATGTTTTTGTTTTTTATATATGATACCTTATTTTGTATGTGGTGTACTATCTATCTTGTAGAATGACTGCATAAATTTCTTCAAATAGTTTTAATATGAATTAGGAATAATTTTTTTAGTACTTCTACATTTTAGATAGATATCTCTTAAATATTGTTTTACATTAATATATAGTTTTCCAAGGGGCAAAAATACTGTTTTTTTTATTTTAACTGATTTTTAAAGCAGCAAAATTTTTCTGATTTGGGACATATGTAATGCTTTGTTTGTAAGACCTGAATGTTACTTATGTGACAATGTATCAAAACATGATAAATTTTCTGCTAGTTTTTAAGTAATCCAAGTGTTTTTTTATTTACTTTGTTAGAATTATTGATCTAAGTCTAAATAATCCTCTTTAAAGACATTTGATCTGGTTTTATGCTAGTGTAATGTGTCATTTCTATGAGAAATATACTGTTTTTCTTATGCTCAATAAAAGTAGATCTTTATAATATTATCAGCTTTTTAAAGTTAACAATGACAGTTTAGACTTATAGATGGCAAGAAATAGTTTTTTATACTTATTTTTTGTTTGAACAATTCTTTTTATTTAAACAACTTCATAATTTTTTACTAAGTAATTGCATTTAATTCAGTTTTAATTTAAAAGAATAACTTAGTTCCTTAAATATCTGAAAAAATATTGGTTATGGCATGTCTTCTTTTGTTAGGAACAAAACAATGATCTGAATCAACAGTTTGCAGTCTAAAAATAATGAAGAAAATACAAATTTCTTGCTTTTTCACTTTGTGATTATTGTTGTTTTGATTTTTTTGGAATTTAACATTCTGATTAAATCGGTTATTACTTATCATAAGTAATATACAATGCATTAGCAATTTGTTAATCATAATTCATAAAAAAAAAGTTCCTTATGTTTTTTCTTCCTTATAGAGAAGAACACAATTTTATTATTTTATAGATTTAAAAATCCTCATAAATAGTTTTTACTCATCTAGAATGTAGGAGATGCCAAAAAAATTCATTCAATGTCTGATAAGTAATTATTTTCCATTTAAATATTTTGTCATAATGTATCTTCAATCATTAACATGTTTACCTCTTTTAGTAAATACATTTTAATGACTTTAAATAAGTTTATCTTAATCTTTAAATAGATTATAGCTTCTGATTTATCCCTTTTCTATATAATATGTATTTCTTTAGAAGCTCGTTAGTTAATTTTACTTTAATGAAAACAACATTAGTTTAAACAGTAGTTATGATAAATGTATATCATACATATATATATATTTTACTTAGTGTAAATTCTTTTTATTATGGTAACAAATTAAACATGTCTATTTGCAGGTGTTTATTAAAACAATAAATTTGCTAGTTTAAGCAAGCCTGGCACAAATATTGTTATTTAAAAAAACCTACAAATATTCAAACTTCACTGTACTTGCATTGGAACAAAGGGCCTCCATGCTACGAGGCATTTGTTGGTGCTCTAAGTAGATATAAATATATATGTATATTTATGTCTGTGTTTTATAGTTGTCTTCAAGTTTATCTAGTTTTAGGTATGACAAGCAAAATTTACACCTGTGGCAGTTATAAACAGTAACAATATCTTTTAATTAGTTACCAAAATGGTGTAGTTTCCTATTACTTGTAAGTTAATTCAAAAACGTGAAATTTCAGTTTATATTTATATAATTATGTGTTCACATTCTTGTGATTCTAGACACAAACTCGATTGATCGATATAGATATTCAATGATGAAAAGACCAACAAAACATTTGGATCTTTTTTTGATTATTTCCCAAAAACAGTAGTTACTACAGCCAAATGGCATTGGTCACATTTATTGTAGATCACCTGTTCTTAAGAATTCAAGTGATGTAAAGGTACTTCAGTACCTTTTTTACATTTTTAGGTGATTAAATTTTTGTACTATGATCTGATTGTCTTCTATAAAACTATATATATGTAACAGAAAGCTTCAACATTAAAACTAATCTATTTTTTGTACACTCCACTTTAGAGTCCTTTCCCAGTGACCTTTATTCCATTTTTAAAATCAATAAAAAAAATTGCGCAATATCAATCAATACATAATTTAACGTCGTTTTCGTGTTTCGATGCAGAAAAAGTATAAGGGGCTTAATATGTAAGAAGCAGTCCGAACCATCGCGTTATTTTCATACAACCTAAATTAGTTTCAAAATTACAATATTACATTTTATACAAATTTTCGTATAAATGATATTTATTCAAGAATTATTATAAAAAAAAGTACACCCCACCCACATAGACATTGAGTAATATATTCGTTATCATCAACATCATCATTAGCCGACGGACGTCCACTGCTGGACATAGGTCTCCCTCAAGACCCCTACATCGATCGGTCCTGCGCTGCTCGCTTCGCTGGGCACTACTAAGGGTCGTCGTTTGTAGGGATTTATATGGAGGGTTTGGGTAGATTCCCACCACATTTGTATAAATGTAATATTGTAATTTTGAAACTATTTTAAGTTGTATCAAAATAACGCCATGTCGTGGAGTGGATACTGGTAGGGCAGGAGGTTATTTTGTGTAATTATTAAATAGCTTTTTCGTACTAGCAACGTTAAGTATGCAGGATAAAATCTTCTCAAAATCAAGGTGATGAATTAGATAAAGAAGATAATTTTCGCATGCTTGTTGACTTTTACCTTGTTTTGTGTACCTGAGCTATGCAAACTTTTATATTACTTTGACGCGGTTTTGTTTTATTTTGGCGTAATATTTTTAGTGAAGCCTCCGTTTTATGTAATCCTTAAAAACTTCCGTTTGATTGTCGGCTGTTTCTTTTCGCTTAGATAACAGAATTTTGAGAAAAATTTAACATTATCATCTCTAAACATTAGCTATTGTAGATATTAGATATTCTTTTTATAGAAATTTATAGTACGGTTGTGATTGCCTTGAACGACGACGGATTCCTTGCTCAAGGTTTCATTGACTATTAACAAGGACGTCCTTGTACGAGGACCAATACACAAGGTTTTATTTTGTAAAAGTCATCATTTGAGCACGTTATATACTGTTCTGACTCTCGCGGAATGTTAAATATTGTTTCAATTATTAAATTGGTAAAATTAACATCATGCTGAATTTCATCCTTCTCTCGAATCTTCGTCATTGTTTAAACATTGTTACCTATATATAGACACGAGGATAAAACAAAAGCTATCTGCCAAAACTACTTCAAAATGTATTAGTAAACATAATAATGTTACGTTCTTGTATCAACGGAAATATATATAATTGGTATTGTTGCCAACTAATTGTGAAAAGCGCAATGGATATTAAAAAGGAATATAATATTATTATAAAGAGAAAAACTGAATCGGTGTAAAGTTTATGTTGTTACTTCACTTGAGATAAAAACGCAGTATCCTATGCTAATGCGCGATACGAGTCAAACAAATATTTGTCAGATCTATAGATATTTTATATGTACTGTGTATGGGATAATTGGATATTTACGCCCCCTGGTCTAAGCTAATACTTTTAGTTTTAACTATAGACATATCTGCAGGAATATATAAATAATTTTTACAAGTTTATATTCCGTGCTAGGGTATAATCTAATTCGTAGCAACACAAACTGGATACTGCAATGCGGATGTGCGATGTGATTGTAGTTATATGGCGTATTCTGTATATTATTATTGTTTTTACATTTTTGTAGCAGTGTCACTATTAAGCAATGTACAGTAATATCACAGCAAAATAATAATATCAATAGCTCACACATATTGAGTTGTCCCGTGACAGATTTAGAATTTCTTAATTAAATTAATGGATATTATTATTTTACAATATACATATATTTGTCGTAAAAAGAAAGACGAGACATGCAGATTTTATTTTTTGAAGATCACTCCGTCCAAATGTTTTCCATCGCGACGTACACACTCCTGGAATCTTTCGAGAGTATTCCGAGTGTATCTCGCGAAGGAGGCTCATGGTGGCTCTTTCTGTGTGAGGCGTGGCGCCATCTTGTTGAAACCACGTGTGAGAGCTGTTCGATGGATGTTCTCATAGTTTCGGTATAAAATACTCATTAAGCATGGCGATAGACATCACTATCAACAGTTATGGTTGCTCCATGAGAATTTTCAAAGAAAAGCGGTCTAATTATTCCATTGACAGAAAGAGCATCAGTTCCTTGCGACATCGTGACTGACCAATCCGCACAAATGCCACGCCAAACTGTAACCCCTCCCCGGTCCCCCGCGCACCTGTTAGAAAAATATTCTTAATATATTATATAATTTCAAATCCTAAATCTGCCACGGGACACATATTTGACTGTATTGACGTTAATGAATTGACAGACATCAAACAGCAAATTGAGTCATACCGTCCTGGTAATGAAAAACTGACCTCTTACTACTATGTTGACTGAACTATTCTGTTGTAAATTTCTTAACTTTAAAATGTATTTATTCTAATAGTCAAGAAAGTATAAAGTTGACTGTCGTTCACAACTTTATGTATTGAAATTCGTATAATGAAATAAACATTATGTTTAGAGACAACTGGTTGTGATTTAACATTATTCTGTCAAAAATATTATACGATCATCAATCAATTCAGTAATTTTCTTAGTTTTTATTTGATTCTTCGAGACGAGCGGGACATTTACCTGATGGTAAGTGATTCCATAATGTAGTGCTAGCTAGAAGGGTCTACATAGCACCACATCGTGTTCATTGTCGTGAGACATACGTTAAGTCTCGTTAGCTCAGTAATTACATTAGTTACAGCGCCCTTCAAACCGGAATACAGTAATGTGTGCACAGTACTGTTTGGCGGTAGACATAGGCGCTGCAGTAGTACTTACCTAGATGGTCTCCAGCAATAGAGACCGCCCACCGGTAGAGTAGTAAGTATTAAATATCTTTTCTGTGTACCAAATATGCATTGAACAGAAAAAAATATACAAAATCATTTTTATTATTACATTATTATGATGTAATGTCGTAAAGTTTCCAAGTATGGTTAAATTGGCAAATTGTCAGAAGAATAAACGAGGGTTGACAGCTTTTGTTATGTAAGCTGTCAATGCAATGGAAGTTATACAGCCATATAGGTTTATCTTATAATAAATTAAAATTATTAGTATAATTTTATACCATATTATATAAAGAAGTTTCCTTATGTATTCCTAAATTTTTAGCGTAAATGCAAATATCTAAGAATATGTGTTTGCTTACAGAAATTACAAATAGGGTTTACAGAGTAATTGTTAAAACGATTTAATGATGAGGTTTAATTGTTTGGCTTATATGCAATATGAGAAACACTATGCTATCCGTTCGATGATGCAGATTGTTGCCAATCTGGCGATTCTGATGCATTGCGAATGTAGCATAGAGATGTGCAAGCAATTATGTAACATATGGAACTTGGCCAATGTTCACTGCATGCATGTATCGCGGACAAAATTCATTGAAATTAGGTTAATCAACCTGGGTGCGGATGCGATGATCTGATATCCGGAGATTATAAGACATGTGTGTGCACCCGTGCTGTTTAAATGAACAAATTACCTGTGCCCGATCCGTTTTAATTAGTACAGTTAAGGTCACCGGAACTCACAATTTAAAGAGGAAATTACAATTTTTCTGTCGGTTAAATTCGTGAATATGTATGCGTTTTGAAATATTTTATAGCGTAGCCTAAATATTGATTACTGTGTTTTTGTGTTTTTTATTATAATGGGTAGGAATAGTTTATCTCCGAGTTAAAGTATTGTTGATCTGATCGCTTTGTTAATTTATAAAATTAAGGCTATAAAAAACAGGTATAAGCGATCATCTTCTATTAACCTTGATGATATTTATTAAAACATACACCGCTGACAATGAAATGTCATGAGTATGAGTAATTGCTTAATTGCTCATATCTGGATGGGTTAAACGATGACAATAGCTCAACTCTAAAGCGTTATGTAGAATAGTATTACTATTTCTATATTAAAGATTAATTCGTGGTAGATCATTTTTGCCAAAGATAGTCTAGGTAGGTACACCGCAGCTCCTATGTCCGTCGTCAAATACTAGTGTGCGAACATTGCTTTCAAAGAAGAACAGAATCCTGTTTGAAGGGCGCTGTAGCCAATAAAATTAATGGGGTAACGAGATTTTCCATCTTACATCATAAACCGATGAGCCCAATTTGTTGCATTGTATATTATAGTAACTAACGCCACGTTTTCAAAGAAGGCGTGATAAGGTTTTTCCGAGGTCGGCAACGCGCCTGTGGTGCCTTAGATACTATTAGCGTCCATAAGTTACGGTAGCTGCTTACTATCAGACGTGCCATATGATTTGGGGTATAAAAAAGAATTTATGGACAGGTGTACCATTTACCACCAGTTGAACACCTCGCACGTCTTGTCGGTTCTTCGCGTAAATAAAATTACTCTATTCCACCAACCTGAATTTTCACCTCTCTTTTTGGTTAACTCAGATCCTAGCAGCGGTAACAATGAATGGGTTGTTTATACCTTTTTCAGACAACATAAATTGATTCAACAGATCTATAGGCAACACACAAAACACCTCCAACATCTAAAGTACTTAGGTTTCTCCGACTCAGAATAATTACTGGCTGGGGAATCATACGATTACGCGATATACTTGAAAAGGTTAGGTGAGGTCACAAACGTCCTCAACATAAAACACATATTTAATTTTCACATTAAAGATGGTTTTGTGTGTGTATAAGGCGAAAATGAAAATAAACAGTCATTCCGCTCCAAACATAAATAACCAAAAATAACATTGCGTCGATTTTCGTCGAACTGTGAATAAATCATTGTTGCAAAATACATGAAATGAATTTTAGCCGCTGCCTTCGGTTTTTTTTATTGCATACACAATAATTTTAACAAAGTGATAAATTACTTTTAATAATCCTATTATCCATATAAATTTGCTCTGAACAGATCCATTAAAATTACAAAAATATTAACCAAAAAAAACCTACAAGCTATTTCCTGGTGGTAAGTTTTTGTTGGCCGAGACTGTTTAAGTAGGTACCACCGCAGCCGCCAAACATTAGTGCTAAAATATTACTATGTTTGGGTTAGAAGAGCGATGTAGCTAGTGAAATTACAGCTAGGGATATCGAGACCTAACGTCTTATATCTCATGGCGACGAGCACAATGTGGTGCTCTATGTACATCCTAACTAGCGCCATGTTGTTATGTGCAGGTAGGCATATCATTTTCCTTCAAGTGATTGTCCCGCTCGTCTCTTTGCCTAGTAAAATAAAAAAAAATATATTTTGGATGGGGGTATAACTTGAGATTAACCGTTGATGACAAAATATTGAAAAGGAATAACTAATAGTTTTTATTATTAGGTCCTTACATATGAAATTAGCGTTTTGTCGTACTGACCACATTGATTTAAAATATCTCCTCTTTGGTTAAGAATTCCAAATTCGAATTTATAAGTTCATTTAGCTGGTACATTTGAGTTCTGGAAACAGTCATTCATTTATTTTTTCCTTATTATTTTTTTCTTTGGCGTCGCTTATTATCGCACAATAGAAAACATGAAATATCGGTATATTTACGAGGACGAGTTCTACCGTGGCACCAGTGCCAGTGTTGCAGAAACAGCTTGAAGGATTAATAATGTGTACGGCGCTGGTGTCGCAAAAGAAAGCACGGTACGTTTTTGGTTTCAACGTTTTCGTTCTGGAAATATCGACCTCCAGAACCAACTCCGTGGACGGCCGGAGACCTAAGTGAAAAATGAAAAATTAAAGGCTATTGTGAAAGCGGATCCATTACAAAACACTTCAGAGATACCTGCAGGCTTGGGGGGTAAGTGACAAAACTGTATTAATCCACTTGAAGCAAATCGGGCAAGTAAAAAACTTGAACGATGGGTACCTCATGAATTGTGTGAATCGAACTTGCAAACACGTGTCAACTGCTGTGTTACTTTGCTCAACCGACACAATAATAAAGGGATTTTAAATCAAATCATTGCTTATGATGAATAGTAGATACTGTACGATAATCGGAAGCGCTCTTCTCGCTCTCAATGGCTGAACCCTGGAGACCCAGCCAAATCCTGCCTAAACGAAAATTGAATCAGAAAAAGTTACTTGTGAGTGTTTGGTGGACTAGCGCCGGTATCGTTAACTACAGCTTTCTAAAATATGGCCAAACGATTACGGCAGATATCTATTGTCAGCAACTGCAAACCATGAAGGAAGAACGAGCTGCTAAACAACCGAGATTGGTCAATCGTTCTAGGCCACTGCTGCTCCACGACAATGCAAAACCACACACTGCACAATAAACAACCACTAAGATGAGTTACATTTGGAATGTCTGCGACATCCACCGTACTCCCCGGACCTTGCCCCAACAACAGATTACTATTTTTTACGGAATTTGGACAACTTCTTACAAGGAAAAAAAATCAACTCTGTTGAGGCAGTCCAAACCGCCTTCAAAGAGTTTATGAATCTCGCTCCCATGGTTTTTTAGTAAAGGGATCAATGAACTACCTATGATATGACAAAAATGCATAGATAACATCGGTGCATACTTTGATTAATTGAATATATTTTACAAAAAAAAATTACTTTATATTCCTCCCGTACAAAACGCCATTTTCCTATGTAAGTACTTAGTAATAAATTAAACCAACGATAAAAGGAAACTGATGTGTTTAAAAACAACTACAATTAAACTTTAAACTTGCCAGGTTATCATACGTTTTTTTTTTTTTTGTTATATTTGCGTGTGAGTGATAATAATGATAATTGGCATATGAATTATCGGAGCAAAGCGATTAGTTTATCTTAGTATCGAATGGTGCTCAAGTCGATAATGACCTTATCATTACGAATTGCTTTTGTAACTGGACTGCCGTCTTACTTTCGCCGAGTATAGTTTATATTAAATTACCAATATTTCATTATTGTATAACCAGCAATGGTAAGTTTTTCCTCATTTTATATTGTCAATAATAATTTAAGCTTCATTTTATATCTAAAGTGTTCATAGATATTTTTTTTCTTTTATAAATATTTATACGTCTTTCAATAAATCGGGTGTTTATAGACGTAACCACATCCTTTTACGCTTTGTTGAAACTTGATAGTGTGGTGTAGAATAACGCATTATGTTTAGTATGCGGATAGTCCTAAAGTACATAGTACCTGCCGTTGACGGAGGTAGTAAGTAACCGACAAGCGTGCGGTACTAATCAAGTACCGAGATTAATAGCAATCGGTATCACGTGGCAACGTCACACGCGGCCACCGCGCTCATGGTGCAGGGCTGCCTACGTAGCTCGATTAGAATCCGTGTAACAGTTTATAAGATAATATTTAGTATAACTGGCTATTGGCAAAGTATGAATTTATTCATAACAGCACCGTGATATCACCACAAAATTTGGTATATGTACTTTTTATCGTCAAAAGATACTCTTCTCGTTGGGGGGTCGGGGGGCGATGAAGATAAATTTATGTAGGATTTGTACAACATCGGCAATTATCCTCAGAGCCGTGAGAGGGCTGCTGAAGTTGCGTGGGGAAGGGGCTATTCTTAATAACCCTTTATTACTATTTTAAGGCAGAAAAAAAGGGATAAGCGAAACGTTGCAGTTCATGACTATGAACTAAATTAATATTGTATGTATTCATAGTAATTTTTCCTTTTCATTTTTTATTTCTGAATCTTCTATTTTTATATATTTTACATTAACTAAAGTGTAAATATTACTATTGTGGTTTAAAAGGCACAGTATTTTAATCAAATTACTAAATCAATGGAATAAATCTATCTCAAGGTGACCGCAGCACATTGATGTGGTCACTTTACTTACTACTCGCGTCACTTTGATTACTACTACTTCAGACATCGCCAATGAAGCGTTATTATTATAGGTGACATACCTCTTTATAATATAAAAGAAACGGACAAGTAATCAAACATTATATATGCGTTATACATTCTTCAAAACATGGTCATCCCTACACCATACGCGTGGCGACAAATGTTGTAATAAACGGTGTCCGCAATTATTATACAAATGACTGCCTCATAATTATCCTTGAAGTGTCTCTCTGTTCACAATCAAGTCTTTTGCGTCTATTGGATCACAGTTTCGTGGCGTGAAGTTTGAGATCGCCCTACGAGGGTCATTTGATTGAACGACTCGTACGCATCACGAAATATTACGGTCGGGAGATTCGTTACATAGTTTGTAACAGACACGCTAGTTGTATATTTATTCTTTTAATTTATATTATCTGTACCATTATAAAGCAATATTTTTGTTTTGAAACAATATATATAGACTATACTATATTTGTTTTTCCGGTGTATATTTGGCGAGGTCACGGGATTTTCGTTCGGACCAAGTCCGCGGCCACGATAACGCTATGCTAGGATAGCCTGTCCCGGGATCTGTTTTATGCAGACCCATGTGGACTACATCAATGGCCAGAGACCGCGTTGAGGTATTGTTCTCCTCAGGATCGTTTAGAAGGCTATGAGAACCCCCAACCTGACCGCCAACGACCCTCAAGGTCTCACTCAGGTAGGGGAACACCATTCATCGATGCGACGTGATGATCCGTGTAAGCGCCACGACGGCTTTATCTCCGACCGGGATCTATCCTTTTTCGATACCGCTCGGCAGCCTCCTGTTGTACTATAAGCTACGATCCTCCATACATGATCTCCTCGCAGCATCGCCGACAAGACTGCCGCCGCTCCTGTTTCCATGCCGGGTAAACTGCGGGCGTGTGTGATGCAGAATCCTGGGTTCTTCATCCGCAGTGGAAGCAATTCGCTGTTGTGTCGTGTCCAATCTTAGATAAATAATCGCCGAAATACCCATGCCCGAGAAATATCTGTGTAAGTCTGTAAGTGAGATTTCCACCACGTGGTTGTTCCTGGCATCGAAGATCGGCAAGACTTAACATAAGGTCTCAAGGCGACGAGCGCAATGTAGTGCAGTGTATACCATCCTAACTAGCGTCACGTATTACAGGCAGACGTATCACTTACCAACCGGTGAACGTCCCGCTTGTCTCGTCGCTTCGCTGAATTAGAAAAAAAAACGCTGTACATATAGTTAACATTGCAAAATCCTGACCTATTTAAATTTCAATCGATTGTGTCCTTAGAAGTAAACTAGTTACCATGAGAATATCCTTTATATGTGATATACATTACGGAATTGTCCTCGCTCCCGTTTTGTCGATATTACAAGTATCAGTTGCATCGCAAGTAAGATTGTAATGTAGTATCTGATAAAAGATAAAAAATAAAACAACAATACTCGTACAGTATCGCCAAACAATATCTGTTAAAGGAATCCAAATGTTTCAAGTTTTAATTACAGTATTATAAATTTTTTGTTGATTTTTCTTATTTTATAATTAGGAAAGAGGTCAATAACCTTATTATAATATCCGTGTATTTAAAAAATTAGTTTTGTTATTAACAATTAATGTTTTTTTGTTCGTCGACACAAGCGGGTCGTTTACCTAAATGGTAATGAAATGTTTGCCTTTAATATCGTGGCACTATTTGGAATGATATAAATACCACATTGTGCTTATCGCCTTGAGAAATAACATGTCTTGTTATGATAGTAATTTTACTAGCTACATTACCATAAAATTCGGAACATTGTAATGTTTGGATTTTACTGGTTGGCGGCAGAAATAGGGGCTGCTTATAGTACTTGCCTAGACAGTCAACAGAGACCTACTATCTTACAATAGGTTATAATTTAAATGTTTCGCCACTAACCAAATTATTAAAGTCGACTTAATAGAAACTTCTGTACATAGACAGTTATTATTTAATAAATAGTAGTTAATTATTAATAATATATAGAAGTAGAAAAGTGTTAGAATTTGATCTACTACATATATATACTACATATACATTATAATAACTTTCTACAGCTATAAATGTATGAAATGTATGTTCAAATGATTGTTTCGGTACAATGCCGTACCAAGGGTTCGATAAACCGCCCTCCATTTGACTTACCTCTTTACTGCCTTTCTTTTACATTTTAATTGATCGCTGAAAAATAACGAGCGAATTATTTTATACAAAAAAAAAATTGTTTTATGTAAATTCGTCAATTACGAATTTCTTATTTTTTAGCTATTTTTTTATTCAAGAAGGCGACGAGACTAACGTTATACTTCTGCCCATAACAAAAGTGGCGTTAGGATGTTATACACTACACCACATTGTGTTCGACCCTTTAAAACATAACATGTTGAGTCTCGTTACCCCAGTTATTACACTAGCTACACCTTTGAACCCGGAACTTTGCTATGGTTGTACTACTACTGTTTGTTGACAGAAATAGGCACTACGGTGGTACCTACCTGGACCGTCTCCGGCAACAGAGATCTATCACCGATCAAAAACTAATTCTTAAAAGGTGAAGAATTTTTAGGTACATAAATGTCTTTATTGCATCATTTGATAATGGTTCAATTACAATTCCACCTTTGAGAAGGTTAATGGGAACTTCCTGTAGTTTTTATAGTTTTCCCGTTACCAGATATTCCTATCATAATTGGTGTTTCCTTCCTCTTCGGTTGCAATCAGTTTGTTAAATCGACTCAAGGCGATGAGCGTAATGTGTACTGTATAAATATCCTAACTTATCATCATCAGTTTTTGATAAACGCGCTCTGTGAATTTTATTTTATATCAGTATACTGATAATTTTTTACTATTTCACTTAATGTAAGATGCAGTTTGATATTATGAAAATAAGATTAGCATTATCATATGTACTTCCATACCAACAGTTATAACGTAATATATATTTAATCATATTAACCTATTTTGTATTCCGGAGGGACGATAAAAAAAGTCGATCGCATCGTGTCCAAATATTTTATTATTTATATCGTTTATCACAATATTTAAAGAGCTATTGGATTTTAATTTGTTACAGCAAATGTTAGTAAAAAACTCTGTAACAAACACTGTTTTATAGCCCCTTGTATCTCCATCATATAAATGCATAGTTCGTAATATGTAAACATTTCCGCGACGCATGTTTTCCTCTCGGCTATCGGCTCTGCAGTTATGTGACTCATTTCTTAATTTAAAAACAACAGAAACTAATAAATAATCGTATTTTTTAATTCTGAAAAATAACACGACTTTGTTAATATTAAATCAATAAAAAACTTAATAAATCGTGCATACATCGTGTTCTAAAACCAACGCATACAACACGCAAGTGAAACGATTTCTGTAACTTGGGCTACGCGATTTTAATTATTGTTGAATTCCTTGTAAAATAATAAAACGTAGACATTAGTAATGGTTACACTGCATATTAACTTCAGTAAAATTATAAAAACATTGCACGTCAATTAGTGACCTTTAGATTAATCTTATGTGTATATCCTATCTATATATATATATAAGATTTCCACCTATGTAAGAGATGACAATGTCTCTAGAATCATAATGCCTGTAGACTTGAAATTGGGTAGGAATATTCCCTTTACCTAGTATAGCATTAGATTTTACTATATTATATTAAACTTAATTTATACCAACAAGCAATAAAACTGAATAATATTGACGGAAAGTGTACAATTTCGAGTTACATTAATTTTATTGTTGATATAAAGTTGGTAGTGTAGTACGTTTGTTTTAACGAGATGTCCAGAAAGGACATGGTGTTTATGACTCGAGTAATGGTCTGGTGTACATTAACAGTTGTAATACGAAATGTTGTAATATTGTAATATGTTTATCAAATTGCAGTAGTAACTATATTTACGTCAAATACTTAAACTCCTTTATTACTATCAATCGTCAATCGTAACAATTTATATTAAAGTTCTGGTTACAATTTAAGTATATATATATTATTTTACTTTCTCTATACAAATTTTTGTTATAATGAAAATGATTTTGATTATACAATAGATAAATTATACTTAACTTTAATGGTTATGGTTATTTATCTATTTAAATATTAGTTGTTTTATATTTAATAAAGCAAAATTTTATCAATAATACAATTAGATTACAAATCAAGAACAAGAGTGTATTTATATGTTGCTCATCTTCCTGTGGATTAATACATATTTAAATTTTTTTTTGTACGTTATTATTTAACAGAAAACATTTACATCATTCATGATTATTTAAATTTAACCTTGATTCAGCACAATGGTTAATAAGGTCACGAAATGTTTAGAGTGGTCCTTATATATTGGAACTATGTGTGTAGGTTCTGCGTGCATTAATGTTATGATTGGCCTATATTAAAATAGCGTTCACAAAATATATGTTAAACTGTTTATGTATGTTAGATGAAGGACAAGGTCGAACGTTGTCTGGTCTCGCTAAATAAAGGACACCACTGTAGGTGCTACTATTTTCACATTTTAACTATTTAACCGATTTTTGTTTTATCCTTTAATTATTGTCTAAGAAAATTATTATTTGTCTCTTTAATTATTTACGTAATCATTCTTATATGGTTAGCAGTTTGTTGTTACGTTATATACAAATGAAAGTTCTTGCAGTACCTAATATAGACATTATCCATTTCTATTATTAAATCGCATTAAAATTCTATAAGGGAAAAACCAAATAGACAAGCGAAAGCGGGGAAATCCTAGAATTGTTATCTACTGATCGATAGGTTCACCCTCTTTTAAAAAAGGTTCAACTAACCATTCTAAGTAGTCGCCTGTTGCAATCATAGCAATGATAAATACTTTTGTTATGGTTTAATATCATATAAATAAGACTTTGCGTTCGATTAATAATAAAACGTAAAAAAATAATTAATATTAGCATACTGGTGGTAGGTCTCTGTTGCAAGAGACCGTCTAGGTAAGTACCAGTGCCAGTCCTGTAGTCTCGGGCTAGTAAGAATAGGACTAAGGTAAGCTCTGTCGGTTGTTGAAGGCGACTAAAATGGTTTAGGAGTTTCGCGGGTCTTGAGTAGGCCCTTATCCCTCAAGAAGCAAATTTGAGTGAGACAGCGTATGGCTCAGCGATGGTGCCTAGGAGGGTTAGATCCCTCCTTAGAGACGTGATAACAGAAAGTGTAAGTAGGTACCACCGCAGCGCCTAATTCTGTCGCCAAACAATACTGTACAAACATTACTTTGTTCTTGTTTGAAGTACGTTTTAGCTACTGTATTGGGGTAACGAGACCTAACATCTTGTCTCAGGCGACGAGCGTAATGTGATGCTATATATATCTATATAACTAGCGCCACGTTGTTACGGATAGGCGTGTCACTTACGATCAGGTGAACGCCCCGCTCTTCTCTTCGCTTAATTAAATAAAAAAAAAGAATCAATGAGACCTTGTGACTTCAATAGATCATAATGTTTAAGTATAAAAAAGGTTTTAAACAATATAAGTGTGTAAATAGAACATTTTTCATTAACGAGAGAACTGACTTTGTGAAAAGGAATGTATGGAAGAAAATATCATCATCATTGCAGTCCTGTCGAATGGTAAAATAATCAAATAAAAATTCATTCACAATTAGAAGCAGCAAATAGATGAATGTTACTTGTTTCTTTTCCTTTACCACAAAATACACTGCGAATGATAAAAGTTTTCATGACTAAAGTGAAGATGTAATGAAATAGGAATTTTATTACTGCGTATTCAACTATTGCATAAATACTTACATAAGGACATTGTCAGCGATAAATTTGCAGTAAATATTATACCTGTGTGCTAGTAGCCTTAAAGCCAGGTACATTTATTAAAGATTCATATTGCATATTGCTGGATTAAATAAGTATTAACTGCGAGTACATAGCCTATATATATACTTAATAGCAACACAACAACCGAGCCGTACAACGTGCATTGTATATTTATTATATGGTAAAGTTCTTTATTTACCTTGTCAATATACATACAGTAACATATGTAGAACTTGGGCCAGATAAGTAAAAGGTTGAATAAAATCTTATGTAACACAATTGCAAGGCGATCGCTTGTGTATATATTTTATGTGAGCAAATCCCAGTTGATGCAATAGAACACACACATACTAACACTGTAGTTGATAAATAAATGAGTTTTAATAAATTTTGTTGGATGCGTCGATTCCGCCCAAAACGTTATCAAGTGTTATATATGATCATGATAAGGCCTGTTATAAATTTGTAATATAACAGAAAATCATTATAAACGAATATTTTATTTCGCTAAGTAAAACTGTAATAAATTTTACTCCCGAGCCTTAAAACACAGGAAGAAACCCTTGGCCTAAACATTAAAGAAACAGGTCATATGATATTGAAGATATTTTTAAGGTCGGCAACGCAGCCGCGACCCCTCTGGTATTGCGACTGTTCATGAGCATCAGTGATCACTTTCTACCAGGTAAACTATTCGCCTCTTTTGTCCTTCCTTCCAATAAAAAATGTAGTTAATAATATAACACAACATACACTATGATAGTGTAACATAAGTAATTATTGTTAAGTAAATTTTTTTAATCAAATTTATGGATATTTCGAATACCTCAACCGTGATTGGACATGATTACATATTGTTTTGATTAATACTTTATCGCAGTAACTTAATTTTCTTCCGCATTATAAAGTTTTATCGGATCTAGTAAACCATACTTTGAAACAATGTCAATGTAATAAAACCTCAAGATTTATTTCACATAACCGCAATATAAACTGCTTCCATTACTACTTTATCGTAGTAAAGGCTTTAACCAATAAGTCATCGCAGATAATAAAATCTATGTTTACATATGATGCATGGATTAGCAGCCATGGTTGTCTGTTAGTATTTATACTTTATATTCTTCTCGGCGAATCCTAAAAGAAGACTAAGAGCCAACAACTACAGGAAAAGAGCAACTGCTTTCCTCGTGACCTTTTCCAATAATGTCGAAGGCGCCTACCCACATACGAACTTGACGAGTTTGGTATTTACACCTCACTGGGAAGCCGTATGTTCAGCAGTGGGCATTAATAAAATTAGCTTCTTTTAAGCTAGCTTGATTTTTTTTATTAATGTAACGTTGTTATGAGAAGAGCCTTAAAATGAAAATAAATGTTACGCCAGCCCATAACAATGTACAGCCAGTTAGAATGATATAAACTACACTACATCGTATCAGTCACTTAAGACACAAGATTAATTAATTAATTAATTAAGTTTCATTACCTCAGTAATTTCACTGGCTAGAACACCCTTCAATTCGGAACACAGTAATGTTCGCACATTACTGTTCGCTGGCAAAAATAGGAGCTCACGGTGGTACCTAGCTAGACGGTCCCCGGCCACGGAGATCTACCAGTAAGATCTACTTGATCTAGTTGTATCAAATTCAGCTGTAATATCGGCAAATATTACTTTAGTAATTTAAGTTATTTTTTTTTGTTACAGACGGAAAGTGAAACATCATGCGAAGAAGCGGCGCGACTGACTGCAGAAGGCGCTGGCGATGCTGATGATGATGAGGCCTTTGATTACGGAGCCCTGCCTCCGCCACCCGACGGTGGCTACGGATGGGTCGTCGTATTTGCTTCCTTTATGTGTAACTTAGTTGTGGACGGCATCGCCTATACCTTTGGTATATTTCTACCCGAGCTAGTTTCTTACTTCGGCGAGGGGAAGGGAACGGTTGCATGGGTGGGCAGTTTGCTGTCAGGAGTTTATTTGGCTGCAGGTACTGGATATATATATTTATAAACTCTTGATTTTAGGGAATACATTTAAGATACCGAATTGATAATATTTAACTACGATATCGTCTTCTTATCCAAAATAATATTTACTTTCTACTAAGTATGTAGTTATGTATGACGTAATCTAGTCTCGCACAGTCAATTGGCTTCGTTTGGTAGTATTTTCTTACGAAATTACCCAAAATGTATGGTCTTTCAAATAAGGACTAACCTGAAGAATCAAAGAAAAACAAAATTGTAAATTATTTTTTCGTGCAGCCATTCATTTTCATCTATTTACTTTAATTACGTAGATTTATCCAAAGACACTTGCTTAAGCACACAATCAGAAAGTACTGTTTATGTGTTCATTTTAAATAGATTTATTTATTTTAACTTCCACTAAACCGTATAGTTTTTAAAATTAAAATAGAGTTAAACTATTTTTTTTGTGTAGATTCAAGCAAACTTAACTGTACATAATCCAGTAGAGGTCAATTTATATATACCTTAAAGGTGGCCGATCAAATGTTTAACCATGCCGATTACTTTTTAATTTTTCATTTAGTAATAGATGCATCCAGTGAGTTTGGACAAGACTAAAGTCATGTCCAATCATTTAATGTTGAATTGGTGGAAGACAATAGGGAAGGTCTATATCCAGCAGTGGACGTCCATCGGCTGATAATGATGAATAAATACTAGATTTTATACATTTATACCACCATGCCCACTAAAGAACATAGACCTCAAAAACAGTGGCGGCATATAAAATATAAAAATGTACACAAATTTTACGTTTATTACTGTGTATGTTATTGGTGGTAGGATTCTGTTGCCGGAATCCGTTTAAGTAGTTACCATTGCAGCTCCTATTTCTACCACCAATCTGTAGTATACAAACATTACTGTGTTCTGGTTTTAAGAGCCCTGTTGCAAATGAAATTACTGCGATAACGAGACAACATCTAGAGGCCTACGAGGCTCAATATGGTGCTAGGTGTACCAACATAAATTAACGCCACATGATTATATGCAGACGTATTACTTACCATCAGATGATCATCTTGCTTCTCTTGTCGTTTCGATAGATAAAAAACCCTTGGTGATTGTGAGTGTTAACCCTTCTTTTAGGAAAGGAATGAAAAAATTATTCTTTTAAGAATGGAACTTAAAAGAATGGACCAAGTTTAAATACCATCAGTTAAAAATAATAGCTGCGGGTCGAATTGGTTTTCCCAACCTGATCGTCAAACTTCAGTTTGATGAGGGCACCCAATGATGATGACGATGAAGCTTTCTTTTGCGTACCTATTTTATTACCTACACGTTTTTCAGTTATTAATTACATTAATTTTAAAACCTAATCAGTTTGTTTATACGAATATTATTAATGCGATTACTAAGTTTAAAGAAAATTTATACAATAATCTATGACATAAATAGCATAGTATCGATAAAATTATATTTTTAATCGTATTATTATTTATTCTCAAAATTCATACCTAAATAAATTCAGGTTTCCAGCAGTACACTGCTGTGTAACTTTAACAGTGCAGTAATGTTTTTAGTGACAAAAATGTTTTTCTTCGTATAAATCAAGAGCCGACAACCTTTGACCCGCAAGTCACCGAGTGACTCATTTGATAAATTTAAGTGACCCACTAAGTTACTAAAATTGAGTGTAGTAAATAAAAATAAAATTATATTGTCGCTGCGTTCACATTTCTTTAATACACACATAATGCTTGGTTTTGACTTGTGGCCAAAAAAGGTTTTCTGACCCGTGCTATAAGCAATAAACCTTTGAATCTTTATGATGCATATTTATAGGATTACTAAGTAATGTTTTACCACTGAGTGGCGCAATCGTCTTAGCATTACTTACATACATAAACATTAATAATCATTTATTTTGCAAACCCGTATCAACTTGGCCAAGGCGACCTGTTCGCATTTTAAAATCAATTTAACATCGCACTTAAATTACTTTAACAACAAATATAATCTGTGCTGATAGTCATATGTTGCTAAGCGAAATCTTATCATACAATAAAAAAAAAGATTAGGTAAAATAATAAAATGTATATAATTTTATCAATTTTGTTGCTACTACAATTTATCTAAGATAAATTGTAATTGACCCGTTTGGAAACTGTTATCTGAGATCGCTATCTGAAATAGAGTCTTTGTAATGAGCACATATCTGGGATTAAAATTCTATACACTTTAAAACTATTGTTGAATAAATAATAGAATAATCGTAATATTGGATAAATATGTCTTGATAAATAAAACTTGTCAGTTTTTTTTTGTTTAACGTGGGGAAATGCCTGCGCATACCCGTCCCCGCGGGGGCAAGGACAGGTTATGTCGGACTTGCACCGACTAAAACCGCCACGATGTTCAGCCTCGTCGCTTTGAGGCGGGGTCACGGGAACGCTTTCGCATACATTCGCGACCCTGTCAGCGCTGACCGCAGAACGCAGCCTCACCACCTTTGGAGGAAGGGAAGAACCCTGCCTTTCCATTTCTGTGGGAGCACGGTGGAGCATTGGTGCTCTAACCTGGATCGCCTCGGGCCGACCGGGTAGGGTTCCTCCTCGCTTCACCGTGGGCGACCCACGACACGGCTACTAAGCCTCTCCGCCACAAGGTGGGGGAACCTATTCGGGAGGAAAACTTCTCAGTTATGGTTTTGCTATCACAGCCAAATTTTTTAGATAATTGACAGATCCACAATGGTATTTTTATGATTTAAAACTCCAAAAAATTCAAGATAATATTTTTCAATAGATTCAAGTAACTAATATTAATCTTAGACAAAACTCTTAGAAGAACTAAAACAAGATTTAAAGTAAAACCCTATTATAGGAAATAATTTTAAACGTATTTTCGCTTTGTAAAACCTAAGCTTTCAAACTGAAAGCTTATATTTGCATCAATGTTGATATCAAGAACATAATTAACTATGAACAAATGTGAACTATATTGTTATCGTTCAGTTTGAACTTAATTTATGTTGGGTCAACAACATACATTCATCAATATTTTATCGTCAGTTCAAGTATTCTATACTAGATAGCAAGCAGTTGGCGTGTTAAACTAGTTAAGTTTGTTTTAATCAGTTAAATGATTACCTAATAATTCTTAGAATAATCTGAAAACGAAGACAGACGATAGTACTAATGACACCTTTAAAACGTTTTATTAGCATTATTTACACTCCATCATGATACTATAGATAAATGAAACTATGGTTTCATAAAAAATACGTTGCATAAAAATTAAATTATTAAAAATTTGGTATGACACATCTTATCGATCTAAATGCACCGTGGCCCTATGAAATAAGGTTCAAATAGAAACCAAATACACCTCGTAGCGTAAGTAATGCTGATAAAAAAACCCAGTAATGAAACGCAAAATGAAAAACTGCTGATGCTCGGATCAACAAACGCCCGGGCGCGGCGGGAGCTCGAGATATATTTGGTTTCAATTTGAACCTTATTTCATAGGGCCACGGAGCACTTAGATTGCGCGGTCAGGCGTTCGTTGATCCGAGCATCAGCTGTTTTTGATTTTGTGTTTCATTGTTGGTTTTTTTTTTAGTAAAGTAGTATATTTTTATGAAACTATAGTTTCATTTAGCTGTACTAACATGATGGAGCGTAAGTGATGCTAATACAACGTTTTAAAAACATATTTTTTTTTTTAATCAGGATCGATTTTTTTTCCATCCCATCATCAAAGGTGTCATTAGTACTATCGTCCGTCTTCGTTGTTCGGAAGCGGTCTCCTAATACACAGTGTAACTGGCTGTGCTAAGTCGCAACATAAAACTATGTTAGGTACTATGTTATTACTTTTAGAAAATTTGAATGTGCATTAGTACTTAAAACATAAAAGTGATTTAGCTTTACCGAAATACCTTAATTACATCAGGATGTAATCTTTTGCGGACTGTTACCATTCAGAAACGCTACAAAAAATTACATTCCAGCATTGAGAATGATATACACTGCATCACATCGTGCCAGTCGCCTTGATACATACGATGTTAAGTCAAGTTACCTCAGTAATTTAGCTTAGTTAGCTAGCAGTAGTGTAAGGATACCATTTTGTAGCGGTAGAAATAGAGGCTGTGGTGGTATCACAGTTTTCGTGAATGTTGTGTGTCAACCGAATGGGTGAAACCTAAAGTGGTAAATGAAGCGATACTGGTAATTTAGTAATTAACGCTTGCCTACTCTAAAGCGAGTATTTAAGTTTATTGCGTAAATTGTATTACTTAAATTAGGTATTTAGAATTTAGGACAAGGTATAGTAGACCTGGCTGTTAAATTAAACGATCCGTTAACGGAAAGGTCAACAAAAATTTTTGTTTATTAATTTAAACAAATATTTATATAATTGTGCTAGAAGGTTAATGTACCTATAAAGAAAAGAGAATGGCACAGGATGGAACTAGTTCACCCCTGCTGACTGCCTAACTTCAATTTGAAGATAGCACTGAATAGATATGATTATGATAATAGTAAAAATGCTCTGATAGTTACGACTCTTACATTTTTATCACTGGATTTCTGCTGATGGTAGGACTCTGTTGTCTCAGATGGTCAAGGTACCGCCAAACAGTAGTGTGCAAATATTACTGTGTTCCGGTTTGAAGGGCTCTGGGTAGTGTAATATTAGGATAACGAGACTCAACGTCTGTCTCAAGGCTACAAGCACAATGTGGTGCAGTACATATCATTCTAACTAGCGCCACGTTGTTATGGGCAGGCATATCACTTTACACCAGGTGACCGTGGCGCTCATCTCGTCGTGTTGATGAATAACAAAAAAGATTTTTAATTTGGCTTTTTCAGAACATAAAACTATTAATTTTAATATCTGTTCGCCAAAGTAGCCTTTATAAATTATAGATTTACTTCGTAGTTACAACCACATGATAAGACCTTTTATTAAGAATATTTAATTAGACTTTATATATATAAAAAAAGTACAGTATTTCTCCAATTTTTTTATTCGATAGAGCGAGGAATCTGGCGAGATGTTCACTTGAAGGTGATAGGCTGGCTTATGACAAAGTGACGCTAGGTAGAACAATGTACACAGCACCACATTGTGGTCATATTTGATATAGGATGTTAAGTTTCGTCACCGCCAGTAATTTTACTAGATACAACACTCTCAAAACTAACGCACAGTGATGTTTTCACTATACTCTTTGATTGTAGAAAATAAATAGGTTTAATGCTACAGTCTCCTTTATTTGCTAAATTATGCCGTAGAAAGAATATTACCAACTGTAATTTCAAACTTACATAGATCATTTTTAATACCTGAGTGTCGAGACGAGCGGGACGTTCACCTGATGGTAAGTGTCCATAACAACGTGGCGCTAGTTAGGATGGTATACACTGCACTACATTGCACTCGTCGTCGTCGTCGAGACATAGGACTTTAGGTCTCGTTACCCTAGTAATTTCACTAGCTACAACTATATTCAAATCGAAACGCAGTAATGTTTGCACAGTACTGTTTAGCGGTATAAATAGCAGCTGCGGTGGTTACCGTTTAAGTAGTAACCTAGATGGTCTCCGGCAAGAGAGATATACCACCAGTAGATAATGTACTCATACATGTAATACAGAGTATAATTATAAAATTGTATACTCTTTAAATGTGCACTTGTATAAGATAAATGAGTCTGGACAGTGAAAATAGTGCGCAATTGCATGTACGGACGAGAAAAAAAAATTAAAAACGATAATAATTTCCTCGGTTTCGTGATCATAATATCAATAATATGATGTTTATAATATTTATGGTTATCTAAAACGGTAAAACGATACTATGTCAAATTATCCACATAGCGTTCTTCGCTTGGATGGTATAAAGGTGTCTGCAATTAACGATCTCATATCATCTATTTTCATATGTTGAAATACATATATTTTCCTTTGGATTTTTCTTTTAAAATTTTATTCTATCATGCGACGAGATGAGCGAGACGTACACCTGATGGTAAATAACACACCCGACCATAAGAATGTGATTAGTTAGGATAATGTACACAGCATTTTAATGTGCATGTCGACTTGAGACATTAGATGTAAAATCTCATTACCACAGTAATTTCATTAGCTACAACGCCTTTCAAAACGGAACACAATATTGTTGGCTGCTGTAATAAGCTGCCGTGGCGCCTGTCTAGACGGTCTCCGGCAGCAGAGACCTACGAACAATAAAAGTTTACTATTTATTTACTTGACGCTTTATAATTACACTATTTTAATCTTAAGCTGCAATAACACTATTTTCAATCTAAGTTATTTCGTTTTGCAGGTCCTGTAGTATCGGCGCTATGCAACAAATACGGCTGTAGAGCTGTGTGTGTCGCCGGCTCGTTAGTGGCGACGACCGCATTCGCACTGTCGACCCTCAGCAAGAGTGTAACTATGATGATGATAACATATGGAATACTCGGAGGTATGTTTATTATTATTTTCAAAGAAACTTATCCAAGAGGCACTAGTACCGTTACTGTTGTAGAAACAGAATAAAGATTCTGAATAATGTTAATGATTTCTTGTAATTACTCCTATGAATAATAAAGTTGTGGAAGAATGACGTCAGCTCCGCTTAATCTAAAATTCCGACACTCAAGCGTACTAATCAGTAGTCGGATTGCATTTACATTTTGTGGTAGAAAAATATGCTGGTAGATCTTAATCAAATACACAAAACCCGGCCAAATTATCAGCAGCACTAAACATTAGAGAGTAGGTTACCTTCACTTATCAGATATAGCGTTATTTTCGATTCCTTCATAAAGTTATTTAAATTAAGAAAATCACTCTGGTTTTGAAGGGAGCTGTAACTAGTTAAATAACCGGGGTAAATTATAGCACCAAGGGGTAATCATCATATCATCAGCCTATAGACGTCCATATTGCTGGACATAGCTTTCCTCCAAAGATTCCTAAATGACGAGTAGGGATATATATCTGGGGGTATTTGAGCCATTCCCCACCACGCTGGTTCAATGCGTGTCGGTGGTAGAGCTTTATTTGTTGATTAGCAAGGTGCACCACGAGGAAGTGAGGTTGGCTTGGGATCCCGTGAATTGTTGTGCGGGAACCCTTACGTACCAAGGGGTAAGGCAACATATTTTTGTCTTAAGGCGAAGAACACGTTGTGGTGCCGTGTATACCATCCTAACTAGCGCCACGTTGTTATGGAGGAGTATAGTATTTACCACGGGTTAATGTTCCCTTCCTCTTGTCTTTTTACACTGAGTGCCTATACTAAATTACCGGACAGAAAAAATATATTTTCGCTATATTATTATTCCAAACGTTTTTATTTAGCGACATTAACTTACCTACATTTAAACCATATGAAAAAAGTCGCAGGTACGGTTGTTCATGCCTATGTACTGAAGCTGGCTGGCCCCTGGCTTAAGTCCAATTTTTTTTTGTACTCTGTTCATAACAACAGTCGTACCTGCCAACAACACGTGGTCAAACATTTCCATACTAAAAACATTTAGTTTTACGCTCTTTTAATTATCAATGAATGCTGCTGGTAAACAATGTTTATATTGCGTCGAATACGTGTAACCAGTTTTCCATGTTTAACTTAATAACAACACCTTACATATTTTATCTATTAAACTTATTTCATATAAAGTTAATATCTTCAATATTGAGGTCTAATAATTCTTTGCCTAATTAATCTTGTAACGTAGAAATCTAATTGAATAAACAAGTATAGTTTTATTAAATAAAATCCAAAATTATCAATGTGATATTTATTTATTCAGATATGCTACAATAATACACTAAGTGGACTCCAATCGGAGGTTGAAAAAAAAATTATTTAAACTATCAATTAAAAATCAAATTACAAACTAAATTAAGTGTAGATAGATCAATGCAACTCGAAGTTAGATTTTCGACTACTTGTTATTCGCTTGCTATCCCGTTGGACCCGGTGTCTCCAACAGTCTTGGTGTCTTGTCACTTCCCGCTAAATGCTGATAGGGAGTTGCATGTAGACCCGCCTGAATGGGAATAGCAGGTTTAATATATTAAGGGACCGTAACACACTTATCAACATTTATAATTAATGTTTATAAATAAGGCTTGTTCTGATGTGTGTGTCAGTTAAAAGAGTATACAAGAATCATTATTTTACGCACAGTTATTATGTGTATAATCATAAGATAATATAAAAAGTACAAATTTTAAAATCGAGACCAACAAAACCACAGTAAATACAATAAAAAAAATCAGTACATTTGGGGAGGCTCCAGGATCTCTTATAGAACGCACCGATGCTTGACTACACTTTGTTTGAACACGTCTCTGAGGAGGGGCTTAATCCTTCTAGGCACCATCGCGGAGCCATTCGCTGCCCCACAGAGGTTCGCTTGTTGACCGAGAAGTGCACCTAGCACTTCTCGGTCAACAAGCCCTCAAGGCCCGCGAAGTTCCTAGACCCTTTTAGCCGCCTTCTACGACAGGCAGGGCTTACTTTAATCCTAATCTTACTAGCCCGAGACTACAGGACTACAATACTATGTTTCTAGTTGTAGAGACCTTCAGATAACATGAAGCATGTCAGATTTTTTTTGCTGGCGTGTGCCTGTTGTCAGAGCCCGTCTAGCCACTACGCAGACCACCGCAGCTCCTATTTCGGCTTCTAAACAGTAACATGCAAACATTACTGAAAGACGTAGCTACTATAATTACTCGGGTAACGAGACTTAAAATACGTTTCAAGGCTACGAACACAGTGGTGCAGTGTATAACGTCCTAAGTAGCACCACGTTATTAGGAGCAAGCGTGTCACTTAACATCAGGTGAAAATCCCGCTCGTTTCATAATTAAATTATAAAAAAAATATTCATATGATCATTTTGATAGTCGTTGATCGTAATGCGGCCTCCACATGAAAACACTAATATACATACGTATGTTCACAAACCATCGGGAATTATTTACAAACGATGTTCCTCATATATTCACTTATTTAAAATAACAATATTAAAAATTCAGATATAAGTATTAAATATTTCTTTTGTATTTCACTTTTTATTTAACCCTAAGACACTTTGATATTCGGTTAAAAGAAAAATACTTAAATGTGTTTGCGATACATTCTCATCCACTTTGTTTAATGACACATCGTAACTGGCCTCGATTAAATTGCCGCTATGAAGTAACAATCCATTTAATTAATGTTGACATACCTATTCATTAGCTATCTAAGTGTATTTATTCTCCTTTGTTCGAGTATACTCATTATAAAATTTGTTTAGTAGGGCCTTTGTTTAATGCACAGATAGCTGTGGAGCGGTTTTTGTGTTTAATGATTGCTATTATAACGTTAGCCTAATATTTACAAAGAATTACACAATGAAGAACGAATTTGTAATCAATGCGATACTTTTGTATAGACCCTAAAGTAAAGATAATCATAAATTGTTATAACGAAATCAGCATCTGTTTTAATAAGTACATAAGATATGTGTAGACGCAAAATATAAATCCATTTTCATGTACATATAATATAATGTCCTTATTGCAGACAAACAATTATATAAATTAACCACCTGACACTTCCTCATTAAAAACAAAGTATCAGTAAGCATAAAGAATCGTACATATATATTCTGGTCTTTGTTAACGGATAACGAATCGAATATTAAAATGTTCCGACCTGTTCTTTGTTCCTCTGGAACTCGGCAAACCGTGCATTTGGAAATTCGCCAGCGCCACGACTTAGGGATGACACACATAATTTTTTATATATATATCATCCATCTCAGAATAAAAAAATCTCCGTACAGTAACCATCAGTTTAATAAGAACAGAACAGCGTGATAGTTGTAAATAACATTGAAATTCGTCTCTATTTTACCCTTTGGTTAGTGCCGTAGCAGTGTTTGATATTTTTTGAAACTTGAACTGACGCCGGCAAATTGCTCCTCTTCTTCGCTGTTCTTATGATGAACGAATTGCTAAACATCTGTTTGCAAATTGGGGATGTCTACAACATAAGGATAATAACTCGTTAGTCTGATCTAAATCTTATTATCCTTTTATTCTGTATTTTTGGGCGTGATTTTGCCAACCCTCCTCTCAACGATTTGAATGAAACAGCTAAAGCGTCCTCTGCACTCCCGTCTATAATAAGCCCTTTTCATTGGCTCCGAGTGGAAAACTTGGCTTTCCCGCAAACAGACTTACATTGATTTCTATCTATAATATACTGAAGGCGGCACACGCGAGGTTGTTACTGGAAGTAGTTATGTTATAATGTACTTTTTTCAGTCAACATTACTGTGTCGACAATTTAGATTATTCAGGCTAACGTATTCACCTAACATTGAATTATGTAGACCGTCCCATGGTTGAAATTTGACAGGGATTTATAAAATGTTGTTTTATTATTTAAGTAAAATATTATTAAAGTACTCAAATGTTTCAATATTCGTGAATGCTCTTCATCCGACCAGAGTGGGGAAAAATCTATATAATATCCCGTAAGCAATTATATGGTTATCGGTTTCAAGCCCTTTTGTTTAAAAAATTATTTCTTTACTTACAAATTTTTTTTCCTTATTAGATATTGAGAACTATAGCATCATTGTTTGCGTTTTAATTAGTCCATACTAACGTCTCTCTAGAGACTTAAATAAAAAATTAAAACTAAATTATGTTATAGTGTCAGATGTTTTTTTGCTGTTCAAAAGGAGTATAATTAAATAAATTTTTATTATATTTGAATTATTTAAGAAGACCTATTTTTGGACCATAATAAAACTAAAACCTCCTTTACACAGGGGCGTGCGCTCGCTCCATACAAGCAAATAAGCACTGCATACACTGGCTCCCTTATCCTGTCTAAACAATAACCTCTTAACTCTTCAAAGGGTACACAACTATGCTTTGAATATAGCTAAATTTACTAAATTGTTAAATTGGTGTTTATTTCTAAGTATAGATAAACACAGATTTAGGGTGCGGTTTGTATATCCTACCCAAAATCTCTGTACACGTCCCTGCCTTTTAGGAAACTTTTGATAAGAGATTACTCACTCGAACGTTTATCTATTGGGTTTATTTTGATAAAATGTACCAACTTCAACCATATCTAAACTTAACAAAGACTTGCATTTTTTATTATTTCACCCTATAAAATGAATAAACAGATTGTATATTGGTTGCTCGACACGTGTGACCGTAGACTATATAACAATGGAAACCTTATCAAAATCCATGTGCGTTCTGTAACGCTATTATTAGGCACTACCTCTTTTAACAAGCATATTACAGATTAGTTACATTTGAATTTTAAATTATTTACGGGCTGCAGGGTAATTTTCATATTTATGCAGTATTGATTGTTGGTTGATCATTAAAAATACTATACAAACTGTTTTTATTCTTATAAGCGACGACATCAGCAAGACGTTCACCTGATGGTCAATTATATGCTTGTCCATAATAGCGACGGTAGTGAGGATGATATACATTGCGCCGCCGTGTGTACGTCACTTTGAGACGTAAGATGTTAAATACACTAATCAACACCCCAATACACCAGTTAGAACACTCTTCAAATAGGAACATAGTAAAGTTTGTAAATTACTGTTTGGCTGCAGAAATTGAAGCTGCGGTGCTACTTACCTACATGATCTCCAGCAACAGAGTTACCACCTTTAAATATTCTGAAACTATTTAAGTTTAAATTATCATTTAGCAGATACAGGTGTTGCGGTGGTACCCATTACGATAGCTTCCGGTATTTAACCCGTTCATTATTTAATCTTTATTATTTACTAGCACATGCAAGATATCACATATATTAAAATCTCGGTAGCCTCGATAACTGTATTGACGTTAATATTTTGGCGATATTTCTTTCAAAAATGAAAACCAAATTTTTAATCGAATCTTTTCGATCGTTTTTAGTCATCGGCAGTTTCCATATGCAAGTTAAAGTACTCACTTCATTATCTTTAGCTTCAGTGACAGTTAACACAATAACAAGAAGGCCAATGTATCCAATGTATCTTCGATACAAAATTAAAACAATTATTCCTCAAAAGCCTTACTTTCATCATATGATAAAGACTAGTCACCATAAATGGACGCGACAGTGACTATTTCATATATAAAATAGATGGACATACCTAAGACACGTCCCATCAGTTCATTTCAAGGTTATGGCCTATGGCCGGTTGGATTACAGCCAGCATAAAGCAGACATAATGGCGCCTCTTAGCTCTTTACAATCTAATTTTATTAATATTAAAAAGTGTGATGTTTTGGCTAATTGCATTGAAATTATAAATGTGTCAGTTCGAAGTTTCCGTATTCATCAGCTACTTTTGCATGAGGCCTGTAAAGAACCTGTATATCCGTCAATAAGAGCAAGGGCATCTACATCGTTCTAAACAAAATGTAGTTTTATTTATAGACAGATTTTCCAACTCTTGTATAAATATTAAGTCTCCTTACTGGTAGTAAGTCTCTGTTACGGTTGCTGTTCCTGGTACCGTCTAGGTGGTTACCATTTCAGCTCCTATTGTAGTCGACGAACAATTCTATGCAAACATTACTGTGTTTCGGCTTGAAGAGGTAGGGTTGTAGCTAGTGAAATTACTGGGGTAAAGAGGTTCAATATCTTATGTCTCAAGACATGTGGTACTGTGTATATAATCCTAACTAGCACCACGTTGTTCTGGGCAGGCGTATCATTTACCGTGAGGTTAACGTTCCGCTCGTCTCTTCCCTTCGTTTAATAAAGAAAAACCTTGACAGTAGTATACAATAAAGAGAAAACAAACTTGTCTTTACGCGTAATTTCCCTAACCGTAAAAAAATCGGTAAATCCCATTTGGCCAGCCACTGCAGACCTGTTATTACCTTAACTCTTTTGTGAGAGAATGCTCCGATCCCAAATATAGTCCGCTGCAAAAGCAACCTAAAGTTTTGGTATAAATTGAGATCGGGCCGTATATTAAGTGTAAATCCAAACAATACAAGAATTACGGTTACTATGCGGTCTAAACAATTGTTATTAATTCCACAAAAGCTGACGCGTTATGCCTCTGGAGCATATGTATAAACACATATCAGGAATATGATATGCAATGAGTCATTGCGCTTGCGGCCCACAAATCGACATTGGATCCAAACAAAGGACCGTGCTCGTTATATACAAGAGTTCATCAGCACTAATTTTATATGCGTCACCTTCCGTCAATATGCGCATCTTCCTGGAAATAACGGTAATTTACCCGCTGCACCCTTCCATTCTTTTATCAAAAATTTTAAACATTTAGTCATTGGTTAGTACTTTTTTAAACTGTAATCACAGATGATAAGTAAATTGAATAAAGTATTTTATACGTAATAATTGAACATGACGCTTTAAAATAGAGTATTGATTTTATTACTTTACCCGCAGCTTATCAATTGGCTTCGGATAATAAGAGATTTTTTCTTAATATAGTTATACCAGGCTATGCAAATATTTGAAATACCCAGTGAAATAATAGAGACAGCATTAAAATATCTTGATTAATAATATTAAGTTTTAATTAATAAAACTTATTAACATACGCCGAGATGTTACGATGGCCTAATTTATTGCTATTAAGAGAATGTTCGTTGCATGTTTGGCAGGTACTGTTATATTAAGTTAACCATAACACTACGATATATTAACACATTTTCATAATAGTCAGTACTACTGTACCTTGGCATTGAAATATGATGACATAATTTTGGCAACTGTATGGCGAGTTTGAAAATTAGTGCTAATACGTCGGAACGCGTAAATTTATACTTTGGAAACTACTGACTCATGGTATGGATCATCGGTTGATTTGGATATCACGAATATAATGTTAAATACAACAGCTACTAGTCTTATTTGTTACATTTATAGCATGTATACTATATCCTATAAACAGCAATAAATAATGTGACCTTCTATTTAATATTATATAATGCTGATAAATTCGATAAGAATAAATCGTAAGAATAATTTTACGTATATATAATTGCTTGCACTGTAATACACAGATCCGAGGTAGGATCCAAGTTATAGTAGTAGCAAGTTCGGTTGGTACAAGTTTTATCGAACTCACTTCAGTTACTAATCTCGTATTGTGTATATACCGCCAAACACTACTTCCAAACATTCGCTGTGGATTGGTTCGAAGGACGCTGTAGTTAATTTACTGTGAGTAGGAAGACTACACTGTGTCTAAACACTCCCATCATTTTGTTCAGTTTTTCTTATCATAACTAGTCTCAAATTGTTTAAGGGTATCATGGGCGTATGGCTCACTGTCATTTAAACGTTTCTACTAATCTCTTGGCTTCGTATAACAAATAAAACAATAATAATAATATTTTAATTCATTCTAAGCTGTCTCGCAGATAATATCTATTGGTATTAAGACTGCTTTTGATAATCTATATAAACATATACAAAAGATTTCCACTTATGTAGAGACTCATCACGATATCTCTGGGGCCATAAGGCTTAGAGACTTGAAATCTGTCAGAAATATTTCTTTTTACCGAGTATAGGTCAGCTAAAACGGTATTTACAAAATACCGTCCCTTAAAAGAGTTCTGGGATATTACGGCAAAAAAACGGACGGAGAAGACAGTTAGTATTGTGAGATAGAGCAAATATTATTTCTTTTATTATCACATTTATTAAATTTAATGAAATATCGTATGTACATGTTCTAGATTAAAATCAATGAAATAAATAATCCATTTCGGAAGTAAATAACTTGTTTGTAGTGCAGCAGAAACTTAATTAGTAGTAGTTAAAACTGCGGCATACTACTTCAAAGACCAAACGATTTATTTCAACGCTAAAAAAATTAGGTCAAACCCTACCGCCTACTTATGAAGCGGCAACTTGTATGCGTTTTTTTTTTTTTTCATTAAAATGTATGACATGGATTTAACTTCGCATTTTCGTTTCTGGCTTAAAAAAAGTAGACATGTCTGTCTAATTTTAGTCTGCTCTCATTTTAAATATCATTAATATGAGTATATTAGGTCATTACATATGAAATTAGCATTGAGTTTTATTGACCACTTTGATCCGAAATATTGTCCTCTTTGGTTAAGAATTCCAAATTCAAATTTATAAATTTATTTAGCTGGTACATTTGAGTTTTGAAAACAGTCATCCATTTGTTTTTTCCTCATTATTTTTTCTTTGGCGTCGCTTATTCTCGCACAATGTAAAACATGAAATATCGGTATGTTTACGAGTACGAGTTCTGCCGTGGCATCAGTGCTGCAGAAACAACTCGAAGGATTAATGATGTGTACGGCGCTGGTGTCGCAAAAGAAAGCACAGTACGTTTTTGGTTTCAACGTTTTCATTCTGGAAATATCGACCTTTAGAACTAACCCTATGGACTAAGACCAAAGTGGAAAATGAAGAATTAAAGGCTATTGTCGAAGCTAGTCCATCATAAAGCAGTTCAGAGATAGCTGCAGGCCTCGTGATGTGACAAAACTGTATTAATCCACTTGAAGAAAATCGGGAAAGAAAAAAACTTGAACGATGAGAGTACCTCATGAATTGTGTGAATCGAACTTGCTGTCACGCGTCGACTGCTGCTGCTGTGTTACTTTGCTCTACCGACACAATAATGAAGGAATTTTAAATCGAATCATTACTTGTGATGAAATTGGATACTGTACGAGAATCAGAAGCGGTCGTCACATTGGCTGAACCCTGGAGACCCAGCAGAATCCTGCCCTAAGCGAAAATTGAATCAGAAAAAGTTACTTGTGAGTGTTTGGTGGAATAGCGCCGGTGTCGTTCACTACAGCTTTCTAAAATCTGGCCAAAAGATTACGGCAGATATCTATTGTCGACAACTGCAAACCATGAAGGAAGAACTAACTGTTTAACAACCGAGATTGGTCAATCGCTCTAGGCCACTGCTGCTTCACGATAACGCAAGATCACCACCACATACTGCACGACAAACAACCACTAAGTTAGATGAGCTACAATTTAAATATCTGCGACATCCACCGTACTCCCCGGACCTTGCCCCAACAGATTACCATTTTTTCCAGAATTTGGACAAACTTCTTACAAGGAAAAAAATTCAATTCCTACGCGGCAGTCCAAACTGCCTTCAAAGAATTTATTGATTCTCGCTCCCAATGGTTTTTTCTTATTAAAAGGAATAAATAAACTACGTATGAGATGGCAAAAGTGCATAGATAACAACGGTGCATACTTTGATTAATTAAATATATTTTACAAAAAAAAATTGACTTTATATTCCTCCCGTACAAAGCGTCAATTTCATTTGTAAGGACCTGATGTTTATTACTTACAACGTTTTAACATAATTAACCGTTGGCGAAGGAATACCTATTTTTATTACTGTGACAAACAAATATTGTTGGATTAGAGATTATTCCATGTTTTTGGTAGCTCTATTAAAAATAACATATCTTTTTATTATATAATATTTAAACTAAATTCTTGTTCTACCATCTTCTTCCGTAGTTTTTTCAGTATTAGTCCCGTCGTATAACAGGGTCTGCTTTATCACTCCACTTCGCTATATTTTGGAAATCGCTTTCTTAGAGATCACAGCTTATCATACCTTTTGTCACTACACTCAACCATCGCAACTTCGCAACCATATGCTACAGTATGAAGTAAAAATATTTAATTCTGTCTACTGTTAGTATCATTTACTTTTGTCTACTGTAGTTTTGCTTTTGTTGCGGCATTTCCATTGTAAGCTTCAGCATTTTTAATATTTCATCACTCTTGATGTTTTTTTCTTTCTATTGTTATTTTTTTTTTAGTTTCTTACTACGGCATTCGTTTTTTACTAAGAATATACTTTGAAATACTCTGAATATACCCCTGTTATTATTACAGTATTTATTTAAACTAGCAATAACATTTTTTGTTATAAACTTAGCGCATTTTTACTTGTATTATTGTCCCACCTTAGGAACAGCAATAATGTCTAAATTGTTAACTTAATAAACAAACAAAAGATAAAATATCATTATGCTAATACCGTCATTATAAATCATTTTAATTAATATCATTAGGACATCTTTTTATTTTACAGGCATTGGTTTCGGCATGATCTACCTCCCATCGGTGGTAGCTGTTGGTTATTACTTCGAAACTCGTCGCTCCCTCGCAACGGGGATAGCAGTATGCGGTTCAGGTGTTGGAACATTCAGTTTTGCTCCTCTGGCAGCCATTTTGTTAAAAGAATTCGGTTCGTGGCAGAATGCGAATCTCTTGCTTGCGGGTCTTATATTAAACTGTGCTGTGTTCGGTGCACTAATGAGACCTCTGGTATATCCGAAGGTAAGTAAAATATTGTATGATGCTATTTAAAAATTGAAAATACGTAATAAACACAACGTTGAACTTTTTCATTTAGCCCGTATTATTACCTTTTTCGTGATTTATTTTATTTTTGCCTTCTTAACGAACTTAAGACTGGTATCAAATAGGACACGGAAAATAATTGTATCTAAGTGATCATCGATCCTCTTTATACGTCTAGTAAATAACTAAAACAAAATTTTCCTTATAAACACGTAACCTAAATTTATTATTACTAACAATATTATAAAATAAATGTTCATTCATTGAAAAGGAAAAAGATTCGACATGATCGCAATATATATAACCTTGCTATAGTATAGGAAATGAAAGTTACTGTATTTGTTATGTTATATAAGAAGCACTATATGTATCAATAAGACAAATGTTAAATGTGGTATTATCGTTTATGATAACAACATAGTAAAATATTAAATCGAATGAAAGGTTTAATATTAAACAAAACCAAACAAAAAAGTGTTTAAAAAATAAATCTTAGAAAATAGCTGACAACCTTCAGACGCCTGAATAGACATTCTTTGAATTATAGCTAAGAACATTCACGATCGAACAAAAAGTGTCTGGATCAGCTATTTTGAATCTCAAAGGCCACAGACAGACAAATAAACATAAATGAGTCAATGAATGGTTTGAATTAATATTTTTGATGACAATGGTCTAAGACTTGATCTTAAATTCAGTTAAATTCCATCATATACAGTCCTTGAAAGCAACTAGGGCCCACCGTGGTTAGGCATAGCACCGTGGAGGCAGTTAACTAATAATTGATACAAATTTTAATAGTAAACCCTGTATGCAGACAGATTCGCTTGGCCTCTAATCTTAGAAGCGTAGCTTTTTTTTATACATAAAAAAAATTACGTCTAATAAAATAGATCGAACTAACAATATTTTTATTTTGGTTCAAGCCGAAACTAGAATTCGAACTTGATTGAAATGCCACTAAAGAGAACGCTGCGACTATCATGAATATTTATTTAAATTTCTAACGAGACGAGACAAACAAGAAGTTCACTTGACCAGAAGTAATACTGTATCTCATAATAATTTGCCACTAATTAGGATAATAACACCATAGCACTTGTACTCGTCGCTCCAATACATAAAATGTTGTCTTGCGTTACTTCAGTAGTTTCTGTAGACATAGCGTCAATAAAATTGAAACCTAGTAATGTTTTAGCACTATTGTTTGAAAGCTGTAAAAAATGCTGTGGATGGATGTATCTATTTAGATGGTATCCCGCTACAGAGACCTAACACCAGTTAATATTAAGTTCATAAATTTTTCAGACATCTGGAGAGAAGCCTCTATTACAACGAATGGCCGAAGAGAAAAGACTACAAATGGAAAGAGGCTCAATAGGAGGATCGTACTTCGTGGTGCAATTACCTGATGGTACTATGGAAAAAAGATTGAAGGTAAACTTTGTTTGCAAGTGTAAATGCGATGTGTCTGTCCGTCGTCCCAAATGTTTTGATCGAAAGTGTTCCTAGTTATAATAAAAAAAAAATGGTTTAGCTGTGATGGTTATCAGGTTTTTTTGTACTTTCTGACGGGGTTATGTTAATCTTTTTATCTTAAGTATAACATAGAGATATTTTTGATGATGACAGGGGTGTATAAAAATTTTGATTTTATCATATAGGAGATTTGTGTAAAAGTTACATATGTCAAGATACTCATTGTATTATGGTACGTGGTTTGGTAAATCTTTGTGATTTTTTTTAAGTCAACATACATATAATGACAATAGGTAAGAAAAAAATAACCTTTTTTGTGATTTACAAACTAACACAGATAACTTAAATTTTATATGGTGATAAGTGACAATGAGACCGTGGATTGTGAAGTATGCTCTCCGAGGATACTCTAGTCCTCATAGTTTGGATGAGTTATGTATCGATGATATTATGGCAGTAGATTTATAGTATGGAGGGAAGTAGCTAGCCAGGTGTATTCAAAAAACCTTACCACTAAACATATTTTATAACGTGGCCTTTGGAATCTAACCAAGGATCTCTGTGTTACAAGACAAGCTCATAGCTACTGAATCAGGGTTTTTTTTTAGAATCTCTCGCTTAATGCATAATAGTATCATTTTGTTTCAAAAAATTAGTTTATTTAACAATTTCAGGCGCCGTTAAATATCGATCCTGGTGTGCACTCCTCTCTTAATTTGGAGGCGCTCGCGCGGGTGCCAACTGTACCCAACATGCCTGGCGTGCCTACCGTGCCCACACTGCCCACCATAACTGAAGCCAGAGTCATTGAAGTAGAAAGCAGTGAAAAGAAAAAGGTAAAAAACATAGTTTTTATTGCGTTAACTAACTATAAGACCCTACTAACTGAAACATAGTGATGTTTGCATATTACTGTTTGGCGGCAGTAACAGGTACCGTGGTTGTAGCCGAGACGGTTGTCTGCAACGAAGACCTACCATCGTAGCTCTACTTTCTAATTTTTATTAAATTCCAGAATGAAAACGGTTCAGCTGTAGCTGTTCAGCCTATGTCTCGCAACGTGTCGTCGCCGGCGTTCAGTGCGCAGGCGCCGGGGCTCCCTAAAAATGGTTCTGTGCCTTTCTTCGATCGTCAGAGAAAACAAAGTACCGGCGACAGGTCAGACAACGATAGGTAACGATTTATCCTTTATAGCGCCGCAAGGTGGAGGGGATACGTGTGGTGTTGTAAGCTCTAGTTATAAAATCTTTTTTCTCTACTATTACTTTATTTGAGGTTGAAGCATTGATGTTGAAACGTACGCACCCAGAATACACTCTAGCTTTCCTACATTAACATTTAAGTTACAGCAAGTTATTACGGTGGTAGGTTTACTGTATGCGTATAGTTGCCTCATCATTAGCTTGTCATCTTGTCATCAATATGTGGTCTCGGAGTCGAACTCGGCACTTCCGTGTAACATGGAATGCGTTAAACCACTGCGCCACAGAGGTTGTTATATACTGTTATAATACATAGAAATTGAGTACTTATATATAAAAGCCTGTTCTCTTTAGTTAATAACTATGATAATATTAAAAGAAATTGAAGTAAGCTTAACAAGTTTTATGGTTACTACCAAAATGTCTGTATTAATTTTACAATAATTTATTATACATAATTGAATTGAACTAGAAAAAATATAGTAAAGCTTAATTTCTCTTTTTTTTTCACAGATTTAAACCGTCCCTTGCAGCTATCAAAGCCATTTCGAAAACCTCAGTAACCAGTCAACAACGGAATGCACCTGATGTAAGTAATTTTTTCCTGAACTTCATGTTAAGTATAATTATTTTTTTCAAATCTCTTTTTATAAATTTTCGAGAAAGTAAAACACAGTATATTAGATAATACATTTCCACACGCAGGGAGATACGGAAAGCGGAGTGTACAACTCCAAGCTATCCGTAGCAGCCATCAAGGAGCCCTCTCGTATGGTACGCCCGATGTCGCGTAAAGATATCTTCTACTCCGGCTCCGTGCTCAATTTGCCGCAGTATCAGAGTCAGAAGTCCCTACAAGGCTACAGGAATTCTGTCCTTAGCCTGCCGCAAAGCAGACAGACAGGCGATTTGGAGAGACAGGAACGTAAGTCAGATTTCAATACTAAATATATATATTTTTTTCATTTCTCAGGACTATGATTTCATATTGTAGTACAATAGATCACTTATTTAAAAACCTTACTGAATTTTCTTACCCAGAATACTCTCCCTCTAAGAAGCAAGCTATCTACCACAATCATACTGAAAATCTGCTGCTATAACAGTATTACTGTACCTGAATTTTAACATTTTGCGCTTCATTTTCATTTTGAATTAAGTTACGTGAAATTGAGGTGGAAACCCTTATCATCGTTTTTTTTTTTTCAGAATATGACTTATGCCCATGTCTTTCGTTACCTGAATCTTTCAAATCGGCGCTGTCTTCCATGTTGGATATGAGCCTGCTGCGGGACCCAGCGTTTATGCTCATAGGCGTCTCCAACGTGTTCGGAATGGCCGGTCTATACGTACCCTTTGTGTACATTGTTGATGCCGCTTGCTTGAATGTAAGTACTACTGTATTTAACAATTTCTAATCAAAACTACAACTTGAAACTGCTCCCGTGTGGTACTGATAGAGTACACTTCTTCTCCAGCGGTTATCGTAAAATATGATTAAGAGATAAAGTTCGCAGCATAATTAGCAGGGAATCTGCCTTCATGGAGCAGTGTCTAATTGACTCGTTTAGTAAAATGAATGTCCTTGGTTCGATTTCGGAGCGATTTACTGTGGAGTTTAGTAGGAGGTAAGATTTTTTTGAATTCGTCTCGCTATTCGTATTGTAAATATTCAGCCATAACACCTTTCCTGTGATCCGGTTGTGAGCAGAGAGCTGGCGTATTCTGGCCGTGCATGGCTTCCACGGGTTTATCATAGCCTTAACACCGTTTTAAATTGTAGTAAAATGTTATTCCATTGCAAATAAAACATCTTGCCGTACCTATACACCACTGAAGATTGGCTGGTAATTTTTAAAATAATCGGTGGATTCTTGAGCATGCTGAAGAAGTTTTCGGTAGATACCGGTTTACTTACGTACGTTAAATAACGTCGATTTACATTGTTATTAAATAGTTAATTACATTGCAGGGTGTTGAGCCGTCGCAGGCTTCATTCCTGCTGTCTATCATCGGCATAACGAACACGATCGGTCGTATCGCGTGTGGCGCCGTGGCGGATCTCCCGCGCGTCGACTCGCTCCTACTGAACAACATATGCCTTGTTATTGCGACCGTGAGTATGAAATCTCAATGCGCCGAAAAAACTACAAACTACAGTTTTACGTACTACTAGCCCCCAGTTAAATTGAAATGCGTCATTTTGATGTAAGTCGATCATCATCTAACCGACGAAAATATCACATTTTGCATCAATCACTACTAAGATAGGTGTCGCTGCATCTCTTTTTTTGCCACCAAACAGTAGTGTGTGCAAACATTGCCGTGTTCTGGTCAAGACCTTCGCATCACGTCTTATAGCATCGATCGCATCCTAGCAACCAACTGGTGATAAAATTAATTTTCATTAGGATAGATTTCCAATACATTTATCGTTATTTGAACATGTGTGAATACAAAGAAGTTGCAAATCTAACCGTAATGCTTTTCTTTGATATGTTTCCACACGAAATAATTTAATTAGCTATATTTATTTTCTCTCATACTGTTTATTGTCATCAAACATTTTGTGAATATTATATATATATATATATATATATATATATATATATATATATATATATATATATGTGTAATAAGTAAATAGAGAGAAAAGCGAGTCTTTGTGTAATTTCGTATAGTGTTCGCTATCGGTTATGAAATGATGTATTGTTAAAAATTAAGGCGAGCCTTAATAATCATACTAAACGTTTAATAAGTATAATAATTGATTGTGTATATAACTCTTACCCATGTAATTAATTTTAAAATAAAAACTTTAGGTAATTTTCTTGGATTCCATGTTTGCTTTTTCATTCATTAATTTACAATTATATTTTTATATTACTTGTACTGTTCATCTCTGATTGGTACATCAGGTCGGGTGCCGTGCCTACAGGACTTTTAGTCTAAGAGAAAGTTCTCGGGCATTTAAAATGTTTATTTTTTCTCATGTATTCGTTTAGGGTGCTTTGCTTTCTACAAATTTCTAGTATACTTAGTTCTTATTAACTAATTAGAAACATTTGTTCGTTTTATATATTTTATTTTGTACCTAAAATGCTTATAAAATTTTATTTCAGATATCCGTTGCTCTTACACCCTTCTGTTCTTCTTACGGCTCTTACGTGGCCGTGGCGATCGCATTTGGTATAGCCATCTGTAAGTATCGCATTTGGTATAGCAAATAAATTTTACTGAATAAAAAATATTCGTGCACGATTTTAAATAAACTAATATTTAACGGCGTAAACGTTTTTTAACTACAATGGGCTAATTGCTGGATTCATCTTTTACATAATATTTCACAAGTGATAATGAGACCGTAGATGGTGACCCATGCTCACTTAGAATACTCTGGATCTCATATATAACGTATTAACAGATAGAACACAGCGATGTTGGTGAGGTGCTGAATTACGATATGAGGAAAGTAGTTAGTTAATCTGATTCGTAAAAACAATCCTCCACCACCATTATTTTTCCAACCATCACTACGTATTATCTATACTCATCGGCACACACATATCGAGAGTGACAATAATGAAACAAGCCAATTAATTTTCAGCGGGATACATTTCACTGACGTCGATCATCCTCGTTGACCTGCTCGGGTTGGACAAATTGACGAACGCCTTCGGGCTACTTATACTCTTCCGTGGTGCGGCCGCTATAATAGGATCTCCGCTCGCTGGTGCCGTATACGACGCCACGAGGAATTATGACGCCTCCTTTTACATGGCCGCTGCGTTCTTTTTAGCTTCAACTCTTACCTCATTTGCAGCCCCAATGTTCCGCAGGTAGTTACATTTTTACGTAAATTGAATCTCTTCTTAATTCTTGTAATAACTTTTTACGTTTCCGTCACACAACATTCGCCAAACTTCAGTTTGAAGAGGACACCTAATCATAATGATGAACACAACATCGTTCGTTTACCGATACGCTTTGTATAAAAAATATTAAAAAAGACAAAATGATAATAATATAAAAATGATAAAGCAAAGAAATTTTTTGTGTCGTATAAAATATCCTGAAAATATTTTGTAGCCAACAAGTTCCGATGGCTTATTCAAAAAGATTTAATCTAAATTTGGCACCAATTTTCTCCTCTCATTAATTTACTGGTTGGTAGGTCTCTGTTGCCGGAGGCTGTCTAGGTAGGTACCACCGCAGTGTCTATTTTTGTTGCCAAACAGTAGTGTTCATTTCCATTCAGTGAACATTACTGTGTTCCGGTTTGTAGGGTGCTTTAGCTAGTGACATTACTAGAGTAACGAGACTCAGCAACTTACGTCTCAAGGCGATGAGTGCAATGTGGTGCTGTGTATAACATCCTAACTAGCACCACATTATTATGAGCAGGCGTATCATTCAGCGGCAGGTGAACGTCCTGCTCGCTCCGTCGTCTCAAAGTATAAAAAAAGTTTAATCTGAACTCATTGTTAAAACCGAAAATATTATTTTAATCTTTTAGGAAACAAGAAGAAATTCAACAGCCGTTAGATGTTCTAACCCCAATAGACGAAGACCTCGAAGAAGGAGAAGAAGAAGACCCGGACGACACACCTATAACTATGGGCGCACATATAGGCCGCGCACCTGCTATCACACGTACTGCCGCCTCACCTTCCGACCCTCCGAGCCCGCCGGAAGACCAACCCCAACGGGAAAGCGTACTTTAAGGCAAATTGAAGTAAATTTTCTGTGCTGTGACTGTTTCAGATTATTAACAAAATAAGTGAACTTTATATAGTATTAATAGTGATCAGAATTAAAAAAAAGTAAAACCACATAATATGCATATGTGTCGCCTTGCTTTGCTTTCGTAACACTAGTCGCAACACATAAGTATACTCATAGGCATTGGAACTGTTAACGAATTTCCGCGCCATAGCCGTTAATTTATGAATTATAGCTCCATTGTCTATGGTTCAGATGAGTTATTGGAATAGGTTATGTCTAGATTAATTTATAGACGTGTAATGTCAATGTAAAAAAATAGAAACCAATCATTAACGAAAGTACTTAACAGTATTTAAAAAAAAATAACAAATTATTTAATGGTGAAAGTCTAGACAATATAAAGTTTAAACGCGGGCTTTCTTTTGACGATTTTATCATTATCCCCGTAACAAATGCTGGAAAGCAATAATATTCTCGTGTTATTAATACGTAGTTCTTTATACTGTACTGCGAATGGTCGATGGGACGTTGAGCATTAAACGCTGGTCGTTCCACAGACAATAATATTACGAAATATACATGTAATTTTTTAAACAGTTAAGAGTTGAATGTTATGAATCCGATATTTCGAAGTATGCTATTAATTCAAGCCTTATGTGAAATGAGAACACCACCAATTTTTTTTTCTTTGAAGACAATGACTTCTGCGCTTGGTTACTATAAGTCAGTAACGATAAGAGTGAAGTAATGAAACACGTAAGTTATTAATCAATCAGTAACAAGGTTATCAATTCGATATTATTTTTATTTTCTCTATATTTCTAGGATTTCGATTCTATGATAATCCGTTTTTTTTCTTTTTTTGATAGCTACATGTATTTTGACAGTCTTAGATCCTCTGAGAAAGTCCTGTAAACAATTGAGAAGAAAATTTACTGTATGGTTTGAAAAACAGGATATGCATATGTCAATAGTTTTTGATGAAACTACATTTCAGTTTCTATTTATCGTCAATTCATGTTTTTATGAAAAAGAATTAGTATGTGAGTATAATAAACGCTCAATGCGGGCAAGGTTGAGTGGTCCATTTAAATGGGATGCTTAATGTGACGGAATGGCACAACCACAACGGGTTCACAAAGTTAAGGAGGTGGCTGATTATCACACCTTTTTTTTTAATTATTAAACTTAATATAGTTCCTGGTCTTACTAACAATAGATGATGAAAAGTAAGCTGAACTATATACAAGTTTTCAAACTGAATTTTGCCTAATTTTTATTTAACAATGAAACTTAAATAACGCGAACTTCTCATAATATACCCCTAAAGGGCTAACGGCAACAAATTATCCGTTATAAATTTACGACAGATATTGTATTGATAATATTTTCCACACGATTATAGTTTTTAAAAACGAATATCGTGTTTAATAACAACGTAGAAAAAAAAATGGAGAATAAATATTTTAGTTCAGTTTCGATTATTGATTCAATAGTCATCATTATTGGCGATAAATAGATACAACCCAGATGATTCACTTGTCCTAGAATTTACGATATCAAAAAGTTTACTCATAGAATTTAAATGCTCAATTTGTCTGCTTAAATAAGATAGGAAAATGATGACGTAAATTCTAGACGAGAAAAGAAGTACAAACGTTATTTTACATATGGTTATTCTTCTATGAATGGCTACTAGGTGCTCAGGTAAAGTGTAGATATTGAACTATGTCATCGAAAGTCGTTATAAAAAGTTAATTTAACATATATATCCATATGGAATATGTTTAAAAATTATATAAATTTTTATGACTCATTTATGACTAACAAATATATATTTAATTTATTCTGATTTCATCTACTGGTCCCTCCACTAGGACAAAGTGTTGGATAAATAACCTTGACTTTCACCTTGCGAGATAAGGCACCAAATCTCTGCTGGGGGGAGATGAAGTTGGCTGTACATATATTCATAAATATAAAATATGTATTTAGTTTTCTATTTATTTTATCGCAATCAATTACATTGTTATGAATTTTTATTTTTGATGGATGTGTAATAAACAATTGTAAAAAAAAATGCACACAAGAACCATTTCGTTTATATCTACGTTCGTGAAATACGTTTCAACTCCCTGAAAATTGTTTCTATTGTATTTTTGATAAAAATACAGTTAAATAACATATAATTAAAGTGTGCCATATGATACGATTACAAGGGTTAATTAAGTTCGCGGTAGATACCAAAACTAGAAACAATAAATTACCCAGAGAGATGTATTTTAAGCGCGTCCATTTATTGTAAAATTATTATTGGCGTGTGTTTTTATAAAGTATTAAAATAGTATTCGCGATTACATTATAGTAAATCTAGCATTTAAATATATTTAATATAAGAAAACAAATAAGCAATCCCTTATAAGTTATTCGTTTATGTATTTTTCAACTTTGTGGATTTATTTGTGTATAGTAAGGTAAATTCTGTGTATTTGTATATTTTAAAGTTTCAGTTAAACTGATGAATATGAAATGGACAACCAAGCTGGCTAAGTAATAGTAATTTTAAGAAGACCTTAATGTATCCATTGTTTTATATTATAATTTGAATTTATTATTCAAAGTGCCGACGAAGCTGTGCTAGCTCTAGCTCAGTGTGTAAGGCGGTCGTATGCGCTATACGTATCGAAGAGGCGCGAGTTCCATGCCTGGCCACTAAGCCTGAACTTCAGGTGGATGAATAAATCGTGAGAAACATCCTCCCCAAACTGCTTTCATGCAATATGATATCCACAAACACGAACTTGGCCAGTGCGGTGGTTAAACGGCCGTAACTCTCGTTGCGAGATTATGTCCCGAGATCCAGCTATGGGAACATTAAAAAGAAAATCATGTTATAAATAAATTTTTCAACAAGTTTAATAGTTGTACATTAGTTCGCATGAATAATGATTAAAAGGTATATTTTAAGTTGTTCATTGTTGCACGATTACTGTATATACACAACCTAGCTAACTTTCAAAACTGTAATGTAGGTTATATCCTTATATTATTCATAGTTTTTATAGTTCAAAACATTTAGACAGGTTTCAATTTTTTTAACGTACAATGTACAATTGGTGTTAGCTGATTATGAAGCAGTGGATGGCGAAGAATACTTAACCAACAAATTCTGGCTCTTTATATTACAGCCGGAGTGCACCTACGCTCTAACGGCGGTATATTATATGACCCAAGCTAACGAGGCGGATTCGAAACATCCTGCCCCCAAACAAACCACAGCTTTTGGCCCCGGGATCGAACTAGGGACTGCGAATCACTGCGCCGTAAATCAGTACTAGTCCTTAACTGCTAAAATATAAAAGGAACTTGAGTTTTTATTGCTGTTTTGTGCTTATTTACTACAAAACGATGAAAGCTGAAACTTTTAAGCTGGCATTAAAAATGAAAACTGTTAGAAATGATACGTCAATGAATAAAGGGTGAGGAGCTTCAACTCGTGCGATGAGACCCCGGTGAAGGGCTAATGTCTTTAGGACTGCGGAATGTGCGGTTTCTCGAGTAGTTCTGACCAAAGTTTGAATAGGACACATTTTTTAGCTGCCAACTGTCCAGAGTAACTTGTCAACGCAGCGGAGGAGTATCCTATGTAGAATATCCCCACGAGGAGAAACGATTTGAGTGTAGAGTACTGTATGCAACATGTGCCATTGTTATGAACAACTAAACGATGTATATAAATATTTAGTAGCTAAGATAAAAATGTAAATGCTACACGGTCAATTGTCCCGCGGAACCGGATACCATGTGACGCGTTGTGCGCTGACATATGTGGGGGTCCGTTGCCAGTCTGTATCGGATATTATGAAGATAATATATTTTTGTCATAGATATTTTTTTGTCAATAAATTCGCATAATTTAAAATTAAGCATGACGTTATAGAGGAAACGGAAGTGTTACGGTGTAGACGTAGAGATATGTATTATGTGATAAAGATGCTATGTAAACAAATATTTCTTTTATAACACATCTTGTACTTTATTATGAATTTATAATGAATCCAGATTTCGTTCGTAAGTAACTAGTGTATGAACATGATGTAAGAAAATGTATTAATTATTATTCAGAAAGTTATTGAGAAACGTTAACTGTTGTTATAGCTTTATGTAAAGTAACCAAAAGTGTTATTATGTTTTAAGAATGAAATAAAAAAATTAAATACAAATGAACTCCGGAGGGAATTTACTACGACGGTATTGTATACAAAGTAACATTGTTGAATATTGTGAGAGAATCATTTATATGGCGAATGGAGTGGCAGATACTAAAGATATTTATTTATAATCTCAATCATCAAACATTTGTTAAGGTAAAATTTTCACACAACGCGCACCTTGTAGATCGAATTTGTCGATAAATGATAGCGGATATCCGACAAGTATATACACACCGCCATGCTCGCTGCTAGCGAAGTCGTTTGTCGGAATGTTTCCCATTTCATTTATGTTCATATTGCCAAAAACTGTTTTACTTATTTATAAGGCGTTTGCAAAAGGTTCAAGTGATAGAAATATTATTTAGAAATTACCGAATGGAAATTCATTATTTGTTACTTGCAACACCGTGTATGATATTTCCTACAATAACTAATATTTTTTTTATTCCACGGAGTGTCAAGACGTGCAAGACGTTTACCTGATAATATACACCCGCCCATAACAATGTGATGTATCATACACACTCCACGTAATGATACACGATGACTAGTAAAAATGATTAATGAAAAAAAATTTAAAAGTACTGTTACTTCAATAATATTATTAGCTGCAACGGTTTTTAAATTATTGATATAACACATAACAAAAAAAAAAAACATATTTTTTTTTTAAGAAAACGAATTTATTACATGGTGCAGACACTGACTGTGACAAGGTCGAAATATCTTTATTTCAATTCAATCCGCTCTCGTGTAAAACTTGTTCCTATTTTACCTGTGAATGTGAACATGTATACACAAACTTTAAAATTGGATAGTGTTAATTATTGTTTTTTTTTAACGAAACTAGTAACACATTATCTCATGATAAGTGAAACACCACAACAACGTGATGTTAAATAATTTGATACTTTGCACCAAATTGTCGCCTTTGGAGAGAAGATTTGAAGTATCTTTCGCGGATGTTCACCTGATGGTAAGTGATATTCCGCGCATAAAATCGTGGCGCTTGTTAGGATGTTATACAGTGCACCACATTTTATTCGTCGCCTGAGACATAAGATGTTGCATGTCGTTATCTCATAAACTAGCTACAACGCCTTTCAAACCGGCACACAGTAAAGTTTGCACACTTCTGTTTACCGGAAGAAATAAGCGCTGCCGGTGGAACAGATAAATCTGTTGAGTATCTGCGAATTACTACATAATGAGTGTATTATTTATACCTTTATTGAGAGTACCAAATTTATTGTCATTTCGGTTTACTAGACCTGTGCTCTGATCTTAGGGTCTGGGATGGCCTAATTTTATCCCAGTCTTAGGATTCAGACACTGGGCATGTTAAAAAATTACCTTCGTAGAACCATTTGCAAACAGTCTTATCCGGCTTTCGGTTTGTAATAAGACGCAAATGATTTGCGCACCGCTTGCGCCTTGAAGTACCGAGCTAATATATGTCCACCGAGAGTTTTGTAAGGAAATGATTAATTATATTAAAATGATGACTGAGGAATTAGTAGTTTCATTTATTGGCTTTATTCCTGCCCCAGTGCGCGTAATACTCGGTTTAACAATCTAATTGATATTTCATGTATTTAACGCTCAAAAATAATAATGCAATGGCTATTGCTACCTAATATAAATTCCCAGCATTTGAATGACTAATTTTTTTTATTTAATTAAGCCACAAGCGGGATGTTCGGCTGATGGTAAGTGATAAGCACGCCTACAACAACATAGCGCTTGTTTTTTTTTTTTTTTTTACGCATTCCCCTGCGTAGTTTGGGTCAGGGTCTAATTATCCGGATCACTTAACATCTAGTTTTATTAACTTTCCACATTCTCCTCTTCCATCTTTTCTTTTCTATCTTACTCTACTTATCTTTCATTCCTGTACTAATCTTTCTTGCTCCATCCCAATTCCTTCTTTCACTCATCCTCTATGATTAAAGTGGAGACGCCTCTGCCGTATATTTCTGGGGGGGGGGGAGGGACCTGAAACAATCATTCCTGTATCATAGTTTCAGGATGCTCGTCCTTCTTCGCTCTTCTTTCTTCTTTCTTGTTTTTCCTTATTTTGTTTCTTTTGATTGTTTATTTATTATATTTAATTACAATTAGCTTATTTTCTAACTCAATGGCTTCAATGACTTGCATTTCTTTTTATTACATTACTAATTACTCCCCTACCGTATTCCAGAAACATAGCGCTTGTTAGGATGACATATTGCACCAAATAACCCTCTTCACCTGAGACGATGTTGAGTCTCATTATCCCTGTAATTTTCATTAGCTACAGCGCCCTTCAAACTCGAACACAGTAATATTTGCACACCACTGTTTGGCGGCAGAAACAGCAGCAACAGTGACTTACCACCAGTTTCTATTAACTATTATAACAAAAACGAAACAACTTTTGTCATTATTTAAACAAAACCTAAGACAGTAGACACATAGTACCACCGTTATTATTAATCAAGTAAGATAGTTGGATTTTAATTTCAAAATATTTGATAGGACTCCGAATTATTACAGCATCTTAAGTTTGTTTAGTGTTGGTAACGATAAGTATTTATTATAAAAGCTTCTAACCCCGTAACTTCATGCAATTAGATCTAAAGTCGTTAAGTTTTAAGTCGCTATTAAGATACCAAGACAAAAATAACTCCGTCTAAAAATAAATCTAATTCAAGTAATTATAAAACAATCTCGTTTATCTTTTGAACCCGTATAAGGTGCTTGCGGTTCTATTTTTATAAGACAAAGCGACTCGATGAGCAGGACGTTTACCTTTTGGTGAGTGTTAAGTCTGCCCATAATAATCACAAGCTAGTATTGATATTTACGCGCTTATGATGTTGATAAATTTACTAGCTTATAAATCCCTTCAAATAGGAATTCAGTTAAGTGTGCACACTATTTACTAGTTAGCAAAAATATGTGCTGCGGTACCTACCATAATGGTCTCCAGTAAGAGAACAACCAGCAGTCAATAAGCCAAGTTTATTTGAACCTCTCGTTTTAACTCACTAACGCACACATTCCATATTATATTGTGATGTGCATTAACTATTTCATTAATTTAATGAAGGTACAAAAACTTAGCAGTAATTTCAATAACAATATGTAGTCTTCCAGGGACAGATTCAATTTTTTTTATTATAGGAAGCGACGACAAGATCGGGATGTTCACCTGATGGGAAGCACTACTCCAGCCGGTATCAATATGATGCTAGTTAGGATGATATAAATCGTCACCTTGAAACATAAAATGTCTCGTTACCTCAGTAATTTCACTAGCTACAACTCCCTTCAAACCGTAATACAGTAATATTTGCACACTACTGTTTGGCGCAGGAATAGGCGCTGCGGTATAACTACCTACCTAGACGGTTTCCGGCAACAGAGACCTACCACCAGTAACCATATACCAAAGTGTATTTTTTATTATGTAATAAGGTTTTTTCCTTGCAAAATAAGTTATGAGTTTTTTCTCCTGTTCGAAACCAAGAAGAAAAGAAGTCTATAACATTTTTGATGTCATTAATCAATAATGTATGCGTTAACGTAAACAAATCAAAACCAAAAATTATTTTCAAGTTGTTTTGGATATTTTTGCAAAAAAAAAATAGCAATTCCAGTTATCTGTAAATACGACTTCAACTTCTTTCATGTTATCAATAATATTAATATTAATCACTTCACTAAATTCAGTCACCTGCACAATACACGTAATTAACCACGAAACATGCAACATTACGTAAAATGATAAACTTTGTTGATCATATTAATTGTTCTTATTATGATCGACCTGTTTTCATTACCCTGTTAAAAATAATGTATTGTAAAGTACGCTAATAACCTAAATAATAATAAATAACACAAGGTTCACTGTGCTGTATAATTCAAAGTTTATACATTTTTATCAGGTACTTAGTAGTTTTGTAATATATTTTTTAAATCAGATGTTAGATATAAGCAAAAAGAATGGTTAAAAAAATGTTGCCCGGACATATAACAGAAACACAAAGAATTAAATACTTAGATCTACATTTTACCTGTGTAGAAGTTACAAAAACTAGAACTAGACCATTTTAACAAATAATAAATTTAATTACAATTAACATAATTAAATTTTTAACCAGTTCCTAATCGTCTGAAGTCACAAACTAGTTTTCTTGGCTCTAAGTTTGTTATATAATAGTTTATCTATCTCCTGTATTTATCCAATAACCAAGTAAAAGGCTTTCAGTAAATGGTATCATAGAGAGAGAAGACTACTGAAAGGATACGTTATTGAGATTATGGATCCCTTAGGACATCATCCAAGACGGTATTTCTGTACAAATCTTCTAATCGCAATTACTGAAGTACTTTTAGTGAAAAGGCCTTAAAAATAATTTTCAGGAAATTTGGGATGTTTAAAAAACCTAAAACAATATGTTAGCTTCAAAATTGTTACTCGTATTGGCAGAGTTAGAAGATTCTAGGCTATTGTTATTTTATTTTTCAGGGTTATCGGTTAAGAGCAAAAGATCATAAAAAATTCTATTAAACTTTATGCTTAATATTTATAGTCAATAATATGAAGTAATCTATATACCACTACTTTTTTTCTACGATCCAAAAGTTATACAGTATAAGGAACAAACACTTTCTTTTTTTTTCAAAAAATATTGAGTAATACAACCATTGGTATGGCCTCACACTAGTGTTTTAAATATATCTATGCATAACCCCATTTAACAATTGCAGGGTCTTAAAATTATATAGTTATTTCAAATGACCTCTATTTGTGGCAACAATTGACCTCTACAAATGGCTACGCATGTATCTAGTGTAACAGGTTAATTTGTTACGTCAGCAGTTCAACACATTCAATGAATTCCGTTGAATTCAACGTTGATCTGTCTGGCTGTTTGATAGAAGGCACACTTTCCGCTTGGCTAGTGTTGTGCGGCCTCGCACGCTAGTTTCCTTGACAGAGCTAGTTCTAGACATATCTAACAGTTACACTAAATCTTAGCAAGTTTCTTTAACGGTTTCTTTGAGTTACGATGCACATAAACAATTTTGAACCTATAAATTACAGATTACAAATCATTTGTTTACAAAGCCACCCTGGAATCGTGTTATATTAAGAAACATATATTTTCTATTAAGTATGTCCGAACGTTATCTATATACTTTAATAACGATTCTTTTTATGTCTCAAGGAAAACAGATCGGGCATTTACAAGAAGATGAACGTCCTGCTTATCTTGTTTCTATAGTATACATAAAAATTATGGTAAACGATTCAAAACATCTCGTTGATAATGTGAAACACTAGCAGAATGATGAAAAAAATAAAATATATAACAAGCAACGATTATATTTCATAATTTCAACCTACTTTCGTCCACTGGCTGAAGCTCTTACACCATCTACATCTAATGATTCTCTACGATTTTCAGCAAGTCGTCGGTTCACCTGGCATGAAGTTGTCACATTATATCACTACGTGATCTCCGCTCAAAGATCTTCTTCACTCAAAAATCTTTTATTTCATATTAATAAAAAGGAAACATCTTAAAGATTCTTTGGAAACTTTACCACCACTGTATTAAACTAGGTGGTAGCAAAATGCTGAGAGGTATTAAAAATAATCATATAGCATCAAATTGCGTGTATCCCCATATGGGCAAGATCTAACGAAGGAATATACTTAGAACGATATAAAAGATATAAGAGTTTAAACTAAATCGAAAGTATTAAATCCATTCCATGATAAGTAAGAAAGTATTAAAAAACAACTGTTTAGTATGTGAGATGCCAGCTTTCAAGTAATTCAAACCGGATCAGAGTTAGTTTAAATTCCGTGCAGTGTAAACAATCTGTTTAATGTTATACAGTGAGAAAGTAAATACTTTGTTGTGAACATTATATAAAAATTGTATGAAATACTAATAATAATATGCTTTCATTGATAAATACCACAATTTAGTAGTTAATGAAAAAAATAAAGACTCCATGGTGAAGTTAACTTTTATTTCAGAGCTGCCAAACTATTTTAATAAAAAATGCAATATTTGCATACAAACGGGTACATAAAATTTAGAAAAGATACATGAAATAAAATATTAGTTATAATAATAATAAGATAACATGCTTTTTTTACATTGACTATTTGCTATTTTACTATTTCGAACTGGGATTGGTTGAAGGCGAATCCATTGCGAGACCATGTACGAGTTCCGTCTGTCTATCAATTCGTTTAATGTAATCATTATTTACTAGAAAACGAGTTTTTTTTATTTGTTATAAATAATTTGACTGATTTCATGTGGGAATTGGTTAACACTTAACTTTTGCCCAGTTATATACATATGATTACAGTTTCTATCAATGAATACTGGCTGATGGGGTAGATACATCTTCAAAGGAGTAGGCCTTGTAAAGAACGTAGGATGTGGGTAGCATCGGACAAGTCGCATTGGAAACCGATCAAGGAGTCCGTTAAGCTGTGCACAAACTATATGTGGGTTTGATGATGGTATAGTTTTTATTAATATTTTATCATTGATGCATTATTAAAATAAATATAGGATTAGTAGTGAAGTACGACAAATGTATCGATAATCCGCGAGCACAGACAAGGTCGTTGACCGTTGACTCATGCAACTGTTGCTTGTTTTACATCATTCGACCTTGTCGGAATCGGAACAATGATCATGCCCTGACTCCTTCAGCCATAACCGGCAATATAATAGAGCAGCACCGTAAGAATAGCTGAAAAAATACCTTTAGAATTTAACACCTTCTAAAGAGATATAAAAATCATAATTGCATTGGATCAAATGTAAAATCATTCAAATCAAATTTTAACTGCCTCTGTGTCACAATGGCTTAACGCTTGTTTAGTTACACGGAGCACTTTGGTTTGATTCTAGGACGTGCTGTAGAGTTTCAGAGTTTATGATCAACCACAGCCTCATCGCCACTTAACACCACGTAAACATGAAATTAAGTGCTAGTTCATTGCAAATAAGTATATAATGGGAAAGTATTGAACACAAATATTCACCATTACTATTTCATTATCAATCTTTGACCTCGATCGTGGTCACTCTAGAAACGAACTGGTAATAAACTTCAATATTTTACTTAAATTGATGTTTGAATAATGTTATTTTATATAAAATTAACTAGCAAAATCCCCGAGGACTACAGGATTGTCTATTAAAAAAAACTGAACAGCACAAAAAGGGTGTAGATATGATCCGTAGCCAGATATATACTATGACTACAACGAAATATATTTAAAGTTCGATAAAAGTAGCCTGAAGTTACAGAATCTTTAGGACATCTAGATTCTCTACTATTTTTTGATATACTTATTACATGTTATAAAATATATATATTTTATTTATTTATTTATTTTATTTAATATCTTTGTACACACAGCTAATAGAAAAGACTAGACAATAAGGATACAGAGTACAAGGGCACTACTTATTTCATGTTGAAATCTCTTCCAGTAGGCCCGAACAGTATATATACTATAACGAACTTTAAATTACTTAAACTTTTACAGTACATATATATAACTTTAGATGTCTAAATATTTATTATAATCGTAGGTAGTTTAATAGAAAACAAACCATGTAAGGTTATATTTTGTACTAAAGTCGTTTTTATGACGCCGTTTCATTTAGTATATAAATACAGCATTACTTGCAAGGATAGTTAATGAAATAAAAAAATGTGTGCAAGAATCTCAGTCTATTGCCTCAGCACTTAGTGAACGTAAATTAAAACGTATTTTTATAACGAAATAATATCGCTCGAGATAAATCTTTTCAATCGTACCGTTGAACAAAATCATTTCAAGGTCCGCTAGAGAATACAAACGATCGCTTCGACGTAAACGTAATCAAAATATAATGTTGATAATGAAAATTATGAATGAGGTAAAATAACAAAAATTTTGTTTCCCGTATGGATATACCAATAGAATTTTAAATCAATTATCTAACTTATTACTAGAAATAATATTAATATGGTTTATTGAAGACGAGATAGAATATTTGTTGTGTTCAATTCAGACAAGGAAAAATTTTAACCACAATAATCTAACGCTTGTCCTCAATTTAAACATGATGTTAAGTAACAAAGCTGAAGATAGTGCTACGTCCATAACATCCTGGCTCTCATATGTTGACGTACGGAACACTGCAATGGTGATACGGTCGCAAGTTTACAATGGTGTAGTAGCTAATAAAGCGGGTCCGTAAAAACACTACCACCAGCAAAACTCCACTCGTGACCTTGGTATCGGGTCAGACAACCGTGTTAGCGCTGCGCTACGAAGACAAGTATTGAATTATAATATTACAAAAAATATATTAAAATTGATGTAAGATAGAAAAATGGAGTAGAGACCTATGTCAGAAGGCAGGCTTAATTTGTGTTATAGATAGATAAAAAATACACTAAGAAAAAAAAGTTCGCTTCTAAAGTGCATTGATTCACATCTGAAACGTTGAGCAGACCTTGACCTAATGAGTGATATACCAAGGGATCTAGATCGTAATGATTATTGGTTTAGAACACAGTTAATAACTTCTTTTTTTTGTTTTATGTGGGCGAAATGCTTGCGCATACCTGCTCTCGCGGGGGCGAAGTCAGGTTATGTCGGACTACAACCCACAAGATGTACCACCTCGTTGCCTTATGGCAGGGTCACGGGAACGTTTTCGCACACCTCCGCGACCCCGCTAGCGCCGGCTGCACCATACAGGCCCACTTCGGGAAGGAGGGAAGAACCCCTCTTTCCACTTCTGTAAGGGCACGCCCGAACACACAGCCGCATCTTCCTCGGCTCTTACAGTCACCTGGGCAACGGATTCCCCCGAATCCGTCACCCAGAGGCCACAGCAGATTTGATCCTGGGTTGCGCCGACAATCGTTATACAGCCACGGAGGATAGGGAGAGCGGCGGAACGCAATACCGAGACTCCTCTTCCCCGCGACCTCACCGCCGCCGCATAAGCGGTGCGGTACCATTCAGTCGCGGAGGGTAGAGAGAGCAGCGAATCGTTATACCTACACTCCTCTCCCTCCGCGATTCCGCTTCTGCTGCAAAGGACAGTATAAACCTGCGCTGCAGCCCACCGGCACACATCCGAAGTGAGCTCACGGAGATCACCTGGAACGGCCGCCTAGAGCCGGCCTTACGCCTCGGGCCGGCCGAGTAGGTACCTCTTTGCTGCACCATGGGCGATTAAGCCAGCTACTGAGCCCCACCGCCACGACAAGAAGGGAACCTGTTCGGGGGGCGGGGGGGACAGTTAACAAGTAGCGTTGATATATTCCAACTCTATTATTAAAGCACAACCGCGGTTTATTCACATCTAGGTTACTGGGCATGTTTGATAATAAATAGCGAATTTGTTATCAAACATGCCCACGAAACTTGGCATTTCAATAAAAAACATTGCTTTTTTATTTTTGCATACAGTTTCCTACTTTCTTCTTCTTTTTTACCACCTACATATCTTATACGGTAAGTTCACCTTTTTTTATTCACGCAATTTTTATCACATTTGTAGGGACATGAGTATTTAAGATTAACAATTTTTTATTCTACTCATGTTGAAATTGACATAACTACAGATAATCTTATATCAAAGCAATTACTTACTACAGAGTTGTCATTTCGGGGAATTATCTACTTTTGGCTCATATACGTACATTACTATAAGATGAGTTTAATTAGATTCAAAGAGCCTAAGGTCATAGAAAATTATTAAGCGCTAACCTGACTCCATAATTTACAACAAAATGCGTATTTCACTAGTGGAAAGCACACCTAAAATTCCGAACATGAGCAACGCCAGTATAATGAACCACCATTAACGGTAGAAGATGCATTCCTCGAAACCCCGTACGTTGCATGCATCTAAAAATAAAGTGCTGAAACGAGACGTCATTTATGACCATCACACCGTACAAGGATACCATCCGCACCTAAGACAATAAAGTCATGCTGAGTGTCCATTGACTGGTTTACATTCATTTTCATATGATGTCTCTCATATACGCAGCAATGTAAATGATATGAAAGCTTTTTTTAAAATGATACAGAAGATTCATGTGCGTCTTAATGAATGATGTAACATTACGCAGACTTGCACCAGACGAATTCTTGTAACAGAAATGTTTGATTGATTGCATGAACAAAAAAGCGTAATGAAACTGGCCTGCAGTAACCTTGTCCGTACTGTCTGAACATAATAAATTTTTACAATTGATGGTAGTTACGATATGATTTATTCTGTTTAAATCATATTCCGGATGATAAGTATTCTTACTTTTTTTTTAAACAAATAAATTTTAGCTTAACGCAAATCTGTAAGCACGATTTATGGTTTAAGCGTACTGCTCATTCATTTCGATTATCTTATGTACAATTACTTAAAAATTATACAAAAGATAAAAAAAATTGTTCTTTTAATGGTATTATTTACAGGTGAAGAAGAACGGCAAGAATCTTATGGATATAATGAAAAATTTGCGACGCTGATTGAAAGGAATAAAAGTATAATACTAAATTCAGAATATAATAAAAGGAGAGGCTGAGGATCACAATTGGAGGATGACATTGGAGAAGGCCTATATTACGGCAGGGTATAGACAAAGGATGATAAAGATGATGATGACAATGATGAAAAGAAGAGATGTTTGGATCTCTGATACAACATGAGGATTTCATAAAGATTTGATAAGAAAAAAAATAATGGACGGAAAAAACGTGAATATGAATGAAAATGTATATCGATGAAATAAAAGAAAAAAAATAGCGTGATTTCGTATCAGTAAATCAGTCGTATTAGCATAATATATGCAGCACCGCTATAATATATGCAGGAATAAGTGGAAGGAGTTCCACAGATAAAAGCGAAGCTCCTTTATAGTGTAAACAGATATTGTATTTAAAAGTACGCTTTAAGCTTTATTATATACAAATAAGTAAAATAAAAATAAATAGTCGTTCTCTTCATCGCTGAAGGTCAAGTTCGACTTGATATGACGTAGCAAAATATTGCGTAGAATAGTAGCTGTATGTTTATGAACATAAATCATAACAAAAACATATTAACATATACCGGGAAGTCGTTTCGTTTGTATATCGCAAATCTTTCGTCGAGGAAGTAGTACTTGCGGGCAAACGACAAACCTTTACGCGAATATGGGCACCGGAACGTTTGAATTACTTCAACCTGTTACTTATTACCATTTTATCGAATAAGGAAGTAACTTTATTTCTTATAGCTTTATCAACAGAACAAGTGTAATATTTTTCTATTACAATTTTGTGTAATGTTTGAATTTTACTTAGTTTTACATAAATGACATTAACCCCAAACAACATTGCGTAATACCTCCAAATTTTTTAAGTTTATCATAAGTTATTTCAGAAAATTTAGATAAAGATGACCTGATTGAAATACCGCTCACAACTTACATTAATTTTTTTTATTCAATTAAGCGACGAGACGAACGAACGCTCACCTGATTGTAAGTGACACGCCTGTTTCTAATGACATGGCTCTGCACCGTGTTGCGCTCGTCGCACGAAACATAAGATATTGAGTCTCGTTACCCCATTAGTTTCACTTGCTGTAACGCCCTTCAAACTGGAACACAGTAATGTGTAAACATTACTGTTTGGCGATAGAAATAGGCGCTGCAGTTGTACTTACCTAGACGGTCTCTGGCAACAGAGACCTATTACCAGTGAAATTACAAACCTGTTTACCGTAAGAATACGATGCGCATTCCTTTTGCAGGTGTTTGTTAGAACTAAGTAACGTAGCTTACAATAAATTCAATAAAATACAGGTCTGAAATGATTCCATACAACATAGTATTCAGTTTTTTAAGATATAAATAATTAATGTGAAAATGAACAATTTATTCGGTAAATAATAAAAAGTATTGTATTTCATAAGTGAGGTCTTTCAAAATCTTTGTAATTATGAATCATCGCTCATCACGATTGTAATTATTATACTAATTATACTGTAACCATTCTGCAACTTTTAAATACTGTATAAATATATCTTTTGTATTACTGAAGACAGTCAAAACACTTGAAATACAGCAGAGATCTACAAGGTATCAGCATCTACATCATTTTTAACATCTTTAATCACTCAATCAATGGTCAACCGATAGACGTCCACTGCTGAACATAGGTCTTCCCCAAAGGTATCCACATCGATTGGTCCTGCGTTGCCTGCATCCAACGGTTTCTTGCGACCTACAGTCAGCCTGATATCCGGTACCGCCGGACACTAAAGGCCGTCGTTTGTATGGGATTCATATGGGGAGATTTGGGCCATTTCCCACCACGCTGTACAAAGCGAGTTGGTGGGAGTCAGAGCCTCGTTTGTTGATTAGGAAATGCACCACGAACAGGTGAGGTTGGCTTGGGTCCCGTGATTTATTGTGCGAGACCCTTACACTCTTATTTTTTAATACCATGTTTCTAAATAAAGATTATTATGTTTTCTTACCCATTTTATAGTTTTCATCCACGGGTAGGAATTTACTTAAGTGAATTAAATCGGTTAACTGTGTTACTGGTGGCAGGCTGAACCCCATCCAGGTAGGTACTACCGCAGCTCTTGTTTCTGCTGCCAAACGGTAGTGGGTGAACATCACTGTGTTCCGGATTGAAAGGGGTTGTAACTAGTGAAACAACTCGGATAACGAGATTCAACATTCTATATTTCAAGGTGATGGCACATTGTGGTGCTGTGTATACATCATCCTAACTAACTCCTACGTTATCTGTAGGCGTAACACTTACTATCAGGTGAAGGTCCCGCTCGTCTCGTCGATTTGTTAAATAAAAACACAGTTTAGATAGCTAGTCTTCTTCCTCCTGCTCTTTTCCCAGCTATGTGGGGTCGGCACAGTATGTACTTCTCTTCCACATCCCTCTATCAGCCGCCATATCTAAATTCACACTCTTCTTACGCATGTCATCTTTCACACAATCCATTCACACTTTCTTCGGTCTTCCTCTACCCTTACAACCATCAACTAGATAACTAATGTAGTCTTAAAACTAATTTCATTAATAACATGCAAATCAATATCAACTGCGACGTTTATGTGAAATGTTATCTAGATTATTCCAATGGAAATGGTTTCTACTAACAAAAGTAAATATTATGACGGCACGCTTTGTTTTGTAGGTACATAAATATCATGTTTTTATTTCTATACGTTATGTTTTTACCGTTTACAGTACGTTGGAAGTGTGTTAGGGAATAACCGTTTCGTAACTTAAGGAAAATTTAACGATACATAATTCGCTATTTGCCTCTAATCTGTATTAAATAATTTTCGCATAACCGAGTAATTTATTCGTAAAACGAGTATGTAATATAATTATCAATGAAACCTATACGGAAGATGTTGAAATATTCATAGTCTGAAATTCACGTTTTTTTTTATAAAGACTGGTTGGGTAATTAATAAAATATATTTCATCTTTATCTTGACACACTTTGTATTTTGTTCATTTTTTAAATTTTTTACACTTAAAAGATTGATTTAATTTTATAGGAGTACTAGCTGTTCCTTGCACACTTTGCTGGTCGTAATATAAAATTAGACCACAAATGACTTTCTATAACAAACGTTACTATAGCAACCTCAGAAATAATCCGAAATGAAAATGTTTATAAAAGTTATTTACAAATAATATGATGAAAGATCTATGAAATTCTATAAATAAATAGCCCTTAATCATCTAAAAATCATTCCGCGTCGAATGACCATGTTCCCATGTAGATACGTTCACTAGATTTCACCTGATTGGCGAACAGAGGAAACTCATTTTCATTATATATATCTATAAAGATGTGCTGTGGGATATATCATTGGGCAACTTGTTATTTAAGCAACAAGTTTCGTTAGCAAAGTCACTGTTAAGATGCTATTTTTAAATAATTAAACATTGATTTGACTCGATCTATACTCAGAACACCGTCCATATAATAAAAGCAGAGTTGATGACAATTGAAATAGACAAATCAAAGGATTATTGGAAAGAAATATTGAACTACGTAGGGCATTATTCTTAACACTAGCTATATTTTTATTTATATTAGTTACACAACCGTTATAATGAATAATAATATTTGTTTAGTGATAAACTGTTCCGCAACAAACAAACCTCGTTACCGTTCGGATATTATTTCGTAGTAATGAATATCTTTAATTAACAATTATTCACAAGTTAAAAACTCAGCATATTTATGAACATTCCTTGTTAATTATAATTAAATATGATTAAGTTGTTTTAGTGTTGCTAAGATAAGTTACTATAATTTATGATTGTTATTGTTTATTGGCAAGTAGATGATAAACATTATAAATAACATTGCAGTAAAATGCAGTATAGCAAGTTCGTATCAAGAATGTATTTTTATATCTGCGAATAAACTTCATAATGAATTTTTTACGTCGTCAAAAATATTTTTTTTTTATTTAACCAAGCGACGAGACAGGCAAGACAATAACGATAGTACATACGCACTGTACCACATAGCGCTCGTCCCCTTGAATCATAGGCTGTTAAGTCTAGTTACCCCAGTAATATCACTTGCTACAACTACTCCCTTCAAACCGGAACACAATAATGTATGCACACTGCTGTTTGGCGGTAGAAATAGGAGCTGCGGTGACACCTACCTCGACGGTCTTCGGCAACAGAGGGCTACCACCAGTGACATGTCGGAAAAGCTTAAAACAAATCAGACGATGCAATAAACTTGGGATAAGTTTGTCCCTCTTCTCACACTTCACTCTACAAGTTTTTAGTTAGTGAATATCCTGTAAATGTTTCCATGGCCTCATCTATCTGAACACTTAAATTCATCATAATCGATTCAGCAGTTAGGGCTTTAAACGTTAATAAACTAACGATCAAACTTACGTTCGCATTTATCATATTAGTTAAAATGATTATGCAGTCTGTAAATATTTACATTATTATCATCACCAGCCTTTGGACATAGACGGGCCTCTCTCAAAGGTCTCCGAGTTGAACGGACTTGTTGGCCGTATTATAAGTAAAGAAAACACTTTTTCACCGCCGGAGATCGATCTTCTTTCATTTCTTCTGGAGGCTGATGTATGTACTAGTGGGACCAGTAGCCAATATTTCCATTTTCAAATAGTAGTGACAATACATTAGATTGTTCCACTTTATAATGCATTTTTGTTTATAATTTTATTTGGCTAGTGAGTATGGGGCGAATAATCCCAGATGTTGGGGTAAGAGGGGAGTAAGAGTTCGCGCATGCGATCCAAGTCTTACCTGCTCCTGGTGCACTCTACTAATCAATAAACGAAGTTGTGGGCTGCATCTACCCGCACTGGGCCAAATGATGTGGGAATCTTTGTGAGAGACCTATGTCTAGCAGTGGACTTCTATTGGCTGATGATGATGAATCTTAGAAGTTAGAGCGCTCGTCGCTTTAACTGTAATATTTTAACTATGAGATTATACTAACAATATAGCACTAACGTCTTATTGTTATGAATGGCCTTTATAAGTTATGTTGGTTAATGCTTCGTTTGTTAAATAAATTAATTTTATAAATCTTAACTACTTTACACCTTAACTCTACATGGGCCCTACAGATCAGAAACATGTTTTTTTTTAATTTACATTTTATCATTTAACCAAACTTTAGTCGACTATTAACATAATATTACGTACGTTAATTTACAAGTTGTCTGGAAGGAAACTTCTAAATATCTTCGAATACGAATACTAATTTATAATTTACCTTGACATTCTTGTCACTGCAAAACATAAAGATTTGGGGGAGTATGTATTGTATGAGTTATTTGATGTAACTATGGCTAATTAGAGGTCTAGGTCTATTACCTTATTGACTGTCACATAGCAAATATGATTGAAGGATATTAACAAGATATTACCTTAGAGTCGTTTATTTTACTGCGGTTAAAAAAATCCAATTTACTAACGCACAAGGTCTTCATCTTGGATAGAGGAAAACAAATCTCTAACGTAGAATCTAATAGAATAAACTTTTAAAAAGCTTTACTGGTGGCAGGCGTCTATTGTTGAAGGTGGCACCGCAGCACCTCTTTCTACGGTCAAATAATAGTCTGCAAACATTACTGTGTAATAGTAAAATTGTTGAAGTAACGAGACATAAGTAATTAGATCTTACAGGGCGATGTAGTTCCTGTGTAATCATCCTTATTCCACATTTGTAATTCCCTGGCGTATCACGTACGTTAGGTCAATGTCCAGCTCGTTCCCTTCGTTTAACCGGAAAAAAAAAGGTAACTCGTTTTATCATAGCAGATCTAATTGAACACACATTAACTCTTCTATCATTGCCGTATAACAGAAATATTTGTAATAAAACACAACATCTCGGTAAAACTTAATATTTTAATATTTGAATGTTATTTCCTCTTCCGTTATTAACATTAAGAATTTTAGTATAATATGTTTGTAAAATCCGTGTTTTTTCAAAGTCTTTTGATAACACGATTTGCATAATATTTATTCTCTATTTTTAATTTTAAGTTTCATATACTAAAACAAGCTCCATTGTAAGTACAAATTATGTAGAATCAAGTACAAAGTATAAAGATTATCATGAAGAATTACAAGTTAAGTGTTGGCTTTTTAAAAATACTATGTCATACATTAAATTCGACATTTTTATGTAATTTTTCAACTGAATAATGTGTAAATAATGTGTTTGTGTGTGTGAATAATGTGTTTGTTTTTTTTAAGCGTCATTGTATTCAACTTGTACGAATGTGCGACCTCATCACGAATTCGCAAAGGTCTCGGTGCTCGTGACCGTTCCTCAATCATTATTCTATGAACATTTCACTGTTTATAGTGTTTGTACCTTACCTCATGGCATATTACGGGTCCGATGTTACATGAATGTGTGACAGGAGATGCTAGGCTATCGTTATTCAGTTCTGTTTGGTGTAGCAGTTCATTTGTAATCTTAGTATCCGAAGAGAAAAGCTTAAAATAAAAATATTTCAAAAACCTTTATAAATTGTAAAAAAAATCTATAAATTGTTAATACTGATTGATTTACTATGTTGAAAACCTTAACCGAGCATTAACATCGGAAGTATATATTTCGTCTCTTCAAATTGAGGAACAACCTTCATAAAAGTAAGAGCACACTGATAACAATAATACTACGATATAAAATGAGCAAAGTAAATAGAAAACTGTGATAATGTAAATCTTATTTAATAAATAACTAAAATATTTGTGAAAAGAGGACGTCATTTACACAAAAATATGTACATACTGTTTTCCGCCCGCTTTGGTGGTCGTAATATAATATTAGATTTGAAATTTGTCTGAAACATTCTTTGAGAGATACCGCAACCGCAAATGACTTTACATTGCAATCGTTACTATAGCAACCGTATAAATTACTAATCATTTCGCGTCGGGCGGTCCTGTTCCCGTGTCGATACGTTCACTAGTTTTCACGTGATTGGCGAACAAACAAAACCCATTTTCATTATATGGCACGGCAAACTAAATATGGCAGATGAAGAATGAAACTTATGACAAAATCAGTATATCCGTTTTGCAGATTATCCGTAGCAAACAAATGCACAGATAAACAAAACTATTATATTTATTAGTATATATATCTTTTCGTACAGTTATTTAAAGAAAATATATTTGTTATAGAATTTGCGCCAAATAAACTGACAAAATAAACCGACTTTAAAGTTTCTTTGTAAACTGCGAAGTCTTTACAGAAATACAATATTTCATACAAATTCGTACCGGTACGGTGCTGAAACAAAATCTTTGGCGTATTCAAATCAATATATATTATTTTTGTTAATTTGGGTAATATAAACGCAACGGGTAATACGCAAAACAATGACAACACATCGAGAGGAAGTTCCCAACAAAGTTGAATATTCAATAACGTAGCCAATAAAAAATACCACCGGAAGAAGTAGTCGCTTTCTATTACATTGACCGTTTCCTTTTTTTGTATATGTATTCTATAAATAACTTAGCGACATTTTTTTCAAGTTAGTTTTATATCTAAACTAATACAATGAAATGGTTAATAATGCTGATGAATTCCCTTTACCAATATGATTTTTAAATTATACATTCACTATTGGATGCTGGACAAACAAAAGATGCCATTATTTACAATTTAATTGTGTTAGGATACATTGTTTATATTTTATATACATGCTGCCGCAATGACGCATCTGTACATATGCGCGAAGGTTGTTAAACAAATACTTTTTATAACAAGTATTATATAATTGATACTGATGTAATTTCATTGATATGACTATAATAACTATTTATTTATATATAATTTAATGCCATTATGACCTATCAGTTATTATTTATGCATAATAAAAATACATTAATTGAGAGACAAATCGGGCCTCTTTAAGTCTGAAACAATGGATTAATATAAACCAATTAGAATTTTAGTTCTGTTCATTTTGACAGATATTAGGCAAAGTACGACATATTTAATAATTATTTATCTATACATTACCACGAAATAAGTATTCGAATAAGTCCTGTTATATTTCCTTGTACCGAGCTCTTTTGGGATTTCCTAAATTTATAGCGTTTGGATATTAAAAAAAACCAGTTTTGCTAAAATCATAATTTAGTCTGTTTAATGTTTACAAAAAAGCGAATTTTTATTTTAATAGTTGTACATTGAAATTTTAAGATTACTAAAGTTGTGACATTAAAATCGCATTACATCTTTAACTTGCAATTCATTCATTCTAATTACTGGGTGTCAAAATATATAGAACGGTATCATTATCACTTAGAGAAATAAAAAAAAACATACATACATAAACACGTGTATGTGACATAGTAACCTGATATATTTGAGTCAAAATTCACGGTCCAAATAAGTTGAGAGATTTCAGCTCAATTCAGTTCAACGGAATAACTTGATCACAGAACGTAATACTTTCATTTTGAATTGATCGATATCGACATTTGATTGAAAACAAAATGGTCTGAATGTAGTTCAAAATTAACAGGAACATTTTATAAGGAATACACTTAATTCCATGAACCTATGACCAATTTTTTAGTTGAACTATGCACTATACTATTCATGGGTATGGGTTCGATCCGTCTGAGTTTAAAGAATAACTGCAGTTTTCGAAACTTACCACATTTTTCAAACTGCGCTTGTCCAGCTTAGTGGATTTTAAATATCTTCTTGTAAGAGAAGGCGCCTACTCCAGCAGTTAGTTTTTATTCTATGAAGCGACAAGACGAGTAAGACGTTTGTCTGATGATTAGTGATACACCTGCTCATATCAACGTGCTGTTTGTTAGGTCGGTATACACTGCACCACATTGTGCTCGTCGCCTTGAGATACGTTACGAGTATGTTGTGTCGTTACCATAGGGACTTCTTTAGCTACAGTATCCTTCAAGACGAGACATAGTAATGTTTGCACACTACATACCAAGTTGAACTAGAGACCTACCATCAATAAAGTGTGGATATTAAGAGAGCTGTTTTTCTTTGTTACACTTCATATTTTCTCTTTGGACAAAAGTTTTAGTAACTTGATATTATTACTGTATTCGGTTAGCAGGAAGCTGTAGCTAATGAAATATCAGATGTTCAAGTAATTAACATTTTATGCCTTAAGGCGAACATTGCCGTGCAGTGAAAAGCGTCACATTCTTATGAGTGAAAGCTCTATTTTAGTCGAACATTCAACTCTTCCATAAAGAAAAAAGTATCTCCTTTAACTTATGTTATTCAATAATGACGTACTATGTATATATTGTATGTATATATTTAATTATCCGCGATTTATGTGTAACTGTACTCAAAGCATGTACTTGCACCACTGGCTTTCAGCTTTTCCATCAAACGATAGCCGAGCATATTTTTAGCAAAATAAAAAATATTGAAAGAAAATCTTGCAATGTTCGTATTAGTTAAAACTAAAAAAAAACGGCTTTTTGTATAAAATAATCGGAATTAAATGACCTGTAGCTCTAAACCCGATAGTTTGAAATCATTAAAAACAATATTTAAATTTAATACAACAACCAAAGCTCGTAACTGGACGTCGCCAAGTAAAAATATGAACCATTAAAAACTTCTTAGCTAAAACGAGTAGAATGTTAAAAACTCGTTAACTATTTGACTCTTATGGTTCCCTAAGCATTTATCGAAGTCCTATTGTATTAACATTTTACTTTGTACATTGTATATTTCTCCTTTGTTACGTACACAGTTAGGGAAAGCTGTTTGGCATTAAAACTGGCGTATATTCAATACATTGTATGTTAAGGCATTTAAATTAATAACTACGACTTGCACGCTGGTTTTCACGGTCGTTGTACGATTTGTCACATGTTAAAAACGTTATAACGCATTAAAACGGTCTGCTTTCAATGTCAATAAATCTTTCTAAAATAAATTTGATTCTGTTTATCAATAGGATTAACACTAACTACATACATAGCAGTACATGAAACGAGAACAGGTTGTTATTAATTCTATTCTCGTGAACCTGACCTAGAAACCTGATAAGAATCCAAAGTTTTAAAAATATGTATGCTTTGTAAACAACAATTTTTTATACTATACAACTATTACTATATATGTAAACTAAAAAAAACTATAATCTGAAAAGATTCTGATAATCCGTTCTGAAATATTATTTCGTTTATTTGAATGTTTTTGTTTATTTTAAATAACGCGAGAACTTGTTTAGTTACATAACATAAATAATCCATTTAATGCTCTCACTGCTGGGAGTTTGAGCCTTCTCTCTGAAGAAGAGAGTCAAGGACACTTGTCTTATGCTGGTCAGGTGTGAGTGAGCTTATGATTAGATAAATGAAATTGTTTCTACCTTTTTGATACAATTAAGCGACGAGACTAGCTGAACGTACACCTGATACATAGCTTAGTTTCTTATTAGTGATACCTTTAATAAATTAGGTAAGACATAGTAAAGCATTAGACTTTAACTAGGAAAGCTTTCTTTATTTTTTTTTTGACCAATACATTATTTTACAGCATAAATATTGTCCTTATATATTTTATCTTATAAAAAAGTGTATATAAAACTGTTAAGTTAAATTGATACATTAGGAACAGTTCATTAATCACAATTACTTTACTTTTAACTAAAATAATCTGTATTCAGGATATACCACACATTATTAAACAATGTGTTTTGAGTAAATATATTTTTATTTTTGCTCTTAACGTTAAATAAATAAAATCGAAAAAAGGTCCAATTGAAATTTTCTAATACCTATATAATGCCCCAGTTAACAATGTTCTAAACAAAGTTTTTCATGAAAATCGTAATAAGCAGTTGTTTACACAATTGAAAAAAAAAATCTAATATATTAATAGTGGAAAGGACATTAGTTCAAAGGTCTTTTTTTTTGTAAATAACATTGTAATTACAAGTCCAGTGTCCTCTGTGCTGAAATAGTGTAACAAAATAATTATTACTGCAGCGTGCTTTAAACATGGCCGTCGTACGCCGGCGCCGCTCAGTACACTCGCAACCGGCGACGACGGCACGCGTCACCGCGTTATAAAATTAAATAGCGAAGTTAAAACATAAAACAACTACTTCTAAACTACGTGTAAAAGTGTTTAATTTATCAGCGAACCATTAAAAAAACGAAAAGTGTTAAAGAAAATTTGTAAACGGCGCGAAATTAGAATTTGGACACGATCGCGTGTATGCTAATAAGCCGGCACTACGGAGCACTCGGAATTTGAATTTGTGAAGGTCCGTTTCAACACATTGGCGGATTCGGCTTTAAGTAGGCTTTCCCCTGAGCCTGCACTTCGGGTAAGTGACATCTTGAAGGAAATTAATCACAGGTTATTTTTAAACTGAAGAAGGCGCGGGATGCGCTCCCGTAACTATTTTTGGTCCTTGGCTCGTTCACACATAATCTAGGCCTCATTCTCGAATTTCAAATTTATCTCAATACAAATCATCCCTAGGTAAGCCATATTTTTAAAATATACTGTTTTTATAAATATTTTAATAGAAACTCTATTCATTGCCGTAGAATTAATGAATGAAGCATACTATAGAATTGTGTGTACTAGTACTACATGTTGCATATCGGAACTTATATATGTACGAGTATATAAACTTACTTTTCAATAAAACTTTAAACGTCGCTTTAACTTCCGCGTTATTTCCTCTTGATTATATCGATTTATTTATAATGTATTAGAAGTATACATTAATATTTATACTTAAAAAACATCTGCAATTAAAACTTAATAAAACGTAATTGTGGTTGAACCTTAATTAGGAAAACTTTCTTTCCCCTATTAAGAAATTCATTTTCATATTATATATACACACATATAATATAGGCATACGCTTAGTGTGTTAAAGACCTTTCATTCAAACAAACACGTTTCAATTAAACGTAATGTTCTTCAAAACAATTATAAAGTTAAGAAATTACTTTGTACCGATATGATAAGTATAGCATAGACTCATTATCTTCTTAACTAGAAAATTGCTGTTTGAACGTCAATAGAATGCAAAGTCCATCATAAGAAAAGAATAATTGACTTACAAATTCAAGGGCAGTATTATGAAAGGATCAACGCGGATCCCATTTGTAAATCGTCAACGAAATCGAAACGTCCCAATACTGTACTTATCTGGAAGTGCTCAATTTGGAAACAACTTCATTTAAAATCCCCAAATATCCTAATTGATTTATAAAAGAAAAAATCTCTTTCTATTATATATGGATTGCTACAAATTTTTAACCGGACTTACATACTTATATTTTATTTATTTTTTTCGTCGACAGAATCCTGATCAGACGTTGAAGATGAATTCATTTCGCCCACAGGCCATTGATTTGCTAATAGTCTTGAATGCAATCACTATTTTGTAACTGCGAATGTTAAATTATATTGATTAAAACTTTTTAAGTCTATAACATCGCCAATGGTAAAGACAATTTGTTTTAAATAACAATTTCAATCATTAGAAATTAAAGCAAAAGCACTAAATATAATAGTATTTAAAAATATATATATAACGAAGTAGAATGCGGAGGATGTGTGTAATGATACATGTATAATGAGGATGAACCAAATAAATTAAGTAAAAAGCTATACATTTCTATCCACATCATACACTATTTAAAGTCATCGATATAATTTGACCATCGGTGACTTAATTTATCTATAACAAGTTATACTACCTGGCGTAATGGATCTGGAACTTTACACAGGAGCCGCTTTAAAACATAAAACAATTTATCATAATATTTGGACGTGAAATTGAATGCGTTTTGACTTGTTTGACCTTATAGCCACGATAGTTTAGACAATTTACGGATATATAATGCATTAGCAGTAAACGGAACGATAATTATTACCAAAATATATAAATGTTTCCATTTCTATATCATATCCGCCTGTGTAGTTACAGGCCTCACTCGCCCATGAAATGAATCAAAGTAAACGTAATGTCAAAGACCTCTTGAAATTCAATAAACGCCGATACTTTCTCTGCATTGATAAGGCTTTCTGTTAGTGTTTTAAAAGTTTTATTCTATAAAAGTACGATAAATCTCAATATAAGTATACCAAGTGGATTCTATAGTTCTCTTATTTCATCATTTTCGAAACTTTTATTTCGGTAACAGTTACTTTTATAATATTTAAACAAAGACGATAATTGTTAGCGATGCCAATTTGTCGTTTCAATTAATTATTTAAGACGGAGCCTGTAAATATATGTTAAATAATATATAACGTAGAAACATTAAAAATAAATGCGAACATTTGTTCTGATAATATATCGAGCCTTGATTCGGTAAAGAACGAGTTTATAGCAAACGTGCGAGTTGATACGGACAAATTGTGAGTTAGTGACCTTTCAATGACGACGTTTCTGTACATGCTCGCTATTTCCATATATAACTATTATTATATAACAACTTAAATTTTATTTATACCAGAATACAATTTTAATTTTTTTTGGGGCCGATATGTTCATTATTGTTGCGGATCAAACATGAATATCAACTTGTTAAGTTATTTTTTTAGTTTCATGTTTTATACTAATGTATTCTAAGATTATTACGTAAATTTAAACGGTCGTGTTAAATTAAGGTCTTGAGATACAAGTTGTGCTAAGTAGGGAGAAAAATATAAATATTAGTATGTTAAAAGTTTGAATTTTGTTACCTTATAATCCCAAAAAAGCATTAGAAGGAAGAAAATCGGTTATAATACTTTTACTATATTGATTTGTTAAGGATGATGAAGAACATGATTTTGATATAATTAACGTTAAAAAATACAATAATATTATAAGATAGAAGTAATCTACCTTATAAACATTATTCTGCAAAGTACGTATATCTAAAGTTTTAATGATATACACATTTCTACTTTTTAGACTTTCTTATGTCGTACCTTCATTATCATCTCCTTGTTTGATCGCGAAGCGACCTACTGAGATAAAATTAAATATTTTATGACTTAAGAGAAGATTCACGAGGCACTTGTACCACGTATGAACAATATGTGAATAAAGCCTTACTTGATGATGTAGATATAGTTAACAATAGCATAAACACTCAACTGTTTCATCATTCTTTAATTAATCGCTCGAAAAAAACACCAACGAACAATAAGTATCTATTAGAGTCCCCCTAATTCTAACAGGGGTGATATTAAGAGGGTTGTTTATTCATTATCATTATTTATTTTATGTATATATAAATTCCGTAGTGATATAGCAAATAACGCATTTAAGCTAAGTCATTGTAGATACAGATAATAATATCACTTTGATGTAAAACATATGAACGAACGTTTAATTACACTTGTAATATTCATATTAGTAAAAATATATTATTTTTATTATTACTGTAACGAGGACAAGAAAATTCTAAGCAGCTTTGATCTGAGATGATACAGCACAAATCAAATCCTTTGTTGTTAAAAACTAACACTTTATAATGTTTTTACCTGTAACAGGAGATTCGTACATATATAAGAAACAAGAGAAAATCTATCAAATTTATTATTTAGCAAAAAACACGATATCTTTACAATTATTTTTATTCAACGAGAAGCTGTATATAAATATTACTATATCAAGAATTGAAAGTTTGTAGCGACACAATACAGTAAGTTCACTCTACTGAATACAGTAATGTTTATTTAATTACATCTCCTCTATAATCATATCTCCCCTACTTTTCCAGTGTCTACTTTCCCATGGACGTTGATATTTTTTTCTGTAACAATTTTTTTATCTGTTACATTATTTATCTTGTTCCCGTATTCGAGCAATAATTCACAAGTCGAATTCAAATGGGTTTAAAAGAAAAACAAACATTAAAGGATCCATTGAATACATTCTCGGAAGTAAGAACCCTAAATTTGTGGCTTAAAAAAGATACCGCCCCACGGTCGGCGCCAGAGTTAGTGTGAATGGTTCATTCAATTTATGGTCATATTTATATAAAAAAAAAGGTTGAAATATCTCCGCCGACTTTGGTATTTATCTTTTTATTGTTGTTGTTGCGACAAATGTTATAACGTATCCTGCAATGTATTTAAAAAATAGCGTTTTGATTTATTACGATTGTTGTGCTATTTGAACATTTTTAAATATATTCGATGCAGTTATAGCAGCTTCAGGTTAAAACTAACCGTTGATACTTGCAGATCCATAGCTTATACAATGAAATGATAAGTTACATAACTTTTATTCAATTAAACCTGATGGTAAGTGATTTGTGAAGAGAAAAGGTTGAGATGTTTATACAGCACTGTAATGCATTTTGGGATAGGACTTTAAGTCTTCTTACCCAAGAAATTTATTCAGGACGGGTATTGTACGTTGAAAACTTATTTACCTTTTATAAACTAAATTACTGTAAATTTATATATTGCGCAAATTTTAAAAGGAAATGTGAATTAGTTATATCACGACTTATTTCCCACCATCGCAGCCTGTGATACTTATTGGATTTTAAGCTTCTCGTGTATTAAGGGCGAATAGCATACAGACTATTTAAACCAACTTAAACGAGCATCCATTTTTAAGATAATAATACTAAACCCTAAAAACTAGGAAGTTGCTGCTAATTAGATTGCAGATTTACAATCCATTCAATACAATTTATCTAATACATTTTCATTCAATACTCTAGAACAGAACGTACAAAATTGCAGATTTTACATTATTTACATTTTTACGACGCAGTCTACATACTTTCAAAAAAGTTATAACTTATTTTGATCATCATCATCTTTTCAGTCTATTGACATCCAGCTATGGATTAAAATTAGCATGCGAGTTAGCGACTGTTTTATCTTGGTAAAGGTAAAAGGAAAATTTGCTGTTCTTTTACTGGTTTCGATTCCACAGTCGCCTTTTACTTCACGTAGAGGGGAGAGCGGTGGCACATGGAACCTCATACATATCTTGTAATATTATATATGTTTAGCATAGTATGTAACAGAAGTAAATAATTGATGATATAATAATATATATGGGGTTATCTCACACGACCATTTGCTCGTGGTGTACACTGTTAATCGACAATCGAGTCTCTGACTCCCACCAACACGCATTGGGCCGGCGTCGTGGGAAATAGCCCAGATCCCCTCATATGAACCTCTACAATCAATGGCCCCTTGTGACTGGTGGTTCTGGAGGCCATGCTCACTGTATGGTCGCGGGAAAGTGCTCGGTGTGGGCAACGCAGGACTGATCGATGTGGAGATCTTTGGGAAAGGCCTATGTCTAGCTGTGGACGTCTATCGGTTGATGATGAAGAATAGATATATAAATGGTAATGTCAAAAATAGTAGATGTTCGTTTCTAACAGAGAATATTAGTTATATTTTTAGGGCATATCTAAGCGATGTAAAACTTAAACGTTAGTACCGATAACAACACATACTTGACCCGAGGGTTTGGTAACGCGTACGCATTTAAAATCCTTATCTTAAATATGTACATGGTCCTATCGGGTAAGCTATGTTCACGTTTATAATTCTATTTCCATTAAAATATCTATCCTTTAAGCGAACATACCGTTAATACTGTTTTCCTTATAAGATGAAATAAGTTTTTCCCGCTCACATACATTATCTGAATGAAATAATTTTCTTCCATTTCCTAATCTACAGATTAGGAAAATCAAGAAATTTTTCACGATTCTTGTAAGAGATTAGTGATGAGAAGTTTCTTACTAATCTAAGTAATTACTATATGACGAATAAATGATCCCACGATGCATATGATAAGTTGTAGAATTGCGAATATTATGTGTAGTGGTGATGATTAAGTGATTGTACATTAAGTGATATTTTCAATGATAAACAACAGTAAATTCATGATTCGTCAATAAAAAATTAATATTTAAAATTTACGCACACTATGAGGATACTAAAGAGGCTACTACTTAGAACGGGCTTAAAAGTAGTAGAAAGAGAAGTCGGTACGTTCTGCCGGAGATTGTAAGGTAAGTAACAAAGTAAGTCTCATCACCAAAAAGGTTTATGGGAGCCGACAGTCTTCCCAGAAAGCAAGGTATGTTTAGTAGAGTTCCAAAAAAATTTGAAGCCATTAGTATATAGATAATACAAATAAAACATTAAGTAAATGGTTTTAGTAAAAACGTTAGGGATAAATACAAAAAGTAAATATATACTTACCGAGGAATGGCGCGTTATATATTTACACTGGAAGTTTGCAGAATAAGAATGTATATGAAATCAATTATTAGTATATACACACGGGCCATATTTAGTTGAAAAAGGTAAACGTTTACATGTCTGTTTGATTTATACAGACACACATTATGATTATCATTATCCTTTAATGTACATGTTAAATCCGTGAGCTTTAATTTTTTAGAAGCTCTCTATTATAATTGTGTAACTTAGCTCTGCTTGTGTAAATAATTGTCTGTAAATAGATGTTATTAGTGACGTTGATAGCCGAGAACAAAAATGCTGTTATATCGACTGATTTGTAATATAAGGATATCATCACCCTGGGATTCGAAAAAACCATACCACCAATAACTTTACATGTGGCTTCGAAACCAAGCAGGGTCGCGCGAAGTACAAAGGGGGCGTTTAGCTACAGAGCCACGGAAGCAATTATCAAAGTAATTAATTAAGTTTTGGAAATTAATTATCTCAAAAATTTCTACGAATATATTTTATATATAAATGATACATTATTTAAAACTAACCTATGTTACGCTTCCAACATCAGCTATATATCATCATCATTAGCCGATGATGTCCATTAAGGGCTGTCGTCTGTAGAGGTTCATATGGGGTATTTAGGCCATATCCCACCACGCTGGCCTAATAAGAGTTGGCGGGAGCCAGCATCTCGTTTGTTGATTAGCAGAGTACACCACGAGCAGGTGAGGTAGAACAGCTATATGTACGTCTTAAAAAATATAATATATTCCATCCGTTTTCGGATATGATCCGGTACAGACAAACATTTTTAAAATTGGGTTTTTGGTATCGTATAAAACTTCAAGATCTATTTGTATACTACTCTTCAGGCATTAAGGGATTTTGCGCGAAGAGACTTTTGCGCGCCAACCCATGAGCTGGGTTTCGCGGTTTACCTCTTTCTCGAAATTGGATTTATGTTTATTGGACAGTATGTTCCAGGTACACATATACTCTTCGACAATCTCCAGTGTTGCATTCTCAACTATTACTAAAGAACTATAATTAAAAAATCTCTGAGAACAACTGGACTCAAATAACACAGGGCAAAGTGGAACAGCTTACTAGAGAACTATGTTCAGCAATGGTTGTTCATCAGTTGAGATGATGGTGATGAAAAATCTGATATTAAACAATAAATGATATTATTTAAATGTGGGTCTCTGTCGATTCAGATCAAGATTTTTTGTTTGGCACCTGATCGAGCGAGTTCTTGACTATAATAAAAAAACACTGTTTACCTGATGTACCTATAAGCTCTTCTAATTTATTTTTGAGTATTAACATATTTTAGGTAATCTTTGTTATTTTTAAAAATGCCAAGCAATCGTCGATAAAATGTAACCGTTTTTAATTCCTTTTGTATGTATATATTGTATGTACGTTTATGCACGTGTACGTATATATTTACTTATATGTACTTAAAATATTATATAAATACTCATTGTGTATTATATTTATGTCCATTAGTGCTGTTTAACATTCCTTTTTTTTACACTACCCGAAAAGTCCGCAGGAAGAGAATACCTTTTGACTATTATGCTCGCTTTATCGTTTATTTATTTCTTTTCAATTTTTTTTGTGTTTACTATGCAAAGAAGTTTATATAAAAAAATACAAACAAAATCATAAGTGAGTTTATAAAATTGGGCATATATTGAAATTTAATTTAAGTAACAAAACATTAAAAAAGTTTTGACTTCATGATCGCTCCGCACCGCACCTGTTCAAATGTCAGGTGACCGGCGATAGTGGAAAATTTTACCAGTCCTCAAACCTGCTTTGAACCAATGAACTTAAAGCAATTTACATATACACAACAATGCTGTCTTTTTATATAACGTAAAAATTACCGCACAATTTCAAAAATGATATATACTTTTTGTTATATACATTTTAAGTTAACATACTTAATAATTGTTGACAAGCACAAAAAAGATTACAAGTTATTTTTCTTTATCAAAATAACTATTAAATTTTGTTATGATGTAATGAAGTATTTAAAAGTAATCAATCAAAGTAATCTTCATTTCCTATGCATTTAGCCAGCCAACCTGTAAACAGTCATCGATAATTCTTTACAATAATTCAATGTTATTAATTAGTTAAGAAATATTAACTAACAATAAGAATAAAGTAAATATAAAAGAATGTACTTTGACTAATATTAACTTTACAACAAAAGAGCTCTTCTTAACAATTCTTTATAAATATTTAACCTCTCAAGTGAATGTAATGATCGTTAATATTTAGTAAGTTTCATTTGTAACATATTACTTAAGAAATAAATATATAAATGTGTTTACAGTGTTGCTTTAATTACGAAAGTTACTTGTTTATATGAAAGTTTACCGTTTACATCTATGTGGTAGCTAACAGTTAAGGGAACGACTATATATAGTATAATTGAACATCTCGCTATATTTATAAATTTATGCTGTAAGTAGTGGAAAGTCACAGTGACCACATTCCTTGCGAAATGATTTAATAACGTTCGAGTCTCTGATCATATTTTAATTTGTTTGTTATTTAACTATTCAACAATATTACGTTTATCTCTACTGTAATTTTTATCAAATATTTATGAACACTACAGTAGACATCATCGTCTCAGTTAATTTTTATCTGCTGCTGAACATATCGATACCTCTGAGCTTTAAAGAGTCACCAAAATACTTTTTTTTTCATTATAGCAAAATTGAGACAAACAGAAAATTTTATATTTCCTGATGTATCCTTTTAAAAATATCTTTTAAAAAAATAATAAAAGGTTCAATTTCTTAAAGTTTTATTGTATTTACTTTGTTTTATCGGACCTATAAATTGCAAAAAAAGGTACTGTTTTTTTTTTTTTGCTACTTTAAAAAATTTATATATATCAGTAGAGCTCGAAATACTGAGTAAGGCTGCATTCAAGTTATTTTTAGCACACTGCACAGCCTTTGAATCCAAAGTTATCGACATATCTTTAATATCAATATCCAATGTAATTGTTCCGACGCCTTGTATACAACGATTCCTTTCGAATGTCGTCAAGTCGTCATTCGATCTACGAAACGACTATTCTTCGTCTTCCACTCCTGGAATTCAGCTCCATAAATTACCTTGACTTAATGCTCATGTAGCCTGTTTATTTCCACTTCTCCAAGTTGTTTGTGACGTTTATTTTAATAGAGATCTAGATCTCGATAAAGTTGGTAAACACCGGGCATTACATTAAATAGCTGAGTGACTCGAGCTTTTTTGAGTAACTTATTTTATATGAATAAGTAGTTAAAAACTTGTAAAGACAAATGGTATGTTTCGGAAGCTGTCTACCCAACCGAGATGATTTCGTCCACTAACTTCAAGTTATGTTATTTGTCGTTTAGCATTTAGAAACTTTTATTATATTAAAAACAAACCAGTTTTTAAGAAATATTGACAAACATTGTTCACCAATAATATTTATTAAAATAGGTGTGTTATATGCTTAGCGCCATCACTACGAATTTTTTATTCAAGTCCTGAGTTATTCATATTTATAGTCATACGTTTTACATTTTATAATACTTTTAATACATTTTTTTAAATTATTAGATCAAGCTACGAGACGAGCAAGACGTTCACCTACTGATAAGTGATACGCCTGCTCATAAAAACGTGGCAATAGTTAGAATGATATTACTCAGCGGCACTTTCTGCTCTATTCGTTGAGAGGTAAAGTCTCGTTACCCAAGTAATAAGCCCCCACTAGCGACAACGCCTTCAAACCAGGACACAGTAAATTTTGCACACTACTGTTTGGTGGTAGGAATAGGAGTTGTTCTGAGACTTATCTCCGGTAACAGAGACCCACCTTCAGTAACGTTAACTAAGTTTTTAATACTTAATTTTTAATAAGTATTGAGTACACATTACGAAACAATACAAAACTATAAAAAAAGTGAGGTTATAATCGTTTATTCTCGTTGCCTATTCTTGATCTATAAACCTGAACTGGATATACCAGTGTTCTCAGTGACATAGAACTTGAAAATTAACATAACATTATGTGTTAAAAACATAATATTCATAGCAATATTACACAGTTGCTATTAAGACTTCATTATAACTATATGTTTGAATAAGTAAAGTGATTAAAAGTTTTTAAACTAATTAAAGATCAAATACTGGTTAATTGAACAAGTAAGTTTATTAATTTTATCAAACTAATTTTGCTTTATCTGCCTTCGTGGAGCAGCAATTATCCGCTTGTCGTGGGACCTAGACTACTCTGCTTCAATACAGGGGAAAAATGTGTGAGGTAGAATAGCATTTTTGTAACTGCGTATTCTGTTCATGCAAACATAAAGTGTCAGAATTCAGTTCAAATATTATAAGAATAAAGTAAACTTATCAAGTATTTAAACTTTGATAAACGGGGGTTATAAAAAATATCACTCAAATGTATTTATTCTGTTGTAACTATTTACTCGTTTTACATTTAACATCATTTGATTATAGGTGTTTTAAAATGTTAATTTTGTATTAGTTTCACTAATACTTATAGTGTTAGTATTAGTTTATTATTATTTCACATCTATATTTCAATAATAATAGAGTCTAAAACCATTCCTGTAAAATATATATTTAATAATAATATATAAATATATATTTATAGACGGTTTGTACAAATGAATTTATAGAGGCCACAGTCTGGACACATTGTGGTGTTTGACCGCCGACTTAGATAATGTCGACGCCTGATAACAAATGCTCCCGGGTTCAGTCGATATCGAAAACGAATAGCATCATTCATGACCTGGGTGACGTGCGACGGCTCCGAAAGGCCCGTATGTGTTTATTGATAAATAAACACGCGGGCAACAAGTGTCGTAACTCGCGCCGGAGGAGTCATGCCTAACAAAACGGCGAGGATACTGTCCCATGAACTAAGTTTATATAAATCCGTATTAGTATCAATGTTATAGTATCGTATAGCATATAATATGTGACACAAGTTTTAATGCCTTTGTATTCGTGAGGCTTCTATTCGATGAAGAGGAAGTTAAGTATTGCTAGACATTGCAATTACTATACGGAAACGGCCGATGACGGTTAAATTAAAAAAAATGCTGTATTATAATTGTAATTATATGCCATAATTTATACATAATATCATCAAAAGAATACATTATAATCGCTTGTTGATTCTAAAGATGATATCATATGCGAAAACAATAAATCATCTACACTCGCGTGCAACTGAACCGACTCAGCCGTATATTGGTATACAAAGTTGATTTTCCATAAAATGGCTTATCCGATTTTCTTGTTTTTTATTTTTGATTATAAGACTAATCTTTTCTCTAAAAAAATACCATCCTAAGGAGAAAAATCAGTTGAGTAATTATTGATGAAATTTAATTTGGACAGAAATGCATAAACAATGAGGAAAAATTAAAACGACAACATAATGAATAAAAAAAATATTTTTCATAAAAGTAAATAACGTTAAAATCATCATTACTTTGTATTGCCTCCCCTTGCTTTTATAACGGCTTGCATGCGATTATTTATGGAGTTTATGAATTTTTTGATAAAATCTTGAGGTATCATATTCCATTCTTACTCTAGCGCAGTTTTCAACTCGACGATACTTGATGGAGCCGTATATCGAGCTCGAACCCTCCGTTTGATCTCGTCCCATAAATGCTCAATGGGGTTCAGGTCAGGACTGAGGCCTGGCCACATTATCGTCTCAATTTCCATCTCTTCAAGAAACTAGCGAGTAACACTTGCTGTATGGCACCGAGCGTTATCATGCATCAATACAAGATCTTCTCCTATGTACCCTGAATAAGGTACAACATGATCGAGGCGAATGTCTTCCACGTACTTTTGAGCTGTCAGACCCCTCTCCGACCGCCACCAGGCACGAAAACAAGCTCGGTCTTCCCTTCATATGATACTCCAGCCCACATCATGACTAAACCACCGCCATATTATACTGTATCAGCGAAACAGCATTGCAAAAACCGTTTCCCTGAACGCCAGTGTACTGAGCCTCTACTATTGTTACCATGGAGATACATTCTGCTCTTGTTAGTGAACAGGATGGAGTTCCATTGCTCAATAGTTTAATTGAGGTGTTCATGATCAAATTAAAGTACGGGTTTGACGGTGAACTGCTATCAGTTTCAAGCCTCTGGCTGGCCACTTTGGAGAAAAATTGGCTTTGTTCGGGCGTCTTCTAGTTGTCCACTGACTTACAGCCTCTCCTCGAAACTTTACGAGTTCCTGTTGCGCGTTAACGCCCGTGAGATGACAATGAAGCGGTCGTCCGTCTCAGAAGTGCTCCCGTGTCTGATGGTTTGTGGTGTCCGAATGAAGCCAACATTTTCTTGAAACCTCTTATATATATCGTGAAACAGCTGATTGGGTCATGTTAAGTTCACCAGCGACTTGCTGTTGATTAGAGTCCGCTTGCAACAAAGCTACAACTTGGACCGCTGCTTCTAAGGTATTTTCTATTGGTTTGCGACTCAAATCCTGTGAGCTTAAAGAGATGTGTACCTGTCAATGTTTGACAACTAACTGATAAGAAATATGGGTGACGTGAGCTTTTATATGTCATTTAGTCCCACAACGCGTAGTTACCGCAACGAGCAATTTCTGTAACGCTCATGTTTGACCGTATTTATTTAAAAAGTTTTGTCCTTGTTTATATGAAAATTGCTGTATTATGAAAAAAAATTATCAGTCTTTCGAATAAAAACTTACAAAAATTGGAAAAGCCGTTTTCCAAAAAATTTAAAATTTTATACCAATATACGGCTTGAGTCGATTCAGTTGTGCGTGAGTGTATATCAAAAAGCGGAAATGATTATTTCTTACCGTGAGCGTTTGAATCATAAACTATATTTTTCAGATCTTTAAGTATATACATATTCACACCGCAAAAAACTTCACAGGACCCAAGCCAACCTCACTTGCTCGTGGTGCACCCGGCTAATCACCAACCCGCATTTGGGCCAGCGTGGTAGGAAATGGCCAAAATCTCTCCATGTCACAAAAACGTGAAGATCTTTAGGAGGAGGCCGGTCTTTAGGTTATCCAGCAGTGGACAACTATCGCCTGATGATGATGATGATGCTATTTTCTTTGAATCTGCTCTTTGTTAAAAAATTATTTAATACTTTTTTACCTTAAATATTTTTTTTTCACCTTAATATATTTAGAGTCCATTTTATAATAAATGGTGTCTTCTATTCCATTGTAATACAGTAATATATTTTAGAACATTATATAATAATCTTTACTAATCACTATACACACGCGTACTATTTCAAAAGTTAATAAATCATTTGAAGTTGAAACTTTAAAAAGGTAATAACGCATTTTTATAGAAAATATTAATTTTATCTACTTTAACCCCATTAATAAATATTGTTATTTTATCGTAATAAATTGTCTTTGGTTTTAGGAGATATTATGTTTCATTATAAGATTCGTATAAAAATCATTTTGGGACAATCAAATATTGTATGAAAATTTTTAATTGCAATAATATAGATTCTTAGACATTTTTATAAGATCTTCACTAAATGCTCTTAAATATCAAATGGAGATAAGAACTTCTGGGTTAATGCTCTATATGTGAAATGAAAAAGAAGTAGAAGACATTTGCAGATATGTCGGCTTACCAATGGGAGTCGTCAAACTCTAAGTCTATATAATGACAAAACAAAAACAAATTACTTATGTTTTTACATAATTTTTTATGTAAATGCTGTTTTGAATACGGGAATAAACCTTATACGACGTTATATACAAGCAAGAAAAACATAAACATGTTATTGTTCGATATTTCATCAGACTGTCAACATGTATCTGTCTCTCTTTTTACACTCGATGTCATTGCATCAGACAGATAATAAATTTGTTACAAATCAAAACGCAAAGTAACTTATCGAATTTCTTTTGTAATATAACAGATACGGAATATTATATAATATATATACACAAATACACAACTTATTTCCGTTTAAAGTAAACTATTTGAGCTCTTTATTTCGTATTCATAACTTTTCCATCACAACACAAGGTTTATTCTATATATAAAGTTGTAAGTTAAAATCTGGTAGATTTGGTAGAAATAATTAACGTTTAATTTGTGAATTTAGTGAATAAGTTTTACTTGCTAAATTACCCAATTAATAAGTGTTTTACAAAATTGTTTAACAAAGCTAGCCAAAAGTTTTTACTACAAAGAAGCATACTTCATCTACACTTCACATCACCAAAATACATTGTGAGCAGCTTCCCAAAACATATAGAGTATCATTAAGAGAACCAAATTAAACGTATAAACAGGAAGTAATAACATGATTAATTTTGGAAGGTCTTATCAAAGGTTTTAACAAAATAATTAGAGGACTTGTTAATTATGAAGACAATTAAAAGTTTTTTTAACCGTGATTCCAGTTATAGCAGGTTTATATAAAAAAGTGAAATAACAAACAGCCACTCGATGAATTAAACTTATTTAATGATGATCAATCTAGCCAAGACCGGACTGGTGCATTTATTGTACGTTTCTGGAAGATAATATTGATTGGTACTAATGGTATAGATAAAGGAGATGTGTCAGTAATGTTATACATTTTTCGAGTTAGATAACGTGCACCGTTAATTTGGATTTTTTCGAAATTTTAAATTCAACACCAATGTCCTTGTTATCAAAACTTGTCACCGCGTGCTTGTGCGTCGCCCATACATGTGATACCGTATCTTATCAATGCGCTTCCACCAATTGTGAAAAGCTTGAACGTCCTCATGCTAACTTTACGCTTATTAACATAAAAAAACTGTTAAATTGTTTTAGTACTCGGAAACGCTAAATAATTATTTTATGTACCGGAAACCCGCTACCGTTTGTTTTGTTTTACATTTTGAAAGAAAACCGAAAGTTATATTAGGTTTTAACAAAAAAACATCTTTACTTGTTGATCGCCTTGTAGGGGAGGATTAGATTAATCGCGGCCGGTACACAAGCGGTAAAGGGAAAAGGGGTTTATACTGCACGCACTTGGTACAAATTTGGCCCAAAGTGGCTGCTTATATCAACCTATGAGTTTTGGATGTGTGTTGGTGGACGTCCAGAATAATTAAACGATATCAAAGCTGTGGCTCTATCCTCCGCATCTGAATTACAGGCGACGAATCCCAAAACCTAACCATAGTGAGCCGAGCCAGAAAATAAGAGGCAATGAAGATATGAAAGGGAGTACTTTCCTTGATACGGCAAGCTTTTGCGAAGAAACTGTCATTACCCTCACGTAAATAAGGTCTTAAAAGAAACAAACCCTTTTTAATATATACTTATTGTGTGTAATAACGACTGTTGGGTATTAAGCAGGGTAGCATCAACAAAAGGTACTAAAAAATATTTTAATAGTACTATTCAGGTTAAAAAGACTATTAAAAGTAAAAAAAAAAACTGATTATTGTAACTATTTAGTAAAATTTAAATCGCCCGCATAGTTGTTGTAGCTATAGCATTCTAGAAAGATTCAAGGCGATGCGGGGACTCCTCGACCGCTTTTATCGCGCTTTATGAAGTTATTTTCGCGTAGTTAGTGGTAATTTACTTTCATACCCCTTATAATAAACGGTATCACAGGTCAGGTGGTCATCAATTTAATTATGACAATAATAAATAAAGGTTTAAATACAACTTGCCACATAAATTATCGTTATTTACGATTTAAAATCACATTTCATTCAAGTATAACTTTATACAAACATTTATAACGTCGACTACTGTTATGTGCGGACGCCAGAATATTGACAATTATATAGTAAATTAAAGTTATATAAAAAACTAAGTTTTTGAGAAGTAATAAACAGTTAATGATGACAGACAGGTAATGTGTGAATACTAGGTCAGTTTTTATGTATATTTCATCACGATAAAATTAAATCTAGTACGTACTGCTACTACTTAACTATATTTATTCTATTCAATCACATGTAGAGTTTTAAGGTGTAACATTAATGATAATTTTATTCGAATTACTTCGATTCTTATTACAATATTTAACTTTTAACCTTAGCCTGTAATTAGTACGAAAATAATCAAGTGTTTCTGAAACAAATAACCACACACGTTGTAAATGCGACAAAGATAACTAACATATTGTTTACTTGACGTTTTGTTTAACCAAGTGTCTCTGAGCAGCTCTCAGGTTCAAGTTTTAAGAACTAAGAAATTGCGTAATATATAATTTACGTTATATTTATTAATATTATTAATTTGTTATACAAATTTCGATCTTATTGCCAACGAATTAGGAAAGATGACTGAGCACTTCTTCGATTGCGCAGATTGAGAACTGTAAAATTTACTGCGCAGTTATTTTTATTCAGTTATAATTAATGCAAGTGTTAGCGTTGTATTTTTTGCCACGTAAAGATTCTAGTCCTGTGATTATCTCTCGGGGTTTAAATTTCATATAAAAACTAATTTTACTGTACATAAATAAGCATCTAACAATAATAAGCGAGCCATAAAATAAAACTAAAACCTGATTTCATTATGATTCCTAATGCGTAGTATATTTTACAATTTTAGCCATGTCATTGCCTCATAAAAATTCTTAACGGGCTTGAATAAAATAATTTTGTTCATAACGCATTTAAAACTTCTTTAGGTGGTGTACATTTGCAATAGCAACAAATATTTGACGCCAAGTATACAATTTTTTTTAAATATAAAGTTTAAGATGAAAAAGGCTGGTCACAAGAACATCTTTAATGGGCATGTGAGATTCAGCAACCCGCAGTTGGCTAGCGCAGTAGACAGTCTTGACTAATTGTGAGACAAGGAGCCCTAGACCCTGTTGTGGGGATATTAAAAGAGCTGTTTATAATAATTTATAGTATCCAACACGCTTCTAAGAAAGCAGTTTCTTAGAACGAGAGAGAGAGAGAAAAAAATTATTTCATACGAATGCAGATTCGTATGAAATAATTTTTTTGCTTAACATTATACATATCCAATGGTGTCGAATTTAAAATATTTAATTTGATATGATATAAACTGCTTTTTAAATTAAAAGTAATATAGAAATGTTCGTATTTCTCATGCAGGTAATAAAACATGGTGGTGCGAGTGGCAACGGATGAACGGCCGTTCGACACGCCGTCTTCGGACGAGAGCGGTCTAGGCAGAAGCGACTCACCCACTGACGACAGTGAACCGGAAGCAGCTTTGGTAAGATATCATTAAATATGACCGACAGTCGCACTCAGACTATTACATGATAAACAAATCACCTTTAAGATTTAATGCTCTTCAATTATTTCCGCAGTTTTACATATTATATCAATGTAAAACAAAAAATGGTTTTAACCACTATATCTTTAAGCGTTACGACTTCAATATAAGAAAACATCAGATATTAATATTCTTAAACTATAAAAATCAAAGCTTTGTGTATTTCGTCGATGTGGGTGTGGTATTATAAGCTTTGTTACAATATAAATAGTCTGATGCTGCAGCATGTATAATAATATCTATACCATCAATCAAATGTTCAGAGCAAATGAATAAAAATTAAACAAATATAAAATCTGCCTTGTTCAACTAATATATTGTTGTTTAATATATTGTTCAAAATATTGTTCAACTAATAGTGATTTATGAAAAATCTATAAACGAAGCCTAAATAATCTAGACGACATTTTTTTATTTAAGATGCTGGAACAATATACATTGATAACTGCATTTACAAAAATAATTATTTCAACTCATTCTTTCTGTGAAACTTATATATAATTTGCATATATTTTCTCTATGGTAGTTAAACGACATTTAACCGAATAAGAGCAATATGACACATCACTTATGACACTGAAAATAAAACAAATCTAAAACAAAACATGAACATGGCTTCATAGAATTGTGAAAGAATTCAATTGCAGTGTTACGAAATGTACGAACATCTAAATAAACGTTGCCTATGTTATGAAAGCAGAATCATGTGTAAATACACTAATATTGGCAGTAGCCTGCTATCACATCGGTGTGATAATTTTTAAATATGTGAACATTGATACATTAATAGACTGGTTTAAAAAATTCGCCGAAACAAAATTTATAAGGAACAAAACATTCGGTGTTCAGACTGATAAGATACATACAAAAACTGTGAGTGTAGAAACATGCCCAGAAACATGCACAAGAAATAAATAATATCGTAAAATAGCTTTTCGAAAGAAACTTAACATTTCCTCTGTTACACTATTTCAAAGTTACCATTGCAATGACTGCGAAAAAGAAATCGAAAAGACAGAGAATAATGGAAAATGTAACAGAAAAATTATTAGACGCTTGTATTATAGCGTCGACAACTATAACTCTTACAGAGATAATACTAACTTTATTTTTATTACTAATCTGATTAAATTGCAATATATACATAATTACATATAATTTTCATGTAACACATTAACGATTGTATTTTTCGAGAAGACTCTAATTACATTGAAAAGAACATGAGATAAATTTTTGGAAGCTCCATTAATTCACTATTAGCAAAGAAAACAAAATGACAGGATAATCGTATATATACAATTTTTAGATTTTTGTTTAATTTTTATTACTATAAAACTGTTAATTATTAAAAATAAATAAATCATACAAATATTTGAAGTTTTATTTTCTATAAAATAACGTTGTATAAATAATGTTAATATCAAATTAACTTTTAAGACAAAATGTTTAATAAATTTTAAAGTGGCTTTTATCATAATAACCTGTTAGAAGTTTGAATTAATTTTAATACATTTTTCTCCCACCACTACCTCTCCTAGGTAAGAATAATAATTCTCAAATACTGTTAGGTCTGCCCTATGGAGGTTGACTTCCGTAATAACCTTCGCATTACCAAGGTCAATATGTTTGTATATATCACTTTACAAATTACTTTTTTTATGTAGTAAAGGTTAACAGTTGATCTTTATTTAGCATGTTGTTAAATAACAATGAGGCCACTGATAGGGGCCGCTGTATGAAAGCAAGCGGTTAGGCTCTGATACACAGGCAGAGATATTAATAAAATAAAGAATCAGTGAATCGTACACAGTGTTCATGTTTATTTGTTTTGATTTAATGACTTTTAATTATTATTGTATTCATTAACTGAAACCAATTTAATCCATTGTACATTTCTCACCGCCTCATATATAATCAAGCAAGAAAGAGTGCCTGCTTTTCTAAGCAATAAATCTGCTCTGAAACATACCGTAGAACATATTGATACGTTCCGCTGATCAAATATTTATTCATTTCTGTAATTGTGTAATATTAAAAGAAAATAATCGAATCAAATTAAAAAGAAGCAAAGAATGATTATTGCCAGAAAAAAATATAGAAGCTATAATAAACGTTCGTTTGTAATTCCTGACGTTGTCTCAATGTCAAGGTGAAGCGTGACGTCAAGAGGAGATGAGGAAAACGAGAATTACGAATAAACTTAAAGCTTTATTAGATTTTAAAATAGAAATGGCGAATTTTGAGTCCGCAGCGAATAACTGTGGTAAAGGTGATGCAAAGTCGTCCAAAGTCGAATATTGCGTGAAGTATCAATCTTATTTCATAACCATTTCTTCGTTAGTTATAAACATTGGTATTTCTTAAATTTTTATCGGACCAACCTTATTGTTATTACACTTGAAACGCAATTAGGAAAACAGTAATTTTCTGTAAGAGTAATCTAAAAAACATACACTTGCTAGTATATGATACATTTCAACACTTAAATAACACTAAACAGTATTTAAGTATTAAATTCATCAGTTATAATGGTGATTGCAATTGAAACGTTAAACAATTAATTTACTATTACTTACTACGAATAAAATATGTTTTTGTATAATGAAATTTTTAGATAATTTAATTTTGTTTTGTAAATTCGACAGGTGGTCCCACCAGATGGTGGTTGGGGCTGGGTGGTGGCGGCAGCGTCCTTCATGTGCAATGTAATAGTCGATGGCATTATTTTCTGCAACGGAATGCTCCTGACTTCGATACAAAAGGAATTTGGTGTAAGTATCATTATCTCCTACATCTTTTCAAATATATATATTTAAGTACAATGGCTGGACGCCATATATAACGTGTCTCTAGTTGAATTCTGGAACCACATGTGAAGTTTGGTTGATGACAGGGTTTATCAAATCCGTCTGGATATCCACCACATTCATATTGTGTACAGCAATGGTGGCAGAGTTATTGCCTTTTTTATATCCTCGATTCTATTGTAGATAATTCATGTTGACACTAACAGTTACAAGTATTTTCATGTGCTGGTTTTTCGTTGTTATTTTCAATACCTAAATAAACATTGGCAAAAAACTTAACTTAATCTACTTAATAACATATAAATTATTCTATAGCTCGAACTAATTTTATAAAAGATACGCAAATTGTAACATTGCTGTATAACAAATTGTAAAAAATTGGGTTTTACAATAGATGAAAGTTGAACTACACGTATAGGAGAAAGCCATACGAGGATACCCATACAAATCGATATTTTATAATTTACAAGTCTTATTGAAATATTTGACTAAACTGTTGAAGTTTTTCGCCTGAAGCATTTATTTTTCCCATTTCTCTTACCATTTATGACTATGCTAAGCTTTTTACAGAGAGGCCAGAATTTGAGATGGTTCTTTAATGAACCTATTTTTATAGTGGGGAAATATTATTATCATTTAATTTTTTTTATTCAACGAGGTGAAGAGACGCGAGAGACGTTCACTTGATGATATGTGCCCGCCGATATCAATGTGACGCTAGTTAGAATGATACACTGCACCTTATTGTGCTCATCGCCTCATAACAGATAAGATTTTAAATCTCTTTACCCCAAAAATTTCACAACACTCTTCAAACCGGTCCTGGTAATATTAGCAGTTCTATTGGTCGACAGAAATATGCGATGCAGTGGTTACGACCTCCGGCAACATAGACATATCACCAGTAGATTTCTTAGTATAATACTCTTACTGGTTTATCTATTTTACTGTTGGTAGAGTGTGCAAATATAACCGTGTTCCCGTTTGAAGGGCACTGTAGCTAGTGAAATTACTGGCGTAACGAGACACAACATCTTGTCTCAAGCGACGAGCGCAATATAGTGCAGTGTATATCATCTTAACTAGCGCCATGTTCTTATGAGCGGGTGTATCGCTTGCCATCAGTCAAACGTCCTGTTCGTCTCTGCGCTTAATTTAATAAAAAAAAAACACGCCACCATACCATTTGGTAATTATTAATTATTGTATTCATTGTTCTAAAATTATTGAATATATTATATATATATATTAATAAATTATAAGTTTACATTAAACAATTTCATCTTTGTATGTTTTACTGACGTTTGTTCTCCTGTCTCATGCGCATTCTTGTTTCAACTGGCGTCCACTTGTGCCACACCCTCGCAGTCCGACAACCGCGCGTGCGTCACAGCCGTGCCTCCATTTTGGATCGCAACCAGTTACGAATATTAAGATCCGCGTTAAAACATTTAACCTTCAATAGTACAACGTCCACAAAAAAAAACCATAACCCACGAGGGAAGCGGAATATGTATTCTATGCAGTAAATATTTTTTTTTATAAAACTATCCCAGATAATAATTATAGGACGAAGCAACAAGACGAACAGTAAACTCAGCTAAATTTAAAGAATACGTGTGCCTATTGAAATATGGCGCTAGTTAGGAATCAATCTAGTGTTATTCGCCTTAAAACACTAGATGATAAGTTTTATTATCTTCAGCAATTTTTCTAGTTACAACGTTCTCCAAAACCGATAGTAGTAATATTTATATACTACCGTTCACCTGCAGAAGTAGTCAACGCTCTAATTACTAGTTATTTAACTATTCTATCTTCTGGTATTCATCTAGGCTATCCTGACGACGGAGAACTTTCTCCTCTAATTTTCCAAGATGATTGGTAGCACAGCTCGTTTCTTACAAAAATTTTGGACTGAAATACTCGTAATTCTAATACGGTCGCGTTACAATATTTTCTTTTCTCTCCTAAGGGTTATTGCTCGATGGTGATTGACGTGGCAGTCGCCTTATTCTCGTGCCAAATCTTCAAGGTTGACAATGTCAAAAAAAAGTAGGTCAGTCGGAGACGATGATTAATTCATTAGTCACAAGTAGTTTCAAAAGTAGTTCGACATGAGTCGTTTACACTTGACTCCACTACAAGCGGTCTTCGATCCGATTTTTGCGATTAAAATTGATGAAATAAAAATTTCGCCTTAACAATTTTTTTATATCATTTCTCTCTAATTAAAGTACAGGCTCCGCTCGCTTTGCTGATCGTAACGCACCCGTTACTCTACTTGAAGAAGAAATTTTGTAAAATGCATTCTCAGCTAACCTCTAAATGGCAGAAGGAATATCTCCACCAAATTTTGAGTGTTTACTTGTAATAGTTTCAATTTCATAAGTTATGTTCATTGTTAATCGACTTTATTTTGGTATCCTTGTTATTTAACTAGTTAATTGCAGCAGGCATTGTACAGTATTTCTCATATCAATCGAACATATTAATCAAAGATCTTTGTGCTAAACTGAATTATCTAAAGTTAAAATTAAAGTTTTAAAAAGAATTCTTTATTTTGTAGAATGCAAATACTACAATTTATTATTTCGCGATAACGTTCGCTTTTCTTTAAACAATTGTTTTCAAGGTTACTAATTTGTTTTCGCTTGATTTTGTTACACCGAAGAAACTAACAGATGCTTTGCAATATTGAAAATATTAAAGCGGCTTCGTAGAGTTACATCGGAAGGTGTGAATAAATATTTCTACTCTCGTTAGTAAATGTTTATATTCCCACTACTATACACACGACACTTAGCCAAGATCGACTAAACTCGATCTCTACATCATTTATTTAAATACATATTAAAATATATTGCAATTCTTTAACTAAAACAAATATTTTACGTTGTTAAAGTTCATTTAGTAAATTATACAACGATTTAGTCATTACAAAGGTCTAATATTAATCTTTTAAAATTATTTTCCGTTTTCTTACTTCAGGTTTTTTTGTTATGTGTTTCTTTATTAATATAGACGCTAGAGAAGAGGATTGCCATAATACAAATAAAACTTATTATCCTATTTAAATCAGACGTCCTTTATTTGAAATATGTATTATGGATCTAGACCCCGTGTACGTTATACATCGAAACATTCCCCAAACTGCATTCGTATTGAATGTTCGTAATTCTTGAGGTCAGAGAAGCCTGTCGAGGCGTCTGGTCACCAATTACTCAGTTTACGCCTCTTCGGTGCCGATGTTAATGGATAGAATCAACGGGTGATAATAAGATATAACTAGACAAAATAATGTGTATGGTTTTTATTCGTTTACGGTTTATCCATATTTTATGAATTTTGGGGTTGGAATTCAACGTAAAAACAATATAATTAATATTAATTTACGGATAAAACAACATCAATAAAATGGGGGAGAATATTCTAATTAAAAACTAACATTAATAACATTAACAGAACATAAGTATTGTATTTAGTGTGTGTGGACAGCATTCATAAACGTAAGAAGTTTATGTACATACCATTCCCTAAAAGAGGGTCAATGTCCTTTAAGAAGTCATTACTACTCTCTTAGATCTGTGATAAAACCACTGTGTTTAAAACTAAACACTAATTTTATCGTTAATTAGTGTTTCTATTTTTTTTTAACAAACTAAAAAGCTGTTAATATTTAGAATGAAACGTAATATTTGTTAAAATGTAAAATCAAAAGGCAAATCACTAAAAAATCTCTATTTTTTTAGTGCCTTGCCTTTGTGATCAATCGCTTTTACCGTTTTACCTATTGAGGATTTCGGTTCGGTACTATTCAAGTCAGATATAAAAAAAAATATTGTTCCGTTAAAAATAAACGTGTTCGGATAGTTACGATGCGTAATCATTGGAACTAAGCCAAATCTGTCTGGGTAAGAAAATGTTCTCTAACAAAACACCCGCACATACATTTTAATATGATTTGATTTACTTTCGTATGCACAGTTAATATTTCACCTAAGCTTTTTTAGCTTTTACAATTTGGTGGTTGAGTAAAAATATTATTAGATTTGTAACACCTTTAATTGTTTATACTGTAAATTAATATGAATTACAATAATATTAGCTTGTAAATTTTGGAAAGCATAGAAACGTACAGGTAATTTTAGTAATGTATTGATTGTATTGCTTATTACTTAAATGATTTGAGTACCGTTAGACAAACAGTCGGTGTGTGACCTAGCGAAGTGCAGCCATCGCAGTAAAAGTAAACACTTTAACTGCTAATACGAATAAGGAATGTCTAGACACGACAAGGTTTTTTTTTTAACCAAACAATACGTAAAAACTTTATACATAACAGTACAGTAAAACAGGTTATCTCTTAGTTTAGAAACTGACGGTTACTTTATAGTAACAGAACTTAAAAAACATGTAAATGTTTTTTTTAGTTATGTTACTATAAAGTACATACAAGCATATAGTTTTACGCAAGTCAGGAGATCAGAGAAATAAATTAGAATGTAGTTCAAATTCATTTAGAAAGACAAGAAAAAGATTTTTGTATTTGTCTAGAGTTTGATTGAGAATCTATCACGGAGAAAGTTTTATTCATTTATTAACTGGTATATATTACTTAGACAATAACAAATTGCATTAAATTTTGTAAAAGATCTTTGAAGATGTTCATTACTTTATCTATTCTCATTCAAGTTCCGTTTCACCAGAGTAAGCAGATTAAGTAAAGGAATTTAAATATTATACTGGCTTAAACCAAAGAGCAGCACGTGTGACTTGCGACTGTAGACTTGCAAGGCCAGTGGGTCAAACGAGAGAGAGCATCAAAACGACATGATTTTATTTCATACAACTGTTCTGTTCACCAACTACAGCGAGAGTCATTTTTGATGTGCCTTCAAAAGCAAGAGTGTGTTCTCCGTGTTGTTGACCATAAATTTTATAAAGATTTTGTTATATGACTTAAAAATCAAACTAAAACAAATCTCTCCTTTACTTATATCGTAATGTTCGTAACTAATTCTATTAAGGGTGAACTAACTTTATATTAAAATAAAATTGTTTAGGTATTATTACAGAAGTATAAAACTGAAATATTAATTGTTAAACTTAAAAATAAATAAAACTGCTGCCGCTTCTCATGTTGCGCATGTTTTCAATGGGATACCAGATAATAGAGAGATTTTCGTCGTAATCTCGGGCAAAAAAGACGGCAATAGAACAGTTTAAATTTTTTTTTAACTAAATGTCGTTATTAAAACGATCGTACGATACTGTTCGTAACACGTATGTACGCAGTACGCTTTGCTTAGCAATGTTGATAATATCTCTCTCTGTATAAATAATTACTTCTTGATTGACCAAGGTTATAACGTACATTTTAATACAAAATGTTTTTGAATAACTATAGGTACATTGTGGAGCTCTATATTCAAGCAACGACATATGGCGTGAATAATTTCACGTATATTATTTAATATAACCATTGTTTAAAAGTGGGACTTTGAATTTACGTAAAAAATATTTGTGGATACCATCCAATTGTCGTTTGGAGTTAAATCTGGTCAAAAATTCTAGGATTGTAGTCTGTATGTTTCGTACAGATTAAATATTTCAAGACATTTCAATTTTGCAATTCTCACAACAAATTTTATTTTGTCCAAAAAATATTAATTTAAAAGTAAATAATTATAAAAGTAATAATTTATAAGAAATAAATAAAAAAAATAATGTAATGTACAGTTTAAAGTTTATTATCGTGATTCATGTTTTATGTATCCATTCTTATAAATCGTGTATTAACTTTATGACAATTTAATTTATATCATACGGTGACATTCAACAACAAAAAAAAGGTTTTTTTTTGTTTAACAGGTGAGCGAAGGAGCTGTTGGACCTGTTAACTCTTTACTGGCAGGATTTTATCTATTGGCCGGACCTTTCGTCTCAGCTCTTGCTAACAAGTAAGCACTAAATTTTAGTTTTAAAATAAAAAACGACCATCCCCAGTGCAAAGTAAGCTTTGAATGTTATTGAAAAAATTTGTATTTATATATATACTTTTATAATATATTATTGTAAATATCGAGGAAAAAGAATTAATTGAGCATTCGTAACAGTTTTTATCTTGTTGCAGATATGGTTTTCGGAGTGTCACAATTGTGGGCAGTGTGATATCAAGTGTTGCATTTGCATTGTCATACTTCGCGACGAGTGTAGAATATCTCTATCTTGTTTTCGGCGTTATGGGAGGTAGGATTCATAAACATTTACTGTATCTTTATTTTTTGCTTAATAAATTAAAAACTCGTTATGTATATTGTAAATAATATTTGTAATCTGTAAACCAAAAAATAGATCATTACATGTAATTTTATACTTACATAAAATACTATCAAAATTATAACAACAAATAGATTAAGCATTATTCTAAGTGTAATTAAAAATTTAGAGCTATATATTTTAAACTAATAATCTATAGTTATAATTTAGTTCGCGAATATTCGCGAGTCCTGACTCCGATAAGCCGTAATAGTAGTCAAAAACACTAATGACGTAAATTTCATCGAAAAAAAAAATATAGTTATATTCTAAACTTTTCAGTGTTCTTATGTCTCAAATATAAACAAATAAAAAAACCTTTTTTTTTGTCTAACAGGTATCGGCTTCTGTATGATATACATGCCGGCAGTGTTGACTGTTGGCTTCTACTTTGAAAGATGGCGCGCTCTCGCGACCGGTATAGCACTCTGTGGCTCTGGAGTGGGAACCTTCGTCTTTGCGCCGTTGACAAATATATTTATAGAAGCATATGGCTGGAGAATGACCATGCTGATACATGCCGGTGAGTGCTGTTTACGTATGCATATATTTGATTATTTATAAATATTAGAATTAACACAACAATATTCCAAAATACACGCTAGGCACTAAGACTTCAGCCCTGTAGTGTCGGGCTAGTAATAATAGGACTAAGCTAAGGTCTGCCTGTTGTAGAAGGCTATTAAAAGAGTCTAGGAGTTTCGCGGGTCTTGAGTCGATGGTGTCTAGGAGGGTTAGGTTGCTCCCCAGAGACGTCTAACAGGAAGTGTAGAGCAGCACCGGTGCGTTCCATAAAAGTTCCCGGAGCTTCTACGAATGCACTGATGCAGACCACCGAGGGGGTTTTAGTGAGTAAGAATTTCACATAAGCCTGATTTTCCCCTAGAAGCAGGGTATCTTTCGAAGATTTCCTCCCGAAACAAAAAAACGGTACTAGAAGAGTTAATAAAATTTTATAGAATTTTGTACATTTTTACAAGGTAGCATAGTTTGTGAAGCGATAGTTCGCGCTGTACGTCCCAAAAAGGCGCAGGTTCGGTCCCCAATGAGCCAGAGTTTCCACTAAATCATACATTGTGAAGAAACCGATATATTATAAGAACAACAACTTTCATAATCACGTGATATTCACTAACCAACTCTCTCATTTTGAGAGAAGATGTTAACTCCACATTGTGGGAATATTACCAGGGTAATAAATATTTTTTTCGAACAATGATGTGGTAGCAATAGCTAAATAACAATGTTTTAAAAGTGTGATGTATGTAATTCGTAACTTGTCATATGGGTGTACATTAAGTTACATTAAAACCGAGTTCGGTGGCACCGGAAATGCTTATCGTAACCATCTGTGGGCCACATGGTTATGACGGCTACAGTGCCTATGGTTTTATCAATTTGAACTCGGGACCGTACGATACGCACTCGTAATTTTATTATGTATGTTGTAAACTCTCACTCAAAAATAAGTGTGTTTTAACTTAGTTTAAAAAATAAATTACGACAACGTTATGAATAAATGTCCTGGACATGAAATTCACAAAATTCACAAGTTATCAATTATGTACTCTAAATAATTTATTAGGTCATACTCCTGAAATATGTTTGTAACAATATTAATATCGACTTTTGTTTTAGGATTTATACTAATTTGTTTAATATGCGGTGCTATGTTCCGTCCCATAAAACCTGTGCGAGTGACCCTCGCCGATCAAACCGAGGAAGAGGACACTGCCCGTCGACATGAAGAGGCTGTCGAAAAATTAAACTCAATGCTCAAATTACACAGCAAATTAGATTCGGGTATCGCAATGCCGCCAGAAATGCGTTTCACTAATAAAGTGAGCCCCCACACGTGGATGGGAGTCGCTAACAACACCCGTTACCCAACAGCGGAAGAAATATTCAAAGGAAGTAACTCACACCTCGGGAGACGATCTTCAGCAACTGTTGGTACTATGAAAAACACTAACAAGCCTATGTTTATTACTGGAACGGTAGCAGAGAATGATGAACAAGAGGATTCCAATAGCCAAATTGACAACGCTGAACCTTTAATTGCATCTTCCATCAAAGTAGTATCACGGGATGCCAGACCACGTCGTTCGCACGCCGATTTAGTAGCCAGACCTTTATACCGTGATGATATATTCTTCGGCGCTAGTCTCGCGAGGCTGCCGCAGTACACTTCGCGTACATCCTTAGGATATCATTTGGCCGTTACTCATCTGCCAACTCAGGAAGATGTACAAGAAGATAAGTCTGGCAAATGCAGCCTTTGTCCGGAAGCAGTTAGAAGAGCTCTCGCCACTATGTTGGATGTTAGCCTTTTTAAATCACCGACTTTCGTTATCCTCGCAGTGAGTGGATTCTTCACCATGTTGGGATTCTTCGTGCCTTACGTATATGTTAAGAAGCGTGCACAAGCGAACGGACTGAGTATGGACACGGGGGTGATGCTCGTGTCGGTTATTGGCATTGCGAATATTGTTGGTCGTGTTGCTTGCGGTCTTGTCTCATCTATGCCAAAAATGTCGCCACTGTGGTTGAACAACATCGCCCTCTCAGCAGGCGGTATCGCTACGATGATTAGTGGACTCTCCTACAATAGCAGTTATCAGTTCGCATACTGCGTTATCTTCGGACTTGCAGTTGGTAAGTTTAATTTGATTTAAATTTCTAAAATGAGACAGATTTGTTTGATGTTAACAATATAAAGAAGAAGGGGGGGAGTAAGTATATTTCCCCAACTGGTAAATGTGAGTATACTTGATAGCGTAAATATATAAAGTGCAAACTTTTAAATATAAAGTAATTATATCTACAACTAGTAATTATGTATGGGAAGGTTAACAACTTATTCGCTTGCTTCGTTTATATAAAAGAATTTCAGTTATGTCCATTATATTAATAAAAATATATGTGTAAGCCAATAATTAAGACGCTAACGATTCTTTTATAACAATTTACAGAGTTGATTTATATGAAAAAAAAATTATATTCTTTCTTTTTCTCTGTAGCATGTTTCGCATCACTACGGTCGATCCTAGTAGTGGAATACATCGGCCTGGAGCAATTAACTAATTGTTTTGGTCTGTTCCTACTCTTCCAAGGATTTGGAGCACTACTAAGTGCACCAATTGCTGGTAAGTAAATTCGGTTTCAGATTTGAATGCGATGTTCTCGAATCACTGAATTATTTGCATTTGAAACTTATTTATTGAGATAATACTTTGGTTGTATTTTATCATTTATATAATAAGATATTTTATTCACGTCAATTCTCTAAGACAAATATTTTGAGTTTCAAATATCTTGATTCAAAATATGTTACAATGAGAAAGATTTCTGAAATAAAACTTCTATTGGACACGTATCAAAATGGTGTAATAGTTCACACGGTTTGCATAATACTTGGCGCCAATCTATTTCGATGTCTTTTGACTATGCACTGGCACAGTGTCAAAATTCCTACGTTGGACGATAGTTATATTTCTTTCAGGTCAATGAATGAATATCAGCCGACTATATTTAGTGTGGTAACAAATAACTATAAAAATTCTTGAAATTGCAATAATTTCTTGTTAAATTTATATGATTTTATATCTTTTTAACGATCGGTGTGAATATCGTTTAAAAAATTATGTTATTATGTGGAACTAGGACCATAGTCTCAGTAATGCAGCAAAATGAACTCTATTAAAATTAGATAAAAACCGATTAGGGTTGCGTTAGGATAAATTAATACCCGCAGTTGGGTTCCTTACGGAGATCCCGTGACCTCTCCAAACGGCGAAGTTGACCGCCGAGGAGGTTTTAGTGGGTAAAACTCTCCTCATAACTCTGACTTCGCCCCAGAAGACAAAGTATTTTTTCTAAGATTTCCCCTTCAAAACCAAGGAAAAAAGGATAGATTAATACATTATTTAATTATGCTTCCGTCTCTGAAATAAAATATTGATTTATTTATTTTTGCAGGTGTATTAGTTGATTTAACCAACAACTTCGACTTATCCTTCTACGTATCGGGTGGGTTCCTCCTCTTCTCAGCTGTAATGTGCTATCCAGTGGACTACGTCAGTAGGTGGGAGAAATCGCGCAACAAACTGACGACTTCGCCGAAAGTCTGAATATCTGTTAATATTGCCTAGAGCTTGTTAAAGCATGAGTAGACATTCATGTACTAGAGGGCGGTTGTAGTGACTATGAGGCCATTGATTTTGTGGATACATAAATGTGCTGAAAACGCTTGAAACAAAAACCGGATAGTACCTGAAAATAAAGTACCAAGATTGTCATTCAACTGCAACGCAGGACTCGAAGAAAACTACCTGAATTCAAAGTCATCTGAAATTTAAATTTTTATGATCTACGCAACGTGAATGAAATAACAATATCCCGTAAAGTTAATAAGCCGTAGTACTTAGAGATCAATGGACTCCCTTATTTTTTTACATGTTACTTGACAATGTAAATGTACTTAACAATGTAAATAGGTTATATGTAATTTATGACAAGCTTAACATATACACACTGTTACGTAAACTTTATACAATTTTTTAACTTACATAAAAACTTAAAATATTATATAAACTTCATCGTTGATAAAAAAAATTGATTATAACGATTATAAGATAATTTTTAAAACTGTATCGCTATGATAATCGACCAATATATTTACATGAGTGAAGTGCTTATTTGCACAAACAAATATTTTTTATGAAATTATAAAGCATGCATAATATTTAGAAAGTGGTGACTTTCTCATTATCTTATTTCAACTAAGTGCAAAACGATTCGTTATCTTGTGATGGCTTTGTAAGCTGGAGAAATGCATTTAAAATAGGTTTAATGATTAAGAGTACAAAAACACGAAAATTATAATTAGTCAACGACGACGAAAATAGCTCCCGAAGATCTGATGCCAAAATATATCTACATTAATGTTATACCAGTCAGGCCATTGCAAGGTCTATGCCCAACAGTGGACGCGCATTCGGTGATGATGCTGATGAGCAATACACCTTAGCGAATCCATCGAAGACATTTAATGCTGTCGCAATATGGCTTGAACATACTCTACCGTTAGATATCTCTCCCGCCATTGTGTGGTGCTACAGCAAACTATGAATTTTTAATATAGTTAGGCATTCGTATAATAAAAACAAATATAAGACTATTCTATGTATTAAGTATTGCATGTTGCGTGGTGATTGATTAAATATCTTTAGTTTAGAGATTATTCCTAATAATAATTGTGCCTTATTACATAGTGATACTTACGTATATAAGGAACGAAATTAACGTTTATTATATAACTCTACTATAAAGATCCAAATTTCCTCTCCTGGTGTTCATTTTAGAATTCTTATGTGTATCTTTTTCATTGTCCAAAATTTATATATTAAGGAAGTGCGTCTGTAGCTGTGGTGAATATTAACGTCTTGTTATGATAAATATGGTGTCATAGACGTTTTTGGTCATTATAAATAATTATAGTGCTTCGACCTCGAATTATTTTGAATTTCATAATTTTTTTCCATTCGTCCGTATGGCATAAGTACATAGCGTAAATACTTGCCTAAAAACTAATCTACAGGTATTAGATTTAATCATATTTCTATATCAACTAAGACCTTCAAATTACAACAAACGAAATAGTTAATTTAACAAATGTTTTTATTCATGAATTAATTTTTTAAATGTTCACTTTCATATCATTTATCTACTACCACTTTTATCACAGATTATTAAAGTATGCTTGTGTACACTAAATTGAAGAGCAGTAAATAATGCATGCAGTTTTATATATGTATATATGGTATTTGTTGGTAGAATTGTTGATATAGAATTATTACTTTTTATTATTTATTGTTAATATATAGTGCCTATGATTATTCGTAATATTTTGTTGTGAATACCACAGTACCGTATGGATAAAATCATTTACTCTTATGCAATAATAATACATTAATGTGACAAAAGCTGCGGCGTAAGAAACAATATCAGGGTGTGTTAGGAAGAGTTCAAAATGGTGAGCCTCCCTCTGCTCATTTAGACTAGGCAATCCTTTGTCCTTGAATCTGGAGATGATTATTATATAATAATCAAGTCCGAATAATGTTAAGTAATAGTAAATAGAAGTCTATTGATACGGGCAACAGTTTTTTTTATAAAATTGTGTCTTTCCTGTATCTTCCTTATTTGAGAGTAATGTTTAATAGATTGTAAAAGAAGAGATTACTTTCTCATTGAATAAATATGTTGTTTACGAAGAGTTTTTTTTTTATTTAACATTTTGAGATGTGAAAACTTAGTTAAGAAATAAATATTACATAAGAAAAATTACAAAAGATATATATTTCGATCGAGTTATTTTGTAGGATTTTTTTCTTATTGCAACTGGAAATATGAAATGGCAGTAAATTTTATTCATAAAAATGTAAGTTGTAATAATGGAATTTGTGATTTGTGTTAAAAATCTTATAGTTAAGCCAGAAAGAGAGCGGAGGATCTGGCATCCGCGAGCTCCGAGTCCAATGAAACTATAATAACCGTCAATAAAACTTGCAGCACAAACTTGATCATAAAAAAAAAACAAGCCTGTTCGTAACAATGTACAGCACTCGACAAAAACAATTGCATTTAAATACAATTTTTTTATTTAAAACCGGAGTAATTGAACTAAATGGCACCCCTGACACGCATTTAAATTTGTTTCTTAAGTTTTAGTTAATTTGGAAATGTTATTAAGAATGGAATATTGGCATCAATTATTAAATTACTTGCCAAAAAATCTGTATTGCCTATATCGTTGAAGTAAAAGAGAAAAAAATCTATATAGTATAATTAACCTCGTTTACATAAGGTTAATTATGTACTTACGTACATAAAATATAAAAAAGATAAATGTTTTAAAAGTCAAAAACGTGCCTTTGTACAATATATATATAAAAATTAATGTTTATGACAAAAATGAGATTTGATTAAGTAATATTGTGCTGTCTTAGTGATAAATGCTATATCATGTGATGGTGTATCAATCACTAAATTTAACACAATATTATTAATAAAATAATTGTCATAAAACGTATAACAAGATAAACGATATATATAATTATCATATAAATCAAATATTTCAATGATATGTGAGAATACTAAAGGATTGTGAGTGGATCTCTACAGACTGTTTAGTTAGGAAGTACTACTATAATGCCTTACCAAATAAAGGCCCAGTCATTTTATAAGCACAGAGGTAGAGAGAGACGTAATGTTCAAACTCCAGTAAATTATATTTCAAATCGAGAAAATACTTTTTTATCTATAGCAGATTAAAAGTGAACACAGCTAGAGTAAACGTGTCTTATAAGTGGAGACCGATTTTAATCAAATGTACCTGAGAGACTATGTCCAGCTGTGGACTGTGGATGATGATAAATTCACCACGATTTTAATAAGTGACCGTGTAGCTGATGATATTGTATTTATACAATATTAAGTTTTTGGGTTAAAGGCGTGAAAAGGTTTTTTAATAGTCGGCAACACGCTGGCGATCCCTTCGGTGTTACTCGCGTCAAAAGGTTGCGGTATCCGCTTAACATCAGATTCGCCACAGCATGCCTGGTTGTCATTTCATTATTATAAAAAGTGTAGAGTACTGATCCAGAATACTTCGGCTTTTAGTTGACAACCAGAACACAACTTCGTTACGTTCACCTAGTGACATGCCTACTCATGACTTGGTACCTATTGAGAATGACATACGCTACACCACATTGTACTCGTCCCCTTGAGACATAAAATGTCTTGTTACCTCAGTAATTTCATTAACTGGCTACGCCTTTAACATAGTAGTGTTTGCATAATGCTGTTTGGCGGCAGAAATACAAGCTGCGGTGGTACTTATTTAGTCTTCAGTAACTGTTCTACAACCAATAGAATTACGGTCAGCAGTAGTTAGCAGCTGGGAAGATGTACAAAAACCCTCTTGTCATCAGCTGATAGACGTCTACTGCTGGAGATAGGCTTCTCTCAAAGATTTCCACATCAATCGGTCTTGTGTTGCTCACATCCAATAGGTTCCCTCTATTCTCACTAGATTGTAGTTCCACCTTGTGGAAGCCCTCCCAACACTATGTCTACTGGTACCAAACCCTAAACCCCTAGCACCTATTAAATTACTCGTACAATTGAAATCGAATCAGGGAATTCCGTGTTACATAGCTTAAGCACATAGCGACTGTGCCACGAAGGAAGTTAGAAAATCTTTTATAGACTAACTAGTTTTTATGAAACAAAATAAAAAAATGAAGAAAAGGATGTTACATTTTCATTTTATTTATGAAATAAGTCTAAGAGTTAGAGTTAGGTCCACGACGACGACCGAAGGTTTGTACAACATTGACAAATCTGAAACAAATTACAGAAAACAAAGTTATATTTTAATTTTATTTTCTTTATATCAGAAACTCCAATGGATGGATGGCTAGGATATGTAATTTTTTTTAAAATTTTTAGTGGTTTTTTATTTGATGAAGTAGCGAGATGTGCAAGAATTTCACACCAAGATACACCCATGTACAGCACCATATTTATTGTGCTTGTTGCTCTGACTGGGCTTGCTTGCCTACCTAGGCTCCACAGCTTAATAATGCAGTAACATAGTAATATTCTCACACTACTGATTGGTGGTGGAAATAGGTGCTGCGGTGGCACCCACCTAAACTATCTCTGGCAAAAGATAGAACAGTGTAGTAATATAGATAAAACATCTATCCATGTCAATAAAAATATTATACCACCGTACTTATATTAGAATATTGTTTGTGGTTATAATACATTTCCAGTCCCTACAACATATTTTTACAAAGAAATATATGAATATAAAGAAACCACGATAGTTTAATGTATAAGGTCTATATAACAGCTTTATGACAACTTGTGGGTTTGATCCTAATTGAACAAGTTGCTACTGGTGAAGTAAACCAAAATGTTCCAAATAATACTGGTTCTAGAAAAACGTAACCACAATTCTTCACTTAGCTAGTGTGCTGCTTTGAATCTTTAAGGAGTTTGTCTCAAGTCCCAGAAACTAGCACATTATCTTTGTGCCACTAAATTAAGTGGGCTGTTTGTATATGAATATGCAAAAATTAAAACCTACCGTCTGTTGTATTGAATCCTGCGTTTGGCACGGCCAGTCTTCTTCTTCTTCTTTTGTTGTTTTTCAACTTTGGGTGTTTGGCCTTTGACCTTACCTAGAATAATTAAACAAAAAAAATAATTTATCTAAGTATATAAAGTACACACAAAATATCTGGTTATATCCAGGTTAAACCATTTCCCTTCATTGTTGTATGATTTGCAATTCTCTTTATTGATTAAATTTAGAAGACCAAAAGATCACCGAATGACTTTTTATCATTTCTATATCGGTTATGAAATTTCTTACAAAGTATACTTATTTTAAATAGATGGTAAATTAGTTTCTTAGAGATAGGTATCACTTTTATTAGTTTTTACTATTTAGTGATTTGTAAACTTTATAATATTTTGAAGTTACTATGCCAATGAAACTATTGTATCTTTATGTAACATATGATGCAAGCAAATAACAACAATGTCTTACTACTTAAAATATATTAAAAATATGTATAAAACCTATTATCTTACAAATTATCATATACAATAATACTAGAAAACAAGTTACTTCATACAAACATTTTATGATTATAATTAGTATAATGTTTGCAAATTATACTCTACCGATTTTTATAGTTTTACCAGTAATTTGGAATATGCAATGTTAACTATTTAGAAATAATTTTGGAATAGTTATTATCTTTAACTTTAATTACAATAGTATATGTTAGATCTTGCAGTTGTTAATATTACATTATAATATTATTAACATACCAGCTCGAGCTAAGGATCCGTGCACTTTACCACCGAGCAGTGGGACTGTGAGATCTAACTCTGTTGATGATAGTTCCGATACTAGAGTAGTGTCATCAAGTGGTGCACCGCACAATGATAAGGTTAAGTCTTCGTCTCCGACCTCAACAAGTGTACGAATGAGATCCTGCAAAATAAGTATAATAATAAATTACAATAGGATAAATAAAGAAATTAAATCCATGTTACAAATGTCACTGGTATATAGTGGCAGAAATATTAGGTTAAGCGAATACTTAAAAATTTAAGACGGTGTTTAATTAATACCTTGATCTGTGCAATTGATTCATGTCCATTAACGTCTAAGACGTGCGTTGATTGGCCTCTGACGTGTAACTGCATTTTGATATCCTGCAAAAACATTAATAGACAGCGTGGTCGTGATTACATTTGTGTACATCAAATGTATTGTATAAAAAATGTTAACTAACAGATATTTAAAATCAACACCAATAAATTAATATTTCGTTACGTACATTTAAATCGTTGTTTAGTACTCGAGGATTAAAAATCTAAAATTTACTAACCTGCCTGCGCAGTATGACAAGAGAAAGAAACAATAATGGCAGAAAGGAAACGGATATACAATAACGTTCGAATATACGCACAATTTTATAGTAGCTATACTTATTTTCTAAAAATTTATAAAAACCTTTTAAGTTACATAATTTTAAAATCTCTGGTAAATTTTAATCAATAAGGGAAAGCAATTACATTATCATATTAATGATTTAAGACTCAATAATAATTTTATTACATAAATTATTACTTATACCTTTATTACAATAAAAAAGCAGAGCTACATTAAATAAAAATTACTCTTTTTAGTGTTTTCAAATTTTTTGGTTTTTTCAAAATGAATCATGATAGTTAATTTTTCTTTGTATAGGGCAACTGTTTCTTCAACTCTCACTTTAAATAACATTTCGTTGAGTTGTGATGGCAATCTGTTTGTTCCACCCTTTGCTTTATGATTGGACAGTGAGAAAATGACAGAACAACCGATAAATGGTCATACTTTTTGAGAAATAAACGTGTGACCTTACGTCACTTCGTATAAAATAAGGTAAAATGATTAAATAAGATTAAATGGAATTTTGTCCGCTTTGAACATGCTGTCGCGAATAATTCGGCAATTTTTATTCATTCTTGTACACTTGACCGTAAATGTACTTGTTGCTGTTCAAAATATTTATCACCGGTTATGGGTTAAAAAACGTTCAGTATTACACAAAGATGTGAAAAAGAGTGATGTTATGATGATATTGGAGCATGCACCAAAAATGTCGAAAAGTTTGAAGCATTTAGTAGTACTGGCGGATACTGATCATCATTCTACAAGTGACTTGGCGCGTGTGGTTATTTGGAGCCTCATCATTGGGGTACCTTACATTAGTTTCCACGATATCACTGGTAAATATGTCGTATCTATTATTTCATAGTGAAGCCTAATATTTCCTTTGTGAAAGGTGATTTATTATTATTTTAAAAATAACATAATTAATTTCTACTAACATTTGGTAATTCATTTGTAGGTGATCTTAAGGAAAATGAAGAGAAGCTATTCATGGCAATTGAGAAGAATAAAAAGGGCATACCGGGATGTATTAAATGGGCTAATAAACCCGATTTAAATGGCTATTCATATGGAATCAATTCTAATACAATAATTATTAATATATTTACTTATAATGATGGGAAACCACAAATAGTACAATGTATAAAACAAATAGCTAAAGGTGATATAAAATGTAAGAAAAAAGCTATAGAATTTACGTCTCAAGAATTTGGAAGTGTGTTAAGTCATACATCACCTTCAATACCTGATCCTGACCTTATAATGTATACTGGACCTCTTTGTTGCAGTTATGGTTTTTTACCTTGGCAAATTAGACTAACAGAGTTTATTCAATTATCATTAGACCATAGTGTAAATATTGAAAACTATTTACGTGTGTTATACAAATATAATAAATGTGATCAGAGGTTTGGTAAATAATTGAGTATATATAAGATGTGTGTAGGCCTAAGCATAGCAATGTTGTATTTTTTAAAAGTACACTACAATTGTAGTTGTATTTTGCTATTGCATTGACTTCAAATTGTATTTTAACATAAACATAAATGTTGGCCTTCAGTTAAATAAATGTAAATATTGACTATTTAAACATTTGTTCTAATTATATGTAAACATTTATTACATTAATCTTAAATACCTCATTAGTCACATTTAAATTGTAATTAAAGTTAAAGATAATAACTATTCCAAAATTATTTAAGCTGAAAATGCTTTTATTCTTTTTTTGTCAGATTATTTTCAATTTGTTTCTGTGATAAACTGAAATGAAAACACTTAAGTTTGTAAATAAAATAAAATTTTTAAACATGTTTATTTATTATCTAAGTTGTATTATCTTAAGTATGTTAACCATAAAAAAATCTGAAATATACAATATTTTTAATTTCATTATCCCAGAACTTAAAAAAAATATTTTCAGATGATTCCTATAATGAAATTATAAAAATATATATTTGTTTAACATTTACTATAAAGGTTCGCATTAGTTATTGTAACTAAAAATATTTTAGTGATTTTTACGAAAAATATCAAAAAGTCACTCGAGATCGCAGAGTCTGTAACTACAGCCTCGCCATCCAGTGTGGCCAATGCCTTTAGTTTGCTGGGCACTCTGCCGGACCAGGCCGACCTGGGGCTTTTTTTCTGTTTTTAATTGGTAATATTAATCTACTGTATAAATTAATACGTAATATGTTTTTACGTATAGTATATATAAGAATAAAAATATATTTTACCAAACTAAATATGTAAAAATCTTACAAATTTTCGAACAAAATTGTTTCAAAATCAATATTTTATAGTTTTTTTCCCCTAGATAAAGATTTAGTCGAATATTTTTTTTATTCAATTAAGCGACGATACGCGCGGTACATTCACGTGGTGGTAAGTGATACGCCCATAACAATGTAGCGCTAGTTAGGATCGTATACACAGCATCACGCTGCGTTCGTAGCATGAAACATAAAATGGTGATCCTCGTTACCTCTGTAATTAGACTAGCTATAGCGCCCTTCAAGCAGGAACACGGCAATGTTTGCACTCTACCGTTTGTGGCAGAAACAGGAGCTGCGGTGATACGTACCTAGATGGTGTCTAGCAACAGAGACCTACCACAAGGAAATTATATAAAATTATATTCAGGTAATGTCCAAAGATTATCTTTGCTACTAAGCGATTTGATATAAAACCGATATTTCGAAGTAGAGAAAAACCTTGTATGCAATCATGATATTACACCATAATATAATAAGGTTTGATCATGTTTGAAAATATCGTCATCGGAAATTTGAGAGGGCCATAATCGCTCGTTACACTTGATAATATCCATTGCCTGACAAACTTAGATAACTCTGAATTATTTTCACGCTGCGTTGTATCACTGGTGAGTCAGTGATTTACATTTGAAATATTTTTATTTAGTTATATATATATATATAAGTAAATATAATTCGGAGTTACCTAACAGTTTTTCAGAGGCAATGGATATTTTATATATATAATTACAAAGGAGAACTTACCGCTATTATAGAAAACGGAGCAGCTTTACTGTACTTACGACAGGTCTGTTATCGGACAGCCCTGTAGTCTCAGGCTAGTAAGAATAGGACTAAGGTAAGCCCTGCCTGTCATGGCGACTAAAAGGGTCTAGGAGTTTCGCGGGCCCTTATCGCTCAACAAGAAAACGGCGTGAGACAGCATATGGCTCAGCGATGTTGCTTAGGAGAGTACGTAAAACGTATAACAGAATGTGTCCATGAGAGACCCCGGAGCCTCTCCGAATGCACCGAAGAGGTTTTAGTCAGTAAAAATCTCACATAACCCTTTTTTCCCCCCAGAAGTAGAGTATCTTTCAAAGATTTCCTCCGCGGGACAAAAAAAGAAACGTCTATTACTGGAGATTGTCTAAATAAATACCACCACAGCTCCTATTTCCGCTCCCAAACATTACTATACTCCGGGTTGAAAGTAGTTATAGCTGGTTAAATTACTGGAGTGAGGAGACTTAACATCTTACGTCTAAAAGCGATTAGCGCAATGCGGTGCAGTGTATATCATTCTAACTAGCGCCACGTTGTTATAAATGTCATTACCATCAAGGTGAACATCCCGCTCGTTTCGTTGAATAAAAAAGAAACACTGATTCATAACTAAAGGTAAATTCGAGAGCCATGAGTTACCACCAGTAGATAGTGAATGTAAATGAAAATATCATAACCAATGAACACATACCCCCAGACAATGAAGATATATACGAAATATATAGATTACAAAAAAACGAACAAGCAACCAGATAGGCAGGTTGTTTACCTGGTGGTAAGTGGTACGCCCGGCAATAACAATTATATGCGGCGCTAATTAGGATGCTATACACTACATAGTATTCCTATAGGTCTCTGTAGCCGGACACCATCTATGTGGGTACTACCGCAGCGCCTATTTCTGCCGCCAAACTATAGTGTGCAAACATTACTGTGTTATGGTTTGAAGGGTGCTGTAGCTAGTGTAATTATTGTGGTAACGACATTCAATCTTGTCTCGGGCGACGAGTGCAATATCACCCCGACTAGTGCTACATTGTTATGGGCAGGCGTATCATTTACCATCAAGTGAACCTTCCGCTTGTCTCGTTGCTTAATTGAACAAAAAAAATATTAAGTTGTTTTTCCGAGTAATTTCATTAGGTACATATCGACCTTTAAACCGGAATAGTAACATTAGCACACTACTGTTTGGCGACAGGAATAGGAGCTGAGATGGTAGCTATTGTTTATGGTTTGAGGTATAAAGATACCGTCTTCTCGAGGGTAGTTAGGGTTGTGGAGATTTTTACCTACTAAAACCTCCTCGGTGGATGTCCTCAGCATTTGGAGTGCCACGAGGTTTCCATTCGGATAGCCGGGGACTGTTTTATACAGTCACTAGCATCAGGCGTATGATTCCCCATTAGGTGAACGTCCCGTTGCTTTATTAAATAATAATAATAATAAAACAATTATGTTGTGTAAGTATTCTAAAATTATAAACAGACGTCGGGTGATAGGTTTTTATTGTAATAATGCAATGTCTTCATTTAATATTTATCTTAAATACACACTAGACACTAGAATATTTACATAGTTACGCAAGCTGTTCCTACACCTGCACCAACCTGCAAGAGAAAAGAGAAGTAAAAATAATATATCACAAATCAGACCCTGCCCAGCAGTGGACGTCCATCGGTAGACGTGATGATGATTTCAGACTTTAAAAATATCGATAACATTTTTTATAGTTGTTTTATTCGTTGTAACAATTTTATTATACAGAGTAATAAATGTAATATATTTTTTTAAGTTGTTATGTGTGACTTTTAAAGCAATAAGTATTATAACTTATCTAGTTATATTTTACTTATATCTAAAGTAACATGCGATTGTCGCCATATTGACTAAAATATTTTTTTTTATTTAAAGAACCTACGAGATTAGCGGGAATTGGACCTGATAGTAAGTTATACGCCCCCCCATAGCAACGTGTTGCTAGTTAGGATACTATACACCACATTGCGCTGGTCCCGTTGAGATATGGACGTTTAATCACATCACCTCAGTAATTTCATTAGCTACAACTCCCTTCAATCCGGAACACGGCAATGTTGGAACACTAATGTTTGGCGGCCGAAATGGAAATTGCCGTGGTACCCACCTAGACGGTCTCCGGCGACTAAGACCTACCACCAGCAAGGTATAAGATTATCGGTTAATTTACACTCGTGTCCACTTTATCATGTCCTCGCAAAAACCGAACGATTATTTAAACTAACATTATGAGACGAAAGCAGTTATAATAAATGCAAGGGAATGTTGTAATGTTTTTTTTTTTTAGAAGCGAGGTGCAGGACGTTCACCCGATGCCGAGTGATGCGTCAGCGTGTAATGGCGCTATTTAGAATAATATGAACTTTACCATACTGTGTCCGTTGCCGTGATAAGTAGGCATTGTTCTAGTACCAATTTAGATAGCCCTGGTGTCATGTCTACTACCATTGAATATTCATTTCTAAGAAATTTATATTATATTGTTATTAGGTCTTTACATATGAAATTAGCGTTTTGTCGTACTGACCACCTTGATCTGAAATATCTCCTCTTTGGTTAAGAATTCCAAATTCAAATTTATAAATTCATTAACTGCTACATTTGAGTTCTGGAAACATTCATTCATTTATTTTTTCCTCATTATTTTTTTTCTTTGGCGTCGCTTATTATCGCACAATGGAAAACATGAAATATCGGTATATTTATGAGGACGAGTTCTACCGTGGCACCAGTGCTGCAGAAATAGCTCGAAGGATTAATGATGTATACGTTCCTGGTGTCGCAAAAGGAAGCACGGTACGTTTTTGGTTTCAACGTTTTCGTTCTGGCAGTGTCGACCTTCAGTGGTTCTGAAGGTCGACACTTCTAGGACGTCCATCCGTCCACGGGGCCGTCCATAGGGTTGGTACCCCATGGACGGCCGGAGACCAAGTGGAAAACGAATTAAAGGCTATTGTGGAAGCGGATCGATCACAAAGCACTTCAGAGATAGCTGCAGGCTTCGGGGTGACAAGACTGTATTAATCCACTTGAAGCAAATCGGAAAAGTAAAAAAAAACTTGAACGATGGGTACCTCATGAATTGTGTGAATCGAACTTGAAAACACGCGTCAACTGCTGTGTTACTTTGCTCAACCGACACAATAATGAAGGAATTTTAAATCGAAGCATTACTTGTGATGAATAGTGGATACTGTACGATAATCGAAAGCGCTCGTCGCAATGGCTGACCCCTGGAGACCCAAGCCAAATCCTGCCCTAAACTAAAATTGACTGAAAAAGTTACTTGTGAGTGTTTAGTAGACTAGCGCCGGAGTCGTTCACTACAGGTTTCTACAATCTGGCCAAACGATTACGGCAGATATCTATTGTTAACAACTGCAAACCATGACGGAAGATCGAACTGCTATACAACCGAGATTGGTCAATCGCTCCAGGCCACTGCTGCTTCACGACAACGCAAGACCACACACTGCACAACAAACAACCACTAAGTTAGACTAGCTACAGTTGGAATGTCTGCGACATCCACCGTACTCCCCGGACCTTGCCCCAACAGATTACTATTTTTGCCAGAATTTGAACAACTTTTTACAAGGAAAAAATTCAACTCCGTTGAGGCAGTTCAAACCGCCCTCAAAGAGTTTATTAATTCCCGCCCTCATGGTTTATTTTAGTAAAGGGATCAATGAACTACCTGTGAGATGGCAAAACTGCATAGACAACAGTGCATACTTTGATTAATTGAATATATTTTACAATACCAAATTACTTTATATTCCTCCCGTACAAAACTCAAATTTCATACGTAGAATAATATTTAGGTCATCCGTTAATTAAAGATTTTCCCCTTTATAATCAGTGATTTAGTAGCAGTTGCTTCTTTAGACTTGATTTATTTTCAGTTTTATATATTCCCTTATATATGTAGCTTCATATAATACCTATGTGTTATATAAATACCTAAAAACTGTGGGATAGTTGTAGTGGAAACCAAGTGTTTAATGACAATGATTAACATCAATCTATCTTAAAATAACAATGTGTTTTTTTTTATAAAAAGAAGAACATTGGTAGGCATTTTAAGAAGTTATTTGAATAAATTATTCCTCGGAGTCAATGCAATAACTAATTATAAAAACCTTATCAAATATAATTTTTTTCTCTCTGTTTAGATTATGTATCAAATTGGACTAATCAATCTAAAGGACTAGAAACTATGTGAAAAAGTAATATATTTACATTAATTTACTAAATATCATTACTAAAATGTATTAACATTATATTTATTTTTTAATATTTAGCACCAATTTATATTAAATTCAACATTTATCATACCCTGTTTGATTAATAAATTAAATCCGATTTACACAAACATTTCAATCATCATTATCATCGTCATCAGCCGATAGACGTCGACCGCTAGAAATGGGCCTCCCCCAAAGATCTCCCCACTGTTCGGTCTAGCATTACGCAGCGATTTTCAGCGACCTTCACCACATCGTCGGCCCACCTTGCGGAGGGTCTAACATTACGGCCTACATCGATTATGATCTTTAATACTACCAATTTTGTATTTGTCAAATTAACTTTTCACTGTAATGTATTGAATACATTTATAAAAAAAAACTGCACACACATACATATTCATAAAATTTTGTATGTTGTATGGCAGTGATAGTGTAGTTAGTAATAAATAGTCCTGACTTTTCCTTGTGAGAGAAGGCCACGAGTCCCAGTAGTGGGATCGTTTAGTGAACTGTTAATTTAAATATATGAAAGATTACATTGTTGTTAAATTCTTTGGACTATGCTTTGGACATCAAAAGTAAAACAAAAATACAACCTGTCGCGTTGTTACCCTGAAGTTCATCGGTGATGTCTGGAGCGGCTTCTGCTTTTCGAACGCCTACGCTCATACCTATCGTGCTTGTCGTGGTCACGCCCCGACCTGTCGTGATCACGCCCGGACCTGTCGTGGTCCCTGCCCGACCTGTCGTGGCCCCGTCCCGACCTGTCCTTCTTGTCCCTCCGACGCGACCTCTCTTCTGACCGGTCCCTCGACACCTTTTTCCTACCGGACCGCGATTCGTAGCTCGCGGAACGCTTGGATCGTTTCCTCGGCCTGTCGTCTCCGGACTCGTCTCTGTATTTGTCTTTATGTGCTTTATTAGTTCTGGAAGACTTATGTTTGTCATAATAATCTTCTTTTTTTCTCGCTCGCGACTTGTCATACCGATCGCTTTCTTCTTTCTTTGATTTTGTAGTACGGTCATCCGTCTTGTGAATTTTTTTTTGATCGTCTTTCTTTGATTTTTTGGGCGTATCGCTGATGCTAGAACTTCTCCGTTTCCGTTTCTTTGTTCTAACAACTTTAACTTCAGGATCGCTCTGCGAAGACGAACCGCTAGAGCTGGAAGAGGAGTCATTTGAATCGCTGGAACTCGAACTGGGGCTGCTTCTCTCGCTGGTTGTTTTAGTTTTAGGGCTAGGAGTATTTTCCCATTTGTTAGTTTTTTTTACTTTCTCTTCCAATATCGTAGTCAACTTTCTGCCGTCAATTTTGTCGCCAGATTTGTGATTGTTCTTTTTATCCTTCGAGATTCGACGTTCGGGTTTTTTCTCTGGTGTAACATTTTCTATAGGAGGAGGTGTCGCCGAGGAACCTAAAAGCAATGAACAATTACGTCAATCACCATAGATCTACGATTATAATGCTTCACTCTCTAATTATAATTAAATATTAACTAAAGGTCTTAAGGTACAAATATAAGAATAAAGTACAGTATTGATCCGAACTTTACAAGATATTGACAGTAAGTTTTTGTTCATGACTTACGTGATCGCTTCGGCCTGTCTGGTGTTTGCACAGGTGTGGTGGGCTCTTCCACGTTCTCCCTCAGCTCCGCTCTTCTTACTTCTGCCTCGATGTCACGCGCTGTTCGCTCAAACTCCAATCTCTTTCTTCTGATGATCTCCTACACATTCCATTTAGATATAAGTCGTACTGGCTTTCAATCGATCTCCACAGCGAGCTTTTTTTTTAAAATACAATGGCTTATATCTACATCCTATAAAGTATTTCAATATTAAACAAGACCTGTACTTTTAAATTTTTAACTGCAATTCTATTCTTTATTTATATGACAAAAAAACTTTAAATTTGTAAAAAAATATTCGCAGGGCTTGAATATTTAAAAATGTTCTGAAATAAAAGCGAAGAAATCTGTCTCTTCAAACCGCGCGCCGTACTGTTTATGGACAACTACCTGAACACAGAAGAAACATTGTAAACATCTTTTTGTATTATCATCAGTGATTAAATTCCTTATATGTTGGTACAGTATATATATTCCCCACCAGAAGTTTAAAAGAAGATATTTGGTTTTAAAATCCGGTAGCGTAAAAAGTCCTCGATTTTATCATCAAGCGAACGAAACTTAATATTAAAGTATTACATTTATTTATTTATATATTGTAAGTTTTCTCTACATTTTTTTTGTTTTCCGGACAACAGGAATTCTAGCAAAAACTTAATTATGAGCTATTAACAAATATACGTCTGTTTACATATTATTATTTTTTTTTTAATTTCGAAATTAGCTTTATTGGAATCGTGGTAAGGAATTCAAGAGATCATAATCATCTAAAAGATTAGCTTAACATTGTTTCCGTTTATATTTTTTGTGCTTAAAATTTATCTTGAATTAAAATTTAAATGACTTACATTTTATATTTATTGAATTTTTCATTGGAGGTTACTCATAAATAGCAGTAAAGTTTTCAAAGAACTTGAAATAAATTTTTGTTATCATAATCAATCTAGAGGTTGCAAGAGCTTGTCACCTTGTTAGCAAAACGCAGGCGAACATGCAGTATAATTTTAAAGGCCGACATTATCTTAATAGTTTCATCAAAATTTTTTACTGCTTTGTAAACATTTTTATAATTTAATCGACAACAATTCAAAATTTTGTTCTAGTTTTTTTATAATAAAATTGTTCCTATGTTCTAAGAAAAATGGTTGCTATAATTTTGAAACACGTTAACAAATGCTTGATTTTAAATTATCTGCTTATACAGATTCTTTGAAGTTTTACATTAAGTAATATTTTTTTATGCGCTGTTATCTAAATCAATAATATAATATCAGATGATTTATGTTTAGTCCATGATCTATATAGTACGTCTCTCTCACTCTCTTAGGGTACAAAACTGAGAAATCACCTGCAACTGTTGGTCAGAGAGATCCTTTTGATCGTCCTCGTTGTCGCTGCTCTCGCTGCTGCTTTCGTACGCGCCCAGCCCTGTGCCGACGCAATTATTCTTTGTAACAGACAGTTATTCACGTGTGTAGTTGAATAGTTCCCTATATACAGGATGTTTAATATATTAAACATAAAAGTACAATATTAAAAGGAATGTCCCACCATATTTTTGGAAATACTATGATTGAATGTTAAAAGAAAAAAGAATATATTTTTTTTAATTTTACGGATATGCGGAAAATAAAGTTCATCGAGTAGTTTGTTTAGTTTAAGGCTAACACATAATTATCGACAATATTATACACGAAAAAAATTTTATGATCATCTAGGTAGGCAGTGCACAAACATTACTGTATACATGTTTGAATAGCGCTGTAGCTAGTGAAATTACTAGGGTAACGAATCTATATATCATATATCTCAAAGCTACGAGCACAATGGGGCTTAGTGGTTATCATACTAATTTGCGCCATTTAATTGTCAGACGTATTGCTTACTATCAGGCAAACGTCCTGCTAGTCACGTCGCTTCAAGCAATAAAAAAAAACTAATCTTTCTTATATAACATACTAAGGATTCAGCAAGTTTATAATTATTAAAGAGAAATTCTGTTTTTCTTACCAATTTCATTCCTCTAAAACATTTATTTCGTACACAAGTCGGTTTATAATCACATTGCCAATAATATAAATAACATCATACAAGACTCCGCACTGCTGAAAACAAAGATATGGTGGTATGCGTATATGGTGGTCTTGATGTATACCAAGGCATTTGACGCGTCACGTCTGTTAGCATAAATGCACCGCTCCTAATATCTATCATTTATACACACATGATAATAGTCTAGGTCGTCCTTCAATCAAAACCACCATATACCTAACAAACTATCTGGCAAACTAATAATAAAAAGGGATAAATCCGCCGCCATTGTATAAAAGGGGTAGTTTGCGAGGTAGTTGTACGTCGCGTCCACAGAAACCGAAACTCACCGAGTCCAGTTGCGATAGCGGCGAGCGCCTTGGACTTGCTTGCTTTCATGGCGTTCAGGTGCGAAGCTTTTAACACCCATAATAAATAAAACCAACATTAATCACACACACAATATGTATTCATTCAACTGGCAACATCTGAAATAAGACTTCATTAGCGATGATATATATCTATATATAACAACACATTTTTAACACATCACATTTTTTTCTTCGTCACATAGTTATTTATATTGTAAACAGCACATTAAAAGTCATCGCGCGGCAATTTCTCCTTGAATAGAGCAATATCTTGAGACTGACAGTCGGGCCGTTTGGTATAAGCCTATATGAGTGGAAATACCTTGTGCGGCGTTATATCGGGCCAATTCTTCCTGGCTCACCGTATGAATCTCCTGGTCGGTCACCTCCAGCAGGATCTCTGTCAGCGACCGACGCACCGCGAACATCTGTTCGAAATAGCCATATTTTTAATAGTCTCTTAACCTAAAGTAATTAAAGGATAATGATTCACGCTCGGCTGGAATCTGGCTCTCATTTGTTGATAGATCGAACATAGCAATGCTGTTTATCGTCGTAAAGTCAGGCGGGGTTCGAAAGCACCTTAACACCAACTTCACAATGTATAGTCCCTGAATTGAACCTCCATGTTGAAAGGCCTATCATATTAGCATTCACATTAATAAATATCATCATCATCATTAGCCGATAGACATACTGTTAGAAAGATGAAGATTTAATTGGCAGTGGGCAAGGTACATTGCTCGAAGGACCGACGGCCGATGAGGCAGTAAGGTCCTCAGGTGACGCCCACGTACTGGTAGACGTAGAGTTGGGAACCCTCCCACAAGGTCAAATAAAGATCTGGTGAGAATAGCTGGTACCCACTGGATGCGAGCAAAGCAGGACCGTTCAATGTTGAGATCTTTGGGGGATGCCTATGTCAAGCTGTGGACATCTATCGGCTGATAAATATGATGTTGAACCATTTTTGATTTATTTTTACCTAAGTAAGAAAATGTCATCTCATCATGTCTTTACCGTCATTGTCAATTACAGCCTATCATTGTATACTTTCCATATACAATTATCTTTGTGATTGTCTTCCATGCATTATGTATTTGAAACAACTTACAACTTCCTGCATTATGTCCTCTCTACTTTTTTTGACGAGTGTTGGTTTCTCGTCTATCTCCACCTTTTGTTCGCCCACATCCAATTGGTCCCATTGTGGCTTCAGCTCTGGTTCTTTAACAAGTTGATCCTCTTTCGCCATCTCTTCACTTTCAGAATCGGAGTCCTGTACACATTAAAAAGTGTTAGTGTTTAAGGCCAAGATTGAAACGCCTCACATACAATGATTCAGATTAAATATTAACTTGTCTATGGCGCAGTGGCTAACTACTTGCCCAGAGACATGGACATCTTTGGTTTTATGCAATGGTCTCTTCAAATCAAGCGAATAGAGATCAAGTATAGAAAAATATTATTAAAAATGTCTGTGTTAGTGTCCTCTGATAACCCTCAAAGTAAAATAGTAATATCGAAGTAAACACAAAAAAATTACACTTTAATATTCTCAATCTGACTTTTCTTGGAAACTGTTGAAGATGGTTAGTTACTATTGTAGGAGTTGTTCCGTATTGGTACTGCAGAAGTCTTAAGAAGAGTTCAAATAATGTTCTATGTTGACATATAGCTTGTGAATTTTCTGGGTTATTGATATTGAGATTTAAGATCTTGTTATTCAAGGCATAGAGCTTAATGTATATTGTAAAAGTCTCAATAAGCACTTCATTGCTGTTGAGGAGGTTTATCTATTATTATTAGATGAACTAAAAGATTAAATGTTATGTAAATACTTGATTCATTTGGTCAATGCAATATTACTACTAACAAATTTGCTCTTAGCTGGTAATATTGGCTGCCCACTGGCTTCTGCCTTCAACCTTTCCAGTTCTTCTTCTTCTAGTTTCTTCTTCTCTTTTTCAGCTTCTTCACGCGCTTTTTTCTCTTGTTCCCTCTCTATTGCTTTTTGCTTCTCCTTCTCCATCTTTTCTAAACCTGAATATAAAAAGGATTATTATTTAATTATTTTATTTCAAACTTTATTTGCACACAAAAAAAAAATACAAAAACGAAAATAACACCAAATGATATCCTCTCCTAGTATACCCTTTTTTATTGTTTTACGTGGGGGAATCGCATTGGCGTACTTGCTTTTCGCGGGGTAATGACAAGTTATGTCGGATTTGCACTGACTAATACTTTCAACGATCTACCTTCGCCGCTTTAGGGCAGAGCCACGGGAACGTTTTCGCACACATCCGAGATCCTGCCAGCGCCGGCTGTACTACGCAGCCCTCTCTCGGGGAAGAAACTTCCCTCGTTCCACCCCTGTAAGAGGGCGCCGGAACGTACAGTGCGCCCTCTTCCTCTCGGCTTTTTTACCGTCAACTGGACAACGGATCCCCCAAACTCATCACCCAGAGGCTATGGGAGCCAAGAGAGAACAGTCCTGGCTCTCTGCAGTGGATCTAGACTTGGGCTCCGGCGTCAGCTATTATGCGGCCGCGGAGGATGGGCAAAACGTCAATATTGTCATTCCTCTTCCACAGCGGCTCCAACGCCGCCGCATCAGCGGTGCGCCACCGCTTAATAACAGAGGATATGGAGAGCGTCGAAACTCTATACCGACATGCCTTTCCCTCCGCAATTCCACCCGTGTTAAGCTTAACCCCGCAGCCCCCTTTCATATATCTGAGGTGAGCTCATGTGAGCTCACTTGGAGTAGCCACCTTGGGTCGGCCGGGTACGTAGTCTTAGCTTCACTGTGGGTGATCAAGCCACAGCTACTGAGCCCCACCGTCACGACAAGGCCAGAACCTGTTGGGGTCTTCCAGTCTACCCTAGGATTGAGTACAGTGCAAAAGTATTGATGCAGTATCATGCAAGTATAGAAAAAGGTAGATAAATATTATAACTGTGTTATTAAATTTATAATAATACATATTACATATAAATATTAATGATAGCTGATATGAGCCATGTAGTGTTCCCACAAAATTCGCTTAAAGGTGTTATTGTGACTTGTCCGATATATTAGGTGGAAACTCATTCCAAAGTCTTATTCATCGAGGAGTAAATAAATTGTATAGATAATTAGTTTGTCAGAGAGGAATGTAAAGAGTGAAGCTAACAGTACACTGAAGACAGGGTTCGGGGAAATTCTCCTGAAATCCCTGTTATTAAAAAGATGATCCACTTTGCTTTGTAGTACCAGAGAAGCATCAGTGAAGCAAAAGATGGCATAATCGAACAGAGGGATGAACAGTTTGTATTAGTAACCTCTTTGTGTTAATAGGTAGAAAATTTTTAAAGTGATAAAGGCAACATAAACTATTGGAAATCTCCAAGAGTGCCAGCTATGTGAGCAATCGATTAACAATCCTAGGTTTTTTACACATTTCATATATATAACACAAGGGCATAAAAAATAATATTTATAAATTTATAATTGAATGAAGCTTTCATAATGGTAGATTACCTTCCCTTATCCACCCTGGTAGCTGTCTTCTTTTGGCAGCATCTATAGTAGTTGTTGCCATAGGCATAGTCAAAGGATCCATTCCATGAGGTAACATTGGAATTTTTTCTCTGTAAATTAAACAAATAAAACTAGATTATTTATGTTATATGAACTATTTGTTCAAATTTATATATTTGTTACATAATATTAGTTTTTATTTTTTATCAATGAAGTGACATGATCACAGGTATCCCTCTGATTGTGATTGATATGACCACACTACTTTTTAACTAGTTAGGATGAGAAAAAAACAGATTCATGTTGAGACATATTAATTTGAAATAAATACTGAAGGTAATACATATATAGAATGTCTCTGGCAATAGAGACCTAACACCATAAAAGGAGTTAAATATTATAGACATATTTAAAGTTAGTATATTTGTGGGTGGGTATTTGACTTGGATGTGTTATTGACAAATAATATCAACTAAGAGCATACTTGATAAATATACACATAATCTCACTTTAGAAAACAACTACATAGCTGCTAACAGCACATGGTACTTACTCAAATGTTTTATCATATATTCAGTACATAACACTGACAACATTCCATCCCTAATATTTCTTTCAACTTATCTCTATTTGGAGTTTTTTTTTTGTGTAGTGACAATAATTTTAGAATCCTTGTTATAATATTTAAGTATATGATTTAAGTGTTATTATTGAGTATATAAATCTTACCTTTGTGGTCTAGTTCTGTTTGGCTTGATGTCTCTGTTTTTACTCTTTGATCTGTCATCTCTGTTTCTGCTGCTACTGCGACTGTTTGTTTGTTCTGCCTGAGGGGCTGTCCAGTAGCCATGTTGAAATGTTGGCGCGGCCACAGCCCCTGTTGAGTATCTGCAATTAAGAAATGTTATATACATCTGACTGAAAGGTCCCTCATGCTAGAGATCACAAAGGTATTCATAATGACAGTAACTATTTCCACATATGACCTGTTTTGTGTTAATATTATTGTGACCTGGTTTGAAGATTATATATTTATAGTGACATAGACTTGATCATATTGTCAAAATGTCTTAGACAGATATATCCATAAGGTATATTATTTCAGATATTACAGCAAGCAGTAATTATTAAAATATAGAGTACTTTATATAAGAGAGATGTATTTTCATTAGTAGACACTGTCCTTTAAGTTTTTAAAAAAGTAATTTTTTTAGGGCTTAAAGAAAAGAGAAACCACTATTCAAGGTTACAAAAAATAAAACTTAATACCATCAAAATATTGTGGGTACTATTTCATTCTCAAATTTTATGACAAATTTAAACTTACCCTGGCATAGGTGCTGAGGTATCAGGAGGGACGGGATAGCCATCTATCATAGGTGGCACTGACATCGATGGATCAGCAGGAAGTTTAGAATCTGTCCCACCCCATCCCCATCCTTAAAATGTGTATGTGTTAATATTTTACAGCACTCAATGCAGTATATTTCACTAGACTTTAATAATAACAATAAATAATATTTATAATAGGTTATTGTCTATTATTTTTTTCTATATTTTTATTACTATTTTTGATGCTAAAGAAACCTTCAATTGTTTCTCTCAGATTTTAACATTTGAAAAGTTTATTGTTGAAACAGAATGATTTAAGAAATTAAATAACTTTGATTTATATTTTTTTGAGAACATCAATTTTCCTAAAGCAAAATCACATACATCGTAAAAGAAAATTGTTATAGTAGTATATTGTTAGTTTATCCAGTCATAACTACCTCTCATTCAGAATGATAGGTTTGAATGACAGGATAAGATTTACAAAAAATAGGTGAATTTAGGTTATAGAAAGACAGGTTTTTAGCATTAAATTAAAAAAAAGCGAAACAAATCTACCTAACTATAATTTAATGGTTATATTAGAACTATAAGGTAGTAAGAATAAATTATTAAGAAAAAGTTCAATTTTGACTTTTGAAAAATAGCAATTGGTATGTATCAATAAACTATTCAACTAATTTATAGTTTAGGAAGAAAAATAACTATGATCATTAATCCATTAATTATAAAACTTAATTTTCAATTGTGAAGTTTTCGATTTGTTTTACCAATGTTTACAACCAATCATATTGATTATATTAGAATAGTTTTGTTATTACTGAAATAAGTATGTGGGTTAGGCCATACCATTTAAGTTTCAGGATAGTGCTACATAATATTTAATATGATAAAAATTTTAGATACCCTAAAACTGGTCTAATAATATATTACAATTGTAATCATTTCTTCATTTAATAGTTGTAAGGCTTGGTTTATATGAGTTTTTAAATATTAAGACCGTGATCTATATAACTAAAAACTATATCTGTTTTTATTTTATTTGTTTCCCGCATACCCCATTGATTCCAAGAGTTTCCCCATGAATTAGTAGACGGGTTCCATTCGGCTCCAGGAGGTACACCTTCGCAATTTGATTCAGGATTTTCTACTTCCATCGGAGCCTCGCCACCTTCCAGGTCGAGTTTTGAGGGTGGTTGTGGTGGTTGCGGTGGTTGTGGTGGCTGTGGTGCAGTGACAACTGCCGCGGCTTCTTTCATTGCTATCCATTGTTGAGCTAAAGCTGCCCAGTCAACATAACTAGAATCTATATTTTGATATGCTGTAGGATTTAAAGCCCATTGCGTGGGATATGCGGGGTTCACCGCTTCTTTGCCGGAGTACATTGTAATTCCAGTGTTCACAATATGATTAGAATATTTTAAGTTCCTCTTAACACTAACATTAATTATATCATCGGCACTTAATTAAAAACAAGTATTAAAAGTTATTATCATTAAACTAAAAAATAATTGGAAAAAATTGAAATAGCACATTTTTTCCATAGACAATAGACATATTTTTTATTTGCTCAGTGTTGCCAATAATTCAAAATTATTTAGTCTTTTCTTGATGTCTAATATTTCTTATAACCTATAGTGTTCTCTAATTTTTAGATTATGTATATTTTGATGTTCTATATAGTAATGTTTTATACAGGTTTTATTTACTAACGTTACAGATTAATTGACAATAAAGGTTTAATTTTGGATACTAGAGGTCGCTCTTATAAAATCTGTGTATATCCAATAATAGTAGCTTTTAACAAGTTCATTTTAATTTTTAATGCAAGTTACCGGTTCAATTTGTTATAATTTTTACTGTTAAAATTGGCGTAAGTATGAAAGGCAGCGTTAGGAAAGATAATTTTATTAGGTCTTTAATTCTAAATTTGGAGTTTACACTACAGTGACCTATTAAAGACGACTGTGTGCGGATCTCAATCTACAGCCGATAAAATAATATCTCAAAATAATATTGATCCATTTGTGATAAATTCGCGAAATTTCACAAATAAGTGATCCGTGAATTTAATGATCACCTGCGCAACGTACGAGTCGAGACCTACCTTGTGTTTGAACCTACAACGTTATTAAATCAAAATTGTATTTATCTGGTTTCGTGGCGTATAGCTGCAACTCTCATATTATAAATGTACCATCATAACAGCATTGCTGTGTTCCGGCTGTCATCCACAGGTTTTTACGAATAACGACACATATGGTTAATGATTGCGGTACATTAGGTATATGAATATGAGTGCGTTATTAACTCGGTAACGATACTAAACCGTGTCGTTCTTGAAAACCGACGAGTATGAGACATTGTTTTGGGTAAGTGCGCTTTACCATGCCCGATGCCATTGTTACTTAATATCATATGAAATTGCGGCTTAGTGTTAGCCTAATGTAGATAAAAAGGATAATAAACACCACTTCATAATTTATTGGTATATTGTATAAATATTTAAAAGAATATAAGAAATAAGATTTTCGATATATATAATTGATATACATATATGGTGTAATATGTGACGGAACAATTGAAGACTTATTTGGCTTTTAGGGTTATTAATAAGAAAAATCAACTACCATAGAATTTGAAATCTTTATTGGTTACCACTAAGAGATTTATAATAATTTAAAACGCTTGCATTGCTGTATGTGGATGAAAGTATTATAGTTTCCTTATAGTGGGGGAGTAATGAATGTAAAAGTTTGTTATAAAATTAATTTATTTTCATATTACATTATAATACACGAGTAACCATTTTCTCCATTAGCATACACACATAAAACAAATCGACGTACACACTGCAACAGACAACCGAGGCAAAATTTTGACAGTGAGCTGCTTTTGTCACGACACTAAGTGACCAAGTGTCACGCTTAATACTAATTTCACTTAACAAGTCTTTTAACCAGTAAATTAAACTAGCTTTAACTTAACGCTAATAGCGGTTCTTCGGCGTCGTGCTTTTGACTGACGTACTTCGAATTTGCTTTCTTCCATTGATCTTTTTTACTGATCATTTTCTGGTTTGTAGCTGCTAATTTCGCTTTACTTTTGGATAACTTAATAGGACTCTTGTCGTTATCTAGTCGTTCTAGTGTTTCGATGATATTTCTTGGCTCAGACATAACATTTCTTGTTTCTTCGCTAATTTCATCGATTGTTCCATTTTTATTAGCATAGACAACGACGTAATGCGAATAAGCTGAATTTGATGGAGTATTTATGTCCGCAAAATCTCTGAAATTCGCAAATTGATCATGATTGTAATTTGGTTTTGGGTTGGCTATATATCCTACATTATTAAGTGACGGTCTTCCATGACCATTGTTATAGTAAGAACTATAGCTGTCGCCGAAATCGTGATCTTCATCATTTTGTGCAAAAAAGGTTCCGCCTCTTATAATTCCAAAGTTTCCAGATCCGAGTACACTAGAGCTCGGATCGACAAGAGGGGCTGCAGAAACAGCTGATTGTTTACCAAATGTTTCTACGTTTCTATTGAAACCTCCGAATAGAGGATAGTTAAGGATTGATCTAAAGGAGTTAGGCCGTTGACTATAGGCAACCTCTTGGTTTCCGAATCCGATTCGGTAATTGTTTTGTTGTCGTTGGTCAAATAGATTTGCGAAAGTTGGAAAGAAGTTTTGTGAATCTCCTACAACTTCTGTTGAATGATCTACTTGGCCATTAGCAGGGGTTACATCTTTTTCGATTTGTTTAAAATGTTGAGGCGGTACTATTGCTTCTGGAATATTTTCTGATGATTCCGATGCAAGTTCTTCCGAGTAATCTGTAATTAACAAAAAGATTGCTTAGCATTTCGTTTATTACAATTTGTGTACGAAAATATAACGTTAGTTGCTATTTTGTTACTTATTTTATTCAATGCAAATATGTCAGTAAAGTTGTGGAAAGGGTAATAAAAAAGTAATACTATGAAATAGCATATAATTTCAAAATCTTTAATGTTTTTTTATTGTAGTAATGGAAATTTTAGGCCCAAGCCTAATCACCTACACATAATTTTAGAAACAAAATACCCTCCTTAGTTTTATGTATTACTACAAAAATCAAGTGCTATCGATTACATCATATACTAAAGTGTATATACTTTTAATCTTTTAAAAGTTCCTCAAAACGTTTATGCAGGGGTTGATTTAGACTAGTATCGGCATTAAAAGTCCACTTTAAATAATTTCCTCATCTATTTATTATTTTTTTATTCACTCTCAAAGTTAATATTCATCATCATCATCATCAACTGATAGACGTCCACAGCTGGACATAGGCCTTCCCCAAAGATCTCCACGTCGATTAGTCCCGCGTTGCTAAGTTAATCTTAGACGTACTTAAAGCTATTACAGGCACGGATACTTAACAAACAGGCCGTGGACCCGGGTACACGAGTCCAGTATCAGATGAGCTGTAAGAGTCAATGACTTTCAACACGCTTAACATCTTCAGAAAACAGAGACAGTTAACCTGGATCTAGAGAAATAAAAATTAAAGTATACAGTATTTAGGTTTACATATTTATTACATAAATATGTATCTTTTTGTTATTTTTTTTCTTCAATACGCTAAGTAAGCAAGTCTATCTAACTTTGAATGTTATAGTTTTTAATGGGTTGTGTAATCTCGTCGAGGCTGGTGTAAACACTGACGACAGTTTGTCACGGTTTTGCCCCGCAAAACATAACCGGTTTACCCGGTGAGAAGGTTCAATGCATTTTCAGCATTCCATTCAAATTCTTGCTATTTATTGAAGTTAGTACTATGCGGTTGTTATAATTTTTGAAAATTAATGGTATATATCTAATGGTATAAATCTAAGCTTTACCTAATAGTTCATCATTATAATCATCATCAGACGGCCACTGCTAGGCCTCCCTCAAAGATCTCCGCATCAATCGGTCCCGCGTTGCATTAGGAGCCAGTGTTCGTGTAGGTTAATTTCAGGGGATTTGGGCCAGTTCCCATCACGATGGCCCAATGCAGGTTGGTGGAAGCCAGAACTTCGTCTGTTAATTAGCATGGTGCACTACGAACAGGTGAGGTTGACTTGGGTATCGTAAGTTCCCCTCAAATAGGTTCCCGCCTTGTCGTGCCGGGGGGCTCAGTAGCAGTGGATTGCTCTCCCGCGGTGAAGCTAAGAGAAACTTACTTGGCCAGCCCGAGATGGCCGCGCCAGGTGAGCTCCGTGAGCTCACCTCGGATGTGTGCCAGAGGGCTGCAGGAGCAGGTTTCTACTGCATTTTGCAGCCGAGGTGAAGTTGCGGAAAGAGAGTGGTGTCGGGCAGCGATTCGCCGCTCTCCGTATCCTCCGCGGCCGTATAACGGTTGGCGGTGGAACCTAAGACCAGATTCGTCGCAGGCAGTCGGAAGAGTTTTCTCTCTTGTCTCCCATGGCCTGGATGACAGATTCGGTGGGATCCGTTGCCCAGGTGATTCAGAGGCCGAGAGGAGGGGGCGCTGTGTGTTCCGGCGGCCCTTACAGAGGTGGAAAGCGGGGTTCTTCTTCCTCGCGGTGGCGCTGCATGGATCAAGCCGGCGCTGGTGGGGTCGCGGAGCTGTGCGAGAGCGTTCCCGTGACTATGCCGTAAGGCGACAAGATAGAAAATCGTGGCGAGTTTTAGTCGGTGCAAGTCCGACATAATCTGTTCTTGCTTCCGCGATAGCAGGTATGCGAAGGCATTTTCCCCACGTAAAACAAAAAAATAGGTTCTCGTGAGTTGTTATGCGGGACCTCTTACACTCCTATGCTATATATACTATAGTTATTATTGTTCAATTCTTATCAAACGGATCAGGCATAGATCAGAGGCCATTTATTTATGATTATTATGATATTAATTATATGAACTAGTTAATTTAATGTAACTGATGTATGTCAATAAATCACTTCAGGTTCAATAAAAAAAAACTAGACAAGTATACATAATCAATAAGATATATATAATCTGTATATAATTATTGAGTTGACGTGGTAATTTTTTTAACGTAAATAATCTTTTTATGATATAGATTATTATACATAGTGTTAGGAAATTTGATGAATTTTTATTTTATGCTGTCTCCATGGTGCAGTACCTAATTACTTGCTTTGTAATAAAGAAGTTTCTAATTTAATTCTCAGCCCATACAAATAGTCCAAAAAGTTTGGATGATGGATCCATTGTATTTTACTGTAAAATTTAAGTTTATTTTACAATAATTTTTACTCTAAGAAGGAACAGAAAAACTGATGCCCGCTGGATGTTTCATGATATTTTTTTATTCCACGAAGCGATGGACTGTGCGAGACGTTCTCTTGATGGTAAGTGATAACCATAACAACGTGGCGCTCGTTAGGATGATATACACAGCAATACACTATATTCGTCGCCTCAAATCTTCCGTCATCTACAGCGCCGTTTAAATCAGTACACAATAATGTTTTCACTGTACTGTTCGGCGGTAGAAATAGCGGCTGCGATGATACTTATTTAGATGGTCTCTGTCAACGAAGAGCTACAGGCAGTAAAATAAATTAATCATCATCACCACCAGCCGACAGACGTCCACTGTCCATAGGCCTCCACATTGTTCATTGAATGGAATTAGGCTTTAGCCCACCACGCTGGCCCAGTGCGGGTTAGTGGGTAGTCAGAACTTCGTCTGTTATTCAGCAGGATGCACCGCGTGCAGATGAGGTTGACTTGGGCTTGGTGAGACATTGGGCGAAACCCCTTATACCCCTAAATAAATTAATAAATAAAACTAATCATAACAATATGGCGATGGTGGAGATGAGCTTTTAGTAATTTCACAACCACGAAACTCATTAACTGTAGCAATGTAATGTTTATACATTATAGTATGGAACAGGCGCTGTAGTGATACCTAGTAAAAAAGGTATACTATCAAAATCTCGAATATAAAAAAAAAGATTAACCTCATTAGCACTGGACTTGGTATTCTAATCGTTGTTTAATTTGCATTTTTTTTGTGGAAATATAAACAACACGCTTGCGTTTCATAATGATGTCATGTCATAGGTTAAGAGAAAGCCATGCTTGGTATAATAAATAATGAAACTAGATTTCTTTGACGTATTTCAACTGGAAACCATGACAACAGAATTTATTTACAACATCTCGATCTGCTAACACAGTGCGGATTTTGACACTATTTAATTATGTACGAATGTAGCTTGATGATAAGTTTGTTCATGATTGACTAACCAACATAGTCCGGTAGTTCAACAAATGGTTATTTTAACAACCGTATTAAAAGAAGTTAATATGTCTAAAAAACATCTATTTTTTAGAAACCTTTTTAATTTTTGTAATTCAATGAAAAACAACATTATAATTAACAAAACATTAAAAGCAGAGTATCACTACTTTAATGATTATTAAATTTTATAAAAAAAAAATATTTGTATTGCCATACACAGTTTTTTCATTCATTTTCAATTCAGTTTTGTTACATAAAGTTATTCATTGTCCATAGGTGCTTGCTGTCAGTGAGCATCTAGGTACATATTATTGCAACCCTTATATTATTGGGAAACAGCAGTGTGTAAACATCACTGTGTTCGGGTTTCAAGGGTAGCTCTAGCTAATTACATTATTGGGATATTTTAGGGAATTCTACATCTCAAGTCTACACAATCTGTCTCTGCATTATTATGGGAATACTTAACCTATAGTATCAGGTTAACGTCCTACTCATCTCGTCGCTTAGTTGGATAATAAAAGATTACTGTGTGATTAATTGCGTCACAAATATGTTAGTAGTTTGGATTGTTTTGATTATTTTAATAGGTAACTAAAGCGTAGGAGATTCCGGTTGCTCGATTCGTAAAATACTGTTTTATGAGAGAAAGCTAGTTTGTCCATATTTGTCATATAAATGACCTCCGCCTCTAATAATTATTAGGCAAGTAAGAAAAAGATTGTCTATGTTATGTAATTTCCATAAGGTTTTATTACATGTAAAAAATTACAGTGATGTAAATGATATTTTCATTAATTACATTAATCTCTGTGACATCTACGCCGCGTGGGAGACGAATTGTAAAATACTAAAGAAGAAACCATCTACATTATTATCATCTTCAGCCGACAAACGCCCACTTCTGTAAATGGGCCTCCCCTACAGATTATGGTCTGGATCTGCTGCCCGTCATCGTCATCAAATCGTCGGAGCACCTTGGCATCCCGCAGTTGCCTTATCAGTCCTTCGAACAGTATTGCCTGTCCTATGCCACTTAAGCTTAGAACACTTGGATTATGAGTATTCTTTGATCTTCTATTAATCTTCTTTGAATTCTTATTTCTGCAGATCTGATTTGATTCCATCGCGCAAAGAAACTAATTACATGGTAACTGCACGAGCTTTCATTTTTACCTTCACCACCATACAGTGCTCGCTATAGCGATTATCCAGTATATCAAACATTATTATAAAATAGACTAAGTTAACACTTAAAAGCTAAAGAAATAGACGATTATAATTGAATATTTATGACGTTTCAAATAATTATATATCAGCAAGCAAATATAATCTAATATTATATGTCCCTTGTCAGTTGTATGATGTTTAATATAATGTTATTTTCCGTCTACACAATCATCATCATTAATTCTCTGATGTAAAGAAAATAACATATTTTTCATTATTATAATCGTTCATATACTTCTGCTGTTAAATATTATCACTACAAAGCTATAGGATATAGCATCTCTATTTCATAAGAATAAACTTGGTAAAATTGTTGTTGTATTAATATTTAAATTAACTTAAGTATTTTGACATAAGATGTTGAACAGAAGTGGGCATGAGAAGATGTAAATTCATGTATCTTTTTTTCTTACAAAATAGGCTTATAATTAACGCAACACTTTCGCATAATTTTTGTAGAAAATGTTTGCGATATCTCAACGAACTGTCATAACCAATTTCATCATTATGGTTTTTAAGAAGAAGACTTTTGAGCAATTCAATGACAGCAAAGAATGTTAGCGGTGTTGCCATAATTATCATTTTATATTTAACAATATGGATTTTAAAATTTTACCTACGTATATTAGCAGGCCCAGTGTATTAGTTTTTATCTATAATGTGGTATTAATTGGCCTCCATTTCGTATAGTTCTTAAGTGACAATGAGACCACGGAGACTGAAGTGTGCTCATCTTTAATATTACTAATTTTTATATGGTGACAGTTGGGACATGCGATACTGTTATGATGGCAGATTTGGAATATGAAGGTGCTAGCTCGTCAACAATATGTGACCCTAAAGTCGAAGTAGGGACCTCCGTGTTACAAGGTTCGCGTTTAGCCACTGCGCGACGGTATACAGTTAAATAGTATATAGGGAATAAAGGAAAGATATTTTTTTTTTATTCTACGCAGCATCGAGACGAGCATTCGTTCACCTGATCAAAAGTAATACGCCAGTTCATAATAATGTGGCGTTAGTTAGAATGATATACATAGGACCACTATGGCGCCGCTATAAGAAAAGATGCTAAGTCTTGTTACCTTAGTAATTACAGTAGTTACAGCGTCCTTCCAACCGGAAAACAGTAATATTTGCATACTACTGTTTGGCGGTAGAAATAGGTGCCGCGGTGGAACCCACACGGTCTCCGGCAGTAAAGACTTACCACCAGTAAACAGAATTCTGTTTTGTACGACAGTTGTACTGTATTATACTTAATTGAAATAATTGGTGGTATATTAATTTGTAAGGTGTTAGATATTTACAGGCAATAATATACGTTTTTTATTAGGAGGGTGTGTTATTGTACAAATAAATAAAGTATCGTTAATAAGTAATCGATTATTGTTCCGATGTGCCGTCAACACGGCTCATCGAGTCGATTTCTCAACTGGTCCCATCCTCCGATTGCAAGAGTTGATGAAATCTGGAGCGTGACATCAATTCGTCGCCTCTACACAATCCTTTTAACAGTTTAGGGTTTTGTGTATACTCAAATGATTTATTTCCGTATCAATTCATAAGAATTGATACGGAAATAAATCATTAATCAACTCTATAATCATCTCAACTCTAAATCATCACAAATTAATCAACTAATAATACGTCATGTATTATTAGTTTCGATATAAACAAAGCGTGGTATTATTTAAACTTCGGATTTTATTATTCTTATGAAAGGCTATATGAATGTAGCATATAATGTTATATGATTTAAGTATTGAATAAGAATATTTCTTACTCAATACTTCAATCGTATGAGAATAAGATTACATAGAACATGATATAATTTTATAAAGCAATATTTATTTTTTATTGTACATGGAATATTTGTAACATCCTTTGTATTTGTTCCACCTAACTCCTATTCTCACAAGCAACAGAGTTGATGCCGCGTAGACATCAGGTCTGCCATTTGTTCCCCAATATTAAGGTGCAAAATAAACAGCAAAATTTTAACATAAAAAAGTTTAATATACTATTACAATAATGGTCAGTTAGTGCACCGTGTGTACGAAGCGTATTATCCAATGTCTTACATTCGTACGACAAAGGCATACGAAACGACGAAATTAAAATATATTATAATCTATTGTGTAAGTAAAATTGATAGGCTGTTATTGTCTTATTATACCGAACAGACAGACTTCTTAATTTGTGTGAACGGAATAAGTGATGCTGTGTCCAATGTTGTTTTCACTTCTATTTGTTATATCAACAGCCCGAGCCGTTTTAACATTAAAGGGTTGTCACAAATTTTATACAGCATTATTAATTTTTTTCAATAAAGAAAAAATATCACTTAATTGCTTCACACATAGAAACCTCCCTTTATATATCTATTTATTTTATATCTATTGTGATGTTATTATGTATGAATAAATACTTTATCATCTTGCTGGATGAAAGAGCATCTATTGTTGTTGAAGCAAGTTGTAGCAATTAACTTACACTAAAGCTGATATATAACAATCATTTAAAGGTGTTACTTGAATTGAATTTCAAATGATGTTATGTGATTGTAAGGCTTAGGATAGCAAAGTGTGCTCGCCCAGATTACACTGGCTCTCGTATGTTGACAGACAGAATACAGCAATGCTGTCATGATAGCAGATATACAATATGGAATGGCTTTAAAATCTATCACTTACTAAATTCCGGAACATAGATAGGGTCACGAATTAAATTTTCTGGGTTATCCGTTTTGCTAAGCAACAACTGTGATACTGATGAAGAGATTAGATTAGAAATAGTCAACGGTGAACTTTCTCTTCCTCTCCATTTATATTACTATCGAATTCTACATTCTTTCCCCATCTTATGTCCTCTTATCTTTCTCCTCTCCTTTTTTAGTAAATTTATTCTTCTCAAAGTGTCCAACTAGTGAAGGTTAGCGATTAACGTGTTACAGTCCTTTCCGTCTCTGGTTTGGGGGAACAATTCCGACGCCCCAGATATGCCAGTCCATTCCCTGATATTTCTCAACCATGACTTTTTCCTTCTCCCCTCCTTTTTTGAATTTATATATATAAATGTACATATATATGTTATAGTTTAATTTATTATGCGGTTTCTAGATTCGTGGGCTCTGACCCCGATGAAGATGTAAAAGTTGTTAAACACACTAACAACATAAATATCGTTAGAAAAAAAAAATTCTAACAGTCAAAAAATTAAAAATGAGATCTATAGGCCGTGAATATATTTACTTTGGTAAGTTTTTTTAAATCTTATTTAGAAAATAATGCATTATATAAACCTATGGGTAAGTTTTTATTTAAGAGGCGAATTACATGAGCGGAAATGTTGAGTAATGACTATGGTTTATGTAAAGTGGAGATTCGGCGACGTTATTAAGAAAACTACAATGAAATTGTATTAACGCTTGATGCATTAAGTTTATCGCTTGCATAATAGAATCGAAGCAACTTAACTGAGTACAAAGCTCATTATATACGCTCACAATACTATCTCTCCGACGCTTTATTATGTTTCCGATTAGCGACGCGCGGATGGGGTTGCGTCATAATTAAATTTCAGGTCCGTGATCGTTGTAGGTAGAAATATTTTTTTTTTCTTACTACTCAGTAGTTACTTCGTATATTTTACTTGGAAGTAAGTAGACACAATCATACACATCCCACGTTATATTCCCACAGTTGACAATCAGTCTTCTCTCACAAGTTCATTTAAGGTCATAATCCACCAAGCCGGCCAAGTGCATATTGGCGGATATTGCATCTCCATATATGTTTTCCATAAATAATTTTATTTTTACTTAGTTTTTAAGGTTTTCCTGAGGTCCCATTTCACAGTAATTCTGTTTAGATGTAAAATATATGTAATGTCGTAACTTTTTCTATTTACAATAATGGCTATCAGTCGTTGTTATAAGATATGGACGTTGGAACACGGAACAATAAAAATGTATATATACGGTCAATGTACTTAATTTACGACAATTGCATAATGTTGGAAGTTAAGTATGGATAGTGTGAAATTAACTTAGAAATAGTTTTCGTAAATCGTTCTAAGTTAATTAACACCTGTTTTCGAACCTGTAAGTCCGACTATGTATGATAATCTTTCGTTTCATTTATCTACATGTACCGTTTGTATAAGCATGATCAATATCGATCAGTTTCAAAGTCATCTGATTAAGCGTATTATTAATAACCAGTCAAAAATGAAGCATGGCGCGGACTAATTGATTGCCACTTACCGGCATTACGTTCAGCGGAACTTTATTATTTTAGTATGATTTATGAGCCTCGAACAAAGAACGCTAACAACGCCTATCGACTATTATCATTACTATCCCATCATCGGTATTAGAGAGGAATAGTCTCAAGGTTCCATCTCAGTACTAGAAAACGCTCGGGCATTGTTTGCGAAATTTAGCAAGTCTTTTCAAAGAATCCGTTTCGGTATTACAGCAAGAAACGCCCTATTTCACTGTAAACAAATGTAATAACGAAAACAATTTTTTTTTACGTAGCTATTGTAATGTATATAAATTATTGCAGTTTCTATGGTTACACATAATAAGTATTCATTCTCCAACAATTTATTAGATGTCTATAAAATTTCGGAAACATCGTTACATTGATTTTCTGTTGTTAACTTATAACAAGTGTAAAAACAATCTATGTTTTTCTTTGAAGTTACTTTTTTAATTTAAGTTATAACCGCCGTACGTAAAAAGTGTCATGTTACAGTTTAAGGTTTTTTTTTTTAAAAAAAACAAGCGTTACAAAACAGTAACACTGTTTTATACAATAGAACTTGTTGAACTTAAATGTTTTTCCGTATTTAAATATACAACATAAGTAAGATTTTCTGTTATTTTTAGGTGATGAACCATCTTGATATATACTTTGGAAGAATAAATATATTTTTCCTTCATATAGTTCAATTCTAAATAGTTGCAGAGGTGTGCAGCGTTAGGAACTTCTTGTTTGTTTATTAATGCTAATGCTTGAACTATGAGGAAATACTGATGTTCTTGTGATGGTCAGAAAAGTATTAGATGTGATATTACGATTTTCCTCGTTCAATATGCGCATGCACTTATGGCAATAAACTTCATTTCTAAATTTACATTTAATAGCATATGCGTAGGTTGAAAATACAGGATCTTTTTACAGCGATTTGTCGTAAGCGTTGAGTGAACAGCTTAAAGAAAACTCGGCTTTGAGGTTTTGGGTTCTAACACAGCGCATTTTGCAATTTGTTTTATGAAGTTTTCATATTCCACCTGTAAAAAAGGATAAAACGTAGCTCCCATTTCTTTTATGGATGTCATAAAATAAATATAAGAGATTTTTGATGGGCCAATGGACTCTTGACCTAAATATCGTAAGATATTAAGCGACAATGGGACCGATGATGGTAAAGCTGCTTTTCTATTCTGAACTGAAGGAACACAACAATGATTAACCTAGCAGATTTGCCCTATAAGAAAAGACTATGGTAAATAAATTGATATCGGAAGTGATCTTCTATTGGATAGAAACTACAGACGATATAAAGCGAACCAACAAAAGCTTGATGAAAAAAGCGTGAGCGATATTTTGTCACCTACTTATTAAAATTATGTGCCTTACAAAGTACGCTATTTGAGCTCACAAATTTCATTATCGTTGGCACAGTCAAGATGACTCCAGATTTCGTCACCAGTCGACTCTCACTTGACACTTCGTGACTTCGGCTCTTAGAAATTAACTGTTAAGCTTTTGTTATATTTAGCACTCAGGCGTTTGTTGGAGACGTGGTGAAATGTTGTTATAGTTATGTGTGTCAAGAAATAACATAAAAAAAAGATAATTTTGATAAAAACGTAATCGTAATCATTAAAATTCGATACAGCTACTGTACTCAGGCATTGGACGATTTACGCTTGAAAATATCTTTTAAGTTTTATTAAGTTAGAAGCACTTAAAATTTTTCACGTAGACTTATCTGTTAAATTGCGACATATTTTAATCTCTTAATACTTACGTATATATTATGTTATATAAATATAATTAGATATTTAAAACTTTTATGTAATTCTCTTAATAGAGTTCTAATAAATGATCACTTCCTCTTCAATGAATGTGAGTCATTGCTATTTTTTTATGGCGGAATAAATAAAATTATAATGTATTAAACAGTAAAAGCTATATAATAGTTTGCTACTGCCGTGCAAGTACTTGCCTATATACTTTGAAAGTTCTAATTAACTTTATTAATTCCAATTGCGTTTGATTGTTAAATAGTGCTCCAGTGTTTCAGAAAATATCGTCGAGTGTTTGATTTCCTAAAAACGTCTATTTATCGTTTTATTCCCTAACATTTTTTTTCATAATATATTTTCTACGTGAAAGTATTAAGAAAATTCATTGAATAAGTATTTTTCTTCTCACTATTTATAGTAGAGATGAACGTTGCGAAAAGTTGCTCGATATGGGCAGCGCTGATTCAATCGATGTGGAGATTATTTGAAGAAGTATCAGCATGGGCAAGTACCGACAGGTGATAATGATATTTTCATAGCAATATTTCCATAGGGTAAGGTGATAAAAATATATTATATCGGCCATATGCTTTAGACTGCGCAAGCTATATGGTAATCATCGTAATCGACTTCTCGTAAGAATTATTTCCGATATATTTCCTTTAGAAATTGTGTTGTTTTGAATATTTGGTAATATGTAACAAACTAGTTCATATCCAGTGATTACACCGAATAACTGCTAAATGTAGTTTCTACTTTATCCTTGAAAGTGGCTGCTTAACAATCTATTTCCGTAACAACTGATTCAAGTAGACTTTAGTTTTGCAGGTAGCCAGGATTGAAATTATTACTCATAGATAGGGTTATCAAAACCATCATAGTGTATGTGCGAAGCGTTTCAAAAACTATTCAGAACTTATACTACTAGATATAACGTGTTAATATAGAAAGGTGTTTAAACGGTTGCAAATTTATAGAATAATGATATCTTATCTGAACTGGGTAAAGTCTCTTCTAAGTGCATTACAATTTTAGCTGTATAATAAATATGTTTTAATTTACCGTGCAAGTACATATGTGTATGTATATATACTGAATGTCCTTAACCACGATTTTGACTACGACCATTCTGTCAAGAGTGATCAACTCATAATAATGTTTATATGAGTATTCCTCGAATTGTAACATGAATTTAATTGAACTTAAGAAAGAGCTGTTGCTTTAACTTGGTTAAAAGTTAGAAAAAGTTAATGTTTCGTATTTATATTATCATCAATATCAGCCTTTGTTTATCCACTACTTTTTTTTATACCGCTTATGTGGCCAACAGGCATGCGGTCGGCTTGATGTTGAGCGGTAATCACAGCCTATAACCGCCAGTAACACCAGAGGTATCACTAGACGTGTTGGCGACCCTGCAGAAACCTTATCACGGCCCTTTTTGAAGAACTTCATAATGTAGCTCCTAAAGAAAACCTAGAAAGGAAACTCGTCTTCAAATTTTGAGGATATAGGCCTTCTCCAATGTCTTTCACCAAATGCGATCCTCAACTTCTCGCATCCACCCACTTCCGACCGCTGGAGAGAACGAGTCCTACACTCTGCGACCTGTACGCGGCTTCCACTCCAAGACTTTACTCCTCCTTCGGCCGTCACAGATGCGTCATATGCCCGGCCCACTGCCACTTTCACATGCAGATTTTGAGAACTATGTCGACAAGTTTAGTTCTCCGTCGAATTTCATCGTACCGGGTTTCACCCCTTAGAGAAATGCCAGGCATAGCTCTCCATCCCTCGCTGTGCTACTTTGAATCGGTGGACCACCCGATAGTCAGATGCCATGTCAATTAAGAAAATTCAATATTATACTTGTTTGTAACAATCAAAAGTGGAAACCCTGATAATTGTTCTATACAAACTTTTTTACCTTGAAAACTGCTAGGTCCTATTTATATAAAGGAAATGAAGTTTTTTTTTTATATATTATCTTGTAAATATAAAAGCAATGCTTGGTAGGTAATGAATAAATGAATTACGAAACGATATAAAGAATTGTACTGCAGTTGTCATGAAAAATAATAATGCAGCTTTAGTCTTAATGTAACGCTTTTTTACTTAAAAACCTGAAAAATGAATAAATTGTAAATGTTCCGGTTGTTATAATAATATTGATAATTGATAGCTTGTTAAGTTTTATCCGTATGTACATGTGTAATCTTTGATATTTTTTATGTATCTGTTTTTCATATTATTTATATAAAGTTAAACACGAGAACAAGGCTATATTAACTCGTGGCCGTAGGCTTTTTTGTAATGAGCAAGTATGCCGGAAGAAGGGAAAAGATCTATTATCGTCATTGAACATGTTTTACATCTTACGGAAATATGGAAAGGCTCCCACGTTTTTATTTTATTTCCTTTAAGATTGAAAACAGACGGAAGTCTTTAGATGTACATGCGAGTAGATATTCATAAGTGAAACGAGGTCCGTGATACCTGAAACAAATGAATTACAGGAGTTTCTGTTCATTCACTGCTAGTAGTTCTGTTGCCGGAGACCGTCTAGGTAGGTAATACCGTAGTAATTATTTCTGCCGCTAAACTGAAGTGTGAAAATTGTACTCTGTTCCGATTTAAAGGGCTCTTTAGCTAGCGTTATTACTGGGGTAACGAGACAACACAGTCTCACAAGAGCATATTCTTACCTAAGAGCATATTCTTACCTGAAGGATAGCTTACCATCAGGTGACCCGTCTTGCTCGTTTGCCTTATCTACGCTATAAAAAAAAAAAGACGTCGAGCGCAATTTGGTGTTGTTGTATATATCATCCTAACTAGCGTCACGTTGTTATGACCAAGCGTGTCAGCATCACGTGAACATCCGGCTACTCTCGCCGTTTAATTGAATTAAAAAATATGATGATTCAGTTAAAACTAATATATGTGGAGATATGAACAGGTCTACTGAAACTTGAAGATAGTGAAATTTAAGATATTTGTATTGTGTGTTAACACACAATCAGTTTGTCTCATGGACACACGCAGTACGAGTATTTGTGTTTAATTATTATTTTTTATTTCACATTAATTAATTATATAGATTTAAGTTTGTGTCCGCATTCTATAGTTTTTTTGTTAATCATTCATACGTTGATACATTTACTATCACATATTGACACACGTTAGTTCAAGTAGTTCCTTAATGTTATAAAAACTACCAGCTTTGGTCCATTCATTATTATTTTAGAGATTTAATAAAGCTAACATTGAAAAGAATTTATTATTTATATTATGTTATTGGTTAAATGCTACGATTATGTTATTATATTAATTATTATGTTTCTCTTAAATACTAACTGCTATTAAATCAATCTATTCACTGTCATGGTGTTTACAATAAAGTATTTATATATATATAAAAAATTGAGTGTATTATTAATAATAATATAATTTATTACGTACATTTTTAGCGCAATTTTGATAATGAACTTTCTTAACCTAGCTCATATAGAGTAAAAAAATGTTTGTAACCTATAGCCAGTTTAAAAAAAACATAAGTAATATTTAGTAAAAAAATACATGTACTTATATACTAATTATCCTATTATAAGTGTGCATATGGAACTAATGTATTCATTGGCATCAGCACTTCGTGCTTTAAATGTATATGCTTCCTTACGTTAACTACTCTATGTTAATAAACTTTACACTTCCGGTGTAAACGCTTCATAGTTCCTTCGTGAGACATATGTAAGAATCATCTTAATATGTTTTAGCCCTTCGTGTCTATATGTTTTGTTTTGGATTTTTTGCTTACTTTCTTAAATTCATATAAATTTTTGTTTTTTGTAATTGGTACTTTGTGTTTCAATGAATTTGCTTACGGCTAAAAAAATAATAATATTGTTGAGTGTGTTTATTTTAAAATGAGCTTGTGGTGCGATATATACGAATACAATGAAATCAATGACTGAGAATAAAATCAGTTTTTAGTTTTGAGCTATTTTTGACCATTGTTTTTACTCTTACAATCTATATGACAAGTGGACTGATTCTTCCGTTCTTTCTTTAATTATTCCAACCACGTTGTCAATGCTTCGTTTTCTCACACCGTTGAAACGTGTAAATGACCGTAACAGCGTTGTACAATAGTAACAACAAAGTTGCATGTTAAAAGATCGACGAGAAAGTGTTCAAGTATGGCCGTGGACTTGCCCTGCAGTCATGTCAGTGATAATTAATAGTCTTTTACTAACAGCTCTATTCATAATTTGTAAGTAATGCTAGTTTAAGAGTTATGTAAATATTTTTTTAATAGTTGATGACTATCGTGAACTTTGACATCGAGATAGTGAAAATCTTCTTATGTGTAATTCAAATATTGTTTATATAATAAACTATTACAACGAACAATGACTACGAGAGAACATGTACTTTTTATTAGAAAGAATTTTTTTTTAATGTAATGTTAGTAAACAAACTAAAAGTACTGAGGTTAATTTTACTGCATACGCGTCATTTTATAATTAAAGGATCAATTAAAGAGATAACCTTTTCGTATGATGTCCACATCAATTGGTATTCAGCAGTGGAGAATAATTGGTACAGATGATGACGATGATGATAAAGTGCGATCAATCTTTTGTCATAATAATAAAATTAAAATAATAAAGAATTTGCATTGTGTTATCAACGCATTATCTGATCTGCAATCACAAATCTGAACTACATCCTTATTTCTAATGAAAGCTTTGTTATGTCATTGCAAAGCTTTAGAAACTGATAAAATATGTTGAAGAGTTACTACTATTATTATTGTACATTAAAGAAACACTTTTATATAGAATTGCTTATGAAAAAAGTATTTAAAAGTATTCACACAACATAAGATGGATATCTCAGAAACATATAATTCTCATTGACGTCTCTAAATAAATTTGCTTTGCGATCTAGTTATTGTAAACTATTTGATCGTTAGTAAGGCTGTCCTTGTTGTGATGCTTTTTTTATAGAATACATTCATTTCCTTGATCTACAAGATCGTGACTGAAAGAATATAATATACAGTAGACTACTACACTGCATTTAATATTGACGCGTTCAATAACACTAGGTAACTAAAATTCTGTTTTCCTTTCCCGTCAGGTCATACGCATTTTGCTTTAATACGAGAACAAATTGTCAATTATCTTTTATGATATTAGCAAATGAGATGTAGTGCAATTTGTTTGCACATTTTTTGTTATAATATCGACTAGTGCTAGATCACGATCCCATCAACTGGTGATTAGGAAGGTAGAGTTGAGGGAGATAACGACAGTGTTAAAAATTTCACTCTTCTATTACTGTTACACGCAATACATTCGCATTATGTAGAAAGGTTAATTATAAAAGGTTAAGTAAAGTGGAACAGAAGGATATACCGTTTCATCACAGTTCGTCACTAGTGTCCGTAGTGTGCAAGCGCCTATCCATATATTTATATGATATAGTAGTTTATATCGTACTGTTTTTGTGAGTAATAAAAGATATAGTGTATTAAGAAGTTTTCAAATAACCCAACAGATGGCGGCACCATGAACAATAGATCATGCTATCGTTTATCATAGCATAAAACATTTATATGGATCGTACATCTTTGTGCACGATGCCTACGGCCAAATTCTTAAGGCGTATACAATTGTATCCATGAACTGGATGTCGCTGTATCTCTGTAATGTCAAGCCTTTGGTCAACAAGTTCTTACGGAGTATTAGAGGTGGATTATTGTATCAGGACAAATATAATATCTGTTATTACTGTTACTGTTACGCAATAATTACAGGTATCAATTTCTGTTATTAGATAACAAATATTTTTTTTTGCAATTTGTATTTTTCAAATTATAATACTAGCTGCGTCTAGTTTTAGCAACAGTCTATCAAAATGGACGTGAGCGAGATAGATTGATCATACAAACAACAGATAACACGAATTAATTAAGAATTCGCTTTTCAAAGAGGCATTCTACTTATCAAACGACTTACTATAATTTTGGTTTATTTCAAATAAATATTAGGTGTGTCTCATTTTAGCTTATGACAATATTATACAAAAGACAAAGACAAGAATAGTTGTTTAATTTTTTATTGGCTGTTCTGTTATTTCAAGGTATGTTAGTGACCGGCTGTTATCGAATGCTGAAAATGTTGATTGTTGATAGTGGATAAATAACTTAGTATGGTGAATTATAAATGATATTTTTTAGCACATGTAAAGACATCGCAAGAACAGCTGTTATCTACGAATACTTGTTCTGTATATGTGATAAATACGCCTCACTGCTACGGTGTATACAATTGTATCCAGTAACTGGATTCCTCTGGATCTTTGTAATATTTAATAATCGAGACAGTAGTCTATCGCAAAGTATACAACTGTATCCATCAACTGGATGGATTAGCAGGGTGCACCATGAACAGGTGAAGTTAGCTTGAATCCCATGAGTTGTTATGCGAGAAACCTTATACCCCTGGAGATTTACTTATTGTTAGTTTTTACTAAAATTTAACGTGTGATGTATTAATGAAAGTAAATCGAAACTGCTTATCATCACGTCATTTGCGTCTCGAATCATTAAACCATGACAGTTGTTGGTAAAAATTAGCGTTTCGAAAAGGCAACCGTTGCCGGGTCTTGGTAGATTTCTTAAACACGACGGTGCTAACAATGGTGCAAACTGGATTCAGTTTAGATGGGGAAACGGTTGTTACATAGTTCGCTGAACTTCTGCAACATTGAATCATTGCCGTGGGAAATAAGAAGAATCGGTTCTTTATGAAATTAATAAATAAATAGTAATTACTAAGTAACTAGCTGACCGTCTCTCGCTTTATTGGCTGTAATATAGAAGCAGATTTGAAATTCAGGCTTGAAATTTGACTGAAATTATTCCGCTGGGCGGCAACTCGCCGCTCCTCAGGCCCCTTCTAGTTATTATCGAAATAGAAATAATAGAAAAATCGGTGTCGCTTCGGGCGTGCTAAAGTCAAAATTAGAAGTAATTGGTAATAAGAAATTTAGATTCAAAACTTGACTTTTTGATAATTTACATTAGATTTTTTTTATTAAAACAAAATTTAAACTAAAAACCCCTTCGTCTCTATTATGCTGCCATTTGAACTGCCTTCAATAGCTAACTGCTTAGCTAGTAATAAGTCCTCAATTTCCATTTTTCCATTCGGTGATCAAATATTGTAAATTTGCTTTTATTTAAAGAGTACATTTATTAAAAGGTATTTCGACTCCTATTCCACAAAAACATTGCTTAATATAAGCCGTTCTTCATATTTTAACCGTTGTAGTGCCGAGCGAAAAAGGGTGTGACTGTGCGAGAATAGCCGGTCAAATTTTATGGTTATCCTAGGTTAACCGTAAAATTCATATAAAAACCAAAAACGGAATACTGACACTACTCTTTCTAGAGTAATACTATATACTTTCAATGAAAAATTATACTTTTAATGAAAAATTATATAAGTAACAAAGTTATAAAAGATCATAATTTTTTATAGACTGTTTATAACAAAGTATATTATACTTTGCATTTCCAATATATATTTGTAACAAGATAACATATATATCGATAACTTAATATAATAAATCGAAGGTACATGGTAAGAACCGGATGGATTATCTCTTTCGACATAAGTAGTTGTTTGCTGAAACAAAATTATGTTGACATATCTATATTTGTGGTGTAAATTTGAATAATTTTGTTATCAACATCACCATCATCATCAGCTGATAGCAGTTTATTTCTGGACATTATAACAACACCTATATGTAACGTTTTAAATATTATGGATTATATAACGTAGTAGTATTCCGTAACAGTTAATACGAAAAAGTATTTCTTTAATTATCTGGTAATAAAACTTACTTTAAAGTGACGCGATGAAGAGACGAGTAAGGGACACAGTAACAACATTACTGTGTTCCGGATTGAACGAAGTTGTAGCTAGTGAAATTACTGAGGTAACGAGACTTAATATCCTATAAGGCGACGAGCACAATATGGTGCTGTGTATCTCATCTTAATAAGCGCCACGTTCTTACAGGCAGGCGTATCGCTTACCGTCAGTTGAACGTCCAGCTCGCGTTGTGCTCGTCGACTTGAGTCATAAGATGTTAGGTCTTGTTATCCCAGTAATTGTTAGCACACCTACCTAGACGGTTTGAAACTAGCTCATTTATAACATTATATTAATTTATTTGAGTTTTCTCTCAATGCGAATAGTACAGAGCTACAGGGTGCGGGCTAATATCAACTCTGGGTCTTATCTTCAGTACATAAGAGCTGATGTATCAGCCTCCGGTACAAAAAGGGTTAAAGAATTATTTGATCGAAACAGCGATTCAAGTAATTATAATTGTAGAGTCTTTAAAAATTGAGGAACAATAGAATGCATGAGAAAAAAATCTTTCGCAAGGTTTTCATTTTATTTGATGGAAGTGTGATGGAGTGACAGATAAAATAGTAATCTGGGAAGTTAATGCTTTAATGAATAGTATTTTATATGATATAAAAACCTTGTTAGTTTTGATGTCTTTGAGTGTAACGATCTGGGTCTTCTTCTTGTGCCCTTCCAACTAGTAAAGATTAGATACCAGTTCTGCGAATCCCGTCCTGTTTCGCGCTAGGCGGGTCAGAACAATTTTGGTACAGTATTATTTCTTTTTGAATTGATCATTTATATGTTCAGCGGTAAAAGTCGATGATTCAAATCTAAATAGCATAATGATAATTTCTAGATAGCTGTCGGTTTTATATAAGTTTTCGATATTGCTGTTTTGTTAGGTAGTGGACAAAGTGTGCTCTACCAGTACTACCTGCCAGTAAGCCATGGGTAGAAAACAGTTTTCAAATTTTATACTCGTGCTGAATTTGTTTTGGACTGAGAGGAGAAAGAGGCAAGAAAAAAAACTGTTACTCATTTTAAGCAATATTATTACAACTCCAGATAGATTCAAAGACGTTTTTTGAATATTAGAAATTGGTTTAGTTAATAGATACTTTGGGATAAGTTATTTCTAGTATTCGACACTTTGCTATCACTTATCAGCAACAAATACACATTTAGGACGCTCCTATGTTAGTGTTTCCTGAATGAGAGTTTTTTGAATCTACCTTATTAGCAATATTTACACAATTTATTAAAATTTAGGTTTGCATGTTAACAGTGTGTTATGCAGACAGAGGATACCATAATTACGTTAATTCGTATTACCTCGAAATTTCATACTTCTATGAGCACAAACCTAAACAGAAGGTTAATTGTAAAGCATAAATGTACTTCCAAGACCGATTTCTACATTCTGCCAAGGCTGAGTCAGTTAGCCTAAAACCGGTTTTAAAACAATAAAACGATTGTTTTACATTATAGACATTAAAAATTTTGCATTTTTATGTTGGTGAATATAAAGAGAGGAATAATTTCTAAACTAACATTGCTTTTTAAGTTGTGGTACTTGTTTTAGAAACCAATGAGAAAATGAAAAGTATTAAAAATACATTATAAAGTACTTTGGTAAATATATAAGGTAGAGAATTTTTGAGGTAGACTGTCCAGATCAGAGTAGCAATAGATTTCCCTTTGCACGAATGTGCCGAAATGGCAGCAATTAGGTCCGAGTGGAGGCACCTATTGAATAGGATCACTTAAACTATCTGAAGACTACGAATAGTCTATGAAGTTTTCGACAATTGAGAAGAAGAAGAAAATATATAAGTTCTGCGAATGTTTTCGACATACATAGTAACGTTCAAATATCAAAGATTGTTTAAGTTCTTCCTAACATATAGAATATGTTAGGAAGGTTTTAATAAGTATTAAAAATATATCTAAATAAGTAAGATTATCTGTCTATCTCATCTTAGAACAAGAGTTAAGTTAAAATATGTCATGTCGTTATTAATTAACATATCTAATGTATAGTATCGCGCTGTTCTCGCGGGAACAATTACTATGTAATTTACTATAATTAACGTGGAAGTTATATAAAATTACATATTATGTTTCACCTTTGAAATTACCTCCATAATAATATACAGTTCAATGTTTTTTTTGTATCTATAATAAAAAAGGTTTTTTATTATTTCCTCTTATATACCAAGATTGATAAACATTCAAATGTGACATTAGTATGATAATGATATGGGTATATACATCTTTAAATAGAAATATTATATAACGGGAAGTTCAGTAAACGTAATTTTTTTTAGTCATCATATAATCAATATACAATAAGGTTAAATTAATTTATTAACTATTAAAAACACTTAATACAAGTGAACATATTTTATAACAAATATTATTTTACTCGAACATAGTGATATTTGCGACAACCATGGTAATTGACTCAAATCACCCAACAGGGGGAACGTGCAAACTGATTTATCTCCTTTTGTACTTCACGAATATCCTTGAATACTAGAATGTAAAAGTTAGGAAGCAACAGAATCCATCCATACATTATAAATAAACGGTTTGATATTATAGTGTACATGCAAATTTAATGTAATTATCTTAAACTATTCAATATAACGTAATAAAATCTGATGGATTTCTGATAAAAAAGTTATATGGATAGATCAAAATTTTTATAGATTTAAATGGCAAGGATTTAGTATAGCTGATGTTAAATCTATTAAATTAAGATAAACAATTCTTTTTTTTTAAGAAATGTATTATTTTTATATAGATTTTTAATTGATGTATGTGTGTGTAAGGGAGGATTCTTTAAGATTGGATTTTTTGACGCCTGTCTTACCTGCTACTGGTATGCATTATAATCTTAAAAGATTAATGTTGTAATCAATATTTGTTTGATTCAGATGTGAGGCATTCTTCAAGTTTTCTTTATGTATTATTTACTCCAGAGGTTAGTTAATATATCCTGTAAAAAATTTGAAGTGATGATGATTGGGTTAGCAAAAACATTCATTAATGAATATAATTCTGAAACATAAAGTCCAGAATTAACATTAATTTGTTTGTAATTACGATTTTTTTCCCGATATAAGAACGATTTAACTACTGATTAAAGAGGTTACTCTTTTGTAAAAACGCGTAGCGCTATGATAATGTAATTACGAAAACGAAATATATAAAGTACGATTTCCAATTGCCGTATCAAATTGATGCAATTCTTTTTTTTTTTAATTCATACCGTCAATTATTTTTGTTGCACTATTGTGAAATGGTGCGTGTCTAAAAACTATGATTTTTTTTTTTCATCACTAAACTTTTTACGCCGCATATTAACCTTGAACCAATTATTAAATTACTTTCTAATTTTATTAAGTTTCTCTTGTATACAAATGATAATAATATTAAATTTAATCTAATAAATAATGTTTGCAAACAAATAGTTCACAATTTTTATTGGTAAAGTTCACATAAATGTTGTAAGCCCTTGCAGTAGAGTTACAGGCAATTCATTTATCTGTTTCTGAAGAAGGATCATTCTTTTATGGGAGCAATCAGTTATAATCGAAAAAAATGATTTTATCTTCTTTTATATATTTAAATCTCAATATTACAAAACGTTAGAGGTAAATTTGGTAAGTGTAGGTAAACTTGACTTAAGTGAAATTTACAAGGTCAATTTGCACCACCTGTGCGTTTTTTAACTTATTAATGAACCTGATCTCGCGTGTAACTATTCTTTACTTAAATGAATGTTGAAATAAAAAAATATGATTCGAAATTATATAATTATATACACAACGCATACTAAGGTACTTCAATATATCTTAGTTACTGTTTGAAGGTATCTGTTAGTAGTTCATACATAATGATGTTTTGTCAACGAAAATGTTGGGATTAGCGGTGATTAAAAAATTAAACATATCTTGGTTCGCTTTTAGTTAAATTAAAAAAATCTTCAAAGAGCAATAAATACAATTACTTCATGTAAGAAGACAATGCTTTATCTACTTGGGAATTTCGGACAAAACGTTTTAACTCTTATCTCTTTAATTTGAATTTGCCCAGACCTCGGATCAGACGTTGCAAGAAAGTTGCAAAATTTTGCAGGACTACAACTTTCGTAAGCAGTAAATTTTGCCAAAGCTTAAACATCTTAAATTGGTGTAAATAAAACTTACTTATATATATACATTTTTAAAAGTTTTGTAATATATAGTGCTCACAGATAATATGATAAAGAGATCACATAATACTGTAGTAAATCTTTATTATTTTATGAGCAGAAGTTTCAGCTTACAATGTTACACATTGAAACTAAATACCATGGTATAAATGAAATAAAAATTACATTTTAATATGATTTTTAATTAAAAAACAATGTATGCAGAGGTAGAAATTACTCGTGTAAAAAAGTAAAAGTACTTGCACGCATCACAGTCCTTGACCGAAAGCGAAACAATAGATCGCGTGCTAAAAGAAGCTGCATTCGCATAACTCACTGTCTGAAATAATTTTTGTCCACGAATACAATTAGGACATGCATTCAAGTATTAGTTAAACTAGGCAGATCTTGTGTATATTTATTTTATTCATATTATTATTATTATTAGGTTAAACTAAGGCCAACATAAAGTGCTTTTTATATAATGTAACACTCGCCAGTAAAACTGATTATTCAGTATATTAATGTGTTCATAAACATATGGGTCTTGTTAATTGTCATTTTCTATAAAATATAGATATTCTATAACATGTCTAATTTGGTAACGAAATTCTTAACAAAATAGATTTGGCTATTTCGAACATTATCCAGAAAAACTAAACAGAAAATTACGTTAAAACATTGTTTTGATATAAGTATCTTATAAAAATTCACACAAAACATTTTAATCCGTTATTTTCAAAAACATTATAGCTTATGTAAAAAAAAACTGTTAGAGTTATAATGAAGATGTTAAAAGACAAATCAAAATATGAAATAAGAACAAAGATTGCATAATAAAAAAAGTTACTAATATAACATACGTAACTTATGTACTTAGTTATCTGTACTCGTTTCCATTGATACTTGTATTTTGTAGGAGAGTATAGGAATCAACGAAGTTGTCATTACTCATACATGTTTGGTTAATAATTTAACGCCTACTAACTGTACTTCGATTTATGTTTGATATTCCTAAGTATGTATTAACGGTAAATATTGGTATTTAATTACTATAGAACATGGATAGGAAGTCGCGAAGAATGTAGTAATGTTTAAAAAAATTTCACGTATAGTAAATACACAAAACTTTAATGTAAAATAGAAATGCAATCAAACAATAGTGATAATCTTAATATAGCTAAAATGATCAAGGAAACAGTAATGTAAAATTGTTAGGATTGCGATACTTGACATCATACCTCTCAAAGCATAAAAATCGGCATACGACGACTAGTAAATTTAACTGGTATTACTTTTGGCTAGTGAAATTACTGGGGTAATTTACAATTTCTTGTCTAAGACGACGAAACCAATATAGTAGTACAGTGTATTCTATCATAAACGTCACAAAAGTTATGTTCTGGCGTGTCACACTAAACAAACCTAGTAGAAATTTTTTGCAGTTTCAAAACAAATTAAGATTTTATAATTTTTTACAGAATTGTAATTAAATTGAACTCTACAAAAATTAAAGTTACGAGGTACGTTAAAAGCGATAAAATGAAAAGAATGTCTTAATATTCTAAGAGAAACTCCCTTAAAAGAGTTAGAAAAAGTTTACCCTTATATATTTAGTTAACCCATATATATCATTACGAGATCTCGGTGTCTATTAGATGTAAACACTCAAAATTTGGTACTGATATTGCTTCTGCCATTTAGAGGTGAGCTAAGATCGGATTTTACAAAATATTTTCCCCACAAGGAATTGTGGGTGTGTCACAGCCAGCAAAGCGGGCAGGGAACAGCCAGTTATTAATAAATATTCAATAGATCATGTATTCTGAAGTACAGTTGGGTGAACAGTTAGCCGGTGGATCCAGGTTATGTTTTATGAATTATTTCGCGACCCAACAATGACTCGGTTATAATTTGCTTGAGTTAGCGATCATTGACATTACGAAGTTTATTGCACTCGACGTTTCAAATGTGATTTTCGATATTTTAATAAACTTGTCCTAGTTTTTGCGTTATGTTTGTATAACGGACCATTAATAATACCAAGCGAGCGTTTTCTTTTTTTTTTATGTACTAGGAATTCCGTATTTATTGCAACGTTGACGTGTTAATAATACGGCATTGTTTCTGTTAAGGAAATCCCGTTTTGGTTTCAAGCAGTGAAGTCATGAGGATTGCAATACATAATGAGTTGTACACATATGATCTTCGTCTTTGCTCACAAATATGATCGTGCTGTCACGAATAGAAAATACATTAAAGGTTTCTTATTTTGCAACTAGTGGGCTGTCCGTGCACTCAGCGGGATACCAGTGACTATAGCAATAAAGATAATTATGTAGAAACGTTTAAACCCATCAGTTTTACAATATATAATTGCCATTTAGTTTAGAAAGACCAATTAACATTCCCAGAAACCTATCAGTTAAAATATTACAGAAAAGAATGCATTTTAATTTTAGACTTCAATTTAGTAAACAGATAATTTTTTTTTATATAAAATAGCGACGAAACGAGCGGCACGTTCCTATAACAAGGTGGCACTAATTACAATGGTATGCACTGCACCGCATTGCGTTTGTCTGTTGTCTCGTTAATTACACTAGCTGCAGCGCCCTTCAAATCGGAACACAGTAATGTTTGGCGGCAGAAATAGCCGCTGCGGTGGTGCCCACCGAGATGGTCAACGGCAACAGAGACTGACTACAGTAAACGTGAGAACATTTTTAGTTAATCAAGTCATTGATTCTCGAGAAGAAACTCGCTGTCCGTAACTAGGTGTAGCATGGGAAGGCGACAGTGAGATTTAATAAGCCTTCACATTAGATCATCATACAATAGCAGATCACAGTTGTTCCGAGTTGAATTGTTAGGAGATAAACCCGCTCATAATAATGGACATTATTATTAATATTTGCATAATCTTTGGTGGTACAAATAAGCATTACGGTAACAGACTCATCAACAGCTGATAGACGTCCACTGCTGGATATAGACCTCCCTCAAAGATCTTCACGTCGATCGGTTCCTTATTACTCGCGTCCAGTGGGTTTCCGCGATTCTCACCAGATCGTCGGTCCACCTTGTGGGAGGCCTTCCAACACTACGTCTACTGGTACGCGGGCGGCACTCGAGGACCTTATTGCCCCATCGGCCATCGGTCCTTCGAGGAATGTGTCCTGCCCACTGCCACTTAAGTCTAGTAATCTTTTGAGCTATGTCGGCGACCTTAGTTCTTCGGCCGATCTCCACATTTCTGATTCGATCGCGCAGAAAAACTCCGAGGATAACTAACTAGTAGACAATTTTTTTTACTTATATTTACTTTATCTATGGGGAGGGCGAGGGGGAGAGATCTTCAGATAATGCTCGGCTCTTGAAGAGAAGCTAAAATTATATGAGGGATTTGAGAGGTATAGCCTCTAAAACCTCTTCGACGGTCACCCTCCCTCTGACCCTCTGATACCTTACGAAAAGCATCGGCGCATAGATCCAAGAGAGACCAATCAGAATTAATTAAAATTCCTAATATAATGTAATATAACATGATTACAGAAAAATTACAATGCTTCCAATAACCCTAGTTATCGCGTGCTGTGCGACGATCTTTATGGATATATCACCGGAAGTTCGGTCGACACGTACCTGGCAATAACCACAATACGTAACTGGCATCTGTTACGCAGTGGCGCGTGGATCTTTTCTCAATATATTTTCACAAAAGTAAGACAATCCGTGTTGTTTTATTGTTAGTCTTTACCTGTTACTAGTAATTCAGTATTTAGCTAGTACTTTTGTTTGTAATGCGCATCACATATGACGAAATGATAGTTGTCTGGGCATTATACGTTTCTGTCTTCGTGATAAGAACGAGTACGGTATTAGAATGGTTTATTTTGTATAAACCTGTCACTTAATTACAGTTGTAATAAAACCTTTTTAATGTTTTATAAAAAAGTAACGAGGAACCGTATTGGCTTCATATATTACTATAGTTTATTTCAGTAGTATTGGTAAAGTATATTACTAAAGTATTTTTAGAGAGACGTAAAGTGGGTGGTTTGTGTAGTTTTAATATGAATATTCGCTTAGTCGGCGGTATTCGGACTTTAAATATAAAACCTTTTTAATTAAGTAATATCACTAGCTACAAATATTTATCTATGTTTACAAACTACAGTTTGATGGGGGAAACAGGCGCTGTGTATATTTTACATAGACGATTTCTGGTAATAGAAATCAAGTAGCAGAAATGAAAAGAGAAACTTAAGGATTTAACTTTATGTTTCTATTGCGTTCTTGCGTACTTGGCGCTGAATTAGATTATTTCAGTAATCATTGCAACCGCAAAAAATATGCTTCGTTAAATCAATTTAATTGTTTTTGTATGCAATGATGCAATAAAGAAAATGCAATGTTGGCGGTCGGGTGTTTTTTATTGACATCGATACATCAAAATTTAGGCGTCGTAATCAATTGATTACAGCCATATAGTCATTTCGCTGATAGTTATGGTTTTTCTTTTATTTTAGGATTTTATGCCTTAGGGATATAAAATAATGAAATAAATACTTAAGGTAACAAAATGAATACTAAAGAAAAACAGAATCTCGTCAATGTATAAATTACTATCTCTACATATTTGGAAGTAATTAGTCAGGTAATGTTGAATCTGACTGAATACATGAATTGAAACTGTTGTAAAATATATCTCTGCACCATAATCATCATCAGCATAAGTCCATTAGACATAGACATCTTCAAGTGAATATCGTTGAGCAGAATTTTCAGTCAGTTTTATCCAGTTCATGCTAAAATATACTCAAAGAATTTTGCTAAAATCAGTTTCATCATCATGATCATCAATCGACAGAGTTTATTAAGAAGAATGCATAGTATTTGCGTCATTGCATATCGGAGTAGAAAACATCCGTACAACCTTTGGAGCAATTTTGTTACACAACACCATTTGTACCTGTTGACATCATCTGATAAGTATTCGTTGAAGGTGATAACCGACATAGATTCAGTTTCAAACGTGATCAACGATTATTTACACAATTACCTGTAACAAAACGGAGCAATAATGAGTAATTATCATCATAACATTTGCTATCATCGTTATATGTTTATCTTTAAATTTCTTATCAATTTGTATATAAATACATTATAATTTATTACAGTGATTTGAAATCAATGTTTTGTTATTTGTATGACTTGATTAAATCGTCTGTTACCTGATAAGAAAATGATACAATATATAAATAATAATTTCAATACCTTTAACAAATTAATATGTACAATACGATAGTGTCAAGGAAATACATATTAACTTGTTTGATGACTTTGGGGTTGTAGTTGGCGTAGTATCCAGTCATCACAACAAATGCATGACTCTCATATAAACGCTCCGTAGCGTATTAATATTTATGTATAGAAATATAATCTTTTAATGCTCAATTAATTAACTTAATATTACTTGATAACAATGTAATGAGATATTATTTTTAGGTTCATGCTGTTATCTTTACAGATTTTTCGGACGCTGGAGTCGCTTATACTGAATCCATAAACTAAATGAGATGAACTAAACTAAACTAATGTTTTCTAAATAATCTAGTATGCTTAGTCACTGAGGGTTTTTTTTAGATATGTGTAATTATTTTAGTAATTATCTGCATAGATAAAGTGTAAAAGTTGCACAAACAGCTATTGTGTGTAGTTTACAACAGCGAGAGCTTGCAAATGATTTACTCTTAAAGTAATGTAATTGAGGGTTGTATAACTGCTCTCTTTGCAAAACTACGTAAATCATTTTATCAATCATCATTCATCAGTTTGAAAATCAATGGCCATAAGATTTCGTTGTTATGAATTAACTTGACACAATATTTTTCATTAAACTTTAAGTAAATATCAACCTTTTTATTATTTTTAAATGCACTTTCTGAATTTGCCGATTACTGTTATAGAATGTAAAGTATTGCCTATTATTAAACTTTCTATTTAATTTTGATTCTCATTACTTAATTGATCTTATTAAATCTCTAATTAAACCTGTATCTTACTGTATAACGTAACTATTGCAACTAATACATATCTATATGCGCTGCGCACTGCGCATGCATCTTGTACGTAAGATTCGCAGATGTAGAAATAAATTGCATTGAAGCTCACGAGATATCATGTATTTTAAATCTCTCGTATAATTAGCATCATCATTAATACACATTTCATATAAGTAAAAGATGTAAAAGAAATTACATATAGAATTCATTTTGATAACCGATAATATGTATAGATTTGTTAAAACGCGGCACTTATCATTATATATAAAAAAAACCGATAAAGCCTATAAAATTTCGTTTTAGTTAAATGTGTAATATTTTATTTAAAATATTTGTAATAATTTTGTACAAATATAAAAAAAAATGTTTTACTTAATTTGTAGATTATTCAGTTTTTTACTAGAAGAAATGACGAGGCGAGCTGTGATAGTCAAAAATCTGGTTCAAATGAGGACATGGAAAGCACAAGGAAAACATAATATTCAATATATGTTTAGAAATCCTAGTAATTGCACTAGATACACTGAATTTTAAACCGGAAGAATTTTGGACACTGCCATTCCACGACCGAATTATGTGCCTTTTTTTATTCTAATTCAATATATCCATATTTAACTTAACGGAAGTAAACGGCAACATACTGGATAAGTAGGAAGGAATAACAGAAAATAAATTTATTAGCTTACATTATCAAAAGCAACTTTGAAGTATGATGTAAGTCAGTGATGGAGATAGTTGCATGCCTTGAAGATACAGTCTAAGCACTAGACTGCATAAAGTTTTCTATTGCTACATTTAAATAAACATGCGATATTTTATATTTCATTTTAAAAAAATGTATACCGGAAGTGATTAAAAAACTATATGAATAGCGTAATTTGATTAACCAATAATTCGATAGATAAAATAAATAGTATTTATTATAGTCTTAAAACAATGTTTATTTTACTATGGTGTCAATACTGAGATAAATAAAACTGATGATTGTTTTTTTGTTGTAATATTGTATTTGTATTAGAAAATTTTACAAAGAATGTTTGAATAGATGGTAAGTCCCTGAGTACTATACGTCGCACTTCTGTCACCAAATAGAAGTGTGCATTACATTACTGTGGTCCAGTTTGAAGGGCGTCGTCGTTAGTGAAATTTCTGGGGTAATTTAACTTCTAATCTCTCAGGGCAATAAAAACGATGAGATATAATGTTTCACGTCTTAACTACCACCACATTGTGATGGGCAGGTACATCGCTTAGTATCGGGTGAATGTCCCATTCTTCTCAGTTCTGATAAATAAAAAAACCTGGCTCCACATGGTATAGTATCGTAAATAAGTTGATCCTATAGAGCATTGCATAATATGCGACATCACGTATGTGGACTTACAATATATTCCTAGTTTCACTTTCGACTGAATTACGGTTTCGCCGGCGGACGACAGTTCTTCGCTAGGGTTGGAAATTAATTTTTTATTCGTTAGTTCTTTAAATTTTATCAATGATTTTCATTAAGAATTCAATTTGTAATAATATAGGTATGTCATTGTTTTATTTATATGTACCTTTACCCATAAAAATCAATATAATTGCCATTTATTATGAATAAAGCGCAACTCCTTTGAAGATGGATTTTAAGAGGAAATATTTGTTTGTTTCTTCTTACTCTTTTACTAAATTCATTCAACAAATATAAATCGTTTTAATAAAGCAATTTTTTTATTGTTGATTTGGTCGGCAATATGTACTTTTTTTTCTCTTATTTATAGTATTTGTCACAGCCCTGAATCTGTAAGCACGCCCTGAATACGTTAGCTACTGATACTGATCCGAATTCCGAACCGGTAATCGGTTGCGGCTTTACGATTTTCGATGTTCACCTCGAATACGGCTGAATTAAGACGATTACAACATTAGGACGTTCACTAAAAAGGCTATTGTCATTTAGGAGACGTTATGTTACTTAATTATAGATTAACTGCCTTCGAGGTGCAGCGGTTAACTTTGTAAAATGGAGTTCTCAGGTTTATTTCAGCGGCTACAAATTGTGGAGTGTTTTCAAACTCGACTGGCAACTACCATCCTCATTTTGTAAATCTGCCGACGTAATAGCATAGCGAATAAATTATTTAACTGTTTTTGAACTCATTGTCATTGATTTGGAATTGAGATTAACTGATCATAGCTCAAGATCGATAAAACATACTGGTTATCAAAGATGAATGATACGGTAATAAGTTTTATAACTTATTATCATATCATGTAAGAAATCTCATTATATAACTCTTGCTCCCTTTTTCTTCACCAAAAAATAATTCCTGAAAATCCGTATTATTGAACCTTCAAGATGTACTTATGTAATTATTTCATTTAAAATGTAGGCATTATGAAACTTTTCTAAACAATTGGTACAGGTATCTTTCCTAACGTTTCCACTAGTGCTTATTGTTTTGAAGGTTCATCATAACTTTTATCTAATAATTCTGTTTTTTCATTTTCAAGGTATACCTTGTCGGTATCTTCTCTTTTATCATTGAGTGTATTATTTGTAAAATGAGTCATGTAATTAGTTTTTTGTGCATGTAAACGCACAGAGGTCGAAGAATCAACTACGCCTATCCGACCTTGACCAACATGTTCGTCCCAAATGCCAAACCGCCAAACATTTGTTCCGATCGACGTCGTTCGTCTCAAATCTTTCGGTTAGAGCATTCATCATGTCATCTAGCGATTGACGTGCACAAATGCTATAGGATCATGGTCGATTCTGATTCTAACTGGCAATGATAACTGTTTTCAAACAAAACAATGCCTTCTATCTCTTAGAGGTGATAACAAAATATAACTGTCACAATTACTAATTATATATTTTGATTATGGTCACCAACACAATACAACATCCGCCAGATTTTAGGTTTCATTCCATTCTAAATATTTGTATATTTTGTGATACTGAGTATATTTGTAACCACAGAAAAGATACATTTTTAACTACTAATAACTTAAAATCGATAACTCCACAGGAATAATTTCAGACACCAAACACTGTGTACTGCTTTAAACAGCGTTGTAGCTGATGAAGTAACGAGAACTCTTGTGTCTTTAAAGCAATGAGAGCAGTGCTTATAATTGTAATTACGTATACAACGAAAAACGTATCGGAGATAAGTCTCTGTAATCGAAGACTATCTAGGTAGCTCCTATATCAGTAGCCAAATAGTAGTGTCGACATTACTGAGTTGAGTTACTGAGGGTGTAAGGGTCCCCGCACAACAGCTCACGGGATCCAAGACAACTTCACCTGTTTGTGGTGCGCCCTGCTAATCAACAAACGAGGCTCTGGCTCCCACCAAACCGCATTGGACCAGCATGGTGGGAAATGACTGAAATCCCCCACATAAATTCCTACCCAATGGTGTGAGAATCTTTAGAGGAAGCCTATGTCCAGCAGTGGAATTCCATCGGCTGATGATGACGATTACTGAGTTCCGGTTTTAGGAGTGGTGTGACTAGTGAAATGATTGAGGTTAACACTTAAGATTCTGTGTCTCGAAGCTCCGCACAATGTGATGCCGTGTATTAACAGGTTCTAACAGGCGCTACATTAGCATGGACGGGTGTAGCATTTACCATCAGGAGCATGTGTCCTGCTCTTCTTATCGCTTGGTTCAATAAAAAAAAACAACTTTGCTTATGCCTTGCTCATAATATTGCCTGTTGTGTTACCGTCTATATTGACATAGGAAAGTGACGACGAGAGAGTATGTTTTTTGTTACGCAAATACTTACGCCACTGTGACATATTTTGCGCAGTTGTTGCATCTTGTAACAATCGGAGCTGTCAAGAATGAAGTCCATAAGGACATTTGCTAATTGACACAAAGTTAATATATTAAAATTAATAATTCTGTTATTGTAAAGTAGAAACGATAACTGTCATGGTTTATTCATACGACCCAAAGCATTATGTTTCTTACAAAATCAAATTGTATTATTTCAAAACGCATTAATTTTGCATTTATTTATAATGCGTTGTGTGTAACAAAGTTTCCTCAACTTCCAAATATAATTAAGGTTATGTCAGAGTTCAAACTGTTTTAATTTTTTCTTTATAGATATCTTGCAAAAATTTGGCACACATATTATGCAATTTTAGTCAGTAATTTAACTATCCTTGAATTCTGAGAGAATTTCTATTGAATAGAAAAACCAATCGTTGTTGAAACGAAAGCAACAATTATTTTAATCAAGGAAGTGAGGGGACAAGCAAGACATTCACCTGATGGTAAGTGATACGCCTGTCTATAACAACGCGGCGTTGGTTAGGATGATATTAACAGTACCACATTGTGCTCAATGCCTGACACATAAGATGTTGAGTCTAGTTACCGCAGTAATTACTTTAGCCACAACGCCCTTCAAACTAGAACATACAAATGTTCCCGTACTACTGTTTGTCGGCAAAAGTAGGTGCTGCGGTGGAACCTACCCAGATGGTCTCCGGCAACAAAGACCTACCACCAGTAAACTTTCCATAGGTTTTCGTTAAACAGTAATTTGAACATCCTTAGTAGTAACATTAACCGAAGTTAAAAGCAAAGAATCAAAGGTTATCATTGAATAGGTCACACAACATATACATTTTATACAACAAATTGGTATAAGATGTTTTTGGTGATATAATTTATATATTTATTTCTTAAACATCTACAGATGTTATGATTAAGGTAAATTAATATGATTTCCCTAAAATCATATAATCGTCATAGTGTGTTTTTGTTCAAACTCAGAAATTTCCATCAATGCATATCATTATTTTTTATTTTATCAATAATGAGTTAAAACTTGACCTCTGTTTTATCATTTGCGTGACAACGGGGCAGTGGACATGTTGTTGTGGTGGGAAGCTATGTGAACATGGTAGCGAGGCTAGTGATTCAAGAAAATCATACCACAAACCAAAATTTCGCAAATGTGATCTCGGATTCTGACCAGGTATCCGTTCTGATATCATTGTTAAGAGGCCATCGAACCGGACTTAATTAAACATATCTCAAATTAGTATATCTATGTACAGCCTTAGGAAATCGATTTATTACATCAATTTCCTTAGGCTGGTAACAGAGACATCATTGTGAAATATTTTAAAGAATATTTAATAGTGTGCACTTAGCTTAAGCTCGCGTTGCATCACAGAATCTGCAACTTATCTGCGTTGCAGTGTTACGTATCGCATCGAACTCGTGAAACCAAATTGAGATGAATGTTTGGTGTCAAATGTTAATCGGGATCAAACGAACATACAAATTTTTATTCGCTTAAATCTTCCGGGGTTTTAATGTTAAACTGATTGCTACTCACTTCTGTATTAAGAATCGATAAAACGGAATAAATACATATTGAAAGATTTTGAACTTTTTTTTTATTCAATTTAGTGACGAGACGAAGGGGACATTCACCTGATGATATGTGATACGCTCGCCCATAACAATGTGGCGCTGGTTAGAATGATATATAGTGCACTACATTGTGCTCATCGCCTAGGACTCAAGATGTTGTACTTAACATCTTGAACGATACTTCGTTACCACAGTAATTCCACTAGCTACTGAAAGCGCCCTTCAAACCGTAACACAATAATGTTTGCATACTACTGTTTGGCGGTAGAAATAGGCACTGCGGTGGTTACCTATCTAGACGGTCTCCAGCAACAGAGACCTAACACCAGTAAACTTTCTATGGTTTTTCGTTAACATCAATGATTTTTTTTAATAAAAAAGGGAAAAGGCATAATTCATTCTAAGAATTAGTTATTATTAACAAAACATAATTAGTTGTTGATCTGGTTAAAATTGTTTAAGTTTAATTGCAAATAATTACTTTATTAAATAACATTTATAAAGTAAAAAATTCGAAAATGTCTTTCCAACCGAAACACAGTAATGTTTTGCACACTACTGTTTGGGGGCAAATATTGGTTCGGCAGGCGTACCTTTTTTTTAAGTGCGGGAAATGCCTTCGCATACCTGCCTTCACGGGGGCAAAGACAGGTTATGTTGAACTTGCATCGACTAAAATCCTCGCGATGCTCCACCGCTTCCGTCACTTTATGGCGGTGCCACGGAAACGCTTTCGCACACCTCCGCGATTCAGCCAGTGCCGTTTGCACAACGTTGCTCCACCTCTGCAAGGGTTCGTCGGAACATACAGCGCGGCCTCCATTTGGCCTCTTATCGTCGTCTGGGTAAGAAATCCTCCCAAATCCGTTACCCAGAGGCCATGATGCCAAGAGTAAAAACTCTCCCTCTCTGTTATACGGTAATGGAGAACAGAGAGAGCGGCAAAACGCAATACTGTCGTTTCTCTTCTCCAGCTGCCTCACTGTCGCCGCATCGACGGTGCGGCACTGCTTAATTGCGAATGGTAGGGAGAGTGGCCCACCACAATACCGACATTCCTTTCCCTCCGCGACTCCATCACGATTGCGAGGGGCATTACAAGCCTGTCCGCGCAGTCCACCGGTATATTATCGAGGTGAGCTCAAGAAGCTCACCTGGCGCGGCCACATCGGGCCGCCTGAGTATATTCCTTATAGCTTCACCATGGGTGATTAAGCCACGGCTACTGAGTCTCACCGCCACGACAAGGCAGGAACCTGCTCGGGGGCGGCGCTAGTATCTACCTAGACAGACCTTGTCAACAGAGACCTACCACAAGTGTTTCAATCCAATTTTTGATATTGAGCTTTCATATAATTAGAACAACTAAATAAAATAAAAATTATAAACAATACTTTTTAAAAATTAATAAGTTCACACGACGGATAAATAGGAGGAAACATTATAAATGTGGTTATTTTGAAGATGTGTTTGATTTGACGTTATTAAAAGAGATGATCTTGACTTGACTTGGCCTTACTTTAATGCATCGTCTTATTCGCTTTTTCGTACACTGAAGTTATACGTACATAAATCATTAGATACAATTGAGGACACTACAGCAACACTACGTATGCATACGTATTCACGGTTTAAGGTTATAGATGGTAACTTATTCATTATTTTAAACCTTCATCTGTCGGTAAAGCTGATTTGTACTACTTAGCCATTATTAATGTAGATATCCGTTCTCTACAACAGATACTAAAAAAACTACTATAAAGTTTTTAATTAAATTCTTGTTTTCGGTTTTTTTTTATTTTTATTTGTTTACGGTTACACCAAATCATTCAATTTAGATTTTAAATCGAGTATGATTAATATACAGTAAACTGTTTAATTTGTTATAATCTTGGTGTATATAATGTACAAAATAGTAACAATAATTTCACACTTTGACTAATAGCAATTTTTATAACATTTTTATGTTTGTGTCGAATCAAATATTTCATACTTTTAATATACTAATACTTTTAATCACAAGGAATTATTATATTCATTAAGCTTCACTGATTCATCTAGAAGAAGTGCAACCTCTTTTACTAGTATTCATTGTAGTATAGGAAAAGGCAATTTACTATTTATTTAAATACAAGTAAAATATCGATTTTTATATTTGATATCTATTACCTTAGCCCTACTATTAAGCACAAGTAGCTTTAGTGTTATTAGTCTCGTTTCTACTGTATATACTGTGTAAAGTATATATAAGTATATATATAATCTAAAATAATTTTGACGGAAGTACATTACGACATGTGATTGCTTGATAATCGTTTTTATGAATATTGCCGTTTTCTGTGGTTATACTTTCTATCTTGTGGTTACTAATGAACATGTGGATAGCACGCTTCTGATCACATAATTATGTAGATTGATCTATATTAATTATGAAATATTTTCGTGATGAAATAAATTTTAAGTTCCTCATTATATACTGTACTACCTCGGCGAAATTACTCGGCGAAATTACATCGTTAAAGAAAAGGTATTGTGCAACATAGCCTCGGAGTAGAAGACTCTGATAATAACAAGGGTTATGGACTTGCCTTGTTAACAATGTAGGCTTGAGTGTATAAATAAATAAATATTTTCTTTTGTTGCTTTAACGATACAATATATTTTCAATGTTTGATATAGGGTTTTTCTGACAACAATCTTTGTTGTACCGAATTCGACCTGACACGACCATAAAAACATTTGATTCTAAAAAGCTTTCAATATCATATCGGAAATGTGGGATGTTTAATGGTTTAAGGATGTTTGCTTTTTAGCGAACTTAAGTCATTACGTCATGTGAGACATAAACCGTTTTTTTATTACTTGTATAACATCGAATTCCAAACTTAGAAGTTAGTTATTACTTTTACAAAAAGCACGCCTACATGAGCAATTATTTTTATGTTATATTTTATAACATTTATTGTAGCTAAACAGTGATATGGATCATGTATCACCACATTGCGCTCGTCGCCCTGAGACATAAGATGTTGGGTATTGTTACACTATTACTTTCACTAACTACACCGACCTTCAAACCGGAGCATAATAATGCTTGCACACTGCTGTTTGGCGACAGAAATAGGCGCTGTGGTGGTACCCACCTAGATGGTGTCCGGGAAACAAACAGCTTCCACTCGTAGTACTACCACAGGGCTAATATACTTTTAGAGTTATTAAATAGATATTTTACAAATTTTAGATTAAAATAGTTCAGTACAGCTTCACTAACATATTTGCAAATATAAAGTATAAGGAGAAAGCGCAGATATATAATCGTGTATACAAGTTTTTGGAGTTACTATGTTCGCAAAGCACATAAAAAAGCTGCTGCCTTCTTCCAGGACCTATTCCAACTTAGTAACATTTTACGATACTCTACATTCATACGTACAATATTAGTATGGAAATCGATAATATTATACATACTTTGTTTTTTTTAAAAAATCATAGTAATATCTTTTAATGTTGTACAATTTTAATAGCTCACTGAGCTTGGCACATAATGTGTAAGCACTGTGATTGCGGACGCTGTAACAAGTATAATTCACACACTGCAATATTTACTTGCGAGAATGTTGCTTAGTTCGCTTAGAGGTGTAAGGGTTCGTGATAGTATTCTTGTTTCGGTCGTTGTGTTAGCAACCTGTGTTGTTCTAATCCTTTCCAATTTAAATTGTACTAACCTTTACCCCTCTACGTACATCTTTAGAATCAAATTTTAAGAGAGAAATATTTATTAATTATATTACTTATATGAGATAAACTCAAATTTGTCATGTTCAAGATGCAATTACGGATGTTTTTATATCCATAAAATAAATAACACTTAGGTCTCTGATTGTATCATGAAAGTAAAAGCTTTTAAATTCAATTTATTTAAAGTTTGCGTGATTCTAACATTCAAGTACCATTTTAAAGAAAGTTTCTTATTAATATTGCTGCCTGTTCCTTCCGGGTAATTTACGAAACAGCTGAATTGATTTTGATAATTTCTTACCCGAAGATAGTTGCTAAAGAATAAAGGTTTCTTAATTGCCTTTACTTTTAATTTTGATGAGCAAGTTTTTGTTTAGTTTTTGATAGATTTACTACAAAGTGTTTTTGTTCCAACATTTAACAAATTAATTATGATATGTATAAAAATATATGTCTCCAGTACAATGTCTGCCAGATTTAAGCAGTTTTATTATTTATAATTTAAAAGTAAACATGTAAATGTTTAAAGCGTTTAAAACATAATGTAAAATAGTTAAATATAGTTAGTATTGACATTATAAGCTCGAAACATTACGAACCAATCGGACTTGTTTTGTAATTGCTTTTTAAAGTATTTGATCTACTTTAGTGTAAGTAGGTTAGTATGTTCATAATGTTACCACTATTACTATAATATGTAAGTGGAGCTTTCAAATTAAATTGTTGTAAAGAAATGAAGTAAACGTTTTATTACTTATCGATAAATGCATGCATATGCAATGGCCGTCTGACATAAAATCAATATACCTATTAAACTTCACTGCAAACGATATTACAAATGTTTTTTTCAACACAGTCAAAATTATTGAAATATCAATCACGATTCTGTATTTATAAAAATCTTATGCTATTTTGCACTTATCCTCTGCATCTAATGCAATCTTCATACCCAGAATAAAAGATAGAATTAAATATGTCGTGGGAACAAAGTAGAATACTTTGTGTTAGAACTATTATACAAAGAAATATTTTTTTCTGAAATTGTGTACTTTGTTACTTTTGATGGTATTTGAATCCAAATTGAATCCACAGCCCGGCGCTTAACCGTTTTCTGTTATTTCTTATTACCAAATCACCACTTTACTACCAAACTATGTGGTATAGTTTGGATAGTAATTGTTATTACAGATTATTAATAGCATCTACTGATTATAAACGTTCAGACTACATCCGTAAAAAAGTGATATGAATGAGTTGTTTCCTTTTGTTCGGTTGTGTCAAAAAAAATTTTTTTTGGTAAATAGTTATGACCGTAAGCGTTTGCGCTTGAATTGCCACGGTCACCACTTTTACTGTCCACACAGATAACAAGTAATGTCAACCATTAGCTTGCGCAGTTAGTGAGCAAATATTGGCTAATTTACAAGAAGTTTTTTCAAGTACATTGGTATTTTCAATACAAGTTTCAATTTAAAACGCTCAGCTTACACTCGACGTAGTAGCGAACAATTTGCAAAATGACTTGGGCAATTATTTAAAATGTTGCAAGTCGAAAATATAATACTAAATAACCAATTTATAATAAGTAATTTTTTATTAGAATAGTTTATAATTTCGCTCTGTGAAATATATAACGGTTTCATAATATTGAAAACTTTAACTGATCTGTTACAGCTGAAATTAACTTATACTAGAAGCGGCAATGTATGAATAGAACATTTAACTTTAAAACAAAGCAAGACATCAATATGGCAACATAATAAATCTTGCTGCAGTGACAATTTTTATAATAATTGTTAACGATGCCTTCTGAAATTGACCAAGGGGTCAAGATGAATAATAAATCGATTACATTAAACGATTATATACAAAATATTATATAACGTGTGAGTTATACTGCCATGGGACATAATTCATCCGTGTAACGTTGCCATATAGGTGACTTGGAGAATTTTTTACAACCTGAGCTTATTCCTGTTTTAAATTACTGGTAACTTTCTCTCGGGCCTTTTTCGATGTAATACGTAACGTTTGAGCAATGTATCGGAATTAACGACACTTATAAATTTATATGTGATATTTATAAGCGCGATTTCCTTAGGGGTTTAATGTCTGTCCGGTGAGATGATCAAGAATATATTAATATTAAAATAAAGCCTTACGATATGTACTTATTAATACTTGAAGGTAACTGTTAATTTTAAAAACTTATCGTCCGTATTAAAAATAAAATCAAAGGATGGTACATGATGGTACAAAAATTGGTATAACGATATAACAAAGCATTTTATTAAGCTCGTTGCTTCAAGACATTACATGATTCGTTATATTAGTAATTTCATTAGTAAAGTGCTGGTCAAACCAGAGTATAGTAATGTTTACTGACTACTATATAGAAGTAGAAACAGCAGTGGAATCTACCATAAATAAAAGTTTAGATATTAACTATGGACCGTAAATACGTAAAAGATAAATATGAAATTTCAGGTTTATTGTTTATAATTTGTTCATAAATAATTACTGTGTCCCGATTTGAAGGCCGCTGTAGCTAGCGTAATTACTGGGGTAACGAGATTCAACATCTTATGTCTTAGGCTACGAGCGCAATGAAGTACAGTATTTATCATCCTGAATAACACCACGTTGTTATAGGCGATGGTATTATTTACCATTACGGAAAGTTACGCTTGTGTCGTTGCTTAATTGTATAAAAAACAAAAGTAAACATGAAAATACGACTAACTAGCTTTGATTATTCTAAAATTTCATCTAAGTATACGAATTAGCCAAGTTCTTATGAAATATTATTGCAGTTCATTATTGGCTGTTGATATTCAAGTTTTTGTACACACAGTAACTTCGGCTGTAATTATATAAAATGAAAGGTGTTTGTAATGACTTCTGAATACTTTTTTTTTCAAACTTATCTAACGTTTGTAATAGTCAATACGGTAAGGTACGTATATATTATTTGCTAAAGTTTTCACAATCCTTAAGTATCATTCAATTGGGATCATTCGTGTTGTTACGGGCCGCGGGCGTTTTCAACAAAATACATTTCGAAATTTTCTTGCAACGTATAAGTACCAGCCTACTGCATTGTGATCATATGTCGTAACGTATTCGAAGGCATCCTTACAATACACGCGAAATTAATCCCTAACACAAATAACAATGCCCCGGGTAACCTCTCAATGGCGCTGATAAATCCTTCGTCATGACATTTGAAAATGTCGAAATTAAAGGAGTGCTACGAATACAACATTAACTGCAAAAATATCAATAATTTCTATATCGTTCATGGATATGTTTTAGCTGTAGAATCGATATGATTATTAAAAAATTGAAAATAATTTTTTTTTCAAGTTTACGTTCTCCCAATGTCTTAATTGTTTCGTTTTACCATCACAGTAACCTTTAGGTAACAACGAATGAGATCACGATATGTATATAAAAATATTTTAATATCTCATTAGTTGTTACTTAATAAACTTAAAGCATTCAGAAAAGGCTTCAGCACCATAGACCACGTACATACGCTGCGGCAATTCATACAGAAGACGGAGGAATACAAGTTGCCTCTACGCTTAGAGTTTGTGGACTATGAAAAAGCCTCTGATTCGGTCGAGACTTGGGCAGTGCTTTAATCACTCCAGAGGTGCCAAATAGATTATTGATTCATCTAAGTATTGCAATCTTTGTATTAAAACGCTACCATGATAGTCCGTCTCCAGGACCATTTCACGAAACCCATCCAGCTGCGTCGAGGTGTCAGACAAGGAGACGTCCTATCGCCGAAACTGTTTACAGCTGCGCTGGAAGACGTGTTCAAGCTTTTGGACTGGGAAGGACTTAGCATCAACACATACGGCGAGTACAAGACTCACCTTCGATTCGCCGATGGTATCGTAGTCATGGCTGGCTACTTTAAAGCATCTGAACATGTGGGCTTTAATATCAATATGGAGAAAATAAAAATTATGTCTAATGTCTATATTGTACCCACGCCAGGTATGATTGCAGGATCTACACTGGAAGTTGTTGACGAATATATTTACCTGGGACAAATAGTTCAGCTTGGTAAGTTTGACTTCCAGAAAGAGGTCAATCGACGACTCCAACTCGGTTGGGCAGTGTTCGGGAGACAACGCAGCATATTCTCGTCCCAACTACCGCAGTGTCTAAAGACAAAGGTCTTTAATTCGTGAGTGTTACCAGTGATGACTTATGGCACCAAGACGTGGCCGTTTACCGTAGGCCTTGGGAAAAGGCTTCAAGTCGCACAGAGAGCAATGGAAAGAGTTATGCTCGGGGTTTCCTTGCGTGATCGAATCAGAAATGAGGAGGTCCGCAGGAGAACTAAAGTCACCGACATAGTCCAAGTGATTGCTAGCCTTAAACAGCAATCGGTAGGACATATCGCTCGAAGGACTGACAGCCGATGGGGCACCAAGGTCCTCGAATGGCGACCGCGTACCGGAAGACGGAGTGTTGACAGGCGCCACACCAGGTAGTCCGACGATCTGGCGAAGGTTGCGGGAAGCAGCTGGATGCGAATAGCGCAGGATCGAGCGATGTGGGGATCTTTGTGGGAGCCCTATATTCAGCAGTGAACGTCTGTCGGCTGATAATAATGAAACTTATAAGTATGTATACGATAATATGTTGATAGAGTTTCAATTATCTAGTACTTCCATTACAATCTGTTTGATGGTGTCATTAGAATTCGATTTTTTCTTAATAACACATTTAATTTTGAAATAAAATTACTGGGGTAATAAGACTTAACATCCTAGATTTTAAGACGACAAGCGCATTGTGCTGCTGTGTATACCATCCCAACTAGCGCCACGTTGTTATGGGCGGGCGTATCAATTACCTTCAGGTGAACGTTCCGCTCATCGATTTAATAAAAAAATTATTTTAAAATACAACTATATGATGTTATTTATGTAATTATATCGATGTACACGATGATACAATGATGTCGAAACAATGTTTTTTGCAATATTACAATAATAGTTGGAATATTGTAAGAAAATCGTGGAGGTATTCCAGATTAATGTACAGGAAAAATAATTAAGAAGATGTTCGATAATAAACGTGTATTACATAAATCATGCAAACCAGGAACATTTGAAATTAAATATACGTACAGGAACTTTCAATTTCATCCACTTTCACTGTACCGACTTGCCCGCTGGCCACTGACCTCCCCGCGAGGAGCCCTTAGAGCAGGTATGCAAAAATGTTAAGTGGTATAAAATTTTCGATTAAAATTCCATTTATGGCTCGATACCTTAACTTCCTTGTACTTCATTTAAATACGGCGATTTGGGAATAATTAAAAGCTTTATTTATGACCTTTAAAAACGATGAGAAAGTACAACATAAAGAACGTCATAAGCTTCTTTTTACGTACAGTAGTTCCTTTTTCGCTTTGAGAAGATTAAATTTAGTCAACGAAGGGACTACTGGAGGAAGACACTCACATGATGGTTAGTAATACTTCATGACAATGTGTCAACATGATATACACTCCATTATATTGTATATATTGAGTATTTTAAAACCTGAACTGATGACGATGATGAATAACTGATAAATTCTTTTAACGTTTATATTATTTATCGGTTCAGAAATATCAATTTCTCATCACGTTTTTTTAAGATAAAAATCATTCTATTAACCGTTTGTTATGAAAGGACCGGTTTATAAAGAAATAAACAAAATTTTGTTGATTTAATGGAAATCATATATGATTATATATATTGTATATTCATCGCCTTTGTGATGTGGTTCCGTAACATAACGTAATATATTAAATATCGTATACTTTATAAATGATCTATGTTTTAAGATATGATTTTTCTGATGTAATGTGATGATTCCTTCGGATCTACAGAAGTATCAAAGAATAAATGATATGAACGAGTCGTGGTAAAATCACACCACTTGCATAAACTTTATAAAATATTTTTATTATATTACACACAAATTGATTTTTATTAAATTATGTTTATTTTATTAAAAAAAAAATTAAAAATTTATATACTTACGGAATCCTCAAATCAAGTATATTATTCAAAAACCAGGTGTGGTTACTTATGGCGACTATTAATCTAATTCTTTTTGATATATTATAAATATTGCTGTGTTTTAAGTTTATCCGTGGTACATTGACCTCCCACAGCATAAAAATAAACTTAAACAGTACACAATATTTACAACTTAGTAAAATGACATCGTAACGAAAAGTAACGTTTAATGGACACACTTTTACTCATTTCGATTTTATGTTTGATCACATAACGTTATATAATTTAAATAAGTTAAAGTTATCATTTTTTTTCTACAATTATTTAGATGCATATATTATATATAGTTATATAATTACTACTATATATTGCATGTATTGATTTTTTGTAGACTATTTTATTTGTTTTCAATTATAGTCCAGAGACAGGTTTCCAAATTTGGCACGATTCTACGAGTAGAGAAATTATTCAAGAAAGATAAGATAAAGGTGAGGATACTAAAAATTTTCGATGAATTTAATGGACTGTGGTTTTCCTTAAAGTTTCCAAGTGTTTTGCTCGGCTACCTGCTTTGTTGACCTAAATATAAGAAGGTGTATTTGTATGTATGGGATCATGAAACTCCAACGTTGTGTTTGTTTTTATGGAGAAGGTATATACATTTACATTCACCCCTTCGCCGTGTTAGAGCCACGCTTAAGTTAATTTCAACATAGTTTCCGAATTACCATCAATATATTTTCGGGCTAATACATGAGCCTTCAAGAAAAGAGCGTATTACTCTCTTGAAGGTCGAACACGCAGCCGCGATCCTGATATTGCGATTGCCCGTCGGGGCGTCAGTGATCACTTTCTACCAGGTGAACTGTTCGCTTGTTTGCCTTCTTCTTCTTCATATATCTTATAAAAAGTCATCACGAAAATTGTTATTAGCGTACGTTATATTCATACATAAAATAAATTAATACTTTGTTAAGTGACCTAAGGCCGTGAGTCGCAAAGACCGAAGGACCTTGGCTCCCACATGTTGAACCCGAAATCTATCAATGCTGTTCTTCTTCACATTAAGACGCTTAAGACATTCTTTTAAAATAAATCTGCCAACATCGTGTCAGTCACGCAATGAGTTATGCTGGTAGATTTACAATATGTGAGCAGACGGTTCCAAATAAACTTTGCAGACATCGAAATTCCACAAGTGGCTTCAGAATCGAACTTAGCACTTCCGCATTACCAGACATGGTTTTAACCACTACAATTCAGAGGCTGTTAACCTATAATTGAATAACACAACATCATTTAAATGACAATAATCTTTTCAGCCTTTCATTAATCTTAGTCTTTTATTCAAGTTGTTCAAGTCATCGCTCTTTAGTGCTTAATGTATCATCAGACATTCTAAAATTAAGTAGAATGTAAAAATTATCTATTAATATTAATGGCATTATTGTAAATTTATATTGTTATGTATGTATTAATGAATAAATAAGAAAGCGTTTCGGATTCTTAGTAAATTGTAATGATTATGATTTGGAAAATCTTGTATAGTAAATTTAAAGCATATTTTTATACCCGGAAAGTAATTGTATGTTTTGTAGCTATAATGATGAGTTGTATAACAAAAATATCAATTGTATTGGTAGAGGCAATAATAAGTATGGTGTAAGTAGTATTCTGAAGTGTCGACAATTTGGAACGTTGAAATAGCAAAGATATTTTTGAAAATTTGGCCCATAGATTACATAGCAAGCGATATGAAATTATCTTATTGTGGAAGTCAAAAGGAAGTATTAATAATTACGGTATTGAAAATTTAACGAAATGTTTGGAGCAATATTAGCCAGTTTCGATAAACCAAAGCGTGACATATCACTTCAGTATAGATGTTATCGAACGGTTTAATTTACAAATAAATCACCTGCGCTGTGGCTCTGTAATAATTTCAAACGAGAGTTATGTAATTTAAAACAAAGCTATTAATGATATAATAAAATATTTCATAAATAATGTTATCGAATTCGCCTATACATAATATTTCCTCTTCCCAAAATACATGCAATTTGTCGTAACTAATCCAAGCCAATACAAACTTTAAGATTTTAAAAAATTGTTATTTTTATGTCCAAAAGTACTTTTCCAAAATTCCTGATTATATATCACAGATTCCCCCGTATAGCAGACGTTAAAACCTATAACATAAAATGTTATCATAACTTTTATCTCATGTTGTCAACGAATTAAATTAAAAAAATAATAATAATAAAATTACCCTAAGAGCTTCCTCGATTTGTTGGTAAAGGACTTAAACTGAACTGTTGGAGGTGAGGAACCGCTGAATGTGTTATTAAGTTTATCATTACGAGGTACTTTTCTCAAGGTCTACCCACTCATAAATATGTTCTTGCAGTTTACGAGGGAGTAAGTAAAAAATATAGGTTAAACATAATTTCAGTTTATAATAATACAAACATCATCGATAGTATTCTGAAGAATGAAACATAAGTCTTAATCTTCGCGAACCTAGAGACAAAGAGTTATGTTAAATAAATAGAGGTATTTAATAAAAAGAATAAATTTAAGTAACTTGTGATAGTTCAGCACTGTCATTATGGTGATAGAATTTCTATTGAATTAGGAAATAAACAAATAAATACAATTGGAACCTTCATCATTTGTTCATAAGGATACAAAGTTATTTTCACTTTTATAAAACATCAAAGGTTAGTGACACATAAATGTGAGTTTGAAGTTGCTAAATCCAGAAGTTGCAAAAAATAAAGACGTAAAATTGAGTTGCTCTGCCTTATTTTTATCATCCGTACATCGAGATGTTTTCTTTGATAAAAAAAAAAGTGTAAACGCCGCAGTACATTGTCAATATTGGCGTGTCCGAGGATTCGATACTCGACGTCTCAGGGGTAACGAACCAGAGAGAGTGCATTCCCCAGGTAGATCAAATTTACACTTCGCGCAAAGTTTCCTTTGAATAAATTGAAAGTCCTTTAAGACATTATAAATCCCACAGAAGTCGTTTATAACAAATTATAATTTATTTCTGTTAAACTTATTTAATGTTGTATCATATAGATCCAGAATTTGTTATATTTAAGTCTCAAATAACTTTCTGTTTTTATTTCAGGATGTCACTCAACAAAATGTTTTAAATTTCCATAGTAATAGCTTTATTTATAAATATAATAAATAGATATAGAAAAATATTTGAATATATTAAATTCATATTCACTAAAAATAAGGTGAAATATAATACATACAGATTAAAAAAGTGTTGGGCTAATTTTCGTGTTTATAAATTAACACCGGGTAATCGTGACTTCTTTGACACACTACTGGTACTGCTTAATGACGGATTTGAAAAGGTCAATAAACATTTTTGGTGCAGCGCCGACCTTCCTGTGGCTTAATCACTACGAAGAATTATTTTATATTTTAGAATTTATAAATTTTTTTAACAAATAAATTTCTACACATTTTATTGACAGCAATGTATTTGTAAAAAAGCAATCTATTGCAGCTCCAGATATATTGGATAAAAGTATAATTTTCCGGACATCTACTAAGAGGATCAATTTGTGAGCTCCCAAGGTTGATCTTGCGGGTAATGTCCGGTAAACGTTTTTCTCGTAGCCATCAAAAGATCTACGATGATACCAAGGAGTGAACGGAATGTAAATACTATCATTTGAAGAACATCTGGAAACAGATAAGTTCCTCAATCTGACCGCTAGACTTCAGTTTAAAGAAGGAGAAGATATAGGCTCAATGTAAATGGGGAACAGCTATAACCTTTGATGTATTTATAAACGTTTTTGATAGTGTTATAAGTAAGCGTTCACGGATCTCAAAGCTTAAAATTTTTTGTGTGAATTCTGAAGTTAATTATAGTAATATAACAATAGAAATATTTGTTAGTTACAGGGACGTTTATTAAGTACAAAAAAAAAAGTCTCTGACCCGTAAATTGTGTCGTGTGAATTGTGCAATCAGTACTCTTCGGAAGTGAACGTTTCCGACCCGCAATGACAATTTAAACAATGGCGTTGAAAACATTCAGTACTGAGCATTACGCATTAAGATACTCGCTCAGTTTCCATTGTTTGCTTTTAGAGGCTGAAGCAATTATACAATTTAAGTACTACTTAATAATGGAAACTTTGAAGAAAACTAAAGTTCAAGTACTAAAGTATAATTTTTGCTCTTTAAATATAGACTTGAACAGATTTTGGGAAGACGTATTGTTTAAGTCATTGTCGACTGTCTATCAATAAAGATTGCAAGGAATCGTTGGACACTGATCGCATCGATCACATTAAAAATCGATTTTTAAGCCTAAGTTCAATGGAAATCGATAAGTTGTAATAATGGTAGTGATGATGAGATTTTATGTTTTTTTAGATCGGTCAGAAAGATACATCGTTTAAATTGTACGGTGTGTTATTTAACATTATGTCTAGACGATTACAGTCCACAGCTGGGATAAACCCATTTCAAGTTCACTCTACTGGACAGTACCGATTTAAGGACACTCTTATTGATCTATCACCAGTAGCTGGCTTAACAGTCGCTCCACCTGGTCTGTGGACGATCTAAACAAGGTTGCCATCAGCATCTACATAATTGTTTCGTGATGGTGAAAACAATGATGGTGAAAGCGGATTGATTATAACGGCTGTTTAGGTCGATGACCTGGATGCTTGTTACAACATTAATTTTGATATATTTGTTTACAATCCTAACGCCTATTGCGATTTTCTATTAAAATTTAATGATCATTATTATCAATCACATGACGCTCACTGCTGCTAAAATGGTCGTTTGTTGTATATAATCATCACTTATTAAAACGGAAGAGATTTGGTAATATTTTTCTATTAAAATTGGCAATTCTTTTCACGGCTTCTGTTGTGATGTTCCGCTCTGGAGTGTTACAAAACATTTGTGTAGATTAATTTTTTTTTTCTTGCAATTCGCCAGAGCATAAAGTCTCCGTTGCTCACAGTAGGTCATTGTCACAAGAACCATGCAGAAAAATCGGTATGCAATGAAACTATCCGTAAAAGAACTTTTGCTTTGGCAACTCGAACTGTGAACCGGGTTGCATAATTCTCTTTTCTATTTGTTGCGCGAATTTGACTTCTTGTGACCGTTTTGTATTATTAATGTCTTAATTTTTTAATAGTATGATAATTTTGTAATATCTAAACACATGGAAGGCGGGTTTAGTTGCATAATGCAATACTTTATCGATTGAATGATATAATTTTCATTGAATGTAATTATTAAAAATATTCAGAACAAACTTAAAATTAAACTTTTATATTAATTTGATATAATTCAATTTTTACCTTTAACATTGAAAGCTCTCCTGTGGTGTCCGAACGGGGTAGATAAAGCGACTGATAAACTAAATAGTAGTACGGCAATCCGTGCACTGATATTCATTTTGTATGTCTGTATGTAGTTATATATATAAATATATTATATGTTTCAATTTACCGCGGCCGTTTAAGACGCAACTATTTCCCGCGTGCGTTCGGTAGCATTTGAGCCAAACAAACGTCCGTTGCCGTCGGTGCGTTGTCAACAACTGAATGTTTGCGGTCAACTTTCTATCAGCTGGTCTTTTTGGTGAGCGCCGGTGCAACGTCGGTTGCACCCGCATACTTGTTACACTACATCTTTATCCCGATTTTTTTTTATCGCATGCGTCGAGACAAGCGAACCGTTAATCTAATGGCTTACAACTTGTAAAGCCTGTCCATAACAATACTGTGTTAGGACGATATACACTGCTCCACATTACGCTCGTCTCTTTGAGACATATGTTAAATATCATTATCCTAGTCATTTAATAAGCTACAACAGTAATGTGTCCATATTACTGTTTGGCAAAAATAGGAGCTGCGGTGATACCTACCCAGATGGTCTCCAGCAGCAGAGATTTGGCACCAGTAAATAATCATTGAAAACATGTTCTCGTATATATTCTATTATCTGTTCCTATTATTCATTTGTTAAGTCCTAGAGTTCGTAACTCCTTAGTGACAGTTGTTGGGGTAATAACGTATAATTTTTAGTTTAGTTAAACTACTTACTTTAATCTATTATTATATTTTATTCTATAATCATATTATTGTGGTTATGTACTATATTATTGACAATAGTTAAAGTACCAATAACCTTTTATACGTTAAACAGAGCGTGTTGAAAATAGCAGAAAGAAACGCTATTAACCTGATTTCATGGATAAGTGCCCAATGAATATTTTTTTGTTTAGAAATAGGCATAAAACGTGTATTAGCATAATTTTTATGTTTAATTATTTTAAGAATATTGCTAATTATTCATTATTTTTGGTTTTAAAAATTAATTCAGTATAATTATTGTATGAACATACACTTTAGCACATAGAGCTTGTACGTGTATTTTTCTTTATATTTAATTGCTAATTTAAACCTTGTAAAGACTATATTAATTCATTTGAATAAGAGTACAAGATATATACATTTTAGCTTCAATAAATATAAATCACCTTTCTCCATAAATTTCCATAATATTAGCATAATTGGGAAATTCTGTGTATACTTCTAACGATTATGTACTGTGACTTCTTATTAAATTTTTTTGTATATTTTAGTAAATGTAATAGAATGTAATTGAGTGTAGACCTAATAAATAAAGAAATAATATTACTCATAATATACTTGAATTTATTTCTATACTTTCTATAATGAACAGCGTTCTTTTATCATATTTTTAATTTAAAATTACAAAAATTAGTACATTTACTAGGCGCGATATTTTAAAGAGACCAGTTTCTCAAAGGTCTATTCAGTATTATTGAGTTGGATTAACTTAATGACATTTCCGTGTTTAATGTAGTTAAAGACGTAGTTTCTAGTTTAACTTTGCGCACGCTTTATTCGTTACTAATAGCAGGTTCATTGTCGCATTTCCCAATGTTCGTGTGCTATATTGCTCTATGAAACTAATGTAAGCACGCTTTGGGCCTTGACATCAAACTTTTCCACTTTTCACCGTTTATTAATGGGAATGTTAACACATAGCTTATTGCTATAATTGATAAGATTATGAAATAAATAATGCGAGTTTTTTATTCTTCTTCTTCTTAAAGTGCCACTCCAACTAGTGAAGGTTGGCGATCAGCGCGGTGCAATCTTTTCTATCTCTGGTTTTGGGGAATAATTCGCGCGTCCTAGATTTTTTATTATATATAGTTAATTTGGGTACTATTTCAATATCACATCAAATTCGCGTAATATATTTGTTTAATATGTTTGAATGAAAGTTGCTTCTATTAAAATTGTAATATCTTGTGTACTTGCACTAAATTCGCTTTAGACTGGATGTTAGGCTTGCAACACTAAGTTTTTGTCGACGGAAGCCGCACACGAAACGTGTGGTCCGCGAAGGTCGGAGGTTTATCGGCATTTATACTGTTTAAAACATCAGTGTATACATTTTAATAACATAGAAATTCGTTGTAAACATTAAAAGTAAGAGACGTAATAAATTTGCCAATGCTCTACATATGCGTTTTTAGCTAACAGCCTTTACGCATGTAACGTACTGTAGGTTATGTTTGTATTCTTCAAATTACGGTCACCATTATCTTCATCTTTTTAGCTTATTTATATCTCCCGAACATAGACCTCACGTCTCAATTTTCAACATGACCGGTTCAATGCCACCTGCATCCAATAATTATCGACGATACAATAAAAAAAATTTAAGATAATTTGACCAAATTATAATTTATTGTTGGCCTAAATGTGGTTAGTTGAAGTATGTTTTGCGAAATATTCTTGAACTAACTTACCATGAATAAATATTTTCAGCAGTGCTTCTGCCTTATCGCCTTATTTACATAGTATGTTTTATTTCCATTTCACACGATTTATAGCAATAGTTTGTTGAGTATACTAATTCTAAAATCATAAATATCCGACTTTTAATGTACTTTAAGGTAGGTTTTAATTTATTTGTTATTATGTTTCCTGATATCACTTAAAACAAGTAATAAGTAAATAAGTTTTAACTGTATGACATTTGTTGCTTTTTTTATACCGGTCCGCGGGAAAATGGGTAAATATATAAGACGGGACATATTGTGTGATATATTCAATGCTGTACTATTAAATAAGAGGTTACCATTAATATTTTGTTTATAATATTTTTAAATACCGATAGGGGTAATAAAATTCGTTTGAATAAACAGTCAATTTTTGTTATAACAATGTTTGTGTAGAATAAAATTGTTCGTAAAGTAAGAAAAACCTATTTTTATTACGACATGTCGATCTTGATACTTCAAAACTTAGTAATTTCTTAATCGTAGGAGATTTTACATTGTTATAAGGATGTCTTGAAATTTTGCATTTAGCAAATAGCTTTGTTCAAGACTACGTCGCCATCTATAGAGTTTCATAAAATGTTATGTTATGTTTTTTGAAACTATAAGATAGTTAACAATCTTGTAGTTTCAAAAAAACTTTATAGATGGCAATTTAAGAAACCATATTTAAGTCTGTACTTTTAAGTTAAATGTTAACTATATATTTTAATCTACAGTTTTAAGTTTTTGGGAACATCAATTTAAATTATTTTCGATATCAAAGAATTTATGTTTGTCTTCTACAGAACGTTTTAATAATTACTAACAGCGCCCTCTATTATTATATAGCAATTAAAGTAGATGTTGAATTGTCCGTATTCATTTTGAAATATGTAACCAATACTAGATGGCGTTATTCTTAAAGTTTTACAAAATATTTTGTGCCTATAATTAATAATAAAGATTAATATTCGTTTAATTTACTTGAGAGCAAGCTAAGTGGATGATAGTAATTCCTCTAAAGCCCATTTTATATTAACAAAATTGATCATTTCTTTACCCTAACACCATCATGTATAATAATATTAAAAATAAGTCAGTGTATTTAAAAGCTCGTCGATAAATGTTTACACAAGTTAAAGTTGTGGTATATTTTTATGCGATAATACTTGTTAATAGAAAATATACATATTTTAATTTTTTGCTAGCCTAGCCTAATTTACATCAGCATATTTAGTATATACATTTCCAGAAACATTTCGAGTAGGAAACCGGCCAACTTTTTATTTTATGAATTTATCTTAACTAAAGTTAATTAACTTCGTCAGAACAGATAACTGCTCTAGTGTGTTATTATATAAATGAGGCTGTTGACTTGTCTATATTTTAATTAATGGTAGATTTCTCATGCTGTAGACTAGAGAGTCTTATGGAACCGGAGCATTACGTACCGTCGTAGGAATACCAGTACTAGCTTTTTTGTACCATCAAGCAGAAGTATGCAAAACTACTATATTCAGTTCTGAAGAGAAAATACTAGTGCAATAAGTAAAAACTAGACATGTTCATAACACTCTTTGCATTGTAAACAGCCTCAAGGCTTTTTACAATACAAAAAAGTAGTTAACCATTAAGTGATAAATAGGTTATCTCTTTCTAACATGTGAGTATTGTATGAGCTTAATTTTCAGTTGTCCTTATTGTGAAAAAAATTTCAATTATTCTATATAGGATTCATTTTTCTTGATCTTTTAAAATATTTTAGCACTTATATGTAGACAGGTAAAACACCGCAAAGCTTTAATTGAGACGGATTTGCAAAATGTTGTTAATTAGCCAGATGAGTAGGGTCTAGCTAATTTTACTATAATCCAAACTGTACTACTAAATTTGGCTTTTGAATCGAATCGAGGAACTCGGTCTCAAGAGATTTTGCCCTTGTGTCACGCAGAGAGTTTATTCATTTGAGAGGTAAAAAAATAACAAAATATAGATTTCTTTAGAAATTTATTATCATGTCAAATCTTAGTCACATTATATATTGCTCGCATTGATAAATTTCACATATAAAACGTTAACACAATATTGTCGGTGAAGTTCTCATGGCATCAGTACATCCATTCACAACTAGCGGGATTCCATACAAATATACTTACAATAATATTACATTTAGACATAAATAAGCAGCTTAGTTCATATAAATATATGCTAAAAGTCTTTCTTGGCTAAATTGGCATAACTCGCCTACTAGTAATACTTAATGAGATTAAAAAGATTTGTTAAAGTTCCCCATAAAACAAGAACCGAATAGTTACAGGAATCGCAATAGTCGTTATATAATTTACATGTTATTTATTAAAAAAAAAATTCTCACAGAAAAGATAGAAAGCGTGTGAGTAAAAAAGAACAGGGTAGATAAATAAAGAGGAACTTAAGACAACACTAATCAACTAGTACAATCAATAAATTAACAATTAATATCTACACAATACTAAATATCACAGAGAAAGTACCCATAGCTTATCAACGAAATACGTTTCACTCAAGCAATCGAATTACTTACGTCCCAAAGAGAGCGTATGACTTAACTTAGAATAAATAAGTACACAAGTCAAGTTTTGTACAATTTAGAAAGGGCAAGGGGGTTCAAGGCTCAACTCATGATGAGTAGATTTGTTTTGTTTCTGGGTCTTCTGCTGTTTTTCTTCTCTTGAAGTTTTTCTTCATACGCTGCACATCTCTTGTTGACCTTTTTGCTTCTCGGACACCTCAGCTCGTAGTACCAATTGTTAAGCAAGTTCCCGTAGCCTCTGAACGCAATGTAGTCGTTCTTCAAACATTGCGTCGCGTCCATTTTCATTTGGAAATTGTCTAATTTCATCCTGCTCCTGTCGAACGATGGGTTCGGCATGTTCACCGCCGTCATACTCTCAGTGATCTCAGCAATTGAACTGTACAGCCTGTTTAGCGTGTTGGTGATTAGTTTCTGACGCACGTCCTTGTAGCTATTGAACGGGTCGTCGGTGAAGTCTAACTCGGCATCGCGCAGCAGTTGAAATATCACTTCGTATTCCTTGAGTGATTTGAACATCTTCGGCGTTTGGTATGCGAACTGTAACAAAGGAGAGTTTATATTAGATTTACTATCGAAATATAGCTAATTTAATTGCAAGTTGTAACGTTAGAGGTAGAGCTTTATCGGCCATGAACTTAATGTGACTTTGTGCATATTCAATAAGTACGCGTGAATTAATATTGTCTTTATATTGTGTATAGTTTACGCGGCGGCTGATTCGTGTCGAGGCTGTATAATCCATAAGTATTTGTTACCGGTATTAAATATTGAAGCGATGTTATTGTGAGCTGATGAACACAAATGTCGGTCCATCGGCTCATGCGTTAATTTTACACATTGTCTCTAATAGAAATAGGTAACTTTTACGATCTATGAAAAACGAACTCCTAGTTGTTTAAAACCATCAAGTAGGCAGAAGTTTCAAGTGTGGAGCCTATCTCGCGTTATGAGAGACGACTTTCATAGAATATCATGGTAGCGAAAAAGTATGAAGATGTGAAACTGATCTGCTAGAATATGTTCGCCTATCCATAGACAACGGTTTGATCTATAGACTAACAAGGAAGAACTTCTACAAATTACTAAATGTCAATTAAAATGTAAACTGCCTTTGTAATGCAGTCTGGTTCGATTCCGATGCCAAATATTTTAAAGTTTAATTGATGATGTTGTTTTTTTTTTTAACCTACCTATCTGTGATACTAATATTGAAAGTCTGCCGCAATAACAGCATTGCTGTATTTCATCTGTTAACATATGCGAGCGGGAGCATTCACGACGAGCATACTTCAACTACGGCCTCATTGTCTCATAACACCGTGTGAAATTGAGGTTAGGTTTGCAGATAAAATGATTAACTATAGTTTATGTATTGAGTTCACTGCACGCGAAGATTGTTTGATGATCTCTACCATCACGTACAGTGCTTTGTTTTATATTTTTATTTTGCACCTGCTGCAGTTTTAGTGGCCACTTAAGGTAGTGCCGCGTGATTGCGGCTCCATATAATATAAGGAGAGAAGCTTTGTTCGAGCCGCTTCGCGGTTCGATTACAGGGTATACGGCTTAATTCTGTAGTTTTAAGCTGTTATATATTCATCGCACCAATTCGTAGCCTTTTAAGTATAACTAAATCATTACTCATTGTTTTAACCTAACTATATAACCGAAGAGGAACAGCATCAAGTTAAAACTATCTCATCTTATTTCACTCACATTACGGAGATTGTTATATCAAAGAAATAAGTTCGTTTTATAGTAATTTCGTCTATTTTATGTTTATATTATAATAAATTAACGATAGCTTTAAAAGATACGCAATTTGGTTTTTAGAAAAATAAGGATTCCAGTGGTTTACCTCGATTCCCTTTGAAGATGGACGTTGCAATATTTACACTGATAGTTTACCACCTTTTATAAACTAATATTGATTTTAACGAGTTGAATTAGTGTCATGTTATTTATTTCTATTGTTTATTATAATTATCCACCGACATTTAACACTTTGCTTGTCATAGCATCAATAAAACACTGTTTTATTTTTCTCGTACGTCAATGTAAGTAAAGTTTGCATACAGTATATTATTTGCACCGTAAATATTAAATATATGATCCACGATACATATATTAACACTGATGTTATTATAAAGTATATAATATAACAAACTTAATAATAGCTCAATAGTCCTAAAGGATAAAGTGTTATATCTATTGAAATTAATCGTAACAGACTCTTTTCCATATCTTCGTATGCTAGGAGAACTGCGATTTAATTTTTATCAATAAACAGTAATGTGAATACTTTACTATGTAACTGAGGCAATTAGGTCTACCATCAATTATCTAAAAACTACAAGCGATACTGATATAAACTTAGCATTATAAATCTAGTTTCTATTCTTTGTTGTCTAGTTGCTATCTAAGGTGTTAAATATACCACTTGCAGTTAGGTTAAGGTCTCTTTTATAAATTTGTTTAATATGACAAAACAAAAAAATTGTTTCTTACGTATCATCTATGGGTTCATATGATAGTAATGTAACCAATAATAGCAATAATTTTGCCGATATCAAAGTATAAGACATCATCGGCTAGTTAGTTATCTGGCGGTATGCAATATCAGTCTTTATTTCGAAGCAGTTAAAGTTAACAATGTAATGTAGAGTGAGGCTGTATAGATAAATTAATTATCGGTCCTACGACAATACGTCTGCCCGTAAGCACGACCAGCTCAGTTCTTAATAACAATGATGGATACGACGCGAAACGTAAATATGAATACCAGACGAGCCGGTTTGCCTCCGCGCCTGTAACAGATCTCTTATTATTGCCTTTTAAAAATAAATGTCGTGTGCGAGGCAAATCTTTACGTGTAATGATGCCTTTATATTTCGTTACCGATATCACCATTAGTATTCACCAGCTCCTGCAGTGAAGGAACATATGGACCTCTACACAGTACAGATGTTTAATTGGACCTGGATGTAATGAATCATATACAGCGATAATTGTTGTTTAAAAAACCTCGCTAAAGTTTTTTTTAGAAACATTATTTATGATGCTATGAAATTATTTAGAATTAGAACTAAACTAAAAATAAATAGTAATGTTTATGTAAAATTAAACGGAAGTACTCCTTAGGGAAATATATTTAAAATATTGTAAATAATATACATTGTAGTAAAGTTTGTTTAGAAGAATATTTAGTGTTAGTTAATAAATAAGATGGATAGTATAAGTATTTATTAGAAACCTAGGAACAACTGTAAGGGCTGAGGAATTTGTATAAAAGAGAGATCTTTAAGGTTATAATTGTTATAGTTATGAACTGTAAGTATAGTTAAATCAAAATTGATAATTATTGTCTTATCAATAGTTGCTTTTATATACGAGTCCCCATTCGAATCAACCTAAAGCTTCCACAGTAGAGAAAGATATTTTCTCAGTCCATTAAACTTCCTAACTAAATGACCATCATACAACCGCATGCGTACGTTTGTAGTGTATATATATACATGAAATAAATTGATGTTAGTACATGAAACTACACTGACATTTACTTTGTTAATCTTCCTTATGTAATTGCGGTAATACAAGGAAAACAGTTTTATTGAATTATTTCTTAATCGACGATATTTTCCTTTAACGTAATTGATGGATTTCGCGAAACTCTTTACCTTTTTCTCATGAACTAATCAACTATACTGTAAATATCTTATAAAAATCCATTTCTTCTTTTCCATGTATTTTTTTTATAAAGCGTTGGCTTTTTTATTTGATATTTTTTGTTACTTACAGTTTTACTTGTATGTAGGTCGTGTAAAATTTGTATGAAGCTGAGTGTTGGGTTACCAATGATTTCGATAAAAGGAGATTACATGTGGCCGAGATGCGAATGTTAAGATGGATGTGTGGTGTGACGAGGATGGCTAAAATTAAGAATGAGTATATTAGAGGAAGTATGAATGTTGCTCCAGTGACAGAGAAATTGTGGACAAAGAGGTTAGCGTAGTACGGGCATGTTATGCGGAAGGATGAAAAACATATAACAAAGAAAGTAATGAGAATGTATGTGGATGGTTATAAGGGTAGAGGAGGACCGAAGAAAGAAGATGACATGTGTAAGAAGAGTGTGAGTTCAGATATAGCGGCTGATAGAGGGATGTGGTAGGGAAGTACATACTGTGCCGACCACATAGCTGGGAAAAGAGCAAGAGAAAGAAGAAGTATGTCGTTTAAAATAATTTGACTTCACTTTGGGAAATAAAAAGCGATAGTACTCTATTAAATTATAACAAAAGGATAGTGGTGATAAATTCCAAATTTTGTAAATATACTTCATGAAATTATTAGTATTCAATTTGAAATTGTGATCAATTGTTAACCTTATCGATAGAAAAGTGAATTCATTTAACTTAAATTTCGTTAGTATCGGACAAAGGTTGTTAAGGAAATTTAACGACATAAACTAACGGCGACCTTACAGTAGACTTTGTCACGCTTCTGCGACTCATGCTTCCTGAAACTCATTAACAATTGACCGATGTAATCATTCATTAAATTCATGAATATGACACCATGTCGTCCCTCGTAATGTAAATGACGTAAAACTGAGTCACATTTTGGTGTAACACTCCCATCCGTATCCGTTTGCAATTGCTGCAAGGCTCAACTCTTAAATACATAACAGTCGATACTAAAATTAATCTTTATGTATTTAAGCTTCGTAAAAGTATCAAGTTCGCTTTACTCCGCGGCACCGGGCCTATTGTGGAGGAGCTTCGCCCAAGGAACTGTCGACTTGGACGATAATAAAAGCGTCGGAGCCTGTGAGCAAATATGGCGAAGTATTCAAGCTGAAAACGCGACAATGAGCCGTACATTCGCCTTAAAGAGACGGGCTTAACCTGAGAAACGTGTTGGAGACAAATGCAACACTACGCCGGAATCGTAAGTTCACATTCGTCTCACTTGGGCAAATAATGTGTTTTTAACATTTCGTGTTGTTTTGTTAAATCGTAAATACTGAGCAAACACTAATGCGAGCCGAGTGACCGCTTAAACTCACTCTTCCCACCGTGAAAGCGGCCGCGCTAACAACTGTGGAATATCCGTCCTTTATTGAGACAAAACACTTTAACATCGCAAACTGTAACTGGAAAAATCTCTAAGCAATAAATATTTCTTTAAATAAGATCTTTCATCACGTAAATCACATAACGGTAGATGTTTATGTACCAATAGATTCTAATGGTCAATTTTGTCAAGGGCATAGCCACACTACTCTTTAACGATCAGTTTTAACGTCTCATTTGAGCATTATTTAATTTTTAAATTGTTCATAAGTCAACTAAGCCCTGAGCGAAGCTGAGATCACTTGAATTCTAACGCTTTCCTTTGCCCAAAGTTAAATATTTAAATTTCTTAAGTGACCATGCAGTGACGAACTCTCGCGGCGTAGACTAGAAACATTCAATATTCATCGATATGGATACTGAGCAACTCCACACGGGCGTGTTAGAAGATAATTTTATCTGTGACGTGGCCATATTTAAATGGTCGACTGGTGTGTAAGGACATTGGAGACTTGGAACGTCCACACACTTATTGTCTCGCGTAGCATTAACTTTTGTGTACTAATTAGTGGGTGTCCAATATGAATATTTAATATAGTCTCGCGGCCCAGATGTGTGTTTGGTAAATAGTAAAAGCTTTTGAACGCCCGTTACAATATGCCTTGTGTATTTTATATTTTCGTGTGTGGAGGCGGTAAGAAAAATTAAACTAACTTAAACAACCTGCAGTCGGGCACTAGTTACGAATACATTTAGCGCGTTATAGCAGTTCTACGTCGATTGAAAATAAGTTTATGGTTACTTTAAGATAAGTTGTGTATACGTTGTACGTGTATATACATCGGCCGCAGATCGCGTGCGAGTGAAGGAATCTGTCGGTGTCCATCTATGCAAATTTCCGCGAAACATTTAACTGGAGCCTTGGTTAGCTTTGCTCCCACTGATATTGAACGAAAGCTTTGAACTTGCAAATCTATCCGGATATATGTTCTTTAATGAGACAAAAGTTTAAAATATTACATGTATTTATTACTAAGCTAATTTACTTATTTTTATGGTTCAGATTTTTTTTTATTACTTATTTAAATGAATGTTCTTATTGATAACATCATTTACTTGATTTCATATTAAGTCATTACTTCTTATGTGTAAAGGTCTGCAATTATTAAAGCTATAAACCGGATTTACCAAATTGCAAAAGTTAAAATCTTTTCTTTTTCGAAATGAAAAGCAGAGTTGAAAATTAGGGGCATACACTACTAGTTATTGCCCTTAAGTACAACTTGAAGTAAATAAAATCGGCACAGAGTGCGGCCACGTGTAATTTGGCTCGTCGGTACCTCATTTACCTCGCAACGGACCGGCCTCGAGCGGGGCTAATGTACACGGCGATACTTCGTCGTAAATAAAGCAAAAATAAATTTAAAATAATGTAAAAAATGTTGAACGGGAAGCAAAGAGAGAGATGGGCTGGACCACCACACCCTCGAGACGAGCGGTGATCGGACACGGTAATTATACCGTCGTACTTCTAAAGCTTACATCAAACATACTCATGGTTCAACGTATGCAATTTATAAAATAATTAGCCAAAGTCATTTCGGTAAAGTAATTATTCTTATATATAGACGACATTTATAAAAAACTCTTACCTTTCTTTCCCAAATTGAACCACCATTTTTCCTCGACGACTTGTAATCGTGAAAATGTATGTCGACAAAGTTGACTGCCGGCAACCAATCCGGCATCCCATCCCTGTACTCTCGGGACTCGTTTAACACTTTGCGTTCCTGATTGAAAAACCTTCTGGTATTCTTCAATTTCTTCATAATCTTTCTAGTCGCGTTCTTGAAGTGCTCGACGCTGGGATTCCTCGGTCGTTTCGACATGTCTTTGGTTAATTGCGCCATGGTTTCGGGCTGCCGCCGTTGGTGTCGCATCTTGTGCTCTATGGATCGTGGTGGATACGCTTCGGCGGGCATCACGCACATAACTACTATAACTAATACCGGTAGAGCTACCAAAAGCCGTTTGGGAAAACCTGCAACAATAAAAAAGTCGATAAAGAATTTAATAAGAAAACATAAAACAATTAATCTTAAATTTAAAACCATTATAAACTACCACCACAGTTGCAGTGACAGAATATTAGCGGTGATGATGGTCCGAGGAACAAAAAAATACTATTCTTACAGACTTTACACAATATAGTGCTGTTAAATTACTAGAATAGATGTGATGAGAGAAAGTAACTGGATAGTCAATTAGTCCAAATTATTAATCTCTTTGTCCTCAAGGATAACTGCACAAATGCATAATGATCAGTTAAGCTTGATTTATATAAATAGGTCGATCGGTCACGACAAGTGTCCACAATCCTCAGTTTTACAGAATACCTGTATGAATGCTGCGTCTGAACGAAATATATGTTCGTAATGAACATTTCTTCCCGCACACTGCATTCTTGCAGCGGCTGGGAGTCCGAGGAGTCACATAAAAAATAATAAGCTCCGTGATTATCGTGGGCGCATTTCTACGACGCACATATTATGTGCATAAAGCGCTCGTACGATCTCCATCTTCAGAGCACTTTCTCGCGACCATTAAGTTCCAGGTTGAATCTTGCACGTGATTTTTTTTTAAACAATTACTGTTTGTATTACCTGTCATTGCAACTTCTCATAACACCTATTTTTTTTTTCCACGAGACGAGCGGGACGTTCACCTGATAGTAAGTTATATGACGGCCCATAGCAACGCGGTGCTGGTTAGGATGGTATATACCGCTTTGAGACAGTATGTTAAGTCTTGTTACCCCAGTACTTTCACTAGCAATAACTCCCTTCAATCCGAAACACAGTAGTTTTCAAACTACTGTTTATCGGTTGCAATAGTTGCGGTAACAACTTGGAACCGTGGAACTTATGTGGACGGTATCCGGCAACAGAGACCTACCACCAGTGAAATATATACGGTACATCATCCGATATTAATGTATAATGTAATTTGAAAGTTGCTAAAGTTTTCAAAATATTTTTGTTATTCTTTAGAACTGCCGCGTCCTTGTTCGATATTACGTTTGTTGTTTATTGAGAGGTTTTGATGTTTTGCGTCAGTGCCATAAAATATGTTTTATGACCCGACGGGGCCTAGCAATTGTTTGGAGTGTCGCTTTTTGAACTTTTAAACGAGTAACACCACCAACTTTGAAATGTTCCGCTTTGTCCGCCGAGTGCTAAAACGTAGAAAGTTACCCTTTCATACCTTACTTACTGTTTTATTTGCTACGAATTGTAAAGGACATAAAGTTATCGACTTTTACAACTTGTTCAACTAGGATTAGGGTGGGCGGATTATATTTTAAATTATTTTTTTAAGATTCTTCGGAAGCTAATTATTTAATTTTTATTATCTAGTAATGCTTTTTTCTTCATTTGCAATAGTTATTTAAATATTTTATTATTGTAATTCTTTGATTTACTACCACAGACTTATGTATATGACTCCACCGGATCTGTTAACCGATTTTATTTTTAAAATATTTATTTATTTAGTTTTTGTTATTTATAATTATACTTTCGAATTTAATAAGAATTATCTATTCATTAAATAATAGATAAATTTAAATCGAGTTATCTAATTTTTTAATAAATTATTTTTATACGTATATATAAAAAACTTACGTAGTTTCGAATTTCATTGTATTACGAGACCGGTTCAAGCATAGGTTGCTTATGTCACTTCAGATGAGGATAAGTGTGTCTTTGGTCACTGAATCATTAGGTCAATCCGTGTCGTTGACAATTTAATACATGTTAAGTAAATACAAGTAGGTACACAGAGTGATACAGAGAACACGCGAAAGGTTTGCAGGCTGCGGCATTGCCGGCGGTGCTATAGTGTTATTTTTTAATCTGTGACCATTGTTTGTTGGTACCGGTTCAATATTTGTATCGGTACGCATTGTTGAGATTAAACAATGCTTACGTACGTTACCACGAAAACCATACTGTTGAAGTACATTACGCGGTTTGTTATTGGGATTTCCCATCGAGGTGTCGCGCCGCGGAAAGGTAACTATGAACACTACGTCAAAGTGTATTTAAAAAAAATATGTAATTGTAGTTTATTAGTTTCTAGGTTGGCGCTCCGACGTCAATTGCAAAAGAATACTTCCGCTTAGAAAAATATACGGAGAAAAAACTAACTAACGCTCTAAGTTCAACTATTTGGTTTTAATCAAAGATTCGAATATATTATATTTCTAGTACAGTTTAAGTATGTTTTGTGTTGTTTGATAGTCGAAATGTAAAGCAGCATCCAAAAATGAATGAAGTCAAGCAGTTGGAGGAATCTTATTGGGTAACGTACTCTCGGTATCGGGTAACGTTGCGGTATAGCTTTCAGCGAAAAAGTGCCTTTGATCAATCGCCGCCGATCGCATGTCGTTCATTCCCACACGATCCGCTTGCTAGGCCACACCGAATTCTTTCTTTATATGTATTGTAACATCCAAAAACGATCGTTTGTTGAAACCGCTCCAATTTATCGTCATCCCTCTAATGGCCTCGGTATTTAGCGATCACATACATACTAGAGACATTATTAAACAGAATTTAGAAATATCACAATATTTTTGTAGTCTGTCATCATTATGACATCTTAATCGTGATTAGTGCTCTAAAAACTGTTATGGGATAATTTACAAATAACCAAATTTTAAATTATTAAGAAACCGATAACACAAGTAAGCAAAAAAAAAATACGCTTTTGAACAATCGTAATTAATTTAGCTGTACCCACACTGTTTGATAACCATTGTCTATGTGAATCACGATTATGATAATTTATTTATATCAATTGCATAAAATAAACAAACTTCACACACCAGTTAACAAGATATCCATGAACAAGGCATTGATGTAGCTCCTTCGGGCAAGTCCATATTCATACAACAAAATTATCCCGATAACGTATACAGCGGGAAAGTATCGCTAATACACTTGTTCACACTCGCGTTTTTTTTTTAAATATCACTGGGATTTATTTAATTTTTTTTTATAAAGGGATCGCTGGTGTCCCGTGGATTCGCAATGAGCACGTGTGCCGGCGGCGTGCGTCGGGGAGCTAGTGCGAGACCGGCGCGCGGGCACTCTCCGCTCGTTGAATGAACGCCGAAATGCCGCGCCGTACATGAAATAGCCGGTCAAATACTATGCGAAAACCTTTACCCGCCCGCCGGAAACCGAACTCCGACCCCAACGGAGACGTCCTCCGACCTTAATCCTTTAAAAAATCTGTTCTTCAAAATAAATTTTACTTCGAAAGCCCAACTTTCCGTCCGTTCCTCTCACACGGTTAATGTACGTGTAAACCACTCTACTCGATCTGTTAATTATTTGATACATTTAAAACCAATATGTAAATGTAATTATTGTTAATATCTTTATTATTTACTTTTTCCAGTTTTAATGTTGTATGTTTGTTTTCCAAATCTGTGTTAAATTATGTAATATTTGGCAATTGTCCCCTAACAATCATTCTCTGTACTTAACATAACTTTGTTTATATACATTTTTAGACAAAAATAAAGACTAAAAAAAAATTGTAAAATTTTTGCACTGGTAATAATTTTCCAGTTTTCTCTGATTTAAATGATAAAATTTTTTACTATGTATATTAATAAAAACATAAAGACAAATATATACTTCTACTGTACATTGTAACTAACCATTTAGTACGGAGAAATTTAAATGAATGTGTTCGTTATTTTAAGTCTGTATTGATTTAATTAATTTAATGGCTATGTGTAAAAAAATATATGCAAAATATTTTATGACGGCTCCGTGCCATTCACTTTCGACATCTTGTGCAAGTGAACAATTATTCGGTGCGAGTTCGGTGCTGATTCATCGATGAGTCTATCCTAAAGTGAGTTTTTATCGGACGTTAGTCGCCCCGGCGCGCGTGCGACACGCTGTAATTGAACCGATCGCAGATAATCTCCGATAACAACATATATTACAACCAAATGATTGATAATTTAATTAGCATAATTTTTCATAGAATTATGAAATCTTTATCTTACTCTTTAGACGTCTAAAAAGACACTGCTTTGTTCCACAATGATCATGACTTACGGGTGAAAGAAAATAATAACAGCTCACCAAGATATGTGGCATTCAACAGCGTCTGTAGTAGATGAATGGCCTTGAATTTCTTCTTACGTGATAGGTTCCGAGTTCTAGTAAATCGAACATTAAGAACTGCTATTTTTTTAAAAAAAATTTACCTTTCTTAAAGGTTATAGAATGGTAGATAGTTATTTACAAACAACATAGTTAACGGTAGTAGTTCGTAAAGCATTTCATTTTAATGCGCAAAGAACAATGCACAAATGGTGGAACATTGAATGTTACTTTCGTTTTCTTTTTTACGATTCAAGTTTGCTGTCGCGAACTTCGCGTAGGACTCGGGGGAAAAAAACAACGACTACACTTGAAAATGGACAAAGTATATTACGACGAGTTAGCTCAGAGATTTAAAAAGAGTATTGTTTAAATAATTAGTTAACATATGTACTTGTATATATGTAGGGTTCAGAGGAAATGTATCGAAGATTTTTAACCTCGAAATTATGGAATGTTTTTTTTTTATAGAAGGGGTGAGCAAATGCGCGAACAATTCACCCGGTGGAAAGTGATCACTGATGTCTATGGACAGTCGTAACGCCGGTCACGGATGCGTTGCCGAACTTTAAGCAAATAAAGCCTTTAAGGAAATGATTCTGTCAATAAGACTCAGCACAATCTCAGAGACGTTATTCCATATTATATGAATGTGCACTTAAAGTTTTGTTTTTTTCCACATTTTTTTTTGTTTCCTACTAAATAATACTATTCAATGGCACGCGACCGCTTATTGACAAAGTCAACAGACAATTATTACGTCTGTTAATAACAGATGAAAGTTTGTAATTTTGAGATGCTTCTGTATCGGATTAAAAGTAGGCCAACCTTGGGGGATACGTATTTCAGACTTGATTTATTTTAATTTCGATTAAAGAAGAAGCACCTGGGCTGTTAATGTAACACGAAAGGCGAATTTTGTTTTGATTTTTAACATCTATTCCATTAGTTGAAAGCTTAAATAATTTCTTTGACGTTTCGAATCTTTTGTTCTGAAGAATTTTGTTTGAATTCAATGTGCGAGTACAGTTTGAAACGGCGCGATGTATCAAATCGATTAATAATGAGACAGTGGGATGTTTTTTGCGCTGTAAGACATAAATGAAGGAGATTCCCAACGCTGCGTTCCGTCTCTTGTGACATGATGACATAGCTTTCGACAATTAGTCTTTTTTTTACGTGAAAATGAGTTTGTAATTAGTTTAAGTAGAGGCTTTTCCGGTCGACGATTGTTCCAGCTTCGAACCGATAGCAAGTTTTTTATTTATTACACTGTGTACTGAATTTTAAACATCAAATCGCGAAATGTATTTCATGCATCATATTTTTCTTTTTACCCCTTTGTAGTGGCCAAAAGAGTTTGTTAGTTTATTTAAACATAACATTTGGCTTTTAAAACAAGTATTAAATAATATTTATAGATCAAGAAATAGTATAATAAAATCTTGTTTGTTGTTTAGCATGTAATATATAATAATACTTTGATTCGTATAGAGTTATATTTAGATATGATAAGCTACTAATGTGGTTTATAACATTTTGTAATTGAAGTCGCCTTTTTTATAAGGAGAAATGGTAGTTATGCAGTACTTGCATATGTAGTTTCTATTATAAAAAGTTAATATATAAATTAATGGTGTTCAGCAAAAGTGAAATGGAGTCTCCGTGTGGAAAATTGTATGGTAGTTGTCTCATCGGCTGACTCACGGATTTTCCAAATTTTTCAGAAAATGAACGGAAAGCCTATAAGAGCGGTGTCGGGTAACGTTTATTTCACGATTAGTCACGCAACTGTCTGGTAGAGATTCGCCACTTTATATGATTCGTCATCACTTCTCTGCGTAAAGGAAACGGAGAAGTATTTCAGGAATTTGTGTGCTTATATTTATGTATATTTAGTAGCTGTTTATAAAAATTAGATAGCAGAAAGAGTTTAAATGGAATATACTACAATGCTTAAAAGTATTTACAAGTAATGTTTTATTAAATAATAGATAAGCCATAGCAACTAATACTTTAGTCAAAAATAAATGTTTAAGTGCATTCAGGACCGGTGTAGGGTTCCGTGTAAGTCCGTCCGATGTCATGATTATCATTGTCAATAATTTTATATGGATAATAAACTTGTATTATATATATGTATTTCACACAACATACAACCTTATTCTTAAAATTGACTGAAAGTAAAATTCATTCGAACTAGACGTTGATAATAAGTATCTTGTTTTTTAAGGATCACTTGCTATCAGTCGGCAAACATAAAAGCTGTTTTAATTTTTGGTCTAACTACGCGAAACAAACACCCGGTGGTTAGATTGTATCATTTACGATGATTTATGAGCTTTTATTATACTTTCATTTAATTTTCTTCACTGTTTCTACTTCTGTGTTATGGGATGGAGCAGCTAAAATCTATTGTTTTTGAAAACAATAAATAACAATAGAAATTTCTAAAGAGTTTATTAGCACTCTGCCGCAAGTGTACGCGGAGTCATTCTTTTGCGGTGTTTAGAAAAACAATTGTAAAGGGATAGTTTCAAAAATTTATAACACAACAAATTTCTGAGGTAACCGATACTAATAAAACTTTAAGTTTACATCACCTTTTATACTCTTTATTTACAAAGTTAAATTAAATAAAATATTTCTAAGTGTATCAATAAAACTCTAATAACATAATTTTGTTTGGCGTGAATTTCCATTGTCTGGCTATTGGCTTTACATTTACATGGTACAAAATAAGTGTGTGTAATTATTTCACACATAATATTGAAATATGTTTACATACTTCGTTTTAGCGGCTAATTTAAGTTTACCGTAAAGTTAAGACTAGCTTCCGCGACCACTTCGGTGTTGCCAATATGTAAAATAGCATTGTTTGCGAGCCGCAATATAAATCACACCTGAGCTGCGCGTACAATTGTAAAGCTTTTGCTCATTCAACACGCATACCCTTAACCCCGATTCGATCCACAGACTAAATTAGTTTATAGACGATCCAACACAGACTACCAGATTACTCATTGTAAAGTATCAAATTTTATTATTCTTCATTGCTAAAATTGAGTAATTGGAAGAATGTTATCTACTTGGTCCCCGTGTTGTTGGGGTTAACTTTAATGTAACTCACCACGGAAACCATTTACTTTGTAACGTTTCCTTTTTATCAAAACGTATGGTGTAAAAGTAATATATATATTTAAAGTATCATCAGGAAGTCACAGCCCTCAATGACGGATGTATACTTAATGAGAAAGTATTACATGAGCTTTGTTTTGATAAAATACACTATTGTAAACATAACATTTTTTTTATTTATAAACTATCTCCTGATAGCTACAGTTATAAAAATTTACGTTAGTGCTTTTATAAACTCTAACACTAACTTATTTCATTAGACAGTAATCATTTGAAAGTAATAATTCCTAGCGTTAATTTTAATTATAATGCTATCATTGGTATATACAACTAATATAGTAAATAAAAAAAAATCAATTCATACCATTTCTAGTGCTCATGGATGATCCAGATTTTCTGTAGTTGCAAGTATTATAGCAACCGGACATATTAATTAATTTATGAAAATATCACAGATAAAATAACTTTGGCGTTAACAGTCACAGGTCACTTAAATGTACGTAATTATCACTGAATATATAAATAATGTAGTATATTTATTTAATGTACAGAAAGTTCACAATTTTTCACAACACTTGATTTAAATTATGTTTCCCAATAAGATGTGCAGTTGAAATATTCGTATCGGCCAACGTTTCCGATGCGCGTCAGGGCACTGTCTCGATTGGATATAATGTTCAGCTGGCTGCGTTACGTGTAATGGGTGTCCTGAACGGATTTCCACGCTTTTATGTGGCCGGCGGGCGGTCCCGTGATAAAGGGTGCAAAAAACTGATTGTTTGCGAGAGGGCCTGCCATGACGTCACGGAGACGACGTCGCGCGCGCACGGGACGTAAGTGCGGCACATGCTCTTACGCAATCCCTTATTCAAATAAATAGGTGCATATGCGGAGCCGGATCCTGAAGATATGTGAAAAATTATTTAATCTAAAAATCTATTTAATTTATAGCCCGTTTTGCGAACATTACGTTCAACATGTTCTATATTTAGATTATATTTAAAATGTAGGTAAAATAGATGATGTCAATGACGCGTTCAAGTAAAAAATTATGTGCGGTCAAAAAAATATATAATAACATGCCTTATGGATCCTGTAACGTTAATCATAGTATACAAATTTAAATAAGATCGGTAATCAGTTCATTTTCTTTGCTACTCTAGGTTAACCTTGAGGTAGCATAATGCAGATGAGCAGGATGTTTATGAAAACTTTGTTTAATACGAATTCAGCCGTCAGGCGGAGCATGCTAGGAAGTCGTATGCTATTTCAATGAGGGTGTTGCATATTTTGCCAACCGCCTCCGGGAGAGTCCCCCTCTCCTCACTAATCTCGAAATAGTCACATTGGATTGGTTGCCCGCAGTAACCCCTTCGCCTATTAAACTTCAGTGTTTAGAATTTGTATTTCTCTTGTTAAACACGGGTACGTACTCAGCTCATTAATCACGGCGAAGTTTGCTGTGTTTGGATTCGTTCACTAAAAATAACATCTCCAACTTTTGATGCTTGGGAAGCCATTGCTATGAACAGATTTAACGTAAGGCTCATTCATATTTATAGATTTTTTCTTTAATTATATAAATCTGAAATTTTGAAAGATTTTATACTTTATCGCGGAATGTACTGTTTTGCATAGAAATTGTTTTGGGTGCTTGAATTAGTGAATAAGGAATTTTGTATATTTTGATTCACGAAGTTATATTAAAATATGTTAAAGACGTCACAAATGATCTAATAGTTATATGTAATACTTTAAAAATAGACTACCTTAATTAAATGTAAGCAGAAATATTAGTGGTCTAATAAATTTTCCGCATTACATACGTATGCGCTTAAGTAGAATATAATATTTGTTATATTTTTCCGTACATAACGAGCATTAGTAGAACCTTGTTCATTATAAATTCGTAATGAATATTCCGCGAACGCATACCGACTTTAGATTATACTTTAGGACCGCTAGCCGTAGGCCCCTATACGCGGGGCACTACTGGAAAGACTAATGGCCGACGGGACGGTAAAGTACTCAATCAATCATCACCCGATAGACCTCCCCCAAAGATCTCCACATCTATCGGCCATGTGCTGTCCTGGTGCCGGCGCCTTGCCACCGTTCGTCACAGTCAGCATAGCCTCCGGTATCGCAAAGCACCAGAGGCCGTCGTTTGTAAAGGTTCATATGCGAATTTGGCTATAGTTTGTTGATTAGCAGGATGCACCACGAGCAGGTGAGGTTGGCTTAAGTACTGTAAGTTGTTGTGCGGGACCATTACACCCCGTAAAGTACTAAAGACACTAAAAGTAATGTGATGACTTATTAGGCGATACTGGGACCAATCAGGTGACAAGCGCGATTTTTTTTATGTCGCCTTAAAAAATATGTTTTACCGTAGTTATATTGTCATTCTACCATCATAGTAGCAATCGGCTATCAAAATACGAGGCCAGAGTAGATCGATGAGAACTCTTTACAATTTTTAGATCTAATTCAGTAGGTACAATACATATACACATTATAGTATATACATATATAGTACATTATATAAAAAACGATTTTTGCCCTTTATTAAATTTATTTGTACTTCCTGTGCTTGTGGTCTAATGAAACAAAAGAACTGTCACTAATAGTGGTATTAAGATATTATAAGTAGTCTTTGAAATTCAAAGAATTTTACTACCTTTTGTCTATTCGTTGAAATATTCCACGGCATTAACAGAATTCTTTCAAATAAAAGATTGAACGAACAAAAAGAAAAATGCAATGCATTGTTTTACTTAAGATTATGATTATTTTGAGTTGGTACTTAACGCGTAACTAATTCGGTTTTAACTGCCAACCGCGAATAAACCTTTCGGATATTATTATTCTACTAGCTGTTCCCTGCCCAGTTTACTGGTCGTAATATGGAATTAGACTTGAAATTTGTTAGAGATAATCCCGCGGCCCCCGGGCCCCTTTCCGCTATTATCACCCCCGCAACTCCCTTTTGAGGAAGGAATTTGTGAATTCCATTCTAAGCTCACCTCTAAATGGCAGAAGTAATACCAAATTGTGAGTGTTTACAATCGGAAAATAAAAAATTCGGAAATCTAGTGACAAGTCAATGAATTTCTGAATGTCTTCTATTTATATATACATAGGTTTAAATAAAATTAAGTAAGCGGTGTACACTACTAATCAACCAACGAGGCTCTGGCTTCTACTAACCCGCATTGGGCTAGCGTGGTGGGAAGTGGCCCAAATCCCCCCATACGACCAACGGCCCCTAGTGTCCGGTGGTGCGGACGGCACAGGACCGATCGTTGTGGGGATCTTTGAGGAGGCCTATGTCCAACAGTGGACGACTGTCGGCCGATGGTAGCACAAATACAAGTAAGCATATCGCTTTACCTTTAACATAGCTTAATTTTTATGTTACATTAATTAATATGCCTGTGTATAATATCAAAATAACAGATTTTCACTTGCATATGAATCTTTACGTGTCAGTCTAAAAGACATATGAAAAGATTATTATAAGAAAAGGTGGTATACTTCTGTCGGCTGATGATGATAATGAATATAAAATAATATAATACCGAAATACAGTTATAACGTTATGTGAGATAGTTTTGCATTGTTTCCTTTGTAACATACAATGGGGATAGAGTGCTTAGTGACGATAACAACGACAATTACTTACGTACCAGAGTTTATATCACACCGTATAAATCTTTTCTTCATTTAAACATAATTCTGTTTTATATTCATCTACTGATTAAATATAACTTTTGATATACATAATATCTTTACACATATATTTATCGTTATATATTTTAATGTTCAAATTAAGTATGTTGAAACTAAAGGTTAAGTTATTTCAGTTAACGATAGTGATTATATAAAATTTTATTTTGTATGAAGTAATAATATAATTTAGTTTCATACGAAATGTAAAGTTACTGTGTACGTGGTTCGTGTTACAGAATAAAAATAACCTTTCATGTGTTTTTCAATTAGTATGGGAAATATTTATGAAATAAGACTTGAGAATTATTAGGTTCCTGATAGATAGATTTCAGAGAATCGGCGAGAGGCGCAGAGAAAACCCCAGGGACTAATGTTGTATCATTGTTTATGCAAATCCGTTTTCTTTAGTGATGCGGTCACGTATGATTTGCTCTACGCATTAGTGACGTCGCGGTATCTTTTCTCGTCTGAATAGGATTTACAATAATGCAGTTAAGGAAATATATATAAAAGCGAGCCATAACAATAAACTGGAACCGTTATAATAAATATCTGTTTTAGTGTAATTATTTTTTGTGTACTAAATAATCAAAATTGAAGTGTCTTTCTGTTACGTCAAACTAACAGATTTATGTAAAAAATATATGTTAAGGTACAGCACTTATACCAAGTCATCATCATCAACATCATCAATAGTCTGCAGCAGCCTACTGCTGAACATAGGCCTTTTCCAAGGAACACCGCTTAGATCGATCTTCAGCGTTACGCTTCTTGTTACTTCCGTATTATGTTTACATAAGCGCGGTCTCCACTCTGGGATACGTCTACTCCAACGGTGGTCATTTCTGCAATAGAGATGACCAACTCATTGTCACTTCAGTGTGCACATTCGGAAGGTTATATCAGTAACTTTGGCTCTCCTTACTCATTAACTTAACTACGAACTTATCGACCAGAGAAACGCCAAACATACCTATTTCCATCGCACTCCGAACAAATCTGAGCGTATGAAGTAATTGCATCGTCAGTGTCCATATTTCAACACAGGAAGTGAGCACCTACACTAAGTACTGACATACATATGTATTATATAAAGGTCTTTGTTTTTTCCCGCTTATCTGTAAAATGGTTGGACTGACTTTGATGGGACAGTTACAAGCATACTTCTGATGACGTAAGGAGTAATATAAGTTATCTTTACTTTTTAAAAGTAAGTATGTTAATTAAAAGATTAGATTTTCTGATATTTCGTTTTATTTAACAGTAGTTTTTTTTATTACAATAAATATATCCGTTAGCGTTAGTATGTATTAAGTTCATAAATATAAGTATAACGAATGTATCGTTATTGTCCCAATTCAGAAGTGAGTTTAATTAGCGAATAGTTTTTAGTGTCTGTTAGACATAAACTTTGGTTATTAAAAAATATAAATTAGCGTTATATCTCTTCATTAATGTTTTTTTTTAACGTCGTATAAGGTGAAGTGAAAGTTAATTGATATTCGTTTACAGATACGTTATATAGTTTGAGCGTGATTCATAAAGCTAACTAGAAACTAATGGATTTAAGGCGGTACCCGAACTTTCAGAATGCCGATTCGCTTCTGACATATGATTAGCAAAAATGCCCCCGATGACTAACAAAGCGAGGTTAGAACGTTTGTTCTGAGAAGAGAATCGCGTGCAGGTAAAGTTCTCAAAGGAAATGCCATAACTGTCTTTTACAACGAAACGTTACCTAAGTTATAAAATATTTGCAATAAGTCATTCAAAAGTTGAAGGTTGAGAGGTGAGTTGAAAATGTGTTTCGGTATTTCTACGTTTAGCTTATATATCCTTGTACTTTTAAGATTTTACTTTTATTTACTATTGTATTTTAGAGTGCAGATCCCGCGTCAACATCCGCCGAAAGAGACGACCATCGAAGAAGTGGAAAGATGCCATATACCAATAAGTGAGTGGAAGATGGATGGAAACGACAAGGGATCGACAGGTATGGAAAAATAGAAAGGAGACCGACATCCGAAGACGGACGATGTAAGAAGAGTCCCTACATAGGGGACATTAAGTAGGCTGTTTACTTAAGGAAGGAAAATATAATATAATGAACATCTTTAGATATATGTATATATATAAATAAGGCTTTTGTAAACATATAATTTCAAATTAGAGGTCAGCTTAACCTCCTCTTTTAATGATAACGTAAGTAATTTTTTTTCTATGTTATTTTATATAATAGTTAAGTAATAGTAAGCTCTAGATATCTATGGACATCACATGATCTTTGGGAGTGACTTTTGTCCAGCAATGGACGTCTATCGGCTGAAGGTGATGATTAAGCTCTAGATAAAACTGATGTGTTATTGGGCCATTATTCATGGCGTTTATTTTTAAAAAGAAAATAACTAAAATATTATTATTGAGGGTTTTACCTTTTTACTCTATTATTTACATCATTTACTTGTATAGTCACTATTGATTTAGGCTATTTATATTTCTTCTAACACTATTTCTATTTGTTTTATTTTTTTGAATTATATTTTTACCTATGCTACCTAAAATTATCTACCCCTATATAGAATATTATTTTGTAGATATGTTGATATAAAACAATATTTACTTATCCCTATATTTATTATTTATTAACATATTTTTAAGATATTACTTCTAATTTATTTTTTATTACCTCGTTTAGAATTTTGGTATTTATCCTTAAATATGTCTCCTGCTTAAAATCTTACCTCAACTTTCTATTTTAGGGATCTTGTCAATTGGGAGGGATGCTTCACATCCCTCCCCGAGGCGGGCCCGTTCGATCCGGGCACCGAACGAGGGTTGCGGAAAACTGCCCAGAGCGTTATCCCGTGACCCTCGTGCATTCTTTTCGGAAGAGATGGAATACCGTGTGAAGCTTTTTAGTCGGTTGGAGTCCGACACTACCCCACTACCGGCCCAGTATTGGTACGGGGTGTGCAATCCGTTAGCATTTTGTTACACACGTTAATAAAAAAAAAAAAAAAAAACCTCAACTTTCTATGTATTTGCCACTCCGTCAGCAAATGAGGAACTGTTTCCTCCGCGTCATCACATATGCACGATGGGTTCTCCCGACATTTGTAACGGCTTAAATATTCATTATTATTAATTTAGCAATATTCGTTATTTAGGTAAAATTAGTACCAAACTTCCTTTTAGCTTGTTTGGTGGTCAGTTAGTATATTCTCGTCTTTACTATCTTTCTGCGTGTCTCAAAATGTTACTAAGAAGGAAATCATTTGAGGTATTTACTTTATGACCGTATTATGGATATACTGTGATCGTCCATTCACATGACGAGTGCGACGAATAAGTCAGGTAACCCTGACGTTATGCTGGACCAATTGTACTTGTTCAGTCGTAGAGCTTCATGTAAAGTAACAAAAGCTTTTTGATAGGTAGAAATTCCATAACATGTCTATCGCTTGAAAGCAGAGTGTCTTTTCAATATAACAGAAATAATTGCCATTGCTAGATTGTCGCAGATAACTAACGCACTTAGCTTCTTTTTTTTTTTAAGTCAATACAATAAAAATCTAGATATAGATAGATTTAATTAGTTTCGTTTAATGGAGTCGATAATAATATAGAAGTGATGAAATGTATCGCAAACTCGATAAATTATCTCTTTCCTTTAGACAAAGGCTCTTTTGTATTAGCGTTGCTTATAACTTGTTTGTTAGTCATTTATTTAATTCTTCTTCGTCTTTAAGGCCTACTCACACTTACCGGCTAATAAAGAAATAGGTATTTTGGTGATGTCCTTAAATAATTATGAATAATATATATGGTTTATTATTTAATAGTACCATTGTTTTGATATTAATAATGAAGACATATTGAAAATGGTTTATTACAAAGTTAATGTATGTTCAGACTGTATTGTAACCGATAAAGTTGGGATGAATGTAGTCTTCAGTTGTATGTGTAGTCAAGTTTAAAGGATTTCGTGTTAGTAAAATTTATATACACTTGGGAAACAGATCATCTGTTCATCTGATGTTAAGTGCCAACGAAGACTTAAAGTGCGAAGAATAGAAAGAACACTTTAGTTTTCAAATGATTATGACATATTGATATTGATGGTGATAGGTATATTATATGGATTCGAAACAAAATCTATACCTTTCTTATATGGCACAGAAATTAAGTAATACAGAGACAAGACAAGAGAGAGAGATCACTACTGCCCCGCTGCATATCAATTGTAATTTTAAGTAAACGTTGTTTATAGTTATATTTTCAGGTTTTTATAATAGAATAAAAATATTTTATTGTTGTTATAAATTAGTTTAATGGCGGGATAAATCTCAGTTAGTATAATAATACATGAATCTTTAGAATTTAGCGCTTTTAAGATTACTGACAAATTTTGGATTCAATTGAGCCGTTATTTAATCTACACAAAACCGAAGAATAGAAAATACCAAAAATGGGGTAGTGTAATATTAGAATCCTAGCCTGTTCCCAAAAGACGACAGACGCACATCCAATCTCTAAATCTCACACCCTCATCCTCGTTTGACATGATGATGAGTGTGGCAGAGACTTATACATATATATTGTAAACATTTAAATTAACGCAAAGCACGTGTGCGACACTAATGTGTTAATGCCCTTATTCATTTAAATAACGACCAGAGAGTACCTCGGCGACACTAACTTTACCGGAAAAACTGGAAATGTTTTCTGTAAAAACTGTTTTTCTCGTGCGTAGTGATTTGAATAAGGTGCATCGCTCCCACGCTGCCTTGTCGGCCTTCAATTTGTGCATCATTTATCTTATTATAATACGCGTGCACAGTTATTGCACGAGTGTTCATATGCTTCAATATGAATACTTAAATACTGCACCTATTACCGGTAACGTTTATGTTTATATATACTTAACTACATTCCCATCGTATGTTATATGACGATTTTAGCTGGCAAGTCCCCGAACTTAGAATCAGAACATAGATGGAATTCTTTTGTATTAAGTTATATGCTAATACTATTCTTAAGCTTAAATTATGAAATAAACTTTAATTGGAAAACACGAAAGTTTGACATAAAATTAAGATTTACATTTTAACGTCCTGATTTTTTAACTTAGACTTATTTGTTAACGATTTTAGTTAAGTCTTAAAGTGGCTACTAAAGCCAGAATTTATTAATCATTCTATAAACAGAAAATTCTGTTAGAAATCAAGTTATACCGATAAAGTTTTTAGTAATCGAAAACGATTGTATGGAAGGAAGGCAGGTTACATGAAACATCTTTTACATCACTTGGAGGAAAAAAGGCTAATTCAGCTCGATAACCCGGCTAATGATCGTCGGCCATTTTATACCGCACTCACTTGTCCTGTATTTCCTGTTCCATAGTTGTTACTCGAAATCAAATCATTTCGCGACTCAAATTCCATCACTTTTACATCACAATGCAGTAATCGATACTTAGATCTTCAGTTATGTTTTTAGTTTTTTTAAACGTATGTAAATAAAAATGTTGTGGGGTTGATTAGTTCATAAATTTCGTTGGGGTTTGTTGGTTTGGACTTTTTACTTTGCGATTTTATAAACAAAATTTTTATACCGTTTCATCTCCTATTTTTAACTTGAATTATAAATGTAAACAATTTGTTTGCTGATAATAATATCTATTCACAGGGGTTTAACACGACTTCAATTAATGTTAGTACAAACAAATAGCTCAGTGAAGTATCAGTCCTGTAGTCGCAGATTAATGAGAATAAGATTAAGGTAAGCTCTGCCTGTCATAGAAGGTAACTAAAAGGGTCTTCTTGTTACGCGAGCTTCGAGGGTGGGGACCCTTATCGCTCAATAGGCAAATATGTGTGGGTCAGCAAATATGACGTGCTTCCGTAATTGCTGTATCTCTGCAATGGCACTAAGGAGGCTTTGGTTTGAGATTTAGTAAGGCAAAGTGCAGGGGCACTTATGCGTTCTATAGGAAATACTGTGGGCCCGCTCAATACTCCGAGGAAGATCAACAAGTAGGTTTTGGTGGATAAAAATCTCGCATAATTTTGAACTTTCTGATGCAGGGTATCTTTAGATTTGTCCATGGACGCCAAAAATAATTCAATTTTGCGACACGATGAGTGAGGGATTCGCACTACTACATTAACACTCCCCTTCTTTTCCATTATTCCAATTTATATAGGGTCGTTCTTTCTTTTCATAAGCATCTAAGGAACACGATTTGCAGTACAACTTATCGATTACAACAAGTGTACAGTCTATACACTTATTTGAATTTAAGTTATTAAATTTATTGATGTAAGAATAATATTATTCTATTTAATTTGTTCACTGAACAGCTCTGTAATTATAGTTATAAATGATGTTTGAAATAGTAAATCCCCTTTATATGGGAAACGTGAATGTTAATTTGTAATCGCAACAGATGATCTCGTTTACTGTAACCGTCACCAAGGACAAATGAACATTTATATATACACGTCAATACTCACATTATTGTCTATGCGTACAATAAATGTTATAGTATCAAGATACTGGCACAACTTAATAAATTAAATATACTTGAGTAACTGGATGATGTTGTTTTTTTTTTATCTGTTATGGGCAATGAGGCAGAAGATGGCGAAGTATGGTACATAAAAATTCACTGTTTTTTATTCGTTATCAGCCGGGACTCAGTTATGCTGTTATGACAGATTTAAAATAAAGAGTAGTAGTTAGGCATTCGGGTTTGGGAAAACCTCGTCACAAGCTTTCCTACTTACCTTACCTTCCCACATGTGGCAACGGAATCGGACCTAAGTGTTTAAAGCGTTTAGCAACTGCACCAAGGAAATGTGTACAAAAGGTACACAGGAATCATAATTTAACATATAAGCAACATGTAAATATAAGAAGCCAATCCGGTTATAACATAATTCATTAATGTTTGTCAACAACATTGAGACTGTCAATTAATGAGTATTTGGTTAAAAAAATACATAATGGTGGTCAACAAAATTATTTACTTTCTCTTCAGTTATAAGTAGAGTATCAAGCAGAAGGTATACGAGAAGACATAATGACAGCGTATAAATGTAACATCTTTTACACCAAAAAAAATCAGAGCGGAATTATTACTAAAGTGGAAAAGAAAAGCCGCTAAACGGAACTACAAAATCTCAAGCAGTTAAGTTTCATCAGCTTGCGGCAATATTGCCAAACATAATATACTTTAAAAGGAATACTGCTTACCTAGTTCCTCTAATTGCACCGGAGGTCACTTCTATTACACAGGTGGCTAAAACATTGCCATTTCATTTCGCTTATTTTAACGGTTATGGCATTGACCTTAAAGATTTCATGAACATTACTATAAACATTCAATTATAATAAATAGTTATGAAACATAAACCAATAGTTTAACGTCTAACCAAGGGTTCAATAATAAGGTATTATAGGTTACTAGGGTTTTAAAGGTGTGATGTTAAGCTCAACGATAATTGTCGATTTTAATATGTACTTCCGTTATTGTATTCTTTTTTTATTGAATGTTATAATTTCCTAAATATATATGAAATAACTTATGCTAGAGAAATACTTTTGTTGCCTATCACTTGGACTGATTATATTACATACAGTGTCTGTTTATAATGAGAGTATGTTTATGTTTTCAATTGTTAATTGCTAATGCCGTCTATGCAACAAAATACTAACTTTAAATAATCTAAACATCCGCTGCTGATGAATTCTGACACTTGTGTGCTTATATCAATAACACAGGAAATAAAAGATAAGGTGTTATGAGTGTGATTGTGTTTAGACAAAACTTGTTACGTTCTTAAGCATAATATTTCTTTTGTAGACCTTCCAGATTCCATCGCCAGCCTTGTAGTTTAAGGGAAGACTGAGGTTATTTCTACATGTCGCGGAAGGCAACAGCTTTTTATGATATTTGAAGTAAATGTAAAAACATTATTACGTCAAAATAGATCTAAACGCTGAACACTGCCGATCTGCAATAAAGATTTAACAAGCTGTCTGAAGACTTGCCTTTTTTGCTATGTATAGGCTCGTTACATTATTAAGTTATTACTACTATAATCAATTCATCAAGTGATCGATGATTTGACACTTTAGAGTGTAATTTATGATCGCGCTAACTGGTTTGTTGGAAGCCGTGACGGGAACCAGTCCTTCGTTATGACGTCACAGCTTGGCAATCCTTTACAATGTTGCTTTTGTTGAAGAAATTATACGTTTACGCATATATTGTTTTTCTAACTATCCTATAAATTGTTTACTGACTTATGTAAAAGTTCTACTTATACCACTGAAGCGACAGAAGAGAAGTTTTTCAATATCTCCTAGCTAGTGACCACCATTCTCACTGACGATATATCGCTGTACTCAAACTGATTAAAATGATATATAGCGTATTATTAAAAAAAAAAACTTATTCATTAAATTAGGTCGAATAAAGCGAATTGTGAAATAAGAAAAATTGGTTTTTATTAACATTGAAATATTCTGAAGACATACAAAGTTCCGGGAACGATATACACGACTTTTCTATTTTGATTTACGACGTAAGTATAAAAGATATATAATAGATAATATAAATCCGTAAAGATTACACATTTAATAAATCGATACGGATACAAAAATTAAGCTGGAGCCGTTTTGTTCATAAAGGATTTTCCTCAGCGTGGGGTTATCGTCGTAGTTAATCTTCTAGGATTCGCTTATCGAATAAGTAACTTGTCAATTGACATTTGACACTCAAGTCGTTGGAAATTAGTTTCCAGAGACAATCGTATATTTATTTGTCCGATGTTTTGGAAAGGAAAATAAGAATTATAAAAACTCGTAAATATAAACTAAGAAATTGGCAGAACACATCGCCCGAAGGACTAACAGCCGACAAGGGAGTAAGGTCTTCGAGTAGCAGTCGCGCAAGAAGCCTGATGATGGTAAAATGAAAAAAAATATGCGTTGGATTGAGTACTTCTTTATGGTAAAAAAAGGTCAGAAAAAGTTCGTGTAATATAATAACTTTTTTTTGCCAATTAATAAATTTGTTTACAACTCAACGGAGAACCGGATCAAGAGATATCAATTTATAATAACTTTAACTAATAGCATATCACAGTATCCGTGTTTCTTAAGTGAAATTTTTTGCTAAAAAAATAAGTTATAACAAATTACATTAATTTGCATGTTTCTCCTATGGTGCGGTATAATAAAAACATAAATATAAACATTTTAACAAACGCTTCGCACCTCTGTCTCCATTCGGTTCCATTTCTCAAAGTGGGTGTATGATAACTAATATCCCCTCGTTTGTTGGCCGCCATCGTGAAATAAATTATCCAAATATTGTAATATGAAGGTATTGTTTGTCGCGAGGTGATGTTCAGATATGAAGGGCCCTGTAGGTAGTGAAAATACTGAGGTAGCGGAACATAACATTTTACTTCTTTTGGCGAATACAATGTGGTGCACTGTTTATCATCTCAACTAGTACCGCATTGTTATGGATAAGCTAACTTTTTCTATGAGATGATTGTCCTGCTCATCACTTAATTAAATGAAAAAGGTACAATAATACACTGATACACATACTTGGCCTGCATAGTGGATTATCAGAAATGTGGCCGACATAGCTCAAAATATTGCTAAACTTATATGGCAGTGGGCAGGGGACATTGCTTGAAAGACCGACGGCCGATGGACCAGTAAGGTCCTCCGAGTGCGCCCCGTACGGTAAACGTAGTATTGGGAGGCCTCCCACAAGGTGGACCGACGATCTGGTGAGAATCGCGGGAACCCATTAGATGCGAACACGCGGGACCGGGACCGATATGGAGATCTTTGGGTAAGGCCTATGTTCAGCAGTAGACGTCTATCGGCTGATAATCGGTCTTCAGGTGTTGGTGACAAGCTTTACAACACGTTGCTACTCTTTACTCATGGCCGCCATAGTCGTGCATTTATGCAGAGATAATGGTGATGAGCCATTTACTGCTGCTTTTACATGGTCAGTCTACTTCATAGGAGATCGTCCTTATATAGGTAAACAAGCGCTGCATATTCTCACTCCTATCTTAATAAACAAGTCACTCAAAAGGTACTCAATTATACTTAGTAGCAATTAATAAGTTTATTTTTAAGTATAGATAAGCACAGAAATTGCGGATACGCATACCCTACACGAAATCTCTGTTTACGCCCCTAGCTAAGAATATATTCAAATGGACGTTAATATGACTATAATATAAGCAAAATATTATTTTTAAACGCTTTGTTAATTAATAATTATATATTAGTAGTCATTATTGGAGACCGTTGCAATAAGGGTCTGACGTGCAAACATTGTTTCTTCGCTTCTAGCTACATTAATTTAAAGCTGTGTTGTGTAAATTGTTATGGTGATTAGAGCCTATTTGCTACATCGTAATGCAATAGGAGGTGACGTAAAATTACATGAACATTAATTTTAGTGACCAATAAATATTAATGAGCGGTGAGTTTTGTATTAGTTTATTGAATTAAGAAATAGCAAAGGCGATAAGAATAGAGCTTTAGGGTCGGCCATGACAAATACACGCATACACCGGCCTTACGTCATATCGTGTTCCGAGTGTACGTAAGTTCCTTTCATTACTTAAGTTCCACATCGCGAATACGGCACGCCGATAATATTGCCTTCAAGTAAATAATTACTTCATTATTAAAAGAAAAAAAATATTCATTTATTAATTCATCGTATGAACTTCTTGTTGGTTAATCATTCTCGCTACCATATAGTGGCTTTTAGTTAGTATGCTTTAATATGAGAAATTTATTCTTCATTACACATTGCAGTATATAAGTGACGAGGCCATGAAAACTACTCTTAATAAAAAATAAAATTATTGAGTTTACATACATATATCACGCCTCGTTCCCGATGGGGAGGTAGACACCACCTCTATCCACTTGCTACGATCCTGGCACACCTCTCTCGCTTCCTCCACTTATATGAGCGTCTGCATGCATACTCGTCGGTTGCGAGTACTCTTGACCCGGCCTTTCTTTAGAACATCTTCGATTTATATCTGCCTAGGTCCACCTGCACCAATTTTTGGCTGAACCATCTATTGAGTTTACATATATATATAAGATTTTCGCCTATGTTTACATTTATCACCATATATTTAGAATTATAAGCCCTAACGACTTCAAATTTGGTGGGAATATTACTTTGTAGGCCCATGTCCAACAGTGGACGTCTATCGGGTGATGATGATGATGATGATAATTATTTTTTACAAGTAAAAGTCAGCTAAGAACGGATTTTACGAAATTATTACTTCATGTAATCTGTAAGTTATTCTATAAAGATAAAAAAGTAAGTATAAAAATATCTTGAATGAACGTTTAGCGAATGATTTTTGAATATTAACGAAAATTACGTTTTTTTAGATGTAACTCTTACGTGGTTAGTGTACCAGGTTTAATTATTTCAACAAATAATAAAATCCGTGTGTAACGCACTTAGATCGCTTTTATATTTTCACTTCACTGCAAAAATGTAGACGCTAATTCGACGAAAATTTACGCAAAGTTTTAGAGCGTCACTTTAATGATTTAGTTAGCGTAGATCTAAGATATTACAGACTGTAAATGTGGTGGTATGTGTGGGCAAGAGAATGTAGTGTCAAAATTTTTTCATGTAATTGTTTACTACCCATACTTAAACATGAAATAAAAAAGTAATTTGTTAGGCGAAATTTTGGAGAAACATTAATGATAAATATGACTGGAAACTATAAATATTGTCATTAACTTTAGGTTGTAATACTTTATATATATGATTGTAACGAAATATAAAAACTAATTAAGATACAATGGCGTTCCGCTCGAATCTCTAATTAAAGATTTCAATACAGATGTCATTGAGATTGAATAAAATATTAGCATAAAAAATTCACATTGATTGACATTGTCAAACGGAGGACTTCTTGTCGTCGGGATTTGTCAGCTGCTGTCCTCACGGGTGCTGCAGTTTTCCAGTGAGGATGCTTTGCGGCCAAACGTGCCGACAGCCGCCCACGTTATGGAAATCAGTAGGTCACTAGGAGCTACACGAACACTCGGCGCGCTTACGCTAGATCCGCGCTTTGATTCATCCAGCCTGTGGGCGACTCATCGGCGTACACAAGGTCGATGTACTCGAATTTGCGGTACCTTTATTTACATATTCGCAGGTCAGACTTACAAAAAAATGACACCAATAGATTTCTTGTATTAATGGTGCGAAACGGTATCAAGGCCACTGTCTGCTCTCTCCTATTACTGGGTAAGTGTAACGCCTAAAATCAACTTTGCTTATGATAAATTGCTTATTGTGAGTGAGATAAGTGTCGTACGAATGGGTGGTCGCGGCGTCGGCGTTGTGAAAGCTTTTTAGCTCATTTATATTTTAATGTTTTGATGACGCTGCTATAGTAATAATAATTAATTAATCGTTTACCCACAATCTCTATTAAAACAGAAACACTATAGATTTGACTAACCGCGATTAAATATTATTGGATCAATGCCTTAAATACATTCTAGTTATTATAATAGCTACTTCTACACTTTTCTTCTTTGGGTTCTTATATACAAAAGGATATATTTATATATTCGAAATCTGTAATATTACTGATACGTAATAATTCTGTGTGTATGTAAATATATTAAAATGTTTTATTCTAATAAGAAAATATTTCATTACTGAGAGTAAATAATGTTTAAGCTTTTTCTTAAAGATGGAAATTATTACACGTTAAGTGATATAAATTACTATGTATTGTTTGTTATTATGAAATCAATATTCTCTTTCCAGAATGTAAAAAAAATACTTTTTATGGTATACACAATACGCTACGTATATGTTTAAGATACAGTTAAACTTATCACGGAACTTAAGTACTTACCGTCTACAATAATAACAAGGCTGCGGTACCGTTGGGACAATTAAGTTCATTAGAGAACGCTAATTCTCAGAGACAAGTAAGCTCACCTTAGGTAGCTTAAGTGGCGAATTTACTTTTGCGTGTTTGAGAGACCTTATATTTGTAATTATTGTTATATGTTGTAAGCCGTTGCTTGAGGTTCCTGTGATTTCCTTTCATTTTAATGTTGCTAAATTGCAATGGGGTGAATCTCCGGAAAATTATCGCTGCAATTAAAAAAAAATTACAATTTCTATGTAACTTTTGTTGATACTGTGTAGGAAAGAGATTTTAGACCATATTTACTAACGATAAGCGTTTTTTGTACAGTTTGTAAGACGGTTTTACTCGTTGTACGTATCGAAGAGGAACGGATTTAATTCCTACTGAGATTGAAGTTCCGGTGAAGGAAGACATGGTTAGATTGTGATCAAAGTTCTACAGCTTTCGTGGACACGTTGTTATCTAAAGGATGCCCACTGCTGGATGGTTTGATGGATGTGTGATATCCATCAACTTGAACTTTCAAGCGTGATGCATAAATGACCTCGACTCATTTGTTATGATTATGTTATGAGGAAGAGAGAGCTTATGTGTCAATAGTGGGAATAATAAACTAACAGTTTATTTATAACCTTTTATTATACCGTTTTGTTATAATAGTTTCAAATATTTGAAAATTCATTAAAAATAAAGTACTATAATTTCAATATGATGTAATATTATTTACTTAGGTTTAGATAAAATTAAATAACTTAAATTCATAACGATTATACACAGGTCAAAATATAAAACAAAATCACTTAATTTTCTTATATTATTAGCTCTTTGTAAGAAGCATCTTACGTTAAAAATAGGGGGGTGTATATATGTTTATATGGAGAAAATCTTGTTGTTTAAACTTGTCACCAGATAGATTTGCGGTTTAACAACTTTCGATCAATGTTTCAAGGCTAATGTGGTAACCATGAGGCATACCTTATAAATTAATAAATATACTGAAAGTGCAGGGTGTGTGAAGTTCAGCTAGCCTATTAAATAATTGTATTAAGTCATGTGCTAGTTTTGTTATATATATACTGAAGCTTTGCCCAGTGTGACTAATTAGACCTGGGATTAGTTCTCCATCGTCTGGCCGTGTCAAGTATAGGTGTCATACCATAAATCATTATAATCTTGCAGGTTCTTGTGTTTATGTTTTATAGGCATTGTCTCAGTTTAACTCCTGCAGCAGTTCCCTGGATAGAGGTCGCCCATAAGGTAGGCGTGCGTGTGGTCCATTGTTTACACACCCTCACAAATTCAGCAGTGGACTCTCTCTCGGTACACACGAGTACCTATATTAGAATAAAGCCTCTCTGCTTTCTGAAAAGCTCAACGTAATTTCTCGACCATTATTCAATGAACACGTCAGTGGGTACCATTCAATCAGTCCCAGTACTTTCACGTCGGACGCGCGCCCACGCCCACGCCCCCACGGTGTTTGCTAATATTGCACATTGATTTGTCAGCATAGAGGGGTGATAGGTCATGATGCTTTAGAGGCGCTCGTGTTATAGATAAGGAGGCTATAGGTGAAATTATTTATTGATAATTTTATTGCATGGTGTCCGTGTCGACATTTTGATAGTCGATAATTCAATAAGAGATGTTAAAGCAATGTTGTTTCTATCGATAAAACTGTATGTAATTTACGTATTTATCATATTTTATTCCTCATTATATACACTGCAAATGCATCCTTCAATTAGATATTAAAGGATAGCATATGATACTTTTTAAATATAGTATATTGGTACTTTTTAGTACGGTACAGATGAGAGAAAGATAGTGATGTCTCTGTTACTGCATATACACAATACCAGCGGTTTTTTTTTGTACTCAAATAGCAGTCTGGTGTTTATATTTTATGGTTGGATGGACGGTTAAGTGGAATTACTAAGGATAAGAAGATTTCTTCACTGTTGGTAGGTCTTTGTTGTCAGAGACTTTCTAGGCAGGTACTATCACAAAACCATTTTTTACCGCCAAAAATTACTGTACAAAAATTGCTGCGTTTCGAAGTGAAATTATAGGGATAACGAGATTTTAATATCTTATGCCTAAAGGGATGAGTAAAATGTGGTGCTGCGTAGAGATTCTAACTGGTGCTTTTATCGCAAGCAGGCAAATAGATTTTCCATCTAATGGACTAAAGAGTCTTGTGACTTTGTCTGCAAATATTTTGTAGCAATCTTTAATATAAGATATTTTTTTTTTACTTTCAAAATATATTTATACAGGTATTATAGATTTTAATTAATTTGTCAGTGCTTGAATTCTTTTGCCTAAGTGCCTATTTTTGTAAGTAAATAATAGTGTGATCATTATTCAGTTTTTATTTAAAAGGCAGTAATTAGTTTAGTTTCTGTGTAGTTAAGTTATAATAAACGAATTAGGACTGCGACCGACTAATATTTAATGTTCGAATTAATTGTAATCGTTTTTATGGCGATTATTGGAAGAAACTAAGGCATCATTTCCGTAACGGATAAATTGAACATTCGTGTAAACAGAGCAATTAAAGAGTTCAAATAAGACAAAGCGGTGGCAAATTACTTTTTTTATGACGTTAGTATCGGAAGATCTGATGTACGTATAAATCCTTTTTGGTAAAGTGAATCACTTAGTTATTATGACCGGGTATTAGTTTACATTTTAATCACCATCGTAATCGACATATTACCTAATACAACCGTGACAAATTTAAATGATTACTTCATCATTTACAGTTTGATTTTGTCTTATATGGAGAGCACCAGAAGAACACTTATGTCCAATTTTTAATCAAGTTTCTTATTAAGTTACAGATACTGGTAAGTATTTCAATTATTCATTTACATAAATAATTATTCAAACACTACATGAACTACTTTTATGTTTCTCTACCATTTAGTGGTACAATTTAATGTTAATATTAAAGAATGAAAGACATAAGACACAAACTTTATCCGGTATGACATCTTTGATATTTATTGTTGACTGTGGTTTTACTTGGAAAGTAAATAACTTCGTTATTCTTTTTCTAGTGTTGGTTAGTCCTTACGAGAACAACAAAATTTTGAAAAAAAAATACAGACCCTGAGTTTGAATAATTAGAGTCAATGTAATGTGCAAAGTGCTACGGTAATTTTTACTTAAGTTAAGTTTGCACTTCAACTGCTCCCTTTAGTTATTATATCAGTTAATCGAGATGAATGAAAAAAAATGGAACTCATTGTTAATAGTGTATCATCGTCATCAGCTGACAGACGTCCAATGCTGGATAGTCCTTTCCCAAAGATTTCCATATCGATCGATCCTGCGTTGTCCGCATCCAGCTGTTTCCCGCAACTTTCACCAGATCGTCGGACAACCTAGAGAGGGGCGTACGTACGTAATACTGCGTTTTCCGGTACGCGGTCGCCATTCGAGGGCCTTGGTACCCTATCAGCCGTCAGTCCTTCAAGCGATGTGTCCTGCCCATATCCACTAGAGACTAGCAATTTTTTGCGTTAAGTCGGTGACCTTAGCTCTCCTGTGGATCTCCTCATTTCTGATTCGATCACGCAGGGAAACCTTGAACATAGGCCCTTTCCATAACTCTCTATACGACTTGAAGTTTTTTCACAAGGTCCATTGTAAGTGGCCGCGTCTCGGTGCCTTAAGTCATCACTGGCAACATGCACCAATTACAGACATTTGTTTTAACCAGTGTGTGTATACTATAGCTTAATTAATGATAATTATATGTGTAAAGGAGATTCATAGTCAGCTAATAAACGTCCACTGCCAGACTTAAGCCTCCCCCAAAGATCCCCACATCGATAGATCCTGCCCTGCCCGTTTCGCCGAGAACCAAAGGCCGTCAGTTATAGAGCTTCATATGGAGCCATTTCCCACCACGGCTCGATGCGGGTTGGTGGGAGCCAAAGCCTTGTTTGTTAACGAGCAGTTGAGGTTGGTTTGGATTCCGTGAGTTGTTGTGGGGAAACCCCTATATATTCTGTATATTTTTATTTGGTTACACGCATAGTTTATTTACGTTAATTTCACTAGCTACAGCACCCTTCAAATCAAAACGTAATATTACACTACTGTTAGGGGCAGAGGTAGGTGCATTTTTATTCTTCAACAGCAAACGTCTTTATTGGCCATAAAATCTAACATATTACCGTCAAGAGTTCGTCATTTTTTGTGACAAGAATAATTCATTACCACAGCTGAATCTACTTATGATACGGTAATAAAACGATATAGAAAGTGATTTAACTTTTACTGATTAACACCAGTATCACTTCCGATGTTGGTATTAGTCACACCGTAAAATAACTTATGTAAGATGATAATTCGCCTCCGTGAGGTCCGAGGTCGCTGCTCGCTAGTCACCTGCGATATTTGTACCATGAATCACAACTAGATATTTTTTATATAATTAACTCTAAAAATTTTAACAGGTAGATACTAAATAATAGACACAAATAGAGTCCTGCATTTTATTATTAATATATAGAAAGATAATTTTTTTCACTTTAAGTTATATATCTGACGACTATTATATTATTAGGTTTTATAAGAAAGCGCAGAGTCACACAGAGACTAATGTTCGGAATTGGATCTAATCAGAAATGCTGAGATCCGGAGAAGAAACAGAGAGACTTTTATAACGATTCGATTCTTGAGGCTGATATGGTAATGGGAAGGGCACAAGAGTGAGGTAATAGCAGATGACAGCGCCGCAAAAAGCGCAACTTTTTACACCCTCAGATGGACAGACAATATCAAAAATATTACTGGGAATTATCTGGATTGCATTACATGAGATCCATATTCAGCATGATACTTTTTGGCTAAAGTAGTTATTTCAAAAAAGCAAATTTATTAAAGATTGCAATTGACAATCTCTTCTTAATAGCCATCGATTTGTTTCTATAATTATAGGACATTGATTATGATGATCAGGTTAAGGTAGCGGAAAACCGTTGGATGCGCGCACGACCGATCGGTGTGGAGAGTTTGTAGCAAACCTATGTCCAGCAGTGGATGGATGGTTCATCGGTTGATAATGATGATAATTATAACATTATTACATACACTAGTATACCGTTGTTATATAAATATACTTACAGATATATATAAACTATGTTTTTCACCAATCTCACTTGATTGAAATGGTAAACAACAGCTGAATCAATTTCATCTCTTTAACCATGCTGTTTAAATTCAGCAGTGATTGAGTTAAGCATTTGTATGACATATCAATTAGCTTTCTTTTTGTAGAACCGAAAGACGTTTTTACTATTGAGGTGACTCACGGATAAATAGAGACGTGTAGCATGTGATGTTTTGCAGCTTTCCTAACACGTTCCGGGTCATGTGGAGAAATGTTGCAAAATATGCATCGTCTCGTCCGACACTATGTAAACGAACGAAATTCTCATTGAGAAATTTCTGACTTTTAGTTTAAACAAATACGTAATTTCAACATGTAGCATATGCATAAAACTTCCCGTTTGCATTTCTCATGCAAATGCTTTCCAGTTTTCGTTATGAAACATATACAGTTTCTTAGTTATCCTTGCACCGCAAACCAGTGCCTACGTTTACTCACTTAAGTCCTCTTGCTTAACTGAATCTTTCTGTCTTTAATTCTATAATTACCCGCACCAACAACTCCACATCTCCGTCAAGCGAAGGAATTTTATAAAATCTATCCTTTACCTGACCTCTAATAAAGCACTAGCAATATGTCTGTCTATGAAATTCAGGTATTTAAATTTCGGTGGTCTCGTGTGGAGTCAATTAATCTTCCGATATCTTATACATTTAGAGTTATTTAAATTTTTTACTACCGATATACTATATTTTTTATTACTTGTTTATTTTATTTTATTATCAATATGAACCTTTTTCAAACTGAGCATAGGCAGTCAGATATGAAAAAGTAATCCGGTCTTATGTTATTCCATATACGCATTTCTCACTTACCCTCTAGGTCTCTATCGCCGGAGACTGTTTAGGTAGGTACCATCGCAGCGCCTATTCCGCTTGCCAATACGCAAACATTGCTGTGTTCCGATTTGAAGGGAGCTGTAGCTAATAGAATTACCGAGGGAATGAGACTTAACATCTTAGGTTTCAAGGCGAGGAGCGCAATATGATGCTGTTACTATTTTAACTAGCGCCAGGTTGTATCCTCGTGCGTCGTCGTCGTTGAATTCTCGTCTCGTCGATTCGAAGAATAAAAAAAAATCATTATGACACGTAACTACCAAAATTACAAATTTTCTTACTACATAAGTCATAAAAAAAGAATTTTACTCGACCTCAACGCGATCGTGTTTTAAATCCGGTGACGTTCTATGTGACGTTATGAAACGCCGCCCGCCCACTGCTTCACAATGAATCAGGCGCCTCAAGTGCTTAAAAAGGCTAGCTTACGACAGGTGAATGTTGACAGATTCATGTACCCATTTAGAACAATGGTGATGCCATGTAAGAAAAATTTATGGTGAAATATAACAACAGTTTTTAACGCTTGCTAAAATACTTTAAAGTTTGATTAATATTTTGACAGGACACTTATTCTGTGTCAATATATTAAGTACGACAGAACCAATTGATCTTTAAGCAGATGTGAGGAAGGTTAGCGATTTAAGAACAATTTCCTTCTGGAGTGACGGTTACTGGTCTTATTTTTTCTAATATATTAGCAGTCCTTTTAAGTCTTCTAATGTTTTTGGTTATAAAATTAAGCAACGTGACGAATGGGACATTTACCAGCTGGTAAGTTAATCGGTCGCCTATAGCAAGTAGGGATGATATAATTTGCACCATATTGCGCTTGTTGTCTGTGACATGAGATGATGAGTTTCGTTACCCCAGTAATTGCACTAGCTACAACGCCCTTCAAGTCATAATACAGTAATGTTTGCCCACTATTCTTTGGCGACTGCAATAAGCGCTACGGTGGTACCTACCTAGGCGGTCCCCGGCAACAGAGACCTACTACCAGTAAAACTCTTCTCCTGTGACCACGTGGATAAGGTAGCTATTAGCAGATTGTAATGGTTCACTATTGTTCTTTGACAGCGTTCAGCGATTAATTGGCTTCTTTTTTTGAATCGATAAGGTTAGCGCTCGACGGTGATCCCACCTGATGTTAAGTAGTTATATAGTCTGTAGTGTTAAAGCGCACGAACCTAGTAAAAGTCTGTTCACTCGTTTCTTGAAGACATCCACATCGTATTTGGACGGAAACACCGACGCTGGCAAGCTGTTTTACTGCTTTACCGTTCTCGTGAAGAACGAAGAGCTGAACCGCTTCGTTCGTAAAGTCTTTCCTGCTGATTAGTAAATCATGCATCTGTGAGTATTTTATGAATCATGGGGCCTTCGCGATGTTCTTTAATAAGCTGTTTTGCACTTTCTGTATGACGTTTTAATTTAAAGCACTCTTAGTACACCTAACTTGTCTCCCATAGATTGAAATAAATTTAAGCACAACATTGCATAGATTTCCAAATAAAATTGAGATATAACTTAATAAAAAAAATTATTCAAAAGTTATCAGAGTAAATGAACTGGCTTCAAACTTTGGTAAGGTATGAGATAAAATCTATTGTTCAAGTCAAAGTTTAACAATTTGAATATTCCCTATAAACTAGTTTAATTTAAAACTTTGAGTCGTAAACTTGTGACTTTAGCATTTACACGTGCGCAGATTTATCGCATGCTGCACTCGAGTAAAACACTTTGACGTTTACAACTCGTTGATAATATTACGAAGTATCAAATGGTGAGACGAGGGGTGTGTAGCCAACTTTTACCTTCATAATATAGGATGCTATTGTTATTACAATTACTTCTCCATGTCAACTCTTAAGTTTAATTCAGACATGATTATACTTACACTAGATATGAATTCTAATTTTCAATGTAATAACTGCTCATCCAGCTGGGAAACAGTTAAGAGTATCCTTTCCGAATCTCTAACCTAAAAATCATGACAAAAAGGGGAAGAGGAACAGAAACAGACCTTACCCTTATAAGTATCGTGGGGCAATAGTCTTTTATTTTAGGTTCTGTTCACCAATTAATATAAGTAGAATGTACTAATGATGATAATGAAGTAGGTTCTGTACATTTTAGTAAAATGTATATAAGAATAATCTTTTTTTCGCCTTTTTATTTTTATACCTTCTAAAAATATAGATCGATAGAGTTTACTAAGAAGTAAGTTCACAGACGGTGAGAAAGCTTTATTTTGCAACTAATAACATCCATTTTCTATGAAAGCTATACTAGACTTGAGTTAAAATACTTTTAAATGTCTTTTAGCTATATTGTTTACCATATACCAAAAACAAATTATAAAGATCATGCAATGGAGGATGTAGGGAAAAAAAAGTAGGATTTTATGTCTAAACGTGATGACAGTATTGTTTGTGTAAACAATTTTACCAGCTATGTGGGTCGGTACAGCATGTACTTCTCTCCCATATCCCTCTATCAGCCGTCACATCTGAATTCACACTCTTCTTACACATGTCCTCTTTCACACAATCCATCCACACTTTCTTCGGTCTTCCTCTACCCTCATAACCTTCTACGTTAAGTTATAACTCTGCATATAAAAATATTCTTGTTAGATATACGAAAAAACTTTCTGTAGAAATCCTGTCGTGCGACTATAACTGGAAACTAAAACATTTGGATGGACAAACAAAAACTTGTTTCAACATAAGATACCTATCGCGAGTGCGCAGCAGCGCTGCGTGGACCCCGCGAGAGGTCTGTGAATCCCATTTATTTTCATAGCCGTCCCGTACAATGCGCCCGATTGTGTCCGCGCCATAACAAAGTGAATATTCCTACGCCATTCAGCTACAATGAATGAAGGGAAGCTCCGGACGAGACGCTCTCCGATTTGTTTGCGACGATGAATGGAACATAACCGGGCACTGAAATAAACTTGTGAGCAGTTATTACCACGTTAAATGCAATAATGTTTACTATTAAACGTGAAATTATTAGTCAAATTATATCGGTAAATGTTTTGACGTTTATTGGTCTCTGGGTTGTAGGTAGATGCCATAGATCGTCAAAGCAGGTATCACCGGAGCGCTTATTTCTACCGCCAAACATTACTGTGCTCCTGTTTGAAGAGCGCTTAGCTAGTGTAATTACTGGGGTAACGAGACAACATCTGTGGTGCTGTGTCATCCTAACTAGCCGCCACGTTGTTATGGGTAGGAATATCGCTTACCATCATATGAACGTTCTGCTTATCTCGTCGCTTCGTTGAATGAAAAAAAACTACTTCAATATATTATTTATCTGAAAAGATTAATCGAGCAGTATTTCTGTTAATTTCATTTATCTAACTATGGTTTCCGGAAATAGGAGCTCACAACTAGAATACAATAAATTAGCTCTAATATTCCATAATGGATGTATACAAAATAGTAAGAAAAAAAACTATCATTTCCATTGTTTAACATATACAATAAAATATAATTACGTATTTATTATTGAATATAACTTTCATTACAGTACAGCCACAGCGTGTCCATTCTTGCTAAGTATGACTAAGTATTACCGTCTTCCGGTTTACAGGGCTTTGTAGCCAGTGATTTAATTTAGGTAACGAGATCTACATTTTCTTTCTTTTCATTAAATTGAGCATAATGTGTGTTGTGTAAATATTCTTATTAGCATCAAAATTTTATCGGCAAGTAACTAACAACATCCTAATCATTTATTTATATAATGTTTTATAGATATAGAGTGGTTGCGATAATAATTATAAAACTAATTAAATTTGTAAGTAATTAAGTAATGTGAAATATATCTACTGAAAATATGAAGTTTATGAAAGTATCTGTTTTTAATTATAACGATTTTTACTTAAATTAAATACTTCTATCCTATTCCGTGTGTTTCGTCTTCATCATATTATATTTGTACCTTGTGTTACATCCAACTGCAGACAAAACTCGTATATCATTAGTCACAAAAGTATACAGTATCCATGACCAAATCGACCTCTTTCCATCCAGTGATACCTCTGTGATTAAAATATTAACATCTATTTTCTATAAGAATGCTATTAGTTATATTGTGCAATAAGTGGTGTTTAACTACATCTATTATTTGTGAATGTAACTAAATGTGAATACTTATTATAGCTGTTTACTTTCTTAATTAATCTACTTGATTGTGTGTAAGCTGTAAGTTCCTTTAAATACATAAATAAACAATCAAAAATTAGCTGAAGGAAAAGCTCTGTACTTTACATGGAGTTTAATAGTTTAAAGTGCAATACAAACCCGTGGTGAAGCTTTCAAAGCGAAGTGCATCTGACATCCCACGTTGGTGATGCTAATCTGCCGCCGCCGCATTACACAACTATTTCCGTGCTCCTGTAGGTGGGTTCTGTCCGATGCTTTACAATCGCCTACACCACATCCCATCACGACACTTAATTAGTAAAGAAAACAGTCAATGTGACAGTTCGTCGAATAGTAAACTTGCTTTTTTAAGTTAGTTGCGAGTACAAAATACGAAAAGTGCGATCCACTAAAGAAGCGAAAGTTTTGGATAATATAAACAGCTTTGTTATTAGCATCTTCAATATTAGTATAAATCTTGATATCTGTATCCTATGCTTCAAATAATAATCTAATTATTTACTCAATTTATGCAAAAACAATATAATTAATTATTTAATTAAAAAAGCTATTAATTGTTTACATATCACAATGAATCATTACAAAACTATAGCCTTATACAATTTGTAACGAAAATTTTGTGATAATTTAGCACTTTTGGTTATCTCATTATTTCGTATAATACATCAGAGCTGATGAAGCCCTAGTAAGCAGTTTTTTTGCTGAAATCACTGCAGAAATAACATTTAAATATTCTATTTTCAGATTTTACATAATGCGATTACACATACGCACACATATTTAAGCAATTGTGTTTTAATATTATAACTAGAATATTTTTTCAAAAGGAGTCGATATACTCCTTATTGACTCTTTTTGATCTTTTTAATGAGGTATAATTAAATTAATCACAGCTTAATATTAATCCGATGATGAACATTTTAATTTCTGTAATTTTATTTGACTTTATAACAAGACCAGTCCGTGACAAACTAAGTAAAAAAACTGAAAGATAAAATTTAAATAGGTCAATCAGCAAACATCGCTTCTTATAAAATATTGTGACGTATATGAAAATTGCTTCCTTATATTCTCAGAAATTATGTGCAAAAAAAAAATTGTTCGTATATTTACTTATAGATTATGTTTACACCTCCTCCTCTACGCATGCGTCAAAGTTGTCCGTATGACGCAAACTAGCTACGTACGAATATGTGGAACGAAGCTTTACACTTAACGATTGATTGATAACCGTAACCAGATTCAAACTCTACTTTATCTGTATATTTATATACATACGTAGATCTTTATATGCTTCTCATTGTCGTGTTCGCAATTAAAAATATAATTTGCAACAACCGTGCTCCTCTGTGACGGTAGTCTGTTGTTGTTTGCATAATCGTATCTCGACGATTGCCACTGACAGCGTTCTCTCACTGGCACTTAAGTCTAAGTGTTGCAATTGTGTTGTTTAGCGTTTTCATCTGTCCAAATATGTAACATGGCTTTTATTTCTAATGTTAAGTAAACATTATTTGTTTTTAATTCACTATTTTGTTTTTATTTTACAGTAATTTTCTTTTTTTTTTATCTTATAGTTCATCATCTAATGATGTAGACAGTGATGATAGTAGTGAAAGCACTTCCCATATAAATGTTACATTAGACTCTATCATTTTGGGAGATAATAAAAATTTTAATATTGTTCACATAAATTCACAAAGTACCCCTGCTTATTATCCTGATTTACTGACAAGTTTTGATAGCAAACATATACACGCAATACTGGTTTCGGAATCATGGCTCAAACCATGTATTCCCTCTACATCTTATCCGCTTCCAGGTTTCCAATTAATTAGAAACGACTGTCCCGATAGAGGTGGAGGTGGCGTCGCCTTCTATCTTCGTTCGCACATACCTTATACCATCGTTCAGGCCTCCTCACCCCATAGTGAAAGTGAAACTGAATTTGTATTTATAGAAGTAACCTCTTTCACACTAGACTCCGGATTGGAGTGTTTTACAGTCCTTCTCTGACCATAGACTATTTGTCCGACTTGGAAAATCTTTTAAAAATTTGTCCCTTCCGTATCATCATACAATTATTATGGGTGATTTCAATACTTGTCTATTAAAAAATAATAGGGTATATAAAATAGTAAGGCTTCTAAACTTATATCCAAATTGCAGCAAATTTGAAACTCCTCTCCACTTCTGCTACACCTCGTTTTCCTAATTTTGCTCTTTCTCTTCTCGATATAAGATTTGTTTCCTCCTTTGACCATGTTGCAACACAGTTTCTTCTTACCACTAGTATACTGATGATCTTCAAATTTACACTCGAACTTCTCTTGGTGATCTCTGTCAGGCCATCTACAGCATTAACTCTGATCTTGCTTGTATCACGGATTGGTGTAAATTGTATGGTCTGAACGTAAACCCTAACAAGATACAATCAATCATAATCGGAAGTTCTAGACTAGTCTTCAAAATTAACTGGTCATACCGTCTATTATTCTTAACGGTAACGTAATTCCTTATAATAGCAAAGTTAAGAATCTCATATCCTGTATTTACATTGACTCCTGTCTATCATGGGCACCGCAAGTTATCGAGGTCAGCAAAAAGATGTATGGAGCTATAAGCTCCTTGAGCAAACTCCTCAATTTTCTTCCAACAGCCAATAAGGTTACGCTTGCTAATTCTCTCCTTCTGCCTATTCGCGACTATATCCGATGTTTGCTATCTTGACTTAACTGAAACGCAGCTTGATAAGCTTGAGCGTATTCAAAATTTGTGAATACGATTTATATTTGGGTTATGCAAATAGGATCATATCTCTGAATTTCGCAAAAATCTCAAGTGGCTGCCAATGCGTCTCCGCAGGAATACTCACATTCTCTCTGTTCTATACAAGATATTGTTCAATCCGCTAACACCTTCCTACCTAAATAATCAATTCGAATTTATTTCCGATTGCCACAGTCGTATTCTTCGCTTTTCAATAAACCTTTCTCTTCGCGTCCCCGTGCATTCCTCTTTATTCTTCCAAAACTCCCTTGCCGTCACGGGGGTTCGCTTATGGAACTCTACCGAACCATATTCGTACCGCCAAATCCCTATTTTCTTTCAAAACACTTAAGTAACTACTATCATAAAGTTTAAATTATACATTCTGTCTAATTGTGCTATTATTGCTTGCATCTGTCACCAAGTGTTTTAGTGTTTAATAATTTAGTGCACCACCATCTTATCTTTGTTTTTGATTCACGTCTTTCTTTCCAATGGGTTGTCTGGAAGAAATTGTTTTTTGAGTAATAAGACTGCTCATTGTACATTTATAATGTATTCCATATCTTGTAACAGGCGTACAATAAAGGATAAATAATAATAATAATTACACGAAATTACAGTAGTAATAATCATCAATATATAATGTTTAATAAGTATAAGTGGACAGTTCTTGTAGATACGGGGAATATGATTTAGACGCGCACAAGTGTTATGAATAATAATTTTGAAGTAAAATATTTTAGAAACAACTTCTACTACATACTACATATTGCTAATAAAAGTAATAGGAAATGACAAACAGTTGATATTTTTTTTTGAATTCTCGCTTAGAGCATTTTCGAATGAGTCTCCTTGTGAATAAAAAACAATATGTATCTAAAATTGGTTATACGGACACTTAAATAGACTCATTAACAAATCATTAGGAACATCAATAAGTAATAACTGTGTACACATATATATTTCGGTTAAACAGTGCACGTAGGCGTAATACAAGATGTTTATCTCGTGTATTGTTAGTAACGAAGCCTTTTTTTCAATGTAGTACATTTTGACATGTAAATTATGTATTCCAATAATTTTAACTGTACTCGATGATTTCACGATGTTAATAGAATTTATATTACTAAGAAAATGATTCAGAATAAATATTAAAAGAAAGTTCGAGAAAAGTTTTAGTTATTTGTATTTTTTTTTTCATAAAATTTACTACAGTTAGTAATTAATAATTGTACTTATTTTGTATTAATTATTAATATATATTAATGCAGATAGATGGGGAAATTTACGTCCTTCCCAAACTACATAAAAGTAGTCAGAGTATTATTACGGGACTAAGCAAATGACAAATTGTGTTACAATCGTTTTATTTTCAATCGTTTACTTGAATAACAAGAACCTATGAAAGGATTACTGTGAGTCGATAAACATTATCTGCGTAAATTGCTATTTAGTGCAAATAAAGTGTGAATCGTCAGTGACGTGGATGTAGTCAAATAAACTTATCTCCGTACACAAGTTGCGGCGCGTTGTCCACTTGCATGTTATCTTGAGGAAATATGAGATATTTTTGCTCTACGGGACCGTTGACGTAATAGATATCTATTACTACATTTTTTATAACAATCAGTTGTTTCTTTTGGTTTCGTTTTCTAAATTTGTTTAAATCATCATCACCGTTATTTCCGTTTATTGTTATTCCCTTCCAAACACGAGCCTGCCTCTTTGTTTCAATACGATTTTGAAAAATTTATTATTGTAAAGATTATACAAATGTTCTACACGTATATGAGATGTAAGAATAAGGTATAAATATGTATTTTTTTTAATATAAAGTCTGAAAGGTCACAGTAGGAAAGCTTATTTAATACTTGGCTGCAAAGATTTCTTTCAGCAAGTATTTGTAGGCCGTTATTAAAGTTTAGTAGTATCGCGGCAAAATTAAATAATCTTCGTGATATAGACTTTATAGTTAAGATAAATTCGGTTAGATTTCTAAATTCATTATTTTTTAATGTTCTGTCGCCACTTTACATCTCATAACAATCAGGTGCTAGGTTCAGTTTTTCATAAGGAATCTACATCGAATGCAACAATGACACTTACTCATCTTTGCTGAATGGTATTTTGTATCGTATATGCGTTCGTACGTTTCTCAGAAACGTTTATAAAGTTCTTTATATCCTGTCCGTTTAGTACACTAATCCAATTAGGCTTAGCGGGGGTCCAGTCTCTTTACCGACATATATCATTTATTCGATTTATCCTCCCGTTTGGGTTACGCAAGTTTTGCCGCTTTCATTTTAATTGTCAAAACAATTGCAAGCAACAGAACATTTTTTCATTTACTTTGACAAGCAGATTTTATCAAATCTCTGCTTCAAAAAATAATGAGTAACATCAGATCCCAAATTGCTTCAAGCTCTTTCGTAAAAGATTAACATTATTTAAATCGTATTATGTATAATAAACTCTTAACTCGTCGAATCTCGCATTGACTATATGGTCGACGATATTTACACCATTGCATCATGGATTTATAAAACCTGAGATAAAACCATATAATTAGTTCAGGATTCCGAATTATTTAATGATACATTTATCAATCAGACGTCAGTGCATAGTTGTTAGACTATAATATCATGAGTTTGGGTTCTAGACCTGCATTTGATATAATTATTTTTTGCTACATGTAACATTAACATTTCAGTTCAGACATGTAGTTACGTACATGTAGACTCATTATAATAACAAAGTTAAAACATTTTAGAAAGATAATAATAAATGCAAAAAGGCAACAGTCTTTCTAAAAATAAAACTGCAGATTTGGTATGTTTCTTAAAAGGGAAAAATTTGTTATTTATTCAATGTATTGTTTATTTATTCAATATAAGGTAGGTTAATTCAAACCTCAAAAGGTTTCAATATTTATTTAATAGGTTACATATTTTCTTAGCACCTAACAGAAAATTGTTAGAGACGAGAATAGAACCATCTCTACAAACAATGACAAAGAGTGTCTAATTGGAGTATACTCTAAGATTTTTGATAAAAACTAAATATAATAATATTTATAACTAGATATTAATTGTGTTGATTGTGTGATATTAAATGAGTATTTTTTTAATAAGCAGTCTTTTTTAGATTTTACTTATGATGAAAAAATCAGATATTGGTTTGATAATTATGTCCTATGGTTTCAAACAGTCACAATGGTTGGTATGTTTTTTTTGAAATCTTTAAACATTTGCTAGTTTAAATAAAATGAGATTTATGCTTAAGTCGTAGTCGTAGTCGTAAGTAAAATAATAAAAATGTTATGGGGCTAAATATTAATCAACGAGGAGCAATAATAAAATTGGTCATCGCGAGAAAACAACATCATAGTGATGGTGATGAAGAGGTAGATTTTTTAAATATCAAAATTGCAGCTATCTAATATAAATTTAATTCAATGACAGCAAATTTAAATTTAGACATGTTAGGCTACATAATTTCTAAGCAAAATAAACTCCAATAAAGGTTACACTTTCTTCTACAAACGGTTTAAACATTATTAAGTTTTTGTACCTTAAACCGTCTTTGAATATCTATATTGTTAATGGTCTATACAAAGTTAAAAATTAATTAATTTATTGGATGTTCAGTACATTATGGGTGTATAACAGTTAATAGATATTTGGTGGTTTCAAGTCTCGAAAACATTGACCAAGTGAGAGGCGACGTCGCCTTAGGCTTTTTTATGTTCCCGATTAATTTACTGTCAAGTAATATTTAGTGAAAAAACAGTAAAAGTTTACATAGTAAGATACAATTGAAATGAAACATTATCAACAGGATACAGTTATGGTTAGAAATGTTAACAAATGTTAAAATGAGAGATATAGTATACATACATATATATATCTATATAGATACGTATTCCAAAAAGAGAATATTCGCAGTTTTGTACATTTAGCATTAAGCCTAAAAATAACATAGATATGGATATTATATACAATAGTGGTCATTTAGTAGGAACACTTTTTATGAATAAAGAAAGTATTTTTTTTTAAACGTACAAATGTTCATAAAAAATATACACATTCAATAATTAATAATCATGCAATAATATAGCCACTGAAATAAAAAACTTATTAAAAGCATAAAATATAGAACATATTTTACCTTTAGTTACAAAATGAGTCTTATCCATATGGGAGTTCATTTTCTGTTACTGGCCACCTGGACGCCTAATTAGAAACATTTTAAAAAAAGCATCTATAGCTCGTTGTTTTTGTGAAATTAAAAAATAACATTTCTTTCTTGGCTTTTTCTATTATTTTGGCAGCAATTCAAAATTTAATCAGAATTTTATTTTGTTAAAAATTGGCAAAAATAACAGTTGTGACGCGTCAATTAATTAATTGGGCAATTAATTGTTAATTTACTTATAGATCATAAGTGAAGTGGGCGTACAGAAGAATAGTTGAGTATTTAAATGGTTCTGTTAGGAAAGTTGTTAAGCCATTGATCATTATAAAACACATGGAACTGTTGAAAGTGTTCTTAGAAAGGCTCGGCCAAGAAAAATCTCTCCCAAAGACGATTCGCTAATCGTTCGTGTTGCTAAAAAAAGACGCAAGTAAAGACTCCAACAAGATTAAAAATTAAGTGTTTTCGCCTGATGACCCGAGAAACATCTCGTCAAGACTGATATGCGGAAGATTAGTGGAAACTAAATTGTTTGGAAGAATCTCTTGAAAATTACCGCTTCTTACCGACCAACACCGAGAGAAGCGATTATTATACGCTGAAAAATATGTTATGCAAGACTCAAATAAAGGTAAATATGTTTTATATTTTATGCATTTAATGAGTTTTTTATTTGAGTTGCATGATTATTAATTATTGAATTTCACTTTTTCCGGATTTACGTCGATTCGCCACTTCTGGAAACCCTCGCCTAGATGAGTAGTCGCCTTTTGTAAGCGACTCGATATGATACCCGGAGCTCTGCCAGAGTGGTGTCATTTGCGAAAAGAACGAGGCTGATGTAGCGGTCTTTGGGCATGTCGCTCGTGTAGAACGAGAAGAGTAGCGGAGAGAAATAAGAGCCTTGAGGGACGCCGGCTTTGATCGGCCAGATCGAGGAGAGAGCGTGCTCGGCGCGGAAGCGGTTCGAGCGGTAGGCTTGATTGATGGTGACGAGTCGGTCTGGCACTTTGTGAGCGTAAAGCTTGTATAAGAAGCCTTCGTGCCAGACTTTGTCGAGCGCCTTCGCGACGTCGAATAGGACGGCGCAGGTGTCGATCGGACGCTTGTGCTCAAAGCCGACCAAGATGTGTTCGGGCAATGTATCTTAAAGATGTACGATCCTTATGATGATTTGCGCTATGATAAACGATAGCGTGATCTATTGTTCATATTGGCGCCATCTGTTGGGTTGTTTGAACACTTCTTTAATATAATTTTTTTTATTCGTACATTTTAAAACTTAAAGAATTAACTAAGAGTGAATATAATGCCTATGTGTTGTAGTAATGGAAAGTAGGATGAACAAATATTGTAAACTATAATAGACAACAAGTAGCGTGCAAACGGAGCCACTGCTTAGAAGAACAAAAAGTACTGTCAATACACATTTGTCTAACTTAAATAGCCAAAATAAAGTCCAAGATTGTTATTAAAAAAACCGGCGTCGAACTTGTCCCCATCTATTCAAATAATATTACTTAACACTTAACTGTTTTTGCTTAAACAGGTAACTTATAGCATTCGAAATATATTAGATACGTACGTCTAATAGTCTACCAACGCGTAATGTTAGGAAATACATAAGTAAGTTCTGGCTACACCTTTATTTCGCATAATATTTGTCAAATAAATTCTATGTGATATCTGAGATTAAAAGGCTGGTGGTGCAGTCCACGTTCACAATAAATTTGAATTATCACAACGGTGCTCGGAGGTATTTCTTACAGCGGTGGCTCATTTCTATAAATAGATGCCTTTCAAAATATACCGATAAAACAATGGGGAGACTTGATGCAATCGCCTACTATGGACACAATTGTTTAGCCTAATCTTATTTCGGCCTAGGCTTTAGGGTTTTGTTATTCGTGACATGTTTGTTTTATGTTCGATTTATGCGAAATGTTATTTATATCGTTACGTTTCACAGCTTAACTTGCACTAAAAGCTTCATGAAATTTGTAATAGTTTATTAAATGCTGCTGTCCTAAATATTGTTAGTTACCTTCTCGGTTTGACCTTAATAAAAGCTGAACAGCCTATAACATTTCTATTAACAATATCTAAGTTGACTTATTTAATACCGTTACCATACACTGTAGAGCATCTGTTATTTTATATATATTATTAAAATAACATTACAAAAAGAAGGACTCATTCCCTCCCAGTTTTTAGAAAGTTTCTGGGTAAGGGAAAATATAGTACTAAATTATGATTAGGCGTTATTTTCCATTAATTGTACAAAGAAAGGTATTAAAGTAACGAAGCTGTGTTTAAAGATGTAAATATAAAAAAATACTTTACAACGATACTACGCATAAATATGCCATAAAATACGTTTTTTTATTTACAGAAAAACTATGGATAAAAGCATTTAAGCAATTTAATGTATTGTTAATAGGTGTTTTTAGTATTTCTTTTTCTTTCCGTGAATCCCTGATTGACGTAGTTTGATTGTCAGTTTTAAGTACTTTTGGTTTTCCGCAAGGTTACACGGCCAAGTCATTCTGCGTCGAAAATGCCTACTTCCGTCTAACTTTCCCATTGCAATGAACTGTAAAAGTCCATATCATTCAAGCCTTGATATACGCCCGGATATTTAGATTTTGTCTTTCTGCGCGTTTGCTAAAACGTTTTATAATTAGTTTTTTCCATTTTATGTGTTCCTTGTACTAATGTTGACAAATAGTGTCTATAGTTAAAATTACAACAATGCAATACAGGTACGAGTATCGCGTCCGACCAGTTGGAGGAGCACGCGTCGTCCGACCCCTTCGCGGTGTCACATATCTCTGTTTGGATATACGAGTTATACAAACACGGCCGAGTTGAAACCTTCGCTATATACGTAACATAACCCTCGGCGGATTTCAAATCAAATAATATAATACAAAACCGAGATGGGTCTGTAAACATTTTGTCAAATGCACTAGCTAAGTTTTGAATTCGAGTTGCAGCGAAAGGAAGTACACGGTGTGTTTCATTGAAGTCTCTTGCTCTAGGATTAAAGCGAATTTTGAACTAAAACTCGCGAAGTATATTTTTTTAGCTGAAACTTTTTCTTTAGCTTGTGTCTCTCTAATTAGTGAAGATTGAACACCAGTTCTGCGAATCCCTTTCCGTTGTGTGATAGATGGATCAGGTGCGCCGCGCTCTTGATGTTACTCCACTCCTTGATGTTGTTTAGCCATGACCATTCTCGCTCTTCCTGGCTACTTTCCCCATTTTTCCTATTAGTTGAAATATAGCAAACAATAACATTGACTCCTTAATTAGTATCCTTTGTTTAAGCTAACTTCATGTGTCAATAATATTTTTGTGGATAATTTTGATTGACAGATGTATTGTATAACTTTTGTGAAAGTAACAGCACTTAAAATTGAGACGTTCACTTGATGGGTAAGGGATACGCTTGCCTATAACAAAGTGGCGTTATTTAGGATGATATGCACAGCACCACACTGTGCTCGTCGCCTTGAGTCACCTAATATACGTTATCCGAATAGTTTCAGTACCTACAACGCCATTTAAACCGAAACACTGATGTTTGCACACGAGTAGCTAAACGGTCTCCTAGAACTTTAAATACAGGAAAAAAAATTTAAATAATAAAATCAATATAATTCTAATGACCATCGCTTAGAGGAGGTTAATAACGAGCTGTAGTGTCAAGAACAATTTTTAGATATGAATGATGATGACATGATTTTGATTTGTTTTTCTTCAAGAGCATTAATCTAATAGTATATTGAAAATGACTCAAACAATTACTTATTACATACAATCATAGATAACCGTCAGTGCAATAATTAGTGACGTAACTTCAATGACTAGGCATGGACATAAAAAGTTTAAGTTATTTGATGAAATAATCGATTAATGTTTACGAACTATGGTATAGTGGTTTAAAAATTAATGGGAGTTTAATTATTTAATCATATGAAAAATATATTAAAATTATAATTGTATTTTCATTAGCTTTAAATAAATCACCTAGAAGCATCATCAGTAAATATTTATAATAATTTTTTTATTATTATTGTAAATACATATATAAAATAAAAAAATAAATATTTATAATGATTTTATGGCATTTCATAACCATTATCATTATTAGACGATATGTTATTACCTACATTTAGTTATAGAAGAAACTGGCCAATACATCTTGAGTACTATGTTGTTTTATATTATATTTCTGGCTGATCATCATCATCATCATACTCCCTGCTCGACATTGGCCTCCCGCAAAGATCTCGACATCGATGGATCCTGCACTGCTCGCAAACAGCTGCTTCCCGGAATCTTATAATCAGTATAGCATCCGGTACCACCGAGTACTATGGGCCATTATTTGTAGGGATTGATATAGGATTTCGCACCACGCTGACCCAATGCGGGTTGGTGGGAGCCAGAGCTTCGTTTGTTGTTAAGCAGGGTGGACCACGAGCAGGTGAGGTTGGTTAGGGTCTAGCTAATATGTTCTATAAATTAGATGTACTATTATTATACAACATGGAACTTTATAAAGACATTTGCAAATTACAACAAATTTTATGTAAGTGTAAAAAAAATTGGCGATGTATAAATTAATGAATAATTTACTTTAAACTTTGATTTAAGAACATGGTTATTTTTACGATTCCAAGTAAATGTAATACGCAATTTGATAGGCATAGACTTATATGGTAATATCAAAGCAATGACTCAGCACATCGCTTCAGAGCAGATGTAAATAAGTAGTCCATTGGACCACTGGTTTTGTTGTGGTTAATAGTCACAATTTTTTTTACGTTTATTCTGTGACTACAAATAAAGGACATAGCGACGAACATAGCGTGTCAATATTTTCATATGGCTGACGGATAGCACAGTCGAAAAAGAATGAATAGATTGTACCGAATCGAAGTACCTTCGTCTATTATACTCTAAACTATAGTCCATTTGTTCAATCAAGTTCTATTCCCTTCTCTTCTCTTCAAGAATTAATAGTATCAAATATATGTAAGAGCTTCTTTTCTTATAATAGTATCGAAAAAAAATTCTTTTCTTATCCCTATTTCTTAAACTACACATGTGTACAAGCACTGCCTAACACAATCATGTTTTTTATGTTCAAATGATAAATTGATTTTTTCAGTTCAAAGACTGAAATAACAATTTAGTTTACTCTATGAAAATTAAAAAAATTATATAGATTAACTTTATTATAATATCTTGTTAAGTGTCAGTTAAATTGAAAATCAAAAAAAGAACATAATAACGATCCCTAACAACTTCCGCAACGTGAAGTGGTTTTTCACGTTTTTTTTTTCAACATGAGAATTGTTCATTGTCCATCCAATTTTGTAACCGGATTGACTTTATTTTGTACAAAAAGAATACAAATGTAATTTTAATTAACTGCTCAAACAAGGGAAAGTCCCACAGATGACTTGAGTTTATTGATCTATTTATTTTTTGTTAACTTTATCATAAACTGGGAACAGCGTTCAGCGAACAGGTCTCTGAACTATCGACAGTTAATTTGTATGATGTGTCGTTGAGGTCTGTGTCTAGGTAAATACCATCGCAGCGACTATTCCCTCATCGAAACATTAGTTAACAAACATTACTGTTTTCTAGTTTGAAGGGCATTGTAGTTAGTGAAATTACTGAGGTAGCGAGTCCTAAGATCGTACATGTCATTGCAGCGAGCACAATGCGTAGCTGTGTATATCTTCCTAACTAGTGCTTCATTATTATCAGCAGGCGTATCACTTACCATATGATAGACGTCTTATTCGTCGCGTTGATTCGTCCAATGGAATAAATACTATATCACTTATCATAGAGTAAAAGAAAGTTTATTATTACGTTCGCTGCATTATTCATATCATACTGCCATGTCATTGTAAGATGATTTGATGAAGGGGTTGGGAAGCTTCTAGTTGTTGCCTCTGCTTATAGTTTACATCCAGCAGTTGGTGATAAAAACTGATAATGTGTATTTTAATTAAATTGTCATCAAGAAATGATCGAAATAGTATTTAAAATAAATAATAATAAAAGAAACACTACTAACCGTTATCTGATAACTGCCTCTGCAAAGTTCCTGATTAGGTTTCCTATTTGATTACCAGTGTGAATGGGTTTCTTTGAAGCCACTTGGCTGGTTACCATCATATTTGTGTTCTGACTGTGAACTTGAAAGTATTCGTAATTCATTAGCTTATTATCACTAAATACCAACTTAAAATAAGGTTAAGGCATCACCCATTTTAGATTAAAAATACACAAAATATTATTAAATCGTCAATGTTACAGATCTTTAGATATTGCCTTTATTATAAATTGCTTCTTTAATAGAAGCTAGATTATTGTAGCAGCAAGATAATTTTTTATTATATTGCTTTCATTGAAAATTTAGTAAAAACTACATTTATTTATATGTGGATATACAGACATATATTTTAACTTTAAGTAACATGTTTGGCTAAACCAGAGATGTTTTAAGTATGAGGTAAATTAAAAATTAACTGTTTTAAGCAACGCAGTCAGGTTAATTATTTCATAACTGCCATGTCTAGACCAACATGTAAAGTGGAAGTGACAAATAGATATAAATAAGCTCCGTTGCGGACAAAATAATGAGGCAGAGAGCTGCTATCGTAACATTGCTAATAAACAGTAATTTTACACGACGAGTCAATTATGAGCTGACACAACCATGTATTAGCTTTGACGGAACGTCGCCTACATTGCTGCGCTCTGAACAACATTATATTATTTAATATTGTGAATTACCTCAACTTAATTATTTTTCTTAGTTATTTCATTATTTTATATAACATTGCCTATCTATAACAACGGCACCTCGGTGAGGACACAACATAGTGCACTTTGCTTTTTTTCATAAGACGTTAAGTTTCGCTACTAAAAATTTAACGGCCTACAGCGCTCCATACTAGAATAAGTTAAATTCATTGATATATATCTGTAGAAGTATGCATTTATGTGGTGTGATCATCTAGATGATCTTCAGCAAACAGAGAACTTCAATAACTTGTATAATTATAATTTCTATAGGTTTACATTAAAAACATACAACTTGTTAAAAGGCGAAACATCAACGTAATTGTATTAAGTAACCCAGAAATAAACTTCTCTAACTTATCATCTGCTAAGGGCTACCCTCATAGGGTCTTTTAAGTATTAACGCAGATGATAACGTCAAGGCCTTCAAGATTATATATATTTTATTATAATTATATGTGAAAATTAAAACATTTACACATTTATAATACCGCAAGATATTCATGATCATCGTTTATCATCGAGTAAACCTTTTTGTCTTGTAAAAAAAAAACATGAAACTATGATTAATAGAAATATATAGACATAATCATAATTATAATACACCTAATTTATTTGTTACCTTAAATAGTTTCGTTTGGTATCTTAATTTAAAAGGAGAGGTAAATGGCGAGGGTGCAACTTATAACTTATAACTGAAATTAATTGATATTATATATTTAATCTACTTATTTAACTCTTTTCAAATTATCCTTAAACACAGTTTCAATCAGTAAATGATAAAAGTAAAATGTTGGTAAAATATTTTTTATTTGTATACAGACAAAGTTAAAAACGTATATAATAATCGTAGAAGACTAAATGTTTTAATTCTATTCTTCTGATTTGTATAAACATTATTTACGTAATTTAAATAAATAAATGATAATCTAAGTTGTTGAAAATTAAAAAAAAAATCGTATTGAATAAAACTAAGCGCATTTTATTGACGTCTAGACGAAATGGTCAAGTAACTGTAATCATCATAAAGGACAAGTTAACAGCGGAAGGAAAGGTATATTTGATGAGACAACATCATGCATTACATTATTACAGGGTTCAGCAACATTCGCCCTTTGACTGTAAATAATAACACCGATAAATATCTGTTAGTCGTTAAGCAAAGTTAAATTAAATGGCGACGTTGAACATTAAATACATGGAGACATTAACTAAGACAAATCTGTTGGTGGCGGCTATTTAACAATGTAATTGAATCATTATTGATATATTTACAGTTAAATAGCATACTTATGTTCAATAGTGGGCGTGTCGGTTGATTGTGGATAGGTGCTTTCGTGGAATGATTCATATATTCATATATTGTATGCTCCATTGTCACTAGCGTCAATAACGCTACTTTGGCAGTCGATGATCGATCCATTGGATCGCAAAGCGGTAACCCATTTAGAGTTACAACCAAATAAATGATTAAAACGTTTTTTTTCAATTATATTTAAATAAAGAATAGTGGAAGGAAAAACATGAAGGCGCGAAAGTGTCATTTTTGTAAAAGCATTATTATCCGAAGCATTATTTTGCGAGAAGCTGAGGATCGCATTTGGTGAAAGACATTGGGGAAGGCCTATATTCAGTAATGGATAAACAAAATGATGATGATGATTATTTTCCGAAACTAAAAGAATTGAAAGTTAAAAGTTTTGCAAAGATATTGCTCCTGCTATTTAGAGATCAACTAAGAATGAATTTTACAAAATTCCTTCCCCAAAGGAAGTTGCGGTGGGATATTACGGCCAGCAAAGCGGCCAGGAAACAGATAGTATATTGGAAATAGTTAAATAAATAGTTTTAATGTATAAGTAATATTAGAAATTGAATCTCAGTATAGGGTCCTACTTCATTCACTTTCATTTTACTTTATAATATATCAGTTATTTACATCTAGACGCCGTTAGTGCCGCTGGAAACACCAATTAGTGGATAGAAAGACAAACCCACAATCTAGGAAATCAATTTACTATATAGCAAATATTACTAGTTTTGTGTGTTTGTTTAATTTATTATAACTATTAAGAAATTTAACAAATGTTTTAGATAGAATGTTATAAAGTTTTAATTAATATCAAGATTTTTCTATTCGTCGAAGTGATTTCATCAGCAGGAAGTTCATTTGATAGTAAGTGATATGACTGCCATTAACGTGATGCTGGTTATGATGTTATACAAAGCACCACATTGTGCTCGTCGCTTTTAGATATGACATATTACGTCTCGTTACTCCAGTAATTTGACTAGCTACAGCACCCTTTAAATAGGTACTACGTAAAATTAGTATATCACTGTTTGTTGGTAGAAATAGAGGTTAGAGTGGTATCTAGCTTGGCGGCCTCCAGCCACAGAGACCTATCACTATATAAATCTTATTTTTAATTACCTTTGTAAACCTTATAAATATACTTTTATATTATTTGTGAAAAATGAAAGAATTTATATATTTTCTAATTATTATAATAGCAAGAGCCCAAAGTGGAAAAACAATTTTATATAGAAAAAGACAGATATACATTTTACTTATAAATAAAAGGAAATATTATCAGATCTGTTAGTTGTTGAAAACAGTTATCGTTCAGCGGTGGCACTGAGTTAGACAACCTAGAAATAAATAGATGTAGGAACTTAGAAATTCACAATCTCGTCGCTGCCGTTTCATCATTAGCACCATGCTATCAAATGTTTTAAATCAATACTCGGCTACAACAAATTCAATCTACCTTTCTAGTCGCATAGTATGTTTTCCAATGTCGGACAGAAACCGACAGGAATGTAAATGAGTGTGTCAGATTGGCACCTGCGAGTCTGCTGCTGCGATGACGTCACAGTGTACCAATGTAGCCCAATCGATTAAGATACCGATCGAGTAGTCAATATTGTAAATTTTTTGCTACATCTTCAATATTCAATCAAACTGGTTGGACGAAGGAGTGTCAGTTTTTTTATTGAATAATTCAAAAAGAAATTGTGGAGAATATTCTATTTTTATAATTTTTATAATGTGTCTGCTTTCTTTTATAACAAATTTGCATCATATCTATCACGTTAAAGAAATATTATATTTCTCGTCGAATTACAAAAACAGAATTATTTTTATTAATATGGAATTACGCGAGGAGACGAGGGTGACATTCACCTGATGGTAAGTGATACACTTGCCCATAACAACGAGGCGCTAATTATGATATTACATACTATAATTATTTGTTCGAGTAAGACACGGCGAAAAATAAACTATGAAAAATAACTTTCGCGCGTATTTCGGTTACGATTTCTAATAGTTTTATCGCTACTTTTGTTTATAAAAATGCATCATTCTTTAATTTCCGCTCAAATGCTTCGGAAACTAATGAGGAACGGTTTTGTGCCGCAAACCGCTAAGTGGTGCAGCGATGGCAGTTAGAAGGCAGTCGGATTAGTATATTAAAGTAAGGACTATCTACTTTTTGTATTTATCATTTACCCACCGCTTTTGTTACTCAATGTAACAAAAAATGTTTGATGAATGCCGTCGCCGTGTTTATTGGGTGTTTCTTGCTCTTAATACTTATGCATAAATACACGTTGGCATGGAGTAATGTGTGATAATGAGGTAGGTTTTATGTCACAACCATCGGGTACACAGAATTGCGGAGGCTCAATGTTTAACCATTCTATGTGGGTACGGGTATCTTAAACCGACCTTAACCGGTCTTGGCCCTTGCGGTTCGACTTTATTGAGGCAATTGTTTGATTTATTCCTCTTCATATTCATGTTGCAACCTCGTCGCGTGCTCTTGTTGGTGACTTGAGTGAATGCCGTTTCATATTTGTACGACACTTGTTTATAACGCTTGAATATTCATTTGTTTTGTGAGTAAAACATTTCTAGTTTTGTTAAAGTCCGCATACTTATACAAACGCAAACTTAAGGTATATATAAAATTTCCGGGTACTTTAAATGAACTTAATGACAAAACCGTTGCAGAGCCGCCCACTTGCACTACACTAAACGTAAATACATGTAGGGTAGTCTAACAGGGTTATATTTTAACTTGATTTGTGTTACCATTTATTAGCTACCGGTGGTTAAAATATAAACATTATTACATTTCTAAACTATTTTGGGTAACAGATTATTAATTAATCAATCAAATGGACTGAAGAGAGAGAATAGAATTAAAGTCATCAATCAATCTGTTAGTAGAGTTGGTAATTATAAATAATTTTCTTGAAGTAAAACTGAGAAAGTCCAGTAGGATTAGATCGAATATCTATTAAAAAACAATACGTAATAATTATAAAAACCTCTGTAGCTGAAATTGAAATTATAAATTAATATTCTATTAGACAAACCGTCAAGATGTCCTTATCCTAGTATACGTCTGGCAGTCATTGTTAAGGTATTAGATCAGCCTACACTTAGGTCGAACAAATATTGGAAAGGTTATATTAAATGTGAGTAAAATAAAAATGACAACGCGGATTTAAAAAGAAAATTACGAAGGGTTGTTTCGATATTCAGTACAGTTTTATCAAGAACAGAAATCATACAGATTGGCTAAAAACTAAACTAAAACTTACTAATGATTAGATTAGATTATGTGGAGGCTTCTGATTAAAAGCTAATAGCAGTTGATGATGATGATAACTTTACGATGCATTAATAGATTTATTTCCAACTCTATTTGTTTGTTTTTTAGAAGAGCTCGGAACTATGATAAAAAACTTATAATACATCAATGCGTGTGTATATAAAACTGAGCATGTGATTTATAAGAAAACAAATATGTATTTGATTACTACTATAAAGATCCTAAATGTTACTCATAAAGATGAAATCGTTGTAGTAAGGCGTTGAGGAGAGACGAGTTAAAAGCAGTTTTGCACAAGAAATTACTTGCAAGCATTAATTTTCTGAATCGCCTCTGTCGCTTGCAATATTACTGCAATTATTTTCCGTTTCCGATACGTGGTTTTTGTCGTAACTTGCTTATTACATTTGTAATTCACGCATTCCGGTACGATTTCAAATATCGATATTCGCGTATAGTTAAGAATTATGTATATGTACATAAATCATTATCATCATCGCAACCGATGGAGGTCCGTTGCTGGACCTAGGTCCCTTGTAATGTATTCCAAAAAACCACTGGCCGAGGTTGAGTCTACTGGCTACCAACGATTTTTGGACTTGTAATGTTGTCTTTCTAATTAGTGGAGGGTATGACTACGTTATGCTTTCCGGTTAGGAGTCGCCTTTCCATAAGTTGAAGTCCCCAACCTTCATCAGTTCTGCATGCTATATGTTCTGCCTATTACCACTTCAGCCTCGCGACTCATACGACTATGTAGGTGAGATAAATCTGGTTTTTATGTGGATCTTCTCATCCATACGTTCATACATTAATTCTTGTTACAATGAGATCTTGAAAAGTGAACGAAGTTTCATCTCAATGACTATGACATGCAGAGTTCAAATATTTAAAAAAATACTTCTTAGGATTACTACATGTTACTTGTACCTTCCTATAGTGTAAGGAAATAACTTATATGGCGTAAGCATCGCATTGGTGGTAGGTCTAGGAGCTAGACCGTCTCCGGCAACAGAGACCTAGATGGACGAACCAGAGACCTAGACCACTGCAGCGCCTGTTATAGCCGCCAAACAATAGTATGCAAACATTACCGTGGTACGGTTTGAAGTGCGCTGTAGCTAATGTAATTATTGGGATAACGAAACTGCATCTTTTGTCGCAAGGGGACGACTACAATATGATGCAGTGTATAACATTCTAATTAGCGTCACGTTGTTATGGGCAGGCGTACAATTTACCATCAGGTGAACATCGTGCTTGCTTCGTAGCTTCTTTGAATCAAATAAAAAAAAAAACTCATATATAAAGCACGGGAGTTTTCTGCGATGATTTCAATCAAATGATGTTTATAAACGCTATCTGACTGACGGGGCACGATTGATGTGAGGCAGATTGCATCATTGCTGACGTCACTCACCAACCATTCTCACTAGACATTCGAGTCGGGTTGCGGCCGCAATGTGGTTGCTAATACAAATTTAAATATGCCCTTCGGTACTATGATATTAATGTATATGACCCTTTACATCCGTACTATAGATAAGCAACGTGTAGCACAAATATTTATATTCAGATTTTCTGTTATTAATGGTCGTAGATCTCTTTTGCTAAAGATCGTTTAGTACACTTGAATACCATAGAAGTATTTTTATATTGCGGCTTGGAGGGCGTTGTAGTTACCGAAATTACTAAGATAAGACTTAATATCTTCTGGCTCGGGCAGTCGAGCAAAGTAGTTCAGTGTACGTAATTATTACTTACACTTACCAGAGGTTAAAGTTCAGCGAAAAAGTAATATTAACATTCAGTGTTTTGTAAATATTTCACAAAATTATTAGAGAGTACAAACATTTATTTCGTTAAGTATTAACTTATGTTTGCTATTATGTTCTATAGAATTTTACCGAGAAATAATCAGACCTCAACACTTACTCATTGAACTTTAACCAAATGGAAAGTTACGGTTGTTATAAAAGCAATAATATATTGCTTAACTATGTCAAATATTTCAACATTGTTATTGAAGTTTTACATATATATATATATATATTGCAACAATTCACGAAATAAAATATAATGATTGAATTGAGGTATATATTTATTACATACATACATTATATACCTAAAATTTAACTGCTGGCGATGAATTAATTTTACCCATAATTTATCTTATAATGATGATTATCATTCACCTATATTTAACTGTTGACGCTGATGATTGAAATTAAATTACAATTTACTGTAAACTTTTTTTTGCATTCATTGACATTATTTAGTGCATATCGCATTCAGGGCGCGTACCACCAGCGAGCGGGCGCGGTCTCAAATCCTGATTTATCTATTTACGGAATTACTATAACCATGTTTAATAATATCCGTATCATTCATACCTATCAATAAACTATTTAAGATTTAATATAAATTATCTGCTAAATTTATGATTGGTGAGCACTATTAGAAGTATTGCTTAATAAATTGTGGTTTACTATTTCAATCTTAAATTTCACTGAAACGACTGTTGAAGTAAAATTAATACGTATTAAATTCTTAAAAAATTTACACAATCTGTTTATAATAAGGTATGTGACCAATCGCAAACATAATCTCCTGATTGTGTTATTACAGTATGGGTTAAACAGTGACCGCGACATTTAATGTTGCGGTCAGCTCATGTTACAGCACAAGTATGTATCGATTCCATAATGTCTTAATCATCAGGTGTAATCAATAATTTCGCTCTTCGACAACGAATCGATTCGTCTCTACTTATTAATATTTACTAGCTATAAATCATTGTCAGTGATCAAATTTGATGCAGTTAATATGATCTGAAGTGCTTGTAGTTATTGTTTGATACACGATCGATTACTTGCTGAATTGATATTAACGTCTCGCTTCTTATTACTTTTTGATTATGAATAAATTAACAAATTTTTATTTAATATAAATAAAGCTTAATTAATTTTATCTATTAGTAATTAATAAACAATTAAGTAAAATTTATCTTTTGGCAGTGACCTTTTCAATCAATTATATCTCGATCCAGCAAATTTAACTTAATTTTGCTGAAGATGTTAACACGATTCTACATGATTAAAATTTATATTAGTAGTGTTTAACCCAGCCATTCCTAAGTCTTTGAACCTGAATATAGATAATATAATATTACTGTCAAACTTTCTAATCAATCCTTAGATCAGCTAAGTTGATTCACCTTAAAGTAGTTTTCAGTACCTAATGTAAATCTTTAATTGTTTTGGTTAATTACTTAAGTCAGTTTAAATTTACAGCAAATCCCAGAGACAATTATGTTTGCTATTTGAAATATAGTAAGTAATCAACGCTTGTTAGATTTGTATCAGTAATCCTAGTTTCAGATATAGAATTGCTTTGTACTAGATAGTATCCAAGCCGCTGTACTGGACCAATCTTAGATAGCTTATCAATAGGAAACTCTTGTTCATTACGCATATCTTAGCGCAAGTTTTGTAATTAAGCACAAACTGTGTTCACGACAATGCGCAATTAACTGTGTCACAATGATTTAATAATCAATGTTATTTCTATCAATGCCGCCATACCAATGTTGTCAAATCACATTTCTATCAAGCTTCGTTAATGTCACAATGGCCTTTTAAGATATTGATAATTTTTAACGTGGGTGTGGTTTCTAATAATATATGTCCATGTCTTCATTTTTGTTATTATCTTTTCTCTTGTTTTTCAATCTTCTCCCTGTAGTAATTTGATCATACTTACGTTATCTGCGTCTCATAACATTTTTGACATTAGACACACTCTATTTTAAATTGTATGCAAACTGTTGTTACTATAATTACAAATAAATGCAATTAAATGAAACTCAAACCAACTTTACATAAATATAGTTAACTTCACACCTAAACGGGATGGTTGAAGTGCAAGAATCACTTGTTTGTTTAAGACATTTGAAAGTACTTTCGCGCTTACATCGCCGGCACTTGTTACCGTGTTAAGTAATATAAAAAAATCGTTAATTTGTCTTAGGACACTTGAAACTTGAAGTGGGACGCTTAACGTTAGATAGTTAGTTATTTGTTTACAGCATTTTTGTCTATTGTCTTTAAATAATCAAGTTATAATACATAACTTCCATTAGGTGCAACAGTACATAGCGTTTACACATCTTACATATTATTTGAACTGAGTTTTAATCAATAATTAATAAATTAGTACTACAATTTTTTGATTTATATTTTTTGTTATTCAACGAAGCGACGAGACTGGTGGCTCTTTCACATGATGGTAAGTAATACGCCTGCCCATAACAACGTGGTGCTAGTTAGGTTGATATATAGGGCAGCACGTTGCGTTATATGTCGCCTGAAACATATTATAATAGGTTGAGTCTCTTTATCACAGTAATTTGACTAGCTATAATGCCATTCAAACCGGAACACAGTAATGATTGCACACTACTATTTGGCTGTAGAAACAGGAGCTGCGGTGATGTCTGGCAACAGACGTACCTCCATTAAAATAATAATCTTTTGACCTACTGTCATTAAATTGATTTGTTTACATACCATCACATGTACGTATTATTTATATGTAATTCTTATAATATGGTATCCATGTAATTCTTATATGGTCATAATATTACAATGTTTAATATTGCCTAAGATCAGCAGGGAATAAATAGACGAACATTTTACAAGTATCAATTTTGAAGTGCAAAATAAAAAAGGTAATTTGAAGAAAAGATACCAATCGGCAGTGTATCAAAACTTTTTATCTATACTGTGCTTCTCAAATTTTATGGCATTATATTGTATCTGTGTAATTAGAATAATGCATTCAACAATTTTATAATATATACATAGTATTTTTCATCTAAAAAATGCTTTTTTTAATATAAATGTAGACCACCCGCATATCTTAAAGTTATCGCAACGAACTATTGCTCTCACGAATAAGTGTGTTTGTTCGAAGAAAAAGTATAACAATTTAATTTCAAAACAAAGCTACGTATTTTCTATGAATGAATGTGTGTAGGACGTTATCCAATATCGTTTCTACTAAAAATAGATTCCATTAAAACTTAGTCTTTATTATATAAAGCTTAAGTTACAGTGTGCTACACTGAATGTAAGACATATAGTGTTATGCGAAAACTATCTTTAACGCTTTGATTATATGTAGCAAATTCATTTGAATTATTGTTTAAAGAAACTTATTAATGAAACGCCTTTGAGTGCATTCGGTAATGTTTTAGTATTTTTTTTTCAATATAAATGTTCACTACTGAGACAGAGCACAGGAAGCAGGTAGGTGTTTATAAAATAAGTAGCGATATTAAATATAATAATAAAATATTAGTACTTTACTACGAAATCAACTTATTATGCGTTTATTTATTGGATTAATTTTATGCAGGTGCATAGGTTTTTTCGATTCGGCCTATAAAGAGACATCAACGCGCTGCACTTACATTTACTTGCTCACGATTACATTATAGTACATGAAAGTTAAGTTCACTTTATATGTTAATAAATATTTATTTTTTGGTTTTATTAAAATCAAATTATAGTTAGAATTTGTACACATTGTAATTGTTTTAGTAGTGTACTTGGTTTAGTAGTTATTTTTTTATACAATGAATCGATAAGACGAGTGACACGTTTACCTGATGGTAAGTGATACGTCTGCCCATAGCAACGTGGCGCTGGTTAGGATAGTATACACTAGCTACAGCGCTCCTCAAACCAGAAAACAGTAATGTTTGCATACTACTGTTTGGCGGAAGAAATAGGCGTTGCGATGGTACCTACCTAGACAATCTCAGGAAACTAGATTCTACTATTGTCTATATCATTACTGATTACCTAACTAAACAAATAACCATTCAAGTAGAAATTTTCAGCAGCGTTGAGTATGTTAGTGGGTGGTTGAATCGCACTAGTGTTTGTTTCCGGCTCACGTCCAGGAAGTTTTCTCATATAGTGTGAATACGGGTCATGTTACATTTAATATGAACTTCAAAAATTACCTATTTATTTTAAGCTCTACTGTTGTTGTTTTTTATATTTTATTATATTTGGTTTGAATTCTACTATATGAAGTTGTTTTAATTGTGCATAAATTATTTCAATGATTTGTACTTATAAGTAATTCATATGATTGCTCTCTATCCGTAATCAGCAAAAGAAAGTCTATTAACATTCTTAGTCGGATAGTCGGTTGAAAGTTAGAATAGCTTTCTCATAAGACATAAAAATTAAAGGAAATCGATTATTTCTAACGTGGAAGTCGTAATAACGTAGATATTATAATCAGACCTCTAATTAAAAGTACCCGATTCTCGTGTCTGAATGTAGTTTATCATATTACGAAGACATTACGTTGTTTATTTCTGTTTTCTTTATAAAATGTTAGACGGTGATTAGTATCATTATTTTATGTTATAACGTTTGGCTTGAATGTTTCTTATTGCTTAGAAGTAACTTCTTAATTTTAACTATTTTTATTTTATTTTTAGTAACAGCTTAATTGAAAAGAACAAAATTATAACGTAAAGAAATTGAAAGATTCTATTGTGATTATTCAATTTGTTTAAATAATGTTAACATTACTTCTTATTAATAAATATTAGCTATTGGTCTAGGTACGTACCACTGCAACTCCTATATTTATCGTCAAACAGTAGTGTGCAAACTCTACTACATTCTGGTTTGCGCTGTAGCTAATGATACTTCTTGGGTAACGAGACTTAGCATGTTCAAAGCCTTGAATGCAAAGTGGTGCTATGTATATAATCTTAACTAAAATGAGTAAAAAGAGTAGTATTTACTGTAAACGTTGAGCTCTTGTTGAACTTCGTGTTTTCATTAATTAATCGTGTTAATAATATAGTACGTTTTCATGGTGTTCTACTCATTATAATAAGAAAAATTTTCTCACAGAGTTCTCCTAGGACAAAGAACTTAAATCTGCTGCTGCATCTTGGGAGCCGTCATCTAGCGGTGTTATCGAGTCACGTGGATCTCACGGCGCCTGTTTCACGATACGTCTCAAAGTTATTGCTTATACGGCGGCTTATTATTCTCAAATATTCATACTCACAATACAAACATAAAACGTGTGTTAATTTTGAGATTCGCTGACATTTACAACGGGAAGTACATAGATAGGTCGGTAATTTATTTCCCATGCGAAATATACAAATCGACAATATTATTGAACCTGTTGTAGCATAAAAAACATTCGATTAGTCACCGTTTTACTGAAATATATTGTTTTTATTGCATCCGATGTGTGCATTAAAAGCAATGTAAGACGTAAAGGACCACCTCTAGCAATCGCAACAAAGAGAACAAAGAGCCTTTGCATATAAAACTTCATAAAGGAATAAAGTTTTACAGCTAGTAACAAAATCTGTCGGGACATTGGCGGTGCAAACTCTATGTGTAACATTATCTGTGATAAAATTTATGCGGTAAAGTGATGCTTGGTTTATTGGGCAACTTTAATTTTGACATATTGTTGTTAAGTAATGGTTATTTGTTGTACTTAAATATGTGATAAAGAGGTACTACTGGTTGATTTTGCTATCATTGACGCCTTCGTATTAAATTTTAAATCTTTCAATTGACGTCATTAAAAACGAAATATCAGTCTAAAGAAATAATGTTAGAAATGTATATATTTACTGTTGTTATAATGATCTATGCTAGCTATAACTATGGAAGGTTATTGTCTCATTGTTTTTACTGTCAGTTATTTATCAAAGAACTGTATTCACAATGTTTTTATCGCGTAAACTAGCTTTATTTTTGATAGGAAAGCACATAAGTAGATAATTTTCGTTAGGTAAACTTTAAAACATAGCAAAGCATTTTTGAATTTGATAGAGAAGAGAACTTAACATGAGACTTCGGTGATTACATAAAAATTATGAAATAACGTAGGACTAGTGGACAGCTACACGTTGATGATAACGATGATGTGGGTAGAAGAAAAGTAAATATTTTTTAATATGCGTACATACGTATAAATGAGACATTTCATTTTCAATTTACGTCATTACAAACAGTATGATGACGGAGAAATAAATAAGTAATTTAACGCGAGAATATTAATACAAAATGAAGCGAAAACGTTCACACGCACTAGGAAGGAGACTGCTATTAAAATTGGAAATATGTTTATTGAGTTGTAAGATACTTTACGATCGGAGTTCGCACAGACTACACTTTCTTCGCGAGCCATATCGGACATTTATATTTATTTACAGCATCTCGGAATTGCATACTCGACACTCGGCGAACTCGTCCGTTTAGAAGACGATAACACTGCCACCATTTTCATTTTTACGAGACATTGATTCACGACTACATAATACTATCGAATATTAACTTATTCTCGCTTTATTTTTCAATTATTTTCTTTTCATGGACGTATCTGACACCCTATTAGCCGTGGAACAAGAGAGAAGTGTTCCTCTATTGTACACGCTATCGCACAAAGCAGCAAGAAATATTACAGTGTTCCTCCGCCCATTAAGATCTCTGAAGACTTAATATTTTAATCTAATCGCTGTTGAATGTAGATGTTGTGAATGTGTAAAGTAAATTATATGCACTTGCTATTAAGAATTATTGTTCATATACTATTGCTGCGGTGGGTACTCGTTTTTGAATCATGGCTATAGATTACAAAAATCAATTGTATTTGCGTAGTGTAGAAAGTTGTGTAAATTATCTTTTAAAACATATTGAGTAGATAAATCAATTTGGCCTTAACAATTACGAAATCTACCTGTAACATAAAAATTATAATATTCAAAAGAGTTTTACTTAACACACCTCCTGGAAAGTGTTGTAATCATAATATATTAGTATCAATATGTTCGTACAGGAAAAGCGGCCATGAGGCGAGGTCAAGTTTAACTATAAATAGTTACTTAATACATTATCACAGTAATCAATAACGTCCTTCTGTCTAACCTTTTCTTTAATTCAGTAGGGTTGTTTATATAGATTGAGCTAATACTTTATCTCGATCATATGATATTACAGACGATTGAACTATAGACTAGAACAGAGTACTTTAGCTCTCATTTGTTGACCACTGGAATATGGTCGCAGATTTACAATATGATGATGACAGGACAAGCTGGTTGAAAAAGTACTTCCACCAATAAAACTTTACTACATGTGGCAGCAGAATTGAATCAAGTACGTCTATGTTACCAGCGGCTTAAGTTTTCAGCACGGAGGCAGTCGGAGGAACCGGAAAGTCTTAATATCTAAGTTAAACGGGTTCAGTTCTACGCCAGTAGTTTCTTGAAGTTCTTTTATTGGCATCCACATTTATCTGTAGTGGTGTTTCAACTTCAGCTTTATGTACTTTAAGTTGCGGAAAAAAAATGAAACATTTTCAAACAATATTTAACATTATAATGGGGAGATGAAATAACGGAATGGTAATAAATTAAAGTTTAAATGTAATCGATACTCTGAATAATTAAGGGGCCTAACCGTGCGATCGAGTTTAGTTTGAAGATGAGTCAGTAAAGCCTTCGGCGTGAGAATATACGGTTGTATTAAAAAAGTAAAAGTACTTTCTTTGTACACGAGCGTGCAAATAATGTTCGTTAACTGGCTCATTCTGGTTTACATGATTCATTTTTGGGATTGGATTGAAATTTAAGATAACACGTTGAGAATTTTCGATTAGCGAGAACGATGCCGGCGTTGACGGTGTAACGGTACGCTGGTCGTTCTGACACAACCCTCGTATAACGACTATGCCCATTTATACCATCACATCATCAGCGCGAATCATACTTAAAATTTGTTTTTTCGCGGCGTGTAATTGAAAAGTGCGGTTTAAGAGGCATTAGCGGCCGATTTATCTTAATTTTTGTCATTATCGAACTCCATTATTCGACGTTTTGTTGATTGGTTTATTGTTTTTGCGAGACAAAAATGAGGAAGTCCATCAAGCATTTCATTTAGTAATCAATTTATAGTTACATTATTTCCCTGCTTGTATTGCACGTTAGTCTACATTCCTCCCAGAAGCAAAACAATGATATAAAGATTTTTATTTTTTTATTGTAGTCTTTACCTTAATATAAAAAATTAAGGACTTCTATTACCGGACTCACAGCTATACTGTTATTATATAACTATTAATTTTCTAATTAATAATTATATCTCTATTCTTTGTTAAGGTCATCGCTTGTTATTTATATTGCTCGTCGCCTTGACACAAAGAGTTTAAGGTTCGTTACCCCAATAAATTAATTAGCTACAGCGCTATTCTAATCGGAACAATAATGCTTGTACAACGCTATTTAGCGGCTGAAATATACTCGCGTGCAACTGAATCGACTCAAGGTGTATATTTGTATAAAAGTTTGATTTTTCGGAAAATGGTATTCCGATTTTTGGAAAAGTATTTTTATTCGAAAGACTGGTAATTTTTTTTCATATTACAGCAATTTTCAAATAAACATTGACAAAACTTTTTAAATAAATACGGTCAAACATGATCGTTACAGAAATTGCTAGTTGCAGGACTAAATTACGTATAAAAGCTCAGGTCACCCATATTTCTTATCTATAACCTCCCAGTGTTTGAATCGCAAACCAATGGACACTACCTCTGAAGCAGCGGCCCAAGTTGTAGCTTTGTTGCAAGCGGGCCATAATCAACAGCAAGTCGCTCGTGAACTTAACATGAGTCAATCAGCTATTTCACGATATACAAAAGGTTTTAACAGACTGGTGGCTTCATTCGGAGACCACAAACCAACAGACACCGGAGCACATCTGAGATGGACGCTTCCGCTTCATCGTATTAACTTCGTTGAGAAATCGTAATCTCAAAGGCGTTGATGTGCAACAGAAACTCAGAAGGTTTCTAGGAGTAGCTGTAAGGTAAGACTGACTGTTAGAAGACGCCTGAAGAAAGCCAATTTAACTCCAAAGCGGCTTGCTAGAGGCCCGAAATTGACCGCAGTTGACCGTCAAGCCCGACTTCAATTTGCTCGTGAACACCTCAATTAGACTATTAAGCAATGGAGCTCCATCCTGTTCACTGACTAGAGTAGAATGTTTCTCCATGGCAACGACAAAAGAGGCGGAGTATACAGGCGTTCAGGGAAACGGTTCTCGCAACGCTGTTTCGCTGAAACAGTATCATATAGCGATGGTTCAGTCATGATGTGGGCTGGAATATAATATGAAGGGAAGACCGAGCTTGTTTTCGTGCCTGGTGGCGGTCGGAGAGGGGGTCTGACAGCTCAAAAGTACGTGGACGACATTCTCCTCGATCATGTTGTACTTTATGCAGGGTACATAGGAGAAGATTTTGTATTGATGCATGATAATTCTCGGTGCCATAAAGCAAGTGTTACTCGTCAGTTTCTTGAAGAGGTGGAAATTGAGACGATGATGTGGTGAGCCCTCAGTCTTGACCTGAACCCCATTGAACATTTATGGGACGAGCTCAAGCGGAAGGTTCGAGCTAGAGATACGGCTCCATGAAGCATCGTCGAGCTCAAAACTGCGCCAGAGGAAGAATAGAATATGACACCTCAAGATTTTATCAAAAAGTTGATAAAGTCCATGAATAATCGCTATTATAAAATAAAGGGGAGGCAATACAATGTATTGGTGATTTTCACTTTCTTTACTTTTTGGAAAAATATTTTTTTTTCATTGTTGTTTAATTTTTCTTAATTTTTTATGCATTTTTGTCCAAATTAAATTTCATCAATACTCAACCGATTTTTCTCCTTAGGATGACATTTTTTTAGAGAAAAGATTAGTCTCATAAACGAAAAAAAAAACAAGAAAATCGGATAAGCCATTTTCTGAAAAATCAACCTTTTATACCAATATACGGTTTGAGTCGATTCAGTTGCACGCGAGTGTAGACGCTGCGGTGGTACCTATCTAGACGGTTTCAGGCAACGTAGATCTACGGCCAGTTAAAAGATTTTTTTATATATGATAAAAATGTTAATATTAAATGATTTTCACTTTGCATAAAAGGAAACATGTTTCCTTTGTCGCGTGGCGGGAGTTTAGATGCGTACAACCTTAACCCTAATGATCCGATTCCGGTGTAATGCGTTACGTCGATGACTCCAATGAGTGAACCGCTTCGCTCGCGATGCGTCACATTTCAACAGGCTCAGGAATGGCGTGACCGTTACCGTATTCGATAAAAATTCGATAATTAACGGTAAAGGTAACGGGTCGGAGGGCAAACGGAACTTGCGAGATAAAGGACGATGTTTTCGCGTATTGTTACGGATCGGGTACACGCTCAAGTGTTTTATTTTTATTCAACGTATTAACATAATATTCACATTTGTAAGTACTTTGTAAGAACTGTACAATATATTTTTGTTGTATTTCAGTGTTTTAGTGGTAGGTCGCTGTTGCCGATGACCGTCTTGGTAATTACCACCACGAACACAACATGGTGCTCTGTATATCATTTTTATTAGCGCCGCATTGTTATGGGCAAGTCTAACACTTACGACTGGGTGGACATGTCATTCGTTTCGTCACTTGGTAAATTAAAAAAAATAAAAGGAGCAAAATGTTAACTTAATTATAAGCGTTTTCCCAGTAATTTCAATAGCTAGAGCACCTAAAATGGAACACAATAATTTATGAACTACTGTTTGACGGCATAAGTAAAAGCTGCAGTGGTACTGTTGCTGATGACGGTTTAGATACGACGGTCACCGAATACCACGTATACCAGCCACCGAGTAAAGTTTATATGATTTTTAAATGCTCGTATATTATGTATGTTTGTATACGTACATATAAAAAACACGTATACATTTCGTATTTAGCTTTAGTACTTGTTTTTACTCATGAAGCTGTGATAGCTCTACTATACGATACTATACGTTTTGAAGAGGCTAAGCTTAAGTCTACACTGAGCTTGAGCTTTATGTAAAATATAACATTGTGAATTAAGTAATGTTTCAAGAGAAGCTTTTTGTAATCACGTGAAATCCACGAACCTAATCTTGGCCAGTGTAATTGATACATGACATTAATTTTCTTCTCGAGGAATAAGCTCCCAAATCTCACCAGTGGTAATATGAAGATTACTATTTTTAACATGTTTCTATAGATTTGTTCAAGAACAAAGAAATTCACATGCCTTTGCCAGTTAATGCTTAAACTTTAATAAAACCAAAAAAAAAAATAACACGCGAAAAGGTAGCATTCCTGTCATGTTCATGGCAATCGAGACCGTATAAAAGTGTCGACTACATCACAAATTACAACAGGATAGTTTTGCAACAAATATCCATTTAGCTGGTCTTTTTTATAACTTAACGGTCCTTATTATAATCACCTCCGTTTTACACAACTTATGCCTCATTATCCGTATATGAGGCGACGGCTCCGTCACAAAGAACATATATCAAACGTGAAGTATCCAAAGCTAAATCAGCTCTCGACAATATAAATTTCGAATTGACACACATCGACCCAACCATAAATATTGAGTTCGTTTTGTTTCCTACCAACATTTTTTATGTGGACAACTTGAAAAAATAACTTCCCAAATAACTCTGGACATAAATAAATAAAGCGGTGTGGTAGTAAATGTCAATAATATGCAAAATAATGGATGTTAATCTCAGTTGGATGTGTGATTTGCGAGCAGGCACACATCAAAGATTAGCCGGCGGTTATTATATTTGAGGGTTATTTTTTATTAACTCGAGGGGCCAAATGGCAGCGAACTGTCTTTAAGGCTACAACTTCTGGTTATATCTACTGTATGAGTAACGTTCTTATCTATGTATCCTATTTACAAAAAAAATTGTTAATAGTCAAAGTAACAAAAAAAGCCTCTCGATGAATGCTATCAAAATTATATAATGAATTAGATATATAATGAATCTATGGTGTAACAACAATTTCTTATTCATCCTTATTTCAGCTTATCGCTGAATCACATAACCCTCCACATATTTTTATTAAGAGATATTTTTTTTCGATATTTTCTTCTTAATATTATGAACTACAAATAGTCACGCTAACGTCTGACTGTAATACGTAATACATCCTCTCTATGTAACATTTGCTAATTTCATACTTTTCTCATTTAAATTTTTATTATTCTGTGGCGTAACTAAAAGACAAGTGAAAATATATAAATACACTCTTTATTAAAAGAAATTAAAATATTATTCAAAAGTTATATTATTATACAATGGATTCTGTATCTTATTGACATTCGACCTATTCATATGATGTTAAAACACTAAGAAGTCGGAGATCATCAAGTGTACACTTGTCGAGATTATAGGACAAAGCAGGGGTAATAGCTTATCAGAGGCAGAAAAAATCCTACCAGTATCATCACTTATATGATCGAACATGGAATTGAACTTGAAACTGCGGTTGTGTGGTGGAATTTAGTTTATATATTAACGTGATGGTACTGACATTTATAATAAAAGTAATATTATAAGCAATAGTTAGTTTAGGATCTAACGTTGGAGTTTCAAAGATTTTTAATTCCGACGTTGTTTATTTATCCTTCCTTTCGTATTGAAGATCTTTAGGGGAGGCCTATGTCCAGTGGACGTCTATCGGCTGATAATGATGATGATGATATTTATGCTTAACCAAAAAACTTAATGAATTTATCCAAATCTGAACTAATTTCCTTATAACAGCGACAATCCATAAGGTGAAGAAACTTTCCATTATTCATATTACATTTTCAAAACGGATAAGGAAAAAAGAAGAAAATTTCGTGAGGTACCTTCATATTTATTAATGCCGTTTTTATTATAATTAGGGAAGGTAATAAGGTCAGAGACCCTTGCCGGCTATCCATCCACTCTTCTAGGATTGAAATATTTTTATATCTATTCCAAAGGTTAAAGTACAGAGATGGGCTGACGGCTTCTGTAAAACAAAGTGACGTAAACGTACGGTAGCGAAAAGACGAGCGGAACGTTCACCTAATGGTAAGTGATACCCCTGACCATAACCACGGGGTACTAGTTAGTATGGTATACATAAACACCACATTGTTCTCCTCGCGTTGGGACATAGATGTTTAGTTTCGTTACCCCTAGTAATTTCACTAGATACAACACCCTTCAAACTGTAATACAATAATGATTGCATATTACTGTTTGACGGTATATACAGACGCTGCGGTGGTAACTACTTAGACGGTCTCCGGCAAAAGAGACCTACCACCAGTAAGGTGGATATCTATATCTTGGTAAATGTAAAAGAATAATTTTACAATGTGTATAAACCTTGTGACCGGGGTGAAGGTTTGTCTAGATAACTAAGTAGCGATTGAGTTATAATTATAAAGATTATTAAAGGTTAACCTGGGAGCGAGAGGTCACAGACGGATAATGACGTGTAGTGGGGGGACGGTCGCCCACTCGCGACCCATTGACATTGTTATTATTTTCGTTATTGCTCGTTACGGCCCGTGTAAGTAGTAATTAATACCTACACACTTTCACATTCGCGATCGTCATTAAAAAAATAGCGAATTACGGTCACAGACCCGTCCACCCAGTTTGTCGCAAGGGAACTTAGATTCGTGCGACCATATATCAATGATGATGTCATGTGCTGATAATTGACTAGGACCAATTTTTTTTAAAAGTACCGAAGTTGCGCATTAAGTTAAAGCTCACGGACGCGCTTAGCCGCAGACCGCAACGTTTGTTTTAGATGTCGGTTGCTTCAGTTCTAACATTTAAATCATTTTGTGTTTTCTATATAAAATATATTGTATGATATCTTAGTAACATAGACATAAAAAAAATCTAACAATTTTGATAACAGCTGATAATTTTCATTTCAGCAACTGTATATTAAATGCAAACTATCTTACAGGTTAAATATATAGATAAATGGGTAAGTATACTTAAACATGTTCGTAAGTTTTGTACACATGTCTTTAGTTAAGCCGCTAAGTGAAATAAGAAAAAAAATATTTATTTTATTTCTACCAATCAGTAGGTTTTTTATAAGAACTTTTATGTTTATTGTTAGAGTTCAATAAAAATATGTTATCTTAATACATATACTATCGGCTCGTCTTATTCAAACAAAAACAGAAAATTATGAAGATGTATAATTATTTCGATTGACCATTGTACAGCAATACGTTAGATGCCTACGCACATCCTGTAGACAGGATGTGCAGGATGCCGCCTGTAATATGCCCTAATTGTAGCATTCTCTCTTTTACTCCGCACCTTCGGACGTAGGTGTTGTATTAAACTCAGCATTTCCATCTCATTGAAATTGATCCTTTTGTTCTTAATGCGAACCAGTACTTCTGTAGTTATCATCCTTCTTTTTATAACTCTAATTGGATACTACAGTTAGCGAACAAAGGTTCACTCGCATCTTACCTTTCGTATATTGATTCTTTTGTGTAATTAACCCGTATGAACATCCTTGATACATACGAAGTATAACCAATAATTAACATTCCATATTTATTGTGTGATGCAGATTTAGATATAGTGGTTAAATACTTTACACTCAATTTAAGTTCTAAAATGATCTTTTGTACATGCATAACGTGAAATTACTAAATTCCTTTAAAAATATCATATAAGAGCTGTGATTAGTTTTATATAAACATGCAAAAGCATGAAAGGCGCTAATTTTTTTTTTTATAAAATATCCGTTTATTGTTACTAGTAATAATATTAAGAAAACGTCAAATTATTTTAATCATTGCTTTTTATAAAGTTGATTCTTGTTTGCGAAACATTAAAAGAAGTATTACAACAGCCGTTAGTTTATTTCTTTGTTGTTGCAGCGATATAAAGGAGAGAAATAAAACTAAAGTACAAAATTGTTAGAAATACACGAATTCTTCAAATGCGACTATATGTTACGGATTCTTTGAATGAACACCGTCTTCGGTATTTTATTGTGATTATAGAGTGCATAAAATTAAGCGTTCAACATAGGCGCCCGAGTGCGAAGCAGATTTTCATAATAACTCCATAAAAAGCGATCATGCGCCTTACAAAATTGCCAACATTGAGGGCCCGAAGGTATTCAAAGAAGTAAATGGGGAAATAATTGATTCTAATGATAAACGCGTCGATGTCATTTTAACTTACGCCAGTAACCGCTGAATGCATTTACTGACGTTATGACGATGTAATGATTGTACAAAAAATGAGAACAAACAACATTTCATATGTTATGAGTTGTTAATTGGCACCTCCGCGCCGATGGCGGCTTTGATTATACCTATGGGCCCCCGGAGATGCGATATTGGAATCTCGCCTTTTAATGGTGCCCCGTTCTCATCATAGTCGACTATTTTATGTGACCATTATTTTCTATTTAAAAGCTTGCTCTGAAAATATTTATAGTTTTGTCAAAGCGACTACATCGCAATATCGCGTTGTCTTAATAGATGTTACCACAGTGACTATTTATGCCACCAACCTGTACAAAAACATTATTGTTTACCGATTTATACTATAATCTCTGATTTAATTAATTACTATTAACAAGTGGATAATATTTCTTTCTTAATGAGGTTTGCAACAAACCTTGATAATACGACTTTATTAATGCTTTTTCAGTTTTTCGTCGGTTGCAGAAGGTTGTCGTATAGACCGGATTAATTAAGATTGAAAGTTACATCTTCTAATAAAGGTTCTGCAGTTTTCTTAATTATAATCATCTAACTTATTCACATTCGTATTCACATTGTTAAAAAGAAACTTGTGTGTAGAAAATTATTATTTTTAAAAATGTTTAGTTTTGATTCTAGGGTTTACAAATTTTTCTCCACGAAGTGACTAGACAAAGTTTAAAGTATAAAGATTATTACAATTTATTATTTGATGTGTAGCTTTATGTCTAAGCAAGATCTTATGCAATACATAAATTTGTTATTAAATGTTAAATAATCAATTAGTATTAATATTACAGACACTGTATGGTGTTGATTTTGTTGCATCATCAAACTGCAGACGATTAGATAATATCCTTATATTGTAAATCTACTGCTTTAGCAGCATTTAGTTCGTTTTATATGTTCACTTTATTACTATATGAGATCTAGAATGTTAGAATAGTCAAGGTGTGATATGTTTTATGAGACATTATAGTATTGATAAAAGAAACATGCGGTGAAACTCTAGATCTCACTGCATACATTGTCTTAATATCATGTGTTTTCCAATTAACTGTAAAAGCACTACATTAAAATGTTTATCATTGGACATTTAGTTAACAGCCGAATTTTTTTTTAAATAAAATTAAATTCACAGTCTTAACACATTCATGGTAGACATGAATACGGAATAGCGGAGCGCGTCAGAGTCGACGCTTATAAATTAGGCACGGGAGGGCACCCACGATCAACAAAACCACGCGATGCCCGCCAAATATCAAACCCCACATCTAAACACGCTCTTTAAACTTCACGGGAAACGGAACCAACCTATTCACCAACTAAAATAGTTCAACTAATCTTTTATATTAAGGCGAATGTAATCTGTCTGTTTCCGACTACCGTGTAGGTAGGTAGGTACCACCGCAGCGGCTATTGCAGCCGAAAACAGTAGTGTGCTAACATTGCAGTGTTCCGTTTTGAAGGAGGTTGTAGTTAATGAAATTACTGGGATAAGGAGTCAACATCTCGAGGCGACGAGCACAATGCGGTGCAGTGAATACCATCCTAACTAACCCCATGTTGTTATGAGCAAATATATGACTTACAGGTCAATTGCTTCGCTAGTTTTGTCGTTACGTCGAAAAAAAAATACATAACTTATATAACATATATAACATAAATAAATACTATAAAATACGTATTATTTTTAACTATTCATACTCCGTCGTTTCAATTAGTTTTCAGCACCCATAGTTATGTGATGATTGAGTTGTCAATAGTCAGAATGAGCTCATTTTATCTTGAACTGTGGTTTGCTTGGTATTTGATTTAATTCTATTAATAACGACATTCAACGTATTACCCAACCATCTTCTGTAATGAAATTAGGATTATTTTTTTATTTTAATAGTGAGTGAATGATCATTAATAGTATAAGGAAAAACACATTTATTATTATTGAATAGAATAATATATTTTTAATTAATTATTTACTAACTTAAGTCTATTTTCTTTTACATCCTTTTATGTGTTTTGCTCATCGATTTTATGTACTATATAAAATAATATTGAAACAAAGATCTCCCCATGCTTTGTGAAATACATTACTAGAGACTTACGCCCAGCGGTGGGCATCCATCGATTGAAATGATGTTCAAAATATGTTTCAATACGTTCTCGTCAATGCTTAAGGATACAGTAATAACACTTGAAAAGATTGTTCAGGAAAGAGAAAATTTGTTAAATATTAATATTTACATATAAGAAGTTGAGTGTCAACAATTAATATCTCTACTTCAATATTATTTTATTCTTTTTACCATTTATGTAACATATAATGATGGTACATAAAATAGTAGATCAAGTTAACACATAGAAAAGTACGTGAAAGAAAATCGACATAAATTAGTAAATAAATAATTAAAAATATATTATTATATTCATTAATACTAAAAGTTGTGTTTTAATTTATAAGTATGGTTATGATTAATGTGGATTTTTTTAAAAGCGCCCTTAAGCGATCGTGGGCAGTAAATGTCTCACATTCACAGACGCCGCCGCAATACCCGCTAGGCGCCGCTCGGTAACCGTACGTATTCTTTTTGGGCGTTCTCATCGTCTTTTTTCAGTCTTTTGGGGGTCTACAAGCGTCGTTTTTTAATGAATCGGTGTTAACCTTCACGTGGAACGAGTAACAGGGTGCCGATTGGAGATAAACGGTCGGTTACATTTGTTTCTTTTTTTTTTTTCAAAGTTTAAAAATGGTAAAAATGACAGGACGGACTCGGTTTGCTCGGAGTCGCACGATAGCCATCTTGTCCGGCTTAATTCTCTTATTAGCACCGAATAAAATTAAGTTTTGGATGTAGTTTTAAGTTTAATTACGTGTAACAAATATTACTTGTTATATTCAACAGCAAAAAGTCATTTGTTGTTATAAATTTATTAGTTTATTATATTTTAATAAACTATTCAAGAAAGCTTTTTTTTTATATTTAAAACCTTATTCAATCCTATTATAAAATTGTTGCTATTAATACTCTATGTACATAGTACTATCGTAAACCAATTTTCATTGAAACGTTATTATTTGTCCAGTGTTAACATAATCTGCTTACTATCAACTTGTCCGTTTTATTTCCTGCTGTTTAGAAAATTATTTACTGTTTAGTCTTTAATAAAAACCTTGATAGCAATCCCTGTATTACTTTTATATTACTTGGTCATAGTAACTATATATATATATTTTACTTGGACTACAGCGCCGTAAGGTTTAAGACATTGATATAATTTTTATATATATATTTTTAGGTTTTGAGAGCTTTATGTTAATAATTAGGAATTGTCTTCAAAGACTAATCGATTTAAGTGGCATATTTCCGGCGAAGGTAATTTTGAAAGTAGTAGTTTGTTTAGAAAGTTATTCGGAATTTTATATCAAAAATTACAAATTAAGTTTAATGTTTAAATAGATAAAGTTAACGATAGTGCCGCCATCTGTCGGTTTCATTACATGTATTTTAACTATTTTTATTCACTAATTATTATAAGACGGCTTTCAATAATAAATACTTAGTTTTATATACTTTTAAAAATAATTTTTTTATCACATTATTGATGTTTTTATAAAATGTTGCTACTCGACAAAAGGTGGCTCTTTTATTAACCTAGCACAAAGGTGGTTATTTTTCATTCTTTGTTTTAATAAAATAATATGATTTTATCAACTTTATCTTTTAGAATCTCTTTGCTTTCGAATATATAAAATAATTACAGTTACGGTACAAATGTAATATTATAATTAAATTCTCAGGAACAGCTCAGTTCTTCGAACTAACATTGATGTCCTAAATGTTGTTGTGAGAAATTTTAATTTGGGCTCAAAATAAAACATTTAATACAAATAGAGTCTTACTTTGAAAATAGTCGATCTATTTTACAATTTTTGTCAAAAATATTTGAGTTTACTTTGGTCGTATAGTGAATTATCAAAGTACATTGACTTCCATGGTAGCAACCGACGAATAAACTAGTTCTCAAGATTTTAGTAATAATTACAAAACAATTTCACTATTTATAAAGATTTTAAAATTAAAAACACAGTGAAACTACTAAATATGTGCTCTTGAACGATATTTATGTAAACTATAGTTATATTGTCGTTCATACTAACTGTCGAATAGGAATATTCCAATAATATAGAAGCCATCTTACAATACTTCAAATCACAGATTCTTCGGGCAATTTTTTATCTATGCACCTTCTAGCTCTAAGATAATATAAAAATATAATCATATCTTTATATTTCATCATACAGAAAATGCATTTTACTTATTCCCATTACTTTTTAAAAAAATGTTCTGAATTTTAAGACATCCTGTCTATATTTTATCCTTTTTAATTTCAAATTGGAGTGGTTACTCCTGTGCTAAATGTAGAAACTATCATAGATCGGATGATATAGTATGGTCATATGTTTTAGCGCCTTCTGATACATTATTTTTGTTTAAATTAACAAATACATTATTACTTTTGTGATGATCGATTACTTGATAGCAATTGGTATGTTAACGCACTAAGTTATAATGAAGTGAATAACGGCAAAAAACCGTATGAAGAAATACTTTTTACCTTGAAATGTTGATTAACTGGTAGTCTTTTGAGGTTAGCATATTTGTATAAATAGAAAAATGTCGCAGTTTCAGCATAAAAATATAATATGTTACTCGTTAAGGTTATAGAAAACACGTTTTGAAAGCAATCGAAAAAATCTGTTTTCGTTAACGATTATAAAAACCAAATTGCAATGAAAATTTAAAAATCATCAGGTATCAACATATCATCCACGCGTTCTCGTATCGTTAAGAAATTCGGCTTGGAGGTTATGGTCTAACTAAACCGTCGGGATGAAGTCCACCCGTTAACGACTGATCTCACCGAACACTCCAAATCATCGGCGGCACCTTTTCGAGCGCTCAGCAGGGGATTATAAACCATTCGTTAGCTCAAGATTGTTATTAAATTAAACGTTAAGCGCCACCGGATGTGGGCGGATTACAATACAAATTGGCGTGATTGTAGGCGCCGGCGTTTTCGCTCAACGCTGGGCAACTTTTTTCAAGCTTTTTCTTTTTCAGTCATCCATCAGTTCTGGGAAGTGTGGCGAGTTATTGCCGAAATTGTCCTGATTCTAAATTTGCTTGCAAACTAGTTATATAAAATATGTACTGACAAGTGTATTTTCCTTAATGTTCATATCGTTATTAAAATTAATCTTATTAAGTTTAACCATTTGACTTTTCTCCCGACTGTAATAAATTGCTTTATTTTATCATCATCATGTCAATCGATGAACGTCCACTGCTGGACATGACTTTCATAATGTATTTCACAAATCACTTCTAAATAGCATATACATATATGACTTCGGTTGATTCCATTGATTCTTGTCATGTCATGTGACCACCTAGTGGACCTCTCTCAACACAGCGCCTTCCGGTGTGTGGTCACCATTCCAGCACCTTAAGTCCCCGTTCATCGGCTCTCTAAACTATATACTCTGTAAAATATGATTGTTTTTGGTATAACTAATTTTACTTTAAGCATTATAATGCTCTCGTTACCCTGGACGCAAAGAGCAAGCTCATAATAAGGGAGGGTATTGTTCACCAGCAGAGCCTAGAACTGATCTTTTGAATGAAATGGGCCTAACCTCTTTACCTATTAGAATAAATTTCCTGATCGCTGACAAATATCAGGTGTATTGCAAAAAATCTCTAGCTCGCTTTACTTTCATAATTCAATTACCAATATTTAAAACTTTGGATTACAATTTCAATAATCTCAAGTTCAAAGGATGCAAGCGATTGTCACACTACACAGCTATGAGAATGCTCATAAAGGCGTATCCTGCCAACATGTGAGGTCCGAGACAAACAAAGAAATAACAGATGCAGAAATATTAATATTGTAGAATAAATTACATTAAACACTTAGTATTGTTTAGATAGTAAACAAATATTATAAAAGTATATAAATAATCTCAATATAACGTTATCAAACAGTCAAACATTATTTCCTCTAATCATGTCTTTGTCTTATTATTTATTTATGAAATGATTAAAACCTTCAACATATGTATATATATTTATGTTTTCAAACTATATGTATGGGGATAAAATGGACCGTTTATCTCAGTAAAATAGTCTTTACAATATTCGGTTCACCAAAAGCCGTGAAGATAATTCCGCTTCGGAGATCGTACGAGATAATGCAACGCAAAAACTTCCAGTTTGCAACATTAAACATATTGTTTTAGAGATTAACATCTGCTCGAAACCCTCAATGGATGTAACTGTACCTGATTCGGTATACTATTCAATAAACAGTTTCCGAACTCGTCTTTTTCTTAACAAAGACATTAATCCGTTAAAGTAGCCGACAGTGCATAATCATTCCAACAATTGGCGGGCCAAACAAAATTTTGGGTTCTATTATTTGACAAACAAAGGGTTTTTGACCATACGGCGGTACATTGTTGTAAGTAAACGACATTACACGGGACTTGCAACGCCCTAACGCTTCTGTGTCGCTCGCATAATGCGCGCGCTGATGTAAATGAAAGAATTAGATGATTCATTCATGTTCTTTAATTTTCGCGCAACACATCCGGGTTTTTATACTTTCGCGTTTAATTTTAACGAGGTTAGCATTCTCGACAAATACACAGTTGTTACACGCTAATAATTCAATCCTTTGTTGTTTTTAACAAATTAACTTTGTGCTTGAAGCGATAAGCAAACATTTTTTTTTTTGCGAACGCCGTCATAAGTGGTGGCCTCGAAATGCAGCCTAGCATATACCTAACCATAACAATGCGCCATCGGCATTCCGCACGCGAAGTAACACCATATCCTTGGGAATGTATCGTTCTCCCATCGAAATATTTCAAAACTCGATCACTATCTCGGCGACTACGCAGCGAGTTATTGAATAAGACGTGAAAAATGATGAACGCGACGCAAAGGCTCCGCCGACGATTGTTTGTCTCTTTTCTCGGTCGCACTTACAGCGGGCCAAAATGGGATAGCGGATTTGGGTGAACAAAGGCGGTGTGATGTGACAGGAGCGTTCAATATACCTTTACCTACCGCTCGGTGAGGTCTTTCCGCAGCAGGGGGTTATTCCGTGCCCAGGTCCTCGTATCGCCAACAGTGCGATCTCTCACAGTTTTGTTGTCACTTAATTACCTAATTTATTGCGCTCCGTCACGATCTGCCGACGAGTCGTCAAGCTTTTCAGTGGGAAACTTTAGTGGGCGGTATGTTTTCTAACACTGTTGGTCCGTTCTCGAAATTGAGATATTAGCGGCAAGTGTTTAGCTTTTTGTAAATCGGTGCGGTTCGCTTAAAGTGTCACTCACGGCGAATTTATTGAAGTGAAAAAAAAAAAAATTTTTTTTATGGATCCCGGGATAATAACTTAAGAAATTCACCTCTGAGGGTGTACGTTAGTTACTCAATAAATCATATAGTCATACTATTAAAGGACAAGACTAAGACGGCATAGGATTATCAAAACTCTATCTAAATATTTACAGTAGCATAAAACAAGGCAGGGGTCACGTTGTGTTGAGTGTGGGATAGTTATTATCAAACAAGCGGGGGCCATCAAGACAGGACATTGTCCACAAACCAGTCTGAGACGGAACGACGTTGTCTTGGTTAATTTACGACAAGCGCGGCGGTGACACATTAACTAAATTATATCGTGTTCAACATTGTAACAAAATTTATTGAATCTTGTATAAATTAAGACACAGTAGTCGCTTAAATTAAACTCGTATTATTTTACGGTTCTTTGATTATAATAGAGAACAAATCATTTTTTATCTCTTCTACATGTTAGACGTTAATGTATTCTTAATATCACAATATAACCTTATTACAAAAGTGTTTTTAATTCTGCTGATTACTAAAGCAAAATTATTTAGATGATTATAAAACTCTGACTCTTTGGGTTTTACAAATGTGTTCATTAGTTCACACAGATAAAAAAATATATATCTACTAAAATAATATACCATAACAATGTTGTTATGTGGGATATAACCACGTCAAAGCCGTGTGGCAACATCAACTATCATTTAGAAAAATGGTTTTATAGGTCTATTTTAACTAACCCACATGTACAATTACGTACCTAGAATTAAAGAAGCATTTAAGTGATGATTTAAGGAATGATTTACATTGTTACATTAACATTGAAACCGGGATCATTAAAGTGTCTCAGATAAAGTTGCAGGGCTTAAGTAATATACAATAAAAGTCAAGAAATCCTAAATTATATTAACACACCGGTCGCGAGTTTTGAAAGTAGCAGACAAAGTGGCAAAAGGCCGTAAGACGGAGAACGAATTGTAGCTATAACGTATAACATCATAAAAATATCGCATCAGTGCATCTCGGGGCACAAAACACCCGACAAAAGTAAATCACCAGTTATACGCCGATATACATTCGGATGTGAGGGCTTTGCCAATGTTCAATTTCATACTTTAGTGGCGATAAAAGCAGCCATGGCGATGTGTTCGTCGTAAATAATGATGTTTATACGAAAATAATAGATCGAATAATTGGGCGTTAAAGTGAAATGGAGTGGAGCCGCCGAGCTCGTGTGAGGAAGCCGCGGAGTACGGATGGGGTGCCCGCGATTGGTCCATCGACATTGTAGTTGATTTGTAAAGCCACCGCGCGCTTGCTGCACACGGAAGGGGATTTCCTTATAATAGTTTAATTATAAGGAATTATAATTAAACTATTACATATAGTTATCTGAAATACATTTATTTCAGATAACTATGTGATCCATATTAGGTTAGATACAATTATGGTTAAAAGTAGTGTTAGTAACAATCGCAATTACATATTAACATTATAATACATATACTGACACACCGATGCCAGCATGAAGCCTGTTTACTTAACACCGTGTATTTGTATCCAGCGTGCTAGTATCGTTGAGTCCTATCTGTCTGAGAGCACACGCAGGATGGTGCATAACCATTGTACCGTATAGAAGTTGAAGAACTGGTAACACTATTGTCGGAGATCGCCTAGATGCCACTGCAGCTTCTATTTCCGCAGTGGTGTACACACAATACTCTGTTCAGGTTTGAAAGGGGTTATAGCTACTAAAATTACAGAAGTAATGACATCGTGGAGGGGATTTAACATCGTAAGTCTCAAAGCAACGAGCATAACGTGGTATAGTGGGTATTAACCTAACTCGTGCTACATTCTTAAGGGCTGGACCATAACTAATCAACAGATGAGATAATAAAGTTATGTTAACAGCCGCTCCATAGTGACTTGCAAAATTATAACATGTTTTATATTGTTTAATATATTTGGCGTTTCTTAAGTATTGTTTGCCATCTAAATTTACGTTCATAATTTATGCATAAAAACTCTTAAGTTAGAAATATGTAAATTTATCTACTAACTCTTCTATAACAACACGTAATTGATGATTTACTTACTGTATTAAAGATATATATGTATTAATACAGAAAATAAATAAGTATGTGACTTTAAAAATGATGATTGACATTGCACGTTTAAAAATACATTAGTTATTTAATAAAGCTGTAAAGAATTTCACCCCGTGTATAATGACCGGTGCAGCATCCCGATGATTATCTCGCTTGATAAATGTACCGTGTCAGAATTTATTGTGGGCTCTAACTCTACTATTGTCTCAATGAATACTTTTTTTATTGTTAAGTTATAAAGACTCTTGTTTTACAAGTGGCGGCGTTTAGGGTTTAATACTCTACTCACAAATAGTAGTCTATGTTATGACAGGGTGGAGCCATTTCGTGTCGGATCGTAAATTGATTCCGATGTCGATTTTATTGTTGGCGGTCTAAATCGATTCCGATTTTTATTGGCAATGCGTTTTCATATGCAAATATAAATAGATGATGCCTTTGATGGAATGCATTCAACGCGGTTTACGTTATGTTCCGATTATCGCCGGTTAAGGAGGGCCGTGCGAGTTCTCGGTTCAGAGAGCCCGGTACAAGGTTGTTGGCACTTAATTTTTTTTCACGTTGACATTATACTAACGCTGAAGCGCTAAAAAAAATGTTGTAACATATTAAGTAGTATATTTTTAATTTATAGAAGGCACATATTACGGCGAATTCGTACGTGATGTGGTCTCTAAGCGGCCGCAAGCTTTAAGCTTTAATTTTCTAACAAAAGAAGTTAAAATGAGGAACATAATCTTTTTATACCCTGTATTCGGCGTGAATACAAATTAAGTGTTGGATATTGCGCTATATATTACAGTTTAATCGCTTTTATGATTCTAAATATTTGGACAGAGTTTTTATCGGAAGAGTAATTCGATATTTTTGTTGAAATGCACTCTTTATTTAGAATTTTTATGATAACTCTCCTATGCTTAGACTGCTAAAATTAGTTTCCTCGAATATATGTAGTACTCCTCTAAAAAAAAGAAAACAATCAACCCTCTTAATGTTTCGACTGCTGGAATTTGGTGCTCTCTTTTACAAGGAAAGAGTCAAGGCCACGCTGGCATTGGGTTAGTGTATGTCACACTTTCGCTAAAGCTCTCGAAACATGTTGATTTTCTTACGATGTTTTCCTTAACAAAAAAGTCCAAGCTCATTGAGAGTTAAACCCGTACCTGTACCTATTCTTAATACGTAGCTTCTTCGGTCGCCTCTAACTAAGCTTTCACAATTTCAGTAGAATCTGCGTCTTGTTAAATTACATACCTTAAAGTGGTAAATTTACAATGATCATTATAAACATTAAGTTGATTTATGTAAGTATATAAGATTAATTTATATTACATTATGTGTCGCACCTAATTTATATAGAAATATATTTTTGCTTAGAATAAACCTTGGCCAATTTTGTTTTCAAGTCAAGTTCGTTTTTTTTTTTTATGAAGCGTCGACACATAACATTTCCTCCCATAACAACGTGGCGCTAGTTAGGATGTTATACACTGCACCATTTTGCGCTCGTCGCCTTGAGACATAGGATGTTAAGTCTCGTTACATCAAAAATGTAACTACCTATAACTCCCTTCAATCCGGAACACAGCAGTGTTTGGCGACAAAAATAGGAGCTGCGGTGGTACTTATCTAGACGATCTCCGGTGACAAAGATGTACCACCAGTAAATTCTCTATTTGTTATGCATAAATATTTCTGATATTAAGTCTACCTATGAACTATGTTTTGTGTAACATACAAAGACTTTGACATAATCACCACGCTTGAGGAATAGGCGATAACAATGCTAACTTTATCGTGCCAATTTCGCCGCTACCCAAAATTCATCTGTGGTATTTGATTTGGTAGCGAGCGATTCCGAGATTGATGCTGGCAGTATCTCTGCGTGATTAACCGAGTAATTAGGAGATACGAAGTAGAATCAGGTTACCGACACTGCCCTGCGTGTCGCGAGGCTGTGACGATAGGCAGGGCACATACCTTGTAAAAGCGAGAGACGTAGGAGACTTAGTGCTGAGTTAGCAACATCATACCGAAAGCGCTGCGTTAGCAAACTTTCCACTAGGTGAACAAACTATATCAAAAGAATTTCTGGAAACCAGTGGACTACAAAAAAACTATGTCTAGAAGTAGTGAACATCGGTTAAGATGATAATGCCGAAAAAAAATTAACTTTTTTCTTCTTCCTAATAATTGCAATTATTTTCTATAAAGGTAAATTAAACTGCAATACAAATAGTATTCCACTTCATAATGATAAGGCATATTAAGGTCATATATCCTTTTACATACAATTCCTAAGTTCAGCTCCTTAGTAAATTTACGTTTTATTTTATTTATCATTTTGTCCTTATCTTCCTACTCCTCCTCGTTGATTGCTTTACATGACCATAAGCCACGTGAATGCCGGGTCATTTTATTTAATCACAATACAAATCCCGCAAAGGTGACGACCGTCCGCCATCCGCCTGGTCCCACACCTGTCTGCGCGCATGCTATAGCAGCTGCTGCATCAAATGGTAAATTTGTCCATTTGTTCCCTGTATCACGAGATTTTTTTGTGATAATGTGGTTAAATACAACTCACTGAAAAGTGACATGATTAATTATCTCGATAAAAAATAAATTTTAATGTTACTTTAGCGCATGCGATACTTTAATTTATTTACTAGAAAGGATCAGGAGTCGTACTAGAGGAGAAACATTCCCATAGTTAAATCTCGCACAGATTGATGTTAAATACTTGTCTATTTATATATTACGAAACAATACCATTATTTTAATCGTCGCATTTGTTAATAATATTTAAAAAAACCGATATGAAAAGTCTTAAAAATGAAATCATACTTTCATTAAACTAAATTAAGTCGTTGATGTCTTTTCTTTGAAGCTGTCGTTGAAAAGTTTTTGTTATAGTGAAAAAAGGATTTAAATACTTTAGTATATAAAGCAGATTATATATATACAGTACTTGTTATATTATGTTAAAATTCGTGCAAGAAATTCTATAAATACACCAGTACTATAGTAGGAATTCGCTTGCCTAATAAGATTAAAGATTCCAGTTTATACGAGAAGTGGAGTTTGATTGGTGATAGTGTTTCTTTGATTCAGCCTTGATAATCAATTATTCTATACCAACTATAAAAATCTTCAATTTTTTTATTGCTAGTCTATTTTAAAACGCCATAGATAAAATATTGAATGACGAACTAAATGATATTTTCATGTATTACTTGATTCGCTATCGTGTATCACTTTTAATATAGTATAGATATATACTATTTTTAAAGTGCAATTTTAGTTCATAGCTTGAGCCAAATATTCACAACTGCAATAACATCCACTAAAAAATGTATTATAATTTAGATAATTTTAGTACTAAATCTATACCATTTCCTAAGATATTTTAATGAGTAGAAATATTTACACGTATCCAGTGGTTATACCTAAAGTCGTACAGCTCGTACGGCAAGCAATTATTTAAGTAAAAGTTATAAACCGCAATCAGTAGGAAGAACGTAACCGTTAATCGACAAATGGAACGTTTAATGGTTTGCCTTGCCTCATATAGACAGACCTACATGTTTAACCTAAATGCATACGTAGCGAGCTACGTAATGCCCGCAGAAATAAAAACTTTTCATTACATTAGCGGAAATGCCACCAACGAGGGTAACGTGCTCGTCATCAAAGTAGCCGCAGAGTTCTTTCACACAACATTCAAAGAGCTGCAAAAGTCATAAATAACCTGAAATGATCTGTGCGTCCACCGAGCCCGCACAAAGGCGAAGTATTTGACATCTAAATTATTGCGAGAAGAAGGCAGTTCCAGTGCACCCTCAGCTCTAACAAATCGCCTCGATAGAGGCAGATGAACAACCCTGACAAAAGGAACAGCAAATAATACATGAGATAAAAGAATTTTCAAAACAAACTCAAAATACTAAAGCGTTTGACACGAGCATCCGCTTGGCCGCAAAAAAGGTGGACGAGCGTGACCAATTAGGACCCTAAAATAGACCTTAACACAATATTTTGAAAGGTCATTTCGATATGGCCCTTCGCGTGCTTTGATCTCGCGATAGATCTCAATAGTGGTGATTAAAGGCGCCTGTGCTTTTGGTTGAATGCTTCTTTTTTTCTATCGATGTTGCCTTCATCGACCGTACAAAATAAACGGCACACTACTGTAAAAGAATATACAATTATTTGGCTTTGAATGGTTACAGCGGGGGTGAAGTGCCCATAAATTGTTATTTTTTTTTACTACGGTTGGATGTTAGAGATATTTTTAAAATCACAGACGACAATATGGTCGGTGTTTTTATTACAAAGGTGTCGAGGTAAGTGTTGGGTTGTGTCCAGTTTGTTGCCAGCTACTACTTTACTAATTGCCCACTATTTTCAAAATGTAACGATAAACTTCAAGAATTAATCGGTGTTTATTAACTGTTGTTGTTGTACTGTTTATATGTAATGATATTAAGCATACACAAATTAAAAAAAGGGAAACTTTTTAACTTCTGATTTTAAAGTACGGCAAAGTTAGCATCATCACTACCTTGAACAGAAAACTATGTTTATGATGTTTTTTTCTATATGATAAGCTTTGTTTAAGATCTGAATTTTGCAATAAAACCACAAGTGCTTTATGATTAAAAAAACGTATTTTGATTATCATTTTTAATCAAACATTTCATAATTTTTGCAATTAAAATAAGCAAGAAAAAAGAGTTACTTCTATATGGATGGATTACTAAAAATTGGTTCACGTTTACGTTTACATTGAGTACCTTAAGGTGTTAATTGTAGTGCTTAACGCGTATTATATAAGTTCGGGGTGCTATCGTAAATTTGGTCCTTCAAGGCCATATCAACAAAAGAACCAAGTGTCGTTCAAGTCTTAAGTCGTTTTTACAAGAGGCTGCATGGGACGCGCGTGTGGCCTTCTGTTCACGTTAACAAAAATGGACTACTCAATCATAAAATTGTGATTATCATATAATAATTTAGGTTATCATAATACTATAAATATTTACGTAGCATACATAAGAATTACTGAAATGTATGTCTAAAATTATATTGTTTTAAATTTATGAAATCTTATCACAAATTATTACAAAGATTTGAATTGGTAAGCACAATTCATCTTCAGTTTTATTTTGTTTTAAACCAGAAATGTTAATGCCAACGAAAATATATAACGGCATATCCTTTCAATGATAACGCTGTTTCATTCTCAATAGGTCACCACTGCCCTCATGAATGGTGGTATCGTCGAGGCTCTTTACAAGGCGCGTTTTGTCCGGAATGCTGTAACAAAAAACAGCTTTAGATACAAATCACGATAACCTCACATATTCTGATTTTAAACAATTCACTAATTGAGTTTCCACCCTAACACGTTGGCAATAAGCGCTAATAATAAATTCAAGTCTGCGTTTCTGTTTTGTGGTATCAAATAAAACGGTGCAGCATACAAGATTGGTCGGGAGCTGGGAGGAGTTTGTTTTAGACGCTTTATTAATTATGTCCAATTAATTTGCTAACGGCGTGTCTGCGTTTTGCAAAAAAAATATATCAAAATGGTCCACTCGAGTTTGATGACCACTTAAGGAAAAACTGGCTAAATAATGAAGATTTTTATTTCTACAATAAATTTGCTTTCTTTTCATAGTTTAGTAAGATATTTTTATATTATATAATTATTTCAAAAAATTCAATGTATGTATAGATGAATTAAAATATTAATTGTGATGACAGAAAAAGTACGTTGTATACCAATTTGAGTCTGATAATTAGGCAAGAAGTGTATATAAACTTTATGATTCAGAATTGCTACTAAATTGATGATTTTGTTAGTTATAATAGTCACTGCTTTGGCTCTCGAATAAGTGCATAGTTCATTGACTAACTCTGTTTTTAGTTTTAAAAAAAAATGTTTTTATTGGAAAATCAAAATATTAAAAACACTTCATAGTGGCTTATAAAAAGCAATATTATAGCTAACACTTTTGTCAATATTTTTTTGGTAACATATTTACTTATTTGCATTTATTGAACTTACAATAAACAATAAAAAAATTGTGATTAGCATTAAGAGCAAAATCTGTTCTTCATCGCGATGGCACCACGGGCAGTAGCTGAAAATCAGTGTTTCATTACTACAATCAGGTTTAATCCATTGAATCTTTTGTATCAATGCAGCAGACGCACTCTCGTGGCTATTTTATACAGGGTGGTCAAACTAGTTCATGCGCATATGTAAGGAAAGCTCTTATGTCCGTTAATGTGCATGTATGTGTGTGTTTTATTTTGGCTACAATAAACGATTTATCTATGTGTCTATTAAAGTTTACGTGAAAACCTTTCGAGTTATGCCCATAATTCCATTAGGCCTGTTAAATTTTTACCCTTTAATAAAATATGATATACCGTCCTAGCGCATGCAAAACCGCGTAAGACCACTTCATAAATACCTCGTATCAATTATATTTAGTATTTTACAGAAGGAAAAAAAACTGAATAATTTGTAGTTCGTAACCGTATTACCGACTGAAACTTGTAGGAGTTTCTTTAGTATTTATTTTATACATATACAAAGTAAATCTATAAGGCACTTGTATAGACTTTGAGTAGTCACTTACGCGGTTTTACAGGGTGCGGGGTTCGTGGTGAATGGTGCGTTGTGCGGAGTATTGCGTACGGAAAGAGGTACGTGATGTAGGGTTAGAGTACGGGGTGCGAGGTGCGGAGTGCGGAGTGCGGGGTACAGGGTGCTGGGTACCCAGTGTAAGGTGCGGGGTGAGGGGTAATACGGGGTATATCGTATGCAAAATGGAGTTTATAATCGATTATCCTTAGATTTTACTTTATAGTCATTATGTTCACAACGCCATGATCACCTCCGCCGCGATAAATAAAGTGATGTAAAGGGTTCCGTCCAACATCTTACGGAGCCCAAGTCAACCTCACCCGCACACTATGCACCCTGTTGAACAACACACAAGGCTCTGACCACCCACCAACCTGCACTGGGCCAGCGTAGTGGGGCTTAGGCCCAATGCTCACTCAATGTGGATCCTTGACGAAGGTCTATGCCCAGCTGTGGGCGTTATCCGACTGATAAGAAAGTGATATTTATTTGCAGTTTTAAAAAAATGTATGATCGCGAGTTTTTATGATTGTTGCTTAATGTGAGGGTAGAAATATGTTTAGATTTATCAATTTTCTTTTGATCTGATTCTGATTGAATCGACCTGCATCTGCATGTGAATCTCTTCCAAGTATATTTGAGTTATGATTAAGTCTTACTCGACTCTATATGATTTCTATCATGGGATGTGCAGACAGACATCTGTGAACTATATTAAAATATCCTCCTTTCTGTATTTCTTCGAGTGCTATGCAGTATCTATAATTGCAAGATCAACGCTTACTGTGTTTTGAACTATTCTATTGGTAAGCTTTTTGTTAGATTAATTTTTTTTATTTACGAGTTTCTAAAGTTTTACTGGTGGTATGTCTCTGTGTCTGGAGTTCGTTTAGGTATCTACCATCGCAGCTCCTATTTCTGCCACCAATCAGTAGCGTGCATCGTGTTCCGGTTTGAACGGATGACTGACTGCATTTTATGTCTCAAGGCGACAAGGATAATGTGGTGCAGTGTACGTCATTCTAACTAGCGTCACGTTGTTATCGGCGTCATCGCTTAAAAAAAACACAGAATAATGTAATTTTATTACTAATGAGAATCACACATGATAGTAGTATCCGATTTATTAAGTGTAATGTTCGCTTAAATATAAGAAATCATTAAATGTTATTCAACTGGAATTTGAGTTAGTAAAGTAAGTTACAGTAACAAAAAATCATCTTGTGCGTTTCTTTGTCGTAAGTTTTTATTTATCGTATTATAAGATCACGCCAATTTCACACGTTCATGGGTATCTATATCTACTTTATAATATTTCTCGTGGCATTGTGTCAGGCGGTCGCCGGACCGGCGCCGGCGCATCCGATTATGTTATTGTTAAAGGGCCGAATTCTTTTATTTGACCTACACGACATTCCTTTGAGGAATTCTGTGTTTTGCGGTGCCGCGGATGTTTGAGGAACATTTATTTGTTTACGCGTTACAGATTGCTTTACGAGATAAACGATTTATCGCTCTGTCACTAATTATGCGCCATGACGTTTTTCACCGTCTAACTAGTTTCTTTTAGACACAATTAACATAATCCAACTAAATATATATTTAACAATATTTTTTTATTCAGTGTGTAATATTCGTTTAGATATAAGAAAATCATAATTATTCTCATATAATGTCACTTTCATTTATAGGAAGTTACATAAGACGTGCGAGTGCAAAAATTACACTTTTAACGCGATACGTAATGAAACTAAGTTTTAGTAAAAAAAAAAATATTACTTTATTAAGTGAACAGACAGAAAGCTGAGAATAGGGAAAGGACTTTAATTGGACGCGTATTTATTTTTAATCAGCAAATGAGACTAGCATATTGGTCCCACTTTGTCCATTCTTTACTTTGTTGGGAAAAATTTTAACAAATTAAAAACTTCATCGCTAAAGATGGGAAGATAAAAGAGTATTTTAATGTGCACTCGTTAATAAATTCGTCTTTTTGTTAAAAAAAAGTTATGTTTGAACGATGAACTTTATTAAACTCAAAGAGACGAAAAGAAAGAGTTTCAAGTTTTCTTATGAAAATTTTCCATGCCACCGGTGGTAGGTCTCTGTTGCTGGAGACTATCTAGGAAGGTATCATTGCAACACCTATTTCTGCCAAATAGGACTGTGCAAATACTACTGAGTTCCGGTTTGAAGGGTGCTGTAGCTGGAATAATTACTGGATTGCCGAGACTCAACATCTTAAGTCTCAGGCGATGAGCGCAATGTGGTGCAGTATATGTAAAGGTAACTAGCGCCACATTGTTATAGCCAGGAGTATCACTTAGTATCGGGTGAACATCCCGTTCGTCTAGTCGTTTAATTGAATAAAAAAATGTCAGCTTAAATAAGCTTAAGCAACATATAAAACATTTTTAGTGAACAGGTGCCACTGAGGATGAATCTTTTTTCTAATCATTTACATAAGTCAATTTAAGTAACTAAATAATATTAGCAGTCGGATACATTGCTAAAATTAGTGCGAAAAAAAAATTAATTTATCAAAGTAATTAAAGAAGCTGCTTCGAAAAAAAGTTAAACCCGGAACTTGACACCGACCGCAAATTTAGATCATTAAATTGTCGGTGGGTATTTACTCTTACAATGAATACATCGTCGTTATAATATCACCTTACCTTCCGGTTTTATACACTTGCTGTTAGGAGTGTTTTGGTATATTGTTTTTTTTTTACTAAAAATAAATAATTTGATAGTTTTAGTATTCATTGAATGCCGCGGGATCCTCTAAAACTTTTATTACAAAAAAAGATTAAAACAAAATATACAACTTTTGTATAAAATTAAACAATTAAAACATATATGCAGTATTAGGAATATTTTTTTTTTAGAAGTATTATACTATATGTAACATTTTTTTCCTCGTTGCGGGTGGTACGGTCGTATGTATAAGAAAAAAAAAACAAAATTGAAAGGTCATTCAAACAAGAATATAATGCTTAAGACGCGACTAGACCACCAAATGTGTGAAACGGTGGCACAAAAAGAGATAATATGAAACGCAGTAACCGAACACGGCAGCCTAACATAACAACCTTTGGAGTCGTGAAGCCGCACAGCAATTTGTTAATAAATAAACAAGGAAAGAGCAGACATAATAATGTCATCCTAAAACAGACGCTCACGCGATTACAGGACAATTAACGCGGTCAAAACAAACTCGACGGCCTGGGAACGATCCCTTGTCCTTTGGAATTTTTTTATGTACCATTCACGCTCCTCGCGTCCCGCCATATTATAACGTACCACAATAAGAAACCCTTATCTAATCGTTAAACACCACAACGTCTAACATCAGAAATATTTCATATTTGCTTATGTAAAATTGCTAAATAAAGATCAACGGATGCAACAATAAAACAAGAGCTGCTGTCTCGAAAGGAAAACACTTTTCGTATCACCTGTTATCTCTTGACAAGCGATTTTGGTTAAACGAATCATTAACAACTTTAAATGTACTGATAAAAATATAAAGTATTATGTTAAATAAGGTCCCCCATTAGAGTTACGAATAAATCACTAATAAAACAAAAAGTGTTTATATATTTTGAATAACTAACCTGAATATTTAAATAACATGACTCTTCTTGAATAAACATGATTCTTGTTGCTTTTAGTGTTTATAATATACCTATTTTTTAAAAGAATATCTATCAAGTATTTCCTAGTGAGATAGAGGGCAAACGTGCTGGTAGATGGAAGAAGTGGTAATCACGTTACATACGGTACTGGACCGGCATCACATCCGACGAGGAACTTTTCCACCTTGCGTAAGCGGCCCCACAATTTTCGGAGTTAACCGGTCAACCTTCAGACGTGAAGAGGCAAGATGATGAGCATTGAGAGAGAGAGAGAATGGGAGAAGTGGTGTAAGTGGTCCCGCAAAACAACTGACGGGATCCGAGCCAATCTCACCTGCTCGTGGAGCACCCTGGTAATCAACAAACGAGGCTCTGGCTCTCACCAACCCGCATTGGGCCAGCGTGGTGGGAAATGGCCATGGTCCCCTCATATGATCCCCTACAAACATGGAGATCTGTGAAAGAGGCCTATATCCAGCAGAGGACGTCTATCGGCTGATGATGGTAATGGTGATATTTATATATTCAAAGAAATCAAGTCGCTGTTGAGCTAGTATATAATTTATTATATTTTATGAGTGATATAAAACGTTAGTTTAATTTTAAACCAGCGGTTATGTTTACTAATATTCTGATCGGTTACTTGTATATTATATTCACAAATTATGTTATTAGAAATAAATTAATACTTAACGATGTATATTTGTAATTAACCACCGCAAACCGCAATTACTCGGACATTGTTTCATCTACGAGAGTTTTGCAAAGTGTCCGCGTGCACATTTGAATACGGTGCGAGGCACAGGTGAATCTTTGTATGATGAATCATCCTCAATTGTCCCCGTGTGAATCAGTGCCTACTGCATGGGAGGCCGGGACACGGGTACGGTCCGTTGTGGGAATGCTCCAATTAGCAATTTGCAAGCGTTACAATAATTTCGAGCGTGACAAAATGTTGCTTCCTAGAAAGGCAACAAGACAATTTGTCTCGTCATCTAAATATAGTTGAATCATGACAATTACCAGAGACTTTAAATTAACCTACTATATACTTAACCTTACTAGAGAGCTATGTCCAACATGTTTATCAGTGGAGATGATAATGATACACTTTACATTTTCTTATAAATTTTTTGGTAAAGAGGAATCTTTAAAAGATACCCTACTCTCAGACAGAATTCAGGGTTATATCGGATCTGAGAAACCCTTTGGTAATCGCTATCAATACATGCGGTAAGTCCCCTATCTCCTGTTAGACAACCTAGGACATGGGAAGATGCAATATTAGTTCTGGTACAAAATTGAGTACAGAAAAACGAAATAAGAAATGCATATAACTCACATAGGTTAATCAGATATATTTATTATTAAGATAAGTAATACCCAATTTAATTGAGACTATTAAGCACAGTATAGTTTCCATAGGCAATTATTAATTATTTGTATACTAAAAATCAATACTAATATACACAGTGTTCATTATCATGAGGTGCCTTCTTCAAACTTAACTATACTATATTAAGAGTTTAATTGTTAAGAATAAAATAAAAAAAAACGTAGGTTAAATGTGAGCGTTAAATTAATTATCACTTAAGTAATATAACCGCATTGAATTTTTCCTGCACTTAACAAATTATCAATTATAATGCTTTTAACATTACTTATAAAATAACAATAAATCTATAAATAATAAACTTCAAACTATTATAAATTTTATTTCATAAGCATTAAGGTTCAGGTTAGCTCTTACTACATTACTAACTTCCGGAGGTTTACATGGACGGCTATTTTATCGAGGATAAATTACTCATCTCCTTTTTATACTACATATTAAAATGATTCAATGGCTTTTAAGGAGTGAATCACAACTATATTAATGAAAAAAATTAATAGATGTGTATTAATGTACCTTAAGAGGAATTTATTAATTTATTTGTAGTAACTACCTGATTTTTACTATTTTATCAATGAAGTATTAGAATAATGATTTTTCATAAGGAAGCGGAGAATAATATTTTTATTAAAATCCTTGTACGAAATGTAATGAACGGTTTTCATCATCATCATCCCAACCGATGAAGGTTTAAATTATAGTATACACACCTTATGTAACTTAAAGTTTACATATGAATATATCCAAATAATATATATTGACCTAATAACTTTATTAATAGCAAGATCAAAGGAGAAAAGGTTTAATTCTTACTCCGAAGAAGGATTTCGGGCTTATTTACTAATATGTTGACATTTGCCAATTTGTAGCTAAAACGACCTTTTCTATCTAACCTTACGTTTCCATATCTATCAATTAAGCAAGACTGTTAAGTAAATATGTAATAATAAATTATACGATCAAATATTATAATGCTACACGAAAATTTTAAGTCCTTGCGCAAAATGAAGATGATCCAATCCGACTAAAAAATCAAGTCCAGAATTATTAAATCTGTTTAGATTCGTTTAAAGTATTTAATAACGTAGATTACACTTTTCAATTAATAATATAGCCCAAGGTGATAACACCCAATATTCTGTATACTGCTAGTTATAATCATCATCATCAGCCGATAGAGGTCCACTGCTAGACTCAGGCCTCCCCCAAAGATCTATACATAAATATACTAGTTACAATGCTATAATAAAAATATTACGCTTTTTCTAGATTAATAGATTTTTTATATTCAGTGATTATAAAACTATCAAGTACAACACGTTATGAATTGACACATTATGATTTTTTTTTTCAAAACGAGGCTTTGTACACAGGGGGGATACATGCCGATGACGGTTCATATAATTCTCTGAAATAAGGACTTTTTGCTGCGAAATTTGTGTCGAATTCCAAAGTACAAAAGCTTCCGCTCCTCATTAAGCTTTCTTAATTGTAAAGCCACTTACGAATTCTTCTTATTTCTCTTCAATATACTAATTAATACTTTAATGCTTTGCTTTTCTCTCTTTGAAAAAAAAAGGTTACATCTGATTGTTTTTGAATTAAGATAAAACCTCCATAAGCAAATATATAAAGGAGAATGAATACACTTCATTACTATTTATTCATATGTTTCGTGAATGGTAATAATTGAAAAAAAAATTAGCGTAGTATAACTCATACAATAAGGTTGAGATGGGTAAGACAATCAAAACCCAACAATATCAAAAACAACAGTTAAAGTGAAGGTTCAACGAAATGCAGTAAGTGCATAAACCCCTTTTTGTGATTCAGCGTTGTTTAATATAAGTACTCTAATGAATTTGGAAGCTGTGCTCCGTGTTCCTTACTTTCTTTTGCGAATCCAACGATGTATGAATCAGACCCATTACATTGTCATTTGGTGCCGTGAGAATGTCGGGTAGCAACCTTCGACACAAGAATTCCACATCATCCGGAATAGTTGACCTGAATTAAAGTCGTATAATTTCATGTTACAGAACCGCTTACGTAAAGATTTAGGTCTCATAATTTTTTAACGTACACGAAATTACTAAATCCTAGAATTTTTAGTGCCACACTTTTTTTTTATATAACTCTTATCTATTTATACAAATGTTTGTCTAAGAATAAACAGAAAAGATTATAACATTTTATAACTAAGTTGAATGAAATAAATAAAGCTTTTAACAAGTTTCGTTTCTAATAGAAGCTAAGTTAGGACATAAAGTTATTGATTGTATTATAGCTGAATGGTTAAATTTGCATGTTTTCATTCGGATCATATTAAAGACATCACAAACATTACTTCTAATATAATACACTTATAATTACAATATAAACATATATAAAATATGTTTCAATCATGTCTCATACAATATTAGCCTTGGATTTTTTTCGATATGTAATACTTATAGTTTGCTACTTTATAAAATTGTTCATCATAGACCTAAAAGAAAATATCTGTTTATAATCATTGAAAAGAATTCTCTAAGATTTTATATCTTTCTGCTTATAAATCTATTAAAATAAAATGGTCAATTTATATGTAGCATGAGTAATATCTAATTGAAGCCTGAAATAAACTTTGCGAGTTGTATAATTAGCGACAATAACTGTTGACCACACCGTCCCTTTACTTCCAGGGCTTGCGATTATAAATCACAGAGCGATATTATATATTTCGATCATTGCTATTTAACGAGCCTCAGTTAAATAATTGGTGTGAATCATTACGTCGTTAAACAGGGAATAAAATGGGGCAGCTTTCCTCTTAACGTTTTTAACAGTCGTTTCATTATCATCGCGCTGAAAGCTAACGACCCAGCTTTTTTCGGTCACATTACCTCTTAATAAAGGTCTATTAGGGACTCATATTTAAAGTATTAATTATAGACAATAGGTGAATGAAATAATAAATATTGATAACTAATTGTTTAGATTATTGGTAATTATTAATAATATGCAATTATTCATTTTACATTAAAATTAGTAATCACAGAGACCGATCGACGCAGGACCGATCGATGTGGACATCTTTAGAGGAAGTCTATGTCCAGCAGTGGACATCTATGGACTGATGATGATGATGATACTTTTACAACTAAACAAAGTTAAACTTTCACTTATACCATAATCGGTTACTTTGACTTCCTAGAAAAACAGTCCAATTTTATCTATAATTGTACAAGTGTTTATGCGGAAATGATTTAATATCCTGAAAGAGAATACTATTAAGAGCCGGAATAGCTAACCTGATTATGTGGTTAGAGTAATTATACTGTAACATATATTATACTATGAGAGTGGTAGATGGACAGTGATAAAGAAAGAACACTACTACCAGCCAAAATCCATAATAGGTAATGCCAGGAAATAAACCTCAATCGCCTGCTTTCTTACACAGTCCCTCTGCAGAGGCAGTATAAAATTATATATTTATTATTATATTACTATTTATTCTATTAGTAAATTAGGCAGTAAGCAGTAATGTTATTATTTTGAATAAAAAATCACGTATATTTATTATTTCTAAGCCCATATCCCAGCGAATTACTTACGCTTAGCAAGCCCTGGAGAAAGGCATGTGCCGCACTTCCTGTCATAGTTTCGGAGTGTTGTTGCGATACTTGTTAAGATAAAACGCTTTATATCAATACAGTTACTCGGTACGCTTATGCCATTTTGGTCCTGATGAGACGCAAGGACGTCTCTTAAACGGATCGTGCATGACCTTAGGAGACGAAATGATAATTGCTTGCAATCGCCCGTCGTCAATCCCGTCTGGGTTTGATTTAATTCCACTTTTAAGTGCTAAAATGTCAGAGCGATTTCCAGTGGTACAATTGTATTTATAAGATTATTTTATAACACATATTATTAACTTTTAAGTATCACCATTTTATATGGCCGTTCCATATTGCTCAATATCTAGCCAACTCTAGTCTACCTTCAACAATGAACATGCAATTTAAGAAGTATTCTATAGTTAGTTACTCCTGTAGAAGTACAGAAGCAAACCTAATTTAAATGCAAAATATAATTTTTTTATTTCAGTTATCTATACATATTAAATAACAGTTTTTGTAAGGTATTTTAAGATTAAATTTTACGACACTGTCTTTATGAAAGTGATTTGTTTGACCGTGTATACGATCGATATATATACGAATTTTTATCTTTGTCGCTCGTTTAATTATAGTAACCTCTATGATCTATGCTATGTTCATAATTTTTTATCTTTAGTTAACCATTACGTTACCATCCATTCGGTTGAGAAATTTAGTAGCTTATAAATATATCAATGGTACATAATTATAATATATACTATGAGATAATATAACAGTTGACGTCCATTGGTAGAAACGATGATTATCATTTGAAGGTATTTGAAAGCCAGTGCAATGAAATTCAAGAATTAAACTTAAATAGTTTTTAGGTTATTTTACATCTGAAAAAATAACAAATTTAAAATAAATGACAAGCTAGCTTCATTTTGACTCAACTATATTGACGTTCGCTTATGTCCAGTTGTTTGTCTTGAGGGCTCGCAAAGTACACAGATAATGTCAAACAAGGATTGTTGGCCATTACTGTCTTCTCTTTTGTGTGTGTGTTTGCCTACGCGGTCACGGCAGACTTGTGGTTTGGCGCAGGTCAAGTATGATTTCAATCATGATTTATTTACATTTTTTTTTTCTTCATTTCAAACGGCGCGTAATCTTCGTGGGAAGATTTTATGACGTTGAGTCTGAAGGTAGAAGTAGAACAGTTGCCCACACACACTTTAATGTGTGTTATCTGTAGCTAATGGTTTTTTTTAAGATGAATTATAAAGAATATAATGTCCGGTATAGAACGAAGTGAAGGGAGAGAAGACACTGGGTGTGAAACTAACTAACGGGATTGAAACTAAGAAAATGAAAAGTCTTTAACTTTACTAAAAACAATATTTTTGAATCCTATAACTATATAAGAAATAATACATTTCTTTGTACTGAAATTCGACTTTTCACGCTTATAAAGTTTAACAATTCGTTATTTAAATGTAAATAAATAACTAAAACTTTTGTTAACGAATAATGTGTTTCATTTCGTTTCAATATTTGTAAATGATTACATCAACATATGTATACTTTGGGTCGGCAGCGAGTTTTAAACATTGGTAAAATGTAGGAAGTGAATGAGATAACATCCGTGAGGCTTTAAAGGAGTCGATTCACAGCCAGAACGGTTGATTAAAAAAAAAAGTTTGTCACGTGCGAGAGGTAGCGCATTAACATACCCTCTTTTTTCGTCCCAGATTCGTGACGCGCCGTGTGTGAGCCCCGCGGTAAATAATAAATCTTTCTAATAAATAAAACAAGGGAACGTGAGCGAGATAAAGAGGGCAAGCGCGCTCGGTGCGCCCTAAACGCCATTGTGACTCGCCGACGATCGTTAAACGAATGTGAAAATATTTTGTGCTGTTCAGGTCCCTGGTGAGATGGGAGAGGAATTTTGAGTGGACAAATGTTATGTTTTTGGACGGTTTACAGGGTTTCTTTTAATCGATCAGCTTAACCACCCACCTTCATATTGTTAACCTCTTTACATTGTTGTGTAACAGTAGCCATACATTATTCTTATACCATTTAGGTGACAAACAGGCTACCCTGGTGTTAAGACGTCACCACAGTCTTTATTCGCGAATAACACCAGAGGAATCACCAGCTTATAGCCCACAATATAGAGAGTAATGGGATTTGTCAAGGATACCAGTGCTTACCTACAACATGATTATTACTTAATATCATGTTTTTTTTTCTGACTAAGCAGTGAGACAAGCGCGATGTTCACCTGATGGTAAATCACATATATGCTTGTCCATAATAATGTAGTACTAGTTAGGAAAGTATACACAGTAGCATGTTGTGCCCTTTTGCATTGAGACATAAGATGTTAAATCTCATAACCTCAGTTATTTCAATAACTACAACGGCATTAAAACCGGAACATTGTAATATTTGCACACTACTATTTGGCAGTAGCAATAGGAGCTGAGGTCTCCGGTTAATGTAAAAATAAGAGTAAGTTTTAGATCAATGAATGCAAAGTAGATATGATAAATTTTAAGATTTAGAAAAATGTAGAGTTAAAATTAAATTAGTTGATAGAGTTAGGGTATTAACCTAATTCTAAATGATAGAAATAAATTGAACGCATTGGAATGAAAGGTAACTTTGTTGCTAAACAGATTACTGCTATTGTATTTATTAGTTTTAATTTAGTTTCTAGCCAATTTACGTCTTTCCTGTTGGGGCACAGGCCTACCCTTAATATGAGGGCGATGTGGCCATAGTCACCGCGCAAACCTAATGCGGATTGGTAACTTCACACACACTTTTAGATCTGTTCTAATTCGTGTTCAGGTTGCGTCGCGATGTTTTCCTTCACGGTTTGTGTTTCGCTGTTGTTACTAAAGTTCACAAATGTACATAACTTAAATATTAAAGTCAGCGGTACATGCCGGGATTCGAACCTGCGACCTTCGGAATGAAGGCCGCACGCTCTAACCGTTAGGCCAGTGAGGTATATTTATTAATGTTTCTCAAATATCTAATTATAGACCAATAACTATCTATATCCTGTGTCGCATACACCGTGTTAGGTGAAAATGAGCTTAATTACTTAGTGTTTGTACGTCGCCAGATAACTTACGTCTTAAGATGGACATACTATTTTGCACAGCCTTCGTATAGAAAGTTTATTACATAAGCTGATGAACAGCCGACCATAAACAACTAGTACCTTTAGAGTGCTTTTTGTACCGACGACATTTTGTTGCTTATAATGTTTCATATATATATATATATATATATATATATATATATAAACCTATTCTGATGACTATAGATATCTATACATTCTCAAAGAGAATAGCAGATTTTTCGTTCACTCGTAATTATTTTATTATTTAGTATATTGTAGTAATTAAGTAAAAGATATGGTATGTACCTTGTTGTAACTTATTAGAAAACTATATTATGCGTATGTTAATTGATTTAAATAAGTTTTATGTAAAAAACATATTATGTAATGAAATGGCTTTCACTTAGTAAGTTTTAAATAAGAAAAATGGAGCAGTCTTTTTATTCCTAAATACAAATATTAGTAATATTGAATTAAGTTATAGTGGATGATAAAAACTATTAGACATATATTAGACAACGCTAACGTTCCAATATTATAGTAAGTATTTTTTACGTAGGATTTTATCCACTTTGTTTTAAGAATAGGTCAATGACTTCATGTTATGGAATAATATTCTTTAAACTGTCTTTTATTTTACTATCAATTAACTACTTGTATAATATTTGAAATAATTTTATATATATAATAATTTTACTTTTCTTTTCCTGTGTGTGCTACTGTGCACGAAATCTTTCTTTCTTTCTTTAACGTCTCCGCAGCGCAATGGTTAAGCTCTTTCCTTATAAGATGGAGGTTCTTGGCTCTTTTGTAGGGTTGTAGGAGTGCAACGTTGATATAAAGTAAAACTTTGGATATTATCACCAGAAAACTTAATTTTTTTGTTAGTACAGATATTGTGTTTCACGATAATTCCTTTTTTTATTCAATTCTTTTTCGTTGAAAAAAGTTTTTATAAAAATTCCAACAAATATTGTAATAGATGACGAGTCTAACAAGCGTTGACTATCAGGTTAATTTAGTTTTGTTTATGTGTAAATCGATACTTGCTTGAAATTTTACCACACTATGATTTCAGTAATTTCAATAATAATTAATAAACAGTGTAGTAGGTATCTCAATAAACTTTGTTTGGTTAAGTGTAAATATTTATTTCTCACTGACGAGGTCGCGACAGTACTAAGACAAATCTCCGTAAGGATGAAAAATATATTTTAGTATTGGACGAAAAATTCTTTACCAATAAAAAAAAAATGTGGACTTCATAGTATATTTTAATATAAACATCAATAATAATATTATGAAATATATGTTTAACTTGATTATAATAAAAAGATATTGTAATGAGTCAAGATGTTTGGAAGCTTAGCTTGAGACAGTAACTGTATGATAAAAGCACAAAATTTATAGATTTTTTTTATTTCTTGTAACCCTGAAGGAAAATTTTCAGTTTACAAATAAAAAACAAGAAATTTTATATAAGTCATTTTATACCTTAGAGAATGGCGGGTTTAATATCTGATCAAGGCGCTATTCACTGTAATTGGTGAATAATTGGAATATCTTAGTAACGAAGTAGGAGGTCAAAATCGAAGGCACTTTATGGATATTCCGACTAATCAACAAAACCAACTTAACACCTTGACGACTCCTGGCGACAACTGGGCATCACAAATTTATTAAACAAACACGGCGGTCGGACGTTTGATCGGCGGTGCAACGGCTTGCAGAAGCACCGATGTTATATTTCCAAAGATGTAACTCACACAAATTTGATACTTAATGACGCACAAGTTAAAGTAGAATGTATGTATGTTAATGGGTATCGGAATTTCGTTACTCTTTTTACTATTTTTCATAACGTCGTCGCCCACCACTCTAATTCGTCGGGGCGACTAAGTCACCAACGCAAATATGCATCGCTTTGTGAATATCTTGTGTAAAGATTTGAAATTGTTTCCAGTCCCGACTCATGGGAACAGGCGCAGAGCAGGGTGGTCATTGTTATACTGTATTCAAAACAGTGTAAAATTAATAACATTTCGAAATTTACTCATGTACATTTTTTAGTTATTATACAGTTATGTATATTTGCTATTTAAAGCTAAAATATAAACACTGCCTACATGTTGTTAAGACAGTGAAACCTCAATTAGTAAGAACGGCGGAACTTCGAGCTGTACTCGTTCGTATTCGAAGAGTCATCGGAAGCTTGAGCTTAATGGGTATAATCGCCACTCAGCTTGGACTTCCGGTGAAGGAAAAAGCTAGAAAAATTTTTTGAAGAAACAACTATGGCGATATTGAGCAGGGTGTATATGATAAAATGTTGTGTACTAGTCGTATGAAATCAGAGTTTTGATAATACATTCGTAATCAAATCTCTATTGTGATATTTTTTTTTGTCAGAAAGGCTTTTAAGAATGTAAAAAAAAATTCTGAAAATTTCTGTTTGTTTGTTACATGATATATAAAAATCTTAATCCTTAGTTTGACTCCATAAAATCTTTTAAATTTCTTCTTATACCCCTGAATTTTACCATTTTAAACGTAATTTTTGTGTTGTTATGTATTATGAAGATTGGAAAAAAAAACCAAATAAAGTCAATTAAATGTAATAATAATTTAATTTCACAAACATAGGGAGCATGTTTGTAGCCATAAATACTATTTGAACTATACAAATAATGATTAAGTCATAAAAACACTGGCTCTGTACTTTACAATAATATAATCAACGGCTCTATTAAAGCTAGACATATTTCATTGGATTTAAGTAACAGTAGTATAAATAGTTAACAAAAATTAAGAAATATTAAAGAAATTAGGAAATACAATTTACATTATACGAATTCGTCGCAGCCTCGACCGCAATGGTCACTCGTAAGAGAACCGTTGAAAAAAAGGGTCACCAGAGTCAATAATTTAATCATGATTATTATAAAATAACACAATAATTTACTAATAACAAACATTAACCGATCAAGTTTGGTGGAATGGAATTTTATACTAAAAGACAACCTTATATTAATAATAACTTTTACAAAGTAATTGAAACTAAAGTGGAGAATAAGCAAGAAATAAATAAGTTAAGACCTTGACTAGGATATCGGAAAATTTAGAACGTTGTTAAATAATAAATAATACATTTGTAATTCGTACCTATTTACATTAAAAAAAAAATTAATAAGGAACTAATTAGCTCTAGACCAAAATGGCAATGTAATGGCAAATACATTTTCCTACTAAGTACCAACAGTCAAAGATGCAAACAATTGAACTAGGAGAAGGGTCCCTGCGTGGAGCTTACCGAGACTCTTGGAAGCAGCGTAACTTTGAACGCTACACTTTTAAGTTCTTAATATGATTAAGTATGCGACCCAAACGATTCGGGTACAATAGGGGTCAATCCGCAAAATATCAAGCGGTCTTATTATCTTAACTCTAGTAAAAACACATACAATCTGTCTCAATTGGTTTCTTTAGGCGACGAGTCGTAAATCTTCTGAAACACCTGAGCCAGGTACTCTAGATAGATAAGAGTATCCCTGTAGATAAGGAGACTGGTGGAAAGTTTATCCTGTGTTTTGAAATTAGGAATTTCTTCGTCCGGCAATGGCATAATTGTCAGGCTACGAGATTGCATTACGTCCTGCAAATAAAAAATAAAATACATGTACTTTCTTTCTAACATCCACATATATATAATTTAAAATTGATGATTCACTAAAACCATTTATAAATGATCTATGAACAGTACCGGGTCTGTTATTAAATACTAAAAAGATTGAAATTATACTTACGTTAAATAAACAGAGAACTGCTCGGACATCATGCATTGTCAGGTTGATGTTTACTTTAATACTCTCATCTGCGTTTATATTATCATTAAGACCTTCGTTGGTGATAGCATATAAGCCAGCGACAACCATTTTCAGTCCTTTGTACATCAACGGCAGAACGTCGTCAATATCATTCTGCGGAGAGAAAAAAAGAAAGTTTTAACTATAGGACTATTTCCTGCAGTGATAGAAAACAAAGGGTATTGCTACAGCCTCGAAAATTTCTATCGATCAAAGGCGATATGGAAGCGATATTATTTTGAAATTTAAAGATTAAGTTTGTAATCGAAACGTCCATATTGCAAAACCATTGTGTTCTCACGTAAACGACTGTCGGCCAACAACAATGAGAGCCACCGACGATGCCGATTCTTTGAAATCGATTCAAAAACTCATGAGGATGCACGTTTTGACATCAGCGAATTCGTCGCAAGCAATACGATTGTCATATAAAAAAAAACACATTCATTTAAGTCTACCTATGTTTAACACTAGAACAGTAGACTAGAGAATCTCAGTGATTCTGTTTTCATGTTTAAAAATTCATCTCATTAGGTTTCTGAAATGTTTTAATATTTCGACTGGTCTAATATTTTACTCATGACTCGACAACGAGGATTGTAGAAGTTGAAATTAAATTTTCCGGTTTTCTTTTCAAAATTTTCTCCAATAAAATATTTACAGGAGACAACGTTTAGATAGAATTTTATTTACATCCTCTATATTGAAACAATTATAACCACTAAGTGCAACTAACCATCAGATCATTCATGTAACTGTCGGGCATTGGTTTGTTAAGGACTTTCTCCTTCGGCAGCACTTTCTCATCGAACCAATTAAATTTTCGCAGCCAGTCATCCCCCGTCCAGGCTTCAAGCAGCTTATCAAAACTCGAGTAGCTGTGCAATTTAGACGCCTGCAACAAAAAGCAAGGAATAGTAAAGTTAGGATCTCAAAAGCTCCGTGATGGCACTATAATTATCAAAACTTTTGCATTACTTATTACAAATCTTAAAATAAATACACATAACTCGGAAAAATATTTATAAAGGTAATCAGCGCTACCATGTTGATACCCGTCGCTTTCTCTGAATGAACAAAATAGATCTAGTTAATGTAACTCGTGAATTGGTTTTCATGGAAGGGGACGATCAAGCGGAAGATGAGACTTGTCTCGCGTAGGAGCAGTTTCCTGTTTCCGAACGGCTATCAATAAGAAATACAAAAGAATTGGTGAAGTAGTCACTCTGTTTGATTACAGTTCTACTTCAAAAATACTTCAGTAAAAGTATATTTTTATGTTTAAACATTTTATTATCTTAATTTATATAAATTAAGTTATTCTACAAAATATTCAAAGCTATATGTACTTTTGATATTATCGAACGAACTATTAGATAATGTGTAGAATTTTAATGAGAGTACAATAAGCGAACAATTTTATGGGTCAGTCAAGGTCGTGTGAAAGATGAGATCGAAACCGGAGGCCTGACCACCGCCGACATGCCACGTAACAAACAATTTCGACATTAAAATTTGACACTATGCCCAAGCTATACGCGATCGTTAGCAGTTATACGAAAACTGTCTTTAAACATTGAGCAACAGAGTTGATAAAAACATTGCATGATTATCACACGCGAAGGCAGATGCAACTTTAATGCAACAGATTGGCCCTTTTGTACGGTACAGTATTACTGTTGACTTTATGTCGTGCTTAACAAAACACCTAATTAATACCAAGATACTCGCATTCGTGACAATCGGCCAAATATTGATGCATTGTGATACGTCCTTATCTTCTGATCACCGCCACAATCGTGATTTACCCAAAATTTATAACCGAACATTGTTAAACATTTGACATTTTATTGAGTTATCTGTAGAAAGGGGAATGATAAGCGAAATTATAAGAATCGTTTTGGAAATCAAAATTGCTTTGTATCATGTACGATAAAACTTAGTGCAACTATTTTATCTATTTAACTTGATACTCAAAAAACCAACAGAAAAATCTTTAAGGATTATTTTTTTTTATTTTTATTGAAAGATTTTATTACTATCACAGTTATCATATTCATAGTTATAAGTTAACATCACTGATTCTATGAGTTGACTCCTACACATGACTAAAAATAAACTAATCTAATTAAGTTGTCGCGCTCTCAAGATCAATACTAATAATTTATATGTTCAATTGTATTTATATTTCGAGACATAATAGATAACGTCCCTCATTAGTAGCTTCGTGAAAGAAAAAAAAACAGGTGTCGTCCGGTCTGCGACACCGTATCCATGCTTGTTAAAGACGCCTGATTATTATATTATAAGTTGTAAGTCTTCGTCAAATAAATAACTTAATCTTTTAACTATTACAATTATTTGAATTAAATAATAAATTAAAAGGTCCTTCATAAATCTAAAATTAATTTAAATGTTTACATAAAATTTCTTCTAAGGAGAATCACTTGTCCTAGTCAGCGCGCTATGATGAAATTGGCTACTCTGCATTCGGACGTACCGTGGGTGGGCAGCTGGTCTAAGAAATTCGATGACATTGCATCCGGATACTTAGCTCGGAACGTCGGAAGCTTATCAAATAAACATGCACACACACATACACGCCACTTGATATATTTACGGCACACGTGCACACCGGCATCCAACGTCGCAGACAGCCTGTCGCCCGTGTGAATAACGCTATCGCTAAGTTGTACATATTATAGGTACAGTATAATTCAACGCATATGTATATATAGCGACTACTATGCGATAAGCGACGCCGATGGCCCGTTGTGTGAACCTCTTCCTTACTGTGTATCACTTGGTTCTTAAACACAAGTGTACGAAGCACTTTTGATGGATATCAGAGTAATTTCAAACTCGAAAATGTGAAGAGATAATATTTTGACACCGGTTGCCAAGAGGCTTAGCTTACAGCGAATTCACACGGTGGTCAGTGCGGAGTCACACAGTACCGGTAGGGTTCGTTGAATTTGTTATTGCGTTCTTGGTAATGGCGGCCAGTTATTATTAACGAATGAGCAGACGAAAGATATACGCTCATATACTATTTTAAGGGAATTTTTTAATAAAAATTAATATTTCGTTTTCTTTAGAGGGAACTGCATGTGATGATTACATGTATATTATATGATAATGCTTTAGTATATGTACAACACGTGGAATATAGTACGCGGAACAAAGGCGACTTAAACGGCCTTGTAAATCAGTGCGCCGGTATCATAATGGCGGTTCATCGCCTGCGAGCTTTGTCCAAATCGCAATAAATATGATACATTAGTAACGAATGACCGACATTAAGGAGAGAGACAGAAAAAAATCGTCGGGCAGGTGTGTAGCGCAATACTAATGCGCAATCAGTATTCGATGCGTATGCGCACCGTCCTGTTCTCCGTTCCGGCTACTGTGCGTCGATAATGTCATTTTACGACGAGGAGGCAGCGGCGAGCGGACAGGACGTCGCCGTCGTTATGACCGCCGAGCCTATTACAAATGCCACCATACCTCATACGCGAACCTCCCCACACACCACTGCACAAATTCCAACGAAACGCCACTGTTGTTTCACTTCCATTGATTCTTCTCTTCCACACAACTCATTTACGCTGTCGTCTATAACCGAAATGTATACACTAAACTGTACTCTGTGCTCATGTCCGACGCGACTGTTTAATACAATGGTGAGGAGTCATCCATAAATGATTCGAGGCGCGACAGCGACATCGCATTATTGCTCGTTGATCGGGCCACCTTACTTCCGATTCGGAAATATTATATTCTCAGGGTTGAAACGTCAGAACCGTCCTATGATTTTCTAACGACTTTTATTTCATTTAATAAAGTTATTCGGTCATGCCAATGATAAATATGTTTATGCGCGTTGTGAAAGCTTTTCCTTCGAGACAATCTTCTGGCTAACTGTAATTGCGGGTTGTTGAAAAAATTTAAGTGGTCTCGCCGATACACCGATGGCGTCACGTAAACGCAGCGCAAAATTATAATTAAAAGGGAGGAAGCCGCGGCCGGACGTGGAGTCGCGAAACCGGCGGCGCCCGCGCCGATGCAATCTCTCTTCCACGCCATCAAACGCGGTGAGAAAACGGCGCTAAAAACGTACACGCCGAGAATCATTAATGGATGAAATTTAACTACAAAGTGCTTTAACAAGTCTCATCTGCGATAAAAGCTAAACATTTAAAAAAATGTGCATTACTGTTTGCATTAGACAGTGTAGTGTAGTGCACTTTCATTCATAAATCGATAAAATCTTATTAAATCCGAAAGGTATGCGTCGATGTCCTTAGTTCGAAGTTTTATTGGTATTGGCCGGCCGCAGGCTGCGTCCGTTCATTTAGAAGGACGCGGCGGGCATATCGATGCGCGAGCGCAAATACTACGTCGCGATTGTCTCGGCGCGCGCCCGCCTCAGTCAATGAAAGCGAAGAAAGATCCTCGACGTCCGTTAAATATAATGAAATGTGCCTTACGAATTTATCCTTGTACTGCGCCGTCGACGTAAGTGCGTTTCTTGCTTGCGAAGCGACGTCCTTAGCAAGTTTCGGTGTGTATTTTAAAGCTGATTTTGACTGAAAATAAAGAAAGCCTTTATTGAATTTATTTAATGAAAAAAAAAGTATAACGATTGTACGAAATATTTTCTACGTCAATTGTGTATTATAGTTAGTACTTTCTTGATATAACTTGTTGGATTCTATATTACTCTTTTTTTGTTAAGTCACTTTATGAAAAGAAACTACACTTACGTTTGAGTTATTATAATCACATGGATTGGCCCAGAGGCGATTCTCCGATTTGGAGTCAGCAGCGCGTATTTTGCGTTCCATGCCGCGGTTTCGGTGTGGTGCAGCAGAAGACTGAGGAGACAGCCTGCCTATAAGCAGCAACAGACAAACCGTAGCGCAGACGTTGACGTATCCTGAGAAAGAAGTAACACATTATACCACTGCTTTGAGAATGCACTTAATAAATTATCTATGGTTAGTTTCATTATACCAATATAATCTCTGTCGTTGTGTCTCTCGATCATACTACGCCATTTTAAAAATTAACAATTTTGAGAGTCATAAAAAGTGAAGTGTCCGTCAGAAATGTTTCGGTTGTGTCATTTTACCGTAACAATAGTAACAGTTAGTAACTGCATGTAAGAGCAGTATTCGTCTGTTATGAAATGGTTGCTCAGCTAACTTGGTTACGAATTTACTTTTCTTTGCATCTCGTTTCAATGGAAACGTCAATGGAGCATGTTCCGTATGCGAAGCGCGCGATGCTATCGATTATGGTAATCGTTGAACATCCGATGAATAAATACATCGCGGCCCAGAGGTGGACAGCCTTTGCTAATTGTCCGGTGAACCTAAGTGAATCACTAATGCGGTAAAATTTTAACGGTGGACGCCCAATTGAACCGGACATTCCTTTGACATCAAATGCATAATATTTCCTTAATACTAATGGGCCAAACTGTCGCTAGACTTATTTATTTAGGTTGCTATTACTTCGCCAGTTTCACATCAAACAGGAAATCAACGAAGTCGATAATTTTGCGATATATGCATTTTCTATGAAACATAATGCATTATTCTAATAAAACGGCAAAATTTTATTGATGGTATGTATTAAATCTAATTTTACAAGAAAAAGTAAACGTAATTATTTCCTAACGTTGCTAAGGAAGAAATTAATAAGAAAGTTTACTAGTACACCATTTAATTTGCTGAGTAAAATCTTCACATTAACTTTAACGCATGTGGAAACGTAACTGACCTTACTTCCTACCCTTAAGGAATGTAATGAAGTTGAACTCGTATCAATTACATAAATAAAGCTTTTATTTGATTTATATTTCAATCAAATAAGATCTACACGAAACTAAAATCCGGATAAGAATTTAAAGTGGAGTGATCAATTAATAAATTTTACTCTGTTCCTTTTAATTTCAAATTTCAATTATCGACATTTAAAAATTTTTGCAACTACCTACACCTATAAGAAAAAAAATACTTTTATCTTTAATGATAGTGACATTTGAATTACAGCAATGATGGATCTTGTAGAAAAATTGATAAAGTAACAAGGACAGATACTTTCTCTCGTTGTTATTGACTTTTGGACTTCTCAATTTTATAAATATTATACGTAAGTAATACCTCAAAAAGCTATTATTGAGTGGGTAGTGTGGGAGATTCAATTAGATCAAATGTATTGCAGTTTAGCCACGTTAATATCAATTTTGACATAATACGTGAATCACATGTATTATGTGCGTACATACATGCCATGAGTCATATGAAAATTTTTCAAACCATTTTGTCCCGGCGTTGGTAGAGCGTTACGATCATTTCACTGCAACATCCTTGAGTTATCTTTTACATGAAATCGCGTAACACGCAGTTGTAATTTTCGTTTATAGCCTAACAGATTATTTGACCTTTAACACAAAAATATTTAAGTAAATTTACATATTACGTAAAATGTTGTACATTCTTTTCCTGCTGAAAAAGCAGTTCACTGTATCAGATAAGCGTGCGCTTGTTTTGTCTACCGTACGAAAATTGTATGCATATATTTTTTTTTCCTGTTAACTCTCGTTAGCTCGTTTTGCGGCGAATTTGCGCCAGCGCCCTGAGGCGCAGCGCCGCTTCAAAAAAAAAATTATTATAGTTATAGGGCTCTTTGCCGCTTATTATTTAACTAAGGCCAGTGAACGGATCCCGATTATCTCACGCCCATCGCCGACGTTGGATAGGGACCTCAATATCACCCCTCTCGCCTCACTATGGAGAATAAAAACGGTTCGCGTAAATGAATTATGATCATTTATAGTGCGGCGATTTAACTAGACGTGATTTAGTCGTAGGGGCTGTATCATTTAATTGACACAATAACAACGTTGTTATAGTTGGAACACAAAAGGCGACCGCAAAGGCGGAGTCGAGCAATAACGATCATGTCAAAAAGAAGGCCCGACACACAACACGCGTTAAACACACGATCATAACATTTTATTAGTGCGCCGGTCAAAAGCAAGCAACCGCGAGACCGCCGTCAAAAGTTCAACTAAAAAAAATAACAGGTCAGCTCGTAAAAAGATGTAGAGTCACCGTGAGACCCATAAATATTTCCTCACTCTTAAAAAAACATATGTATTAAGAGACTGCGATACATTGTCGATGTAACAAAATTGCATTGTCTCGTACTTCGCAAACAGAACATGCATCATGCACCCATTTTAAAACAAATACCGTATCAGCAAAAAAGTATTAATTTCAATTTAATAGTTCTGAAAGTAATTTATAATTAAACATCGATCCTCAGTTTCATAAAGCGTCGTACATAAAAGATCGGTAATTACAATCTTCACAAAAACTATAATATGGATAAAGTGGAGACTCGATCGAATTCCTTAGCCCATTGAAGATCTGACCGGGCGACCATAAAAACCGTAGATACCTACACGTAGGTAATACACAGGTTATAAGGGGGCATAAAAAAGTAGGGACCGCGTCGGAGGTCGGTCCGACTACCCGAGAAACAAAGAATTCGTTTATTTTTTAACAGCTCGCTCGTACACAAAAGGAGACTGCGCGCCACGAAAAACAACCCAAACGAGAGCAGCTTGTTAACCTTTTTAAAAAGAAATCGCGCGGCTCGCTAACTAGAATTTCGGCTCGAAAACCGAGAAAAGTTCGCGCCGTGCGGGACGGCGACGCGCTCGGCGCCTGCGCAATCCTCGTCTCCATTTCGATGCAGGCGCCGGAAACAGTTTACAATGAAGTGAACATCCTCTTATCGCCACTAACAAACCAATTACTGATCCCACTACTTGCACTCGGAACCTTTTCTCATATTTTTTTTTGTGCAATGATGCAACGCAACGAACCAAACGTTCACTTGATGGTAAGTGATACGCCCGCCCGTAACACCGTGGCGTAGTTACGATGATATACACTGCACCACATTTCACTCGTTGCCTTGAGACATAAGATGTCGTCTCATTTTACTTTAGTAATTTCCCTAGGTACAGCGCTCTTCAAATCCGAATACAGTAATGTTGACATAGTACTGTCTGGCAGCAGCAATAGGCGCTGCGGTGGTACTTTCCTAGACGGTTTCCGGCAACAGAGACCTACCACCAGTAAATTCTATATTAACATTAGTTTTCTAAATAGATTATAGCTTATAGCTTTTTCTAGTCTTTGACCTTAAACGTACAAAAATAGAACTATAACAATAATTGCATTGCTTAAACTAAGAGATATAACATATCTTAATAATACGAAGTATTCGTATTAATTATTTCCTTCTATTACTCTAGTAATATAAGTAGTTTTTGTCGGGTATATTCGACTACACAGGAAATTAACATTAACTTCCATAATTCTTTTACGGTCAAATAGGCGGCGTTAATGATATATACGGCGTATACAAATGCGTTGAGAGTTGTGTCGGATTGCTTACGTTTTTATCCAATTAATTAAATCAATTTGGATTTGACCACTTTTTTCATAATTGTCAAACACACTAATTTACTGGTGATAGATCTCTGTTACCGGAGACCATTTAGGTAGAAATCACCGCAGCGCCTGCTGCAGCCGCCAAACAGTAGTGTTTCGGTTTGGAGGCTACTATAGTTTATGTATTCACTGGGGAAACGAGAGCTAACATCCATCATGTTTCAAGGTGTCGAGCGCAATATGGTGCAGTATATATCATCCTAACTAGCGTTATGTTGTTATGGACGGCCGTATCACTTACTATCGGGTGAACGTCTAGCTCGTCTAGTCGCTTAATTGAATAGAAAAAAAACTGTGAAAGGCGAAGATTGTAATTACTGTTATATATATATATATATGTATGTATAAAATAGCAGCTAATCTGTTTCTTACATTACTTATGTAAATGATTGTGTGTATTTTCTATACTTATAAATGATTTATGAAAAAATACAAATGCATGGAAATTTTAAATGTATATTAATCTATACATCTATTGTCGAGTCGATCGTTTCGCTATGAATCACCCACCACAAGCGACCGTCATATACATTGCTTAGTTTCATTAAGAGCTATCTTATAAGTATAGTTAATATACGATCGTTATCGTTTGTAAAATTATACACCAATTTAACTTAATTGACCTTAAGTTGCAAGCGACTGCAATATCTAGCCACGGGGCTGCACCTACGAGCTATATTTTTTACCTTTTGCGGAACTAGACTGGGTTTTTCGAGAGCCTACGGAATATTTTCCGACTCGCATGGATTTGATATCATTAAATCATGGCGTCATTACGAACTGCGATGGAAAAGTTAATTCATAACTTCCGGGAGAATTTATTGTTGACGTTTAATTACAGACTATTTAGCTTTACACGTATGATGAGATGAAGTACAAGGTATCTCGTCTGCCGATAGCCAAACTCATTATATGCGAGTTGTATCATAATTATTTAGGAACTGTTCATTAATTACATATGTTGTTATACTTAAGAATACCGAAAATCAAGGTCAGCTTTTATAAATGTTGGATTTAATAATTTTAATATTTGTAATGCAAATAATTATTCTACAATAATTATTATGTTCTTATTATAGTTAGTAATGTGGAATTAATCTTTTACCTTTTGTATTACATTCGCATTAAACTAATGAGTCGCTTCAGTACAATGAATTAACTTAACTCGGTAATTAAATATTGCCTTTTGGATGTAGCGATACTTAATGACTAATGATTAAAAGGATAATGTGCAAATATTAAAAATTTTGTATAAATGATTGATTCTATACAGAACTAATGAGAATGTCATTTGTGCAAAATCAAGTAACTCATAGTGAGAATTTATTTTAAACAATGTATATTTAATTATAATAACTAATTCTGGTAATGAACTGATAAATTAAAAAAAAAATGATCCCAGAACTTGGTGATATCCTTAATAAATATTTTAATCTTACAATAAGAAGAGAACTCGATTTTTCAGCTGCAAAGTTATTACTGTTGTTATTTTTCATTAAATTTCATAGGAAATATGTAGACTTTGCATATCCGAAACTAGTTTCCGTGATATTTGAATTATTTTATAAGCGCATATAGAAAACGCAGTCGCATATTACGAAACAGTCAGCCAGCGTGGACATAACTGTACTACTATTAAAGGATAGAAACATTTAGTCAGATATGTCACTCCGGTAACAGTACGTTTAATTACAGTTTAAGGGCCCAGCTTGTTAGTTTTATCTTCGTGTTCAACATCTCAGGAGATCGAGCCAAGTTTTTGTACGTAAATAAATAGTAAGCAAAGGCGCAGCGACCAGATACAATGAAATGGCTGCTGCGGCTGACTTATACATATAGTCGATTTGTTGAATGAAAGTTCATTCAATAAGATACAAGAGATTTTTTTTTATAACAGTGTTATACTTTGCTTTACTTTGTTTAATTATTTAATATATTTTTTTTTATAATTTTTTATTAAGCAAAACCTGTGACGATTCTATGGACCTTGAGAGAGAAGCTAAATAACGTCTATATATGGGAAAAAATAAATTATAAATATAACTTTAATAAAAATATAAATACCATAACTCAATTGAATATAAAAAAATTGTAATTTAAGTTATATCTTTAAAAGTTAGCATTAAAATTTTACGTAAATTGAAGTAAGTGATAAAAAGTACTAATAATTTTAGGAACCAATAATAATAAAATAATATTCAATTCAATTCAAAGTTTTGTAATTAAATAATGATTAATTAATATTAAAAATATCTTTGAATATTAAAATTCGGATTGAAATAATAAATATTGAAAATTTAATTATTAATAATAAATAAAATAAAATTCTTACTGCTTCTTGCGGAACTGGATTTATAAGGGCGACGTTTTTCCACAACATCACTATCACAGTCACTGTATTGGCTAATTAATCTAGTCCTAGAGCATTGTTCACAACCTGAAAGCCTGTGCAAAATTCGCCTGTAGCTCATTGCGGAATACTCCGAGGGTCCACAGCAAGGTCCAGTCATTTCCATCTTCAGCCGTACGATCACAGTGCCAGTTTGTCTAAACAGCGCGAAAGCCGGTATGTTATTGCAATCCATAACAGTCGATCGCATTTGACATCCCCCAAAATATAGTGGTGCCGCGCGCGTCGTGTCGGATAAGCGACTAAATGAATTGGTGTGACGGCGCGTAAAATAAGGAGCACGTGGTGAAGGCAGTGGGGCGCCAAGTAACGAATAGCCGCCGGGGTTCTCCATAGCCGAGCGGCTCCGGCCAATGGTGGGCAGAGGGCGGGCCGAGCCCCTATCCCACCCAGTTGACGCTATGTAAGCAGCTCCGGGACAGGACCTTCCAGTAGATAGGGGTTGGGGGTTTTTACATTGCGGTCGCGCAAAGCGAACTTTCCTGTGAACTTTAGACGCCGCGACATTCAGAAACTTTCCATCCTGAACTTGATCTGGATGACCTAAGTGTAGAATTTTGAGTCAACCTCACCTCATTTTTAGTCAGCATTTTCAGTTATTCTACGGAATTATTTATGTTACTAAAAATTATTTGTGTTAATATGAATATCGAAATTTTTACTAAATCATGAATGAGAGTTATTGTTGAATCTAGTAGTAATAATACATAACATATTTAAGAAGAATGATGTTATATGTAAATAGAATAACAGAAAAAGTTCATACAGGAGTTCATAAAGCAATTTCTTGAAATTGTAATTTTGTGATATTATTAGTAATTATTTCTTTAAAAAAAGAATACCTATTAAATATAGGTTATCTATAAGGTAAATAAAATTTCAGCCAACATATAGTATCGTGAAAAATATTCTGTACAACATCTGCAGTTTGTTTTTGTTTATTACGTTTTTCTATGCCAAATATTAGACTAAATTTATATAGTAAACAACGTAATTGCTTCTTGGCTTCAGTAAAAATTCTTCAGAGAGTAATTTTATTTCAGATTGACTCATATCTTTAGCACGTAACTAAAACAGTTAGTCATTGAAGATTTCAGTTGACTCAGATATCACGCGGAATGTGTATGTGTTTTGATCCTCATACAATTTCACCGTTAATTACGACTTCACATAAGACGTGATGATAGTTCAGAAAATCAATTATCTAAAAAACTAATCTTAACAGCATCTCTAGTTATAGGCATTCGTGAATATTAACAATCAAACGCTGCATCTAAGATCTAACCTGAAAAAGATGATATACACAGCAAGTTTTAATTTTATCGTACTGACGCTATATATACATGTTTATGTTTTCAAAACTAACTTAAGTAATAATTTGCATAATAATTTTATATCGATGGAATGTATCGTAACTTTTGTGATTTCCCTGTCAAAGTTGTAAATAGACAGGCTTAGCGTCGAATCTTACAATTTGATAAGACGACACTCCAATGGTTATTGATCGTCGTACATAATATTTCGGTACTATACCGCACGTAACGGGAATGAACCTAATGAAGTTGATTATGATAATAATCTTTACAATTACGATAAAGCGAGGATCTCTGTCGGCATCTATGAAGGTTGAATAGAACATTAAAATCGTAAATTGTAAATCAAATTTCATTTACTTCCGATAAGACAATAATATCAACATAATCCATTTATGTCTTAATGCTTTCGAAACACTAGAAGAACCTGAATTTTTATCGTGGTATGCAATAATCTTATTTATTTTTTTTATTTAGTGAAACAATTTGAGTCGAACAAAAGGTTCACATAGATCGCCACTGACGACCAAAAGAAGATATTGATATGATAAATCTATTTACAATAATACGACTCTCGTTTACAGGATACACAGCTCGTCTCTTGTAATTATTTTTTTTTCTATATCGTAGTAATTTCGCTAGCTAAAACGAGTTTCAAACTATATAAAACTATTTAAATTCTAGTTTTTAACACTAAAAATAGGCGCAGCGCTAATCTTACCTAGACGTTCTTCAATAACAGAGATCAACTACCAATAACTTTATTATGATTTGTGATAGTTCTTTGAGATTTCATAAATTATAGATGGTTATGGACATGAGATAAAATTGCAAAGTTTTAATTGTCTTTTTTAAGTACAATTGAGACATTATTTCCAGTACAATAAATATAGAAAAACGAAAATTACGCGGATTAATTAAACGAGAAAACGAACAGAATAAACAACGAACTGAGAGAACACATCAATCTTAAAAGTAATTCAGACGTAACTACGCATCCGTACAATTTTTCAAGGCTAAACGTTTGAGTGGAAGTGGGTCACAATTATAAGATTTCTAACAAAGACGCCGATTAAATTTATAAGTTAAATAAAGACTTCACAGTTACTTCTTTATAAAACATACTTTATTTAACCGTCTCTTATACGAGCAGGACATTACAGTTATGGTCAACTCAAGTAACGTTTCTCGATTTTATTACTTCAACTTGAGGTATTAACTGTTGATTTTCAATACGTTGAACATTTCATGTTAAATAAAAAAAGGTTAATACAGGAAGAATTGAAATACTAAACAAAATGTCTCTCAGGTGAACTATGTATTAACTACGTCGATGGGTTCGTATCCAGGACCAAATGTAGTTTAATGGATAGGTACATACAGGTTCTTTACAAACCTACCTGATAGCTATTAACCTTATGTTTTAAATGTGCATCCGTAACGACAATATTGTGTTCCGGCTGTCAAAATATGAGTGGTTATACACTTGGTGGTATTCACAGCCTCATTGTTATGTGAAATGAAAAGAAAATCTTTCCATTGTAAATTACAAGAAGATTGGGTAATTGTATTGTTAAACTTTAATTATTATATTAAACCAACAAATCACTTTCTAAACGTATGTTATTAGTAAGATGCATTAGTTTAAAAGCATTTTACGCTTGGGTAATTTTTTTGTATTATGACGTCAGTTATTTAGACATTGGGAACCAGGATCCGGTGACTCGAAAAATGGGAGCGTCCAGCTTCGGTTTGTTTAAGATCTACGTGATTCGGTAAACGGCGACCGGAAAGGTTATTGCGTCACAACGGTTCTATGAAATGGTGTCGTGCCACAGTGAGACACCTGCGGCTGTATCAGCGCGGAGTTTCCTGTTGATACTAACGCCGATTAAACTGCTTAGCTCGTAATAAGGTGTGGGCCCATTGATAACGATGCTGCGCGACGACGCGCTGTCTACTTCATCCGGACAATGTGAATCGCTCATCATTCAATGGAAAGCATAGAGAGCATTTAGAAAAAAAGAAACAAAGGAATTGTTTAATAGTCTATTATTAAATTAGTCAATTTTCTTACCATATTCAAGCTCAGAAAAACATACGTATATATATAACTTAAATACGCCGTGTCATAAAATTCTCATAAGACAGATATCGGGACATATTAATCGTATAAGCAAATTTAAACATTTGCACTACATACCGTAATACAAATTTATACGAAAAAGTATCGTCACAAATATTACAATTAAGTCCCGCTTTAAGCCTGCATATCGTTGTTCCTTCCTTTGGGACATTTTTAACGATTCGTCACATAGTACGTCATTACCATACAGTTATTACCATATTTGTCTAAGTTATATCTAAAGCCTCTACACATCCTGAGAATTGTATTGACACGTATGGACATAAGCCATAAGGGACGGCTTCGTGTTTATTTATAGGTTAGACTGTTATTCAGACAGACTACGTATTAGCTATTTATATATTTACTGTAGGACAATAGCTTTAAAAAAATTTAAATTAAATTCTCAAGTCAACCCTCCAAGAAGAATTCATTGATAATAATAATTTTGGTAATTATGTATGTGATAATAAAATATTGATTATTCTTAAAAATGTAAGGTTGTATATTATCGTGGATCGATACACAAATGATAGACCCGTAATAACTTATATTTACGGCGACTTAATTGGATAAGTATACCGTTAAAAAGAAGCATTAACAGTTCAATGATTGAAGGAAATAATTTGCCAGCAATGGACGTCCATCGGTTGAAATGATGATGATGATATAAGTCTTGATTACATATGCAAAATGTGTTAGCTACATACACTTACGTCACAGTATCAATGAGTCCTGTCTTATCAGTAATATGTGGGCGCTTTTAAGTAATTGACTCCTCATTCATATTAAACTGTATAGCATTATGACAGGATAAATACTGGGAAATAAGATACTACTTCCCCTTAATTAATAATTTAATCGTAATGTATTAATAGTAAATGTTATTTGTCGATTGATACAATGTGTAGTGTGTAATGTGGATTCAGAATTAATGTCATAATAAGGTGTTTTTACTACTATCATGGCTCGTGTCATTACGAGAAAATTGTGTATATGTTATATAGCGAATCTAATAAGATACCGACTATATAATTAATAATACATCTACTCATAAAAATAAAGCGCTAATACATTAGCACCATTTTGCGCTTTTTGTAATACATTCAGTCTCGCATCAGGGTAAAGGTCTTGACACTCATGTATCAAGGCGAAGTACGCAATGTGGCTCTAAAATTATTATAAACCGAATGTCATATATTATTTACCACAAGCCTCATCTCAATTTCCTAATCACTTTTATGGATTAAATACAATATTAAATTTACACCAGTTTTAATATTGACAGTAAAACATGTAAACATGTAGTAAGAAAGAATGTAAAGTTTAGTTAACGAGGACAACATTAAACTAATACTATATGTACACGTTACAATTATAGTAATCGAGTGATTTATATAGTTTTAAGACTTGAATTAATGATAACATATACTTTACTTCCAAAAGTTGCTTAACTGGTTTTGACAAAAATTTAGATGCTCTTTAAAATGACTGACTTCTGGTAGGCAATAAAATCTTTAAAACATATACTAATACAAGACTAATGAATATACCCTAACTCTAAGCCATTCAAGATAAAACATCTTTTATCAATTTTAAGTTATGTGAAAAGTATTTCATAGTTTATTATCTAATATATTTGTAATATAAATAACATGTGTAACTTAATCTAACTTGTGTTTGTATATACATCATGTAATAAATCATATAATAAATTATCTATCAAATGTTTACACGGCTTTATTTTAATCATGTCACAATAAATGATTCAGTTCATGAGGAATGCAGATATAGGAGTGAAGATAAAGTGAAAATTGTGATTAATGTATTAAATAGTGTGTAATTTATGAACAAATGAATAAGTCCTCATCCGTATAATATAATAATAATTTATTAGCAGTATTTACACTTATTAAATACACTCAAAACCGCGCGTCTTGAACGAAGCTGAGCTTGTATCTCAGGACCCTGAATCGCAAGCTTACAACTATTTATACACTTTTTAAAAATAGAAATTAAAATTTAACAAAAATAGGTTTTTTCAAGGAAGAGTTAATAATCACAATAGTTATAATTGATTAGCAGTTAAGTAATGTTTACATACATAAAAAGGAGTAGCAATTGTCATATTAATCTCGTCATATACTTCCAATTTCTAAATTAATTTGGGTCAGTGTTTGTGTGAATGTATGCAAATTTAGATTTAATACACCTTATGATACTATAGACGTTATCTGACGAGCTCTTCGGTTTCCTCGTAGTTCAGTTTGCATAAATGAGTCTGTTGCATATTCTTGCAGGTGTACAGGGATCTATCTTTTATATCAATTTCTCTTAGAACTTGGTTACTAGGTTTTGTGCATACAGTGGGGCTTTTGTATAATTCTGATTTGGTCATTTGCATGGGTATTCGTAATGTTCGTTTACCTGTCAAATCTTTGTAATCTTGTCGGATTTTAATTATTTTATATACTTTTATCGTATATAGCTTTTAGGATGTATAACTGGTGCACTCTTAATACTTTTAATTCCTTGTATACGAAGTCTGTTGAGTACCTGCTCGGTTTTTTAAGCGCCACCTTGATCAAGGCCCACTGAGATTTTTCTGGAGTTGTAAATACCGTTTTTCCAGCACAATCCCAGACACCAATGCTGTATTGGATTATCGACTGACATGGAGCGAAGTAAACAGTTCGCAAGGTGACTAGAAGCGCAGTGTCTCGTATCCTTCTAATTATATAAATAAATTTACCCACTCGCGAAAATTAATTTAACACATGTTGACATGGTTGAGACAGTGTCAAAGGCTTTACAGACAGATCAAGAGACACCCAAGCAGTGCTCACCTTTATATATGTGTTCTGTAAACCGATTTACCAGAAAAGAGACAGCATCTTCGGTTGACCTCTCACGCCGAAAACCAAGCTGGTTTGATATAATGTGGTATTTATCCAAAAATCTAACAAATTGCAGATTTACGTCGTTTTCTAAAATTTTTGACATAACGCTAAGCAAAGCAATCAGTCTATAATTTTCTGGGTTGTTATCGAGACCAATCGATGCTGCTTAGGTTAATAATGTTTAAAAGGGGAGAGAGAGTGCTGGAAAGGGTCTGTCTAAGCAGAGAAACTGTAATATGGTCCATACCTGGACAACTATCAATTTTGAGGCTAAGGATTATCTGCCTTAAATCAGCCTCGTTGTAGGAGTCGTAATTAATCTTTCTTATAATTTGCTCTACGTAGGTCTCACCTGCCGAAGCAAAGTGCTTATTTCACAGATTTAAGAACGCCGATGCGTTAACTGAGTCCTTAATTAGGTTAATATTTCTGTTTACTGACGGACTGTTGGCGTATTTTACTTTACTTTCAACTTGTCATAAGTATAACCGAAATTAACTATTTTTGCCTCCGTGGCACATGGATCAAACACTTCCCTTTTAACAGGAAAACCAATTCTATTCCAAACTATTTTTGTTTGATGAAGTTCTCACTTTTACTCACTTTGTATCGTAAGTTATGACTTATCGCTAACACATAACAATTTGGCGCAAGTTAAGATGATGTACATGCTGCCACATACTGCTCGTCGCCATCAGACATCCCAATAATATCACTAGCTACAGCGCTTTTTAAAACCTAAATACAGTGATAATTGTACAGTACTATTTAGTGGCTGAAATAAGAGATGCGGTGGTACCTAGAAGGTTTCAGGCAACAGACTTATTGTAAGAGTTTTGAAGTCGCCTGGCTAGCCATCAGGTTTACATGGTCAATTTGCCGTCATTATATCATTGTTGTATCTCCTCTGTCAGCATATAAAAACTATAGTGTTCTGATTGAACACGCTATACCTTATTAAATAATTTTAAAGTCATAGTGAGACTCGAAAGAATAGGTGTAAACTAAATAAACTCGTAGATCTATAAAACCATAAGGCGGCATTTCATGGTTTTTGTTCATATGAATAGTAAGCGACACCCGCTGCGAAGGCTCTCCGGCGGTGAATAAAGACATCAATCATGTTATTTACAAAGTAAAGAGCAAAATCAACAAGATCTGTTCCGACATGTTTCGAAGTGCACTGGTACACGGGATTTTTTTGTATATTACCTGATTATTTTCTTAAACTCATTACCAATTGTATTTTTAATGAGCGAAAGATTTTAAAGTTGTCTTTAGTGTACAATAATATATACATATATTTTAGGTCCTTACATATGAAATTGACGTTTTGTACGGGAGGAATATAAAGTCATTTTTTTTTTGTAAAATTTATTTAATTGTTATCTATGCACTTTTGCCATCTCATATTTAGTTCATTGATCCCTTTTTTAAATAACCATGGGGGCGAGAATCAATAAACTTGAAGGAACTTGAAGGCGGTTTGGACTGCCGCATCGGAGTTGAATTTTTTTCATTGTAAGAATTTGTCCAAATTCTGCAAAAAAATGGTAATCTGTTGGGGCAAGGTCCGGGGACTACGGTGGATGTTGCAGACATTCCAATTGGAGCTCATCTAACTTAGTGGTTGTTTGTTGTGCAGTGTGTGGTATTGCGTGGTCATGAAGCAGCAGTGGCCTAGAGCGATTGACCAATCTCGGTTGTTTAGCAGCTAGCTCCTTCATGGTTTGCATTTGCTGACAATAGATATATGCCGTAATCGTTTTTCCAGATTTTAGAAAGCTGTAGTGAACGACACCGGCGCTAGTCCACTAAACACCCACAAGTAACTTTTTCTGAGTAAATTTTCGTTTAGGGCAGGATTTGGCTGGGTCTCCAGGATTCAGACATTGCGACGAGCGCTTCCGATTATCGTAGAGTATCCACTTTTCATCACAAGTAATGATTCGATTTAAAATCCCTTCATTATTGTGTCGGCTGAGCAAAGAAACACAGCAGTCAACGCGTGTATGCAAGATCGATTCACTCAACTCAAGTTTTTTTACTTTCCGGATTTGCTTCAAGTGGATTAATATAGTTTTATCACTTACCCCGAAGCCTGCAGCTCTCTGAAGTGCTTTGTAATGGATCCGCTTCTACAATAGCCTATAATTTTTAATTTTCCACTTTGGTCTCCGGCCGTCAACAGGGTTGGTTGTGAAGTTCGAAATTTTCAGAACGAAAACGGTGAAACCAATAACGTACCGTGCTTTCTTTTGCGACACCAGCGCCGTACACATCATTAATCCTTCGAGCTGTTTCTGCAGCACTGGTGCCACCGTAGAACTTGTACTTGTAAATATACCGATGTTTCATGTTTTCCATTGTGCGGTAATAAGCGACGCCAAAGAAAAAAATAATGAGTAAAAAACTATTGAATGAATGTTTTCAAAACTCAAATGTACCAGCTAAATGAATTTATAAATTTGAATTTGAAAGTCTTAACCAAAGATAAGATATTTCAGATCAAAGTGGTCAGTACGACAAAATGCTAATTACATATGTAAGGACCTAATATATAAACTGTACCGGAGACATCCAGAGATTCATTGCCTCATCACAAGAACTCCAAAACGATTAGTTGTAATGACTCAAAATTTGGTACAGATATTGCTGCTACAATTTAGAGGTCAGCCATGAATTGATTTTTTTTTAATTCTTCTCAAAAATAGTTGAGGAGGTGTTAATAATGGGAAGGGGCCCGGGGTCTAAGGGTTACCACTGAGCGGGAACGCTTCTTACATTTTTTTTCCCTTCTTACTTGTTTCAAGTCCAAAATTCAAATGTATTTCTATATTACGATTAGCAAAGGGGACGGGAAACAGCTGGTAACCATATGAAAACACTAAAAAAATTAGGTATTTCTTAGTGCTTCAAATGTTTTTAAAATTCGGGAACTATTATGAAACTCTTTGACCGAACTCAAAGAGTGTAGTTTTATTCGCGAAGACAATGGATTAACTTGATCAATTTATTCCAATCCAATTGAAACAAATCGCGTCTGATCGAAAGACGGGCTTAGTTCCGTTACATTGAAGCGTTAATTAGGGATCACCCGGGTTTTTACCCGGATCAGTTTTTAACAATAAAGCATTCGAACCAAATCGGCAAACAGTCTATCAGTAATCAGCCGAGCGTACAAAAACTAGCCCGAAACGAATGGGGGATCTTTCATGATAGATGATTATTCATTATTTTGTTAATTTTATATAATACATTTAACTGGTATACATTGAAAACATGAAAAAGTTAATAAGAGTATAGATGAAGACTTGTTTAATAAACACTACTCAAAATTCCTAACATATTTCAATGAATCTTGTTTCGAGGCGTAACGTCAAAAGGAAGTCATTGAACAAATGTAATACTTTGCAATTTTCAAATTTTGCTGTTTATCAGCAAACTTTAAAAGTAGACTTCTGTAGAAGGCGTCTTTGTGACAATGATTTGTTTAGTTTACCGTTAATAGAGTAATAGAAGGAATATTAAAACAAAGGGCATTTTAACTTTCACTAGGTTATATATGACGCAATAAATGAACACATTGTGGACGTTCGGGACTATTTGAAACCTTGCACATACCCTTTGTTTACATTTTAACGGTAGTAGACTGACACCAAGGAGGTCTATAAAGCGCTGCCACAAAAAACCGGGCGTGCGTCTTCGAAATTTCACTGTCCCATTGTTTTTTTTTCCGACAAGCTCACAAACGAAGTACTTATAAACTGAAATGTTCATTTCTATTGTAAACACTGCGAGTTTGGCACCGTGAAATTTCCTTGTGAATAGAGAGGTATCATTGGGGCGTTTGTTTGTTATAAATTTTAGTTAAACAATACGCCCCCGGTTTTGGCCTCTACCAGGCGAGAGAACCGTGAGATATAATACTATACTGCTGTTACGTTTTTAAATTAACTGTAACAACTCTCAGACTAAGAAAAGAGAGTGGAAAATCACAATAGTTATTGCCAAAAAATTTAACATATGGTGTAAAGAAAAAAAAAGTTTTAATAGAAATTTTTAAGCAATGTAAAAAATAACCTGTCCTATTTACCTACCCTATCTTAGTTTATAAAAAAAATAACAACGGGATCATATCGATACATAAAAAATTTTTAGAGATCCGTTCTCTTCTCTGGTAACAAACAAAAACGGGTATAAATACTTTAAAAATTAAACATATTACATATAGAAATAAATAGAAAAATACGTTTAAATAAGCCCTGTGTTTTATTAAAAATATATTAATAATTCTGAAAGTAATATCTTTATTAAAAAAAAACATTTGAATAGATATCAATGAAACGGAGAGGCCTCGAGCGCGGCGGTATCGGACGTAACTTATGCGTGTGAGTCATCAGCGACCGGATTCGGCCGCTGCACCGCGCTGTGTGGAAGATTACAACGTAACCTATGACGTATTGTATCTCCTTAACACTTTTAAATGGTGATAAATCTCTGATGACCAAATAACACCACAACGCCTATTTCTACATCCAAATTATATTGCCTTTATTCCAACTCACGCCACATTATCATGACGCTCGAGTATCACTTATAATATATTATATATATAGAAAAGATCATTAACCTTTATTACTATAAAATGATACCTATTCATTCATCAGCATCAGCCGATAGACGTCCACTGCTGAACATAGACCTCCTCCAAAGATTACCACATCGATCAGGTAGGGATTCACTTAGGGGAATTTGGGCTATTTCCGACCACGTTGGCCCAATGCGGTTTGATAGGAGCCACGGACCACGTTTGTTAATTAGCATGGTGTACCATGAGCAGGTGAGTTTGGCTTGGATCCCGTGAGTTGTTGAGATGGAATCCTTACATCCCTTCATTACATTCATTGCTACCTTATAACTGTGGATATCATGAATTAATAAACATACTATGTAATGTATACATTACTGAGGGAGATATTGCAATTCAATTCCGTGACGCAATTTGCACTGACGTTTATTATAAAGGAAATATCTTTTTTTTTTACATGTATCGAGAATTGTTATGAGCTTGGGTAAACTACCGTCTGAACTAAGTGAAAACTTTCCGAAGTAGAATTCTGACAGACCATAACGGATACAAGATATGACCTTATACTTTTGTAATTAATGTTTAGTCACTGTTTACGCAATGTTTTCTCGAATTAATATCAAGTGTAATAATCTGCCAGTCTACCTTAGGATTAAGCAGATAGAGAGCTAGTCCTGAATTCCTCTTCTTCTATTAGATTCTATATGGATCACCGCCAAGAATTAAACTAGGGCTTATAACCAAACTAACTTTATTTATTTACATTTTCTAGATCGATATTTCGCTTATTGTTCCTTTACTTATCCTTTCTTTTTCTTCTCTGGTTACTCTAAATCTGCTTCTTCTTGTACGAGGGCTACATTGTTACTTCAAGCATCCAATCATCAACCAATATCTGTATTTCTATCCGTTTGATAAGCAACACTTTCCTCCGCACTGATTTTCGTTAGCACCGTTGTCTGATCTGCTTGTATCTCAGTTTACTTACTGCTAATTAAATGATCATTCTTCTCCGTTGTATCGCTTACCCGTCGATAGTAAATTTCAGATCACTAACATACATCTCACGATATTTACATCAATCTCCTTGGTCATAGACATCCACTGTTCAGAATTTGCTGGCCGTTCAAACTTTTGCAACGCTGTATCATTTTGTTATCAAAGCGTCCGTATCCTTTATTCTCCTGTGCATCTGACTTTATTAAAACCTCATCGATATCTTGATCATATTCCTTTAAATTGCACCAAGCCGTTATGATACTCATAATATTCAAGTTAATACCCAAATATGAATTAACAATTATCTTGCTTAGACGCCTATCTTTTCAAGAGAAAGTAGTAAAGAGCTACTTTTTCTTAATTCGTCTGAAGGCATCATAAATCTTCTTCATTCCTTATGGTATATCATACAAAGACCAAAGTCTGCTTCGTGGTGGCAACATTTTACATTGTTATTGGCAAATTCCGCTGATTTTTCAAGAGCTTTTGCTTGTAATTGCCAAAGCAAGTTTCTTCTCTGCGGAGTGCTAAAAAACACGTTCGATCCGGTTCGAAGCGCCTAGTAAAACGGAATGAACAGATAATTAGGAATGTAAAATCATAAATTTTACTTCTTCTAAGGCTCGTCCGACCGGTTTATAACCATTTACTGGTCCAATGATTGGTGAAAAGAAGAAATTCATGAGAGAACGAATATTACAGATCTAGTCCAAAAGATTACTAAGCTTAAATGGAATGGCAATGGGCAGGGAACCTTTCTTGAAGGACTGATGGCAATGGAGCGATAAGGCTCCCGAACGGCGGCTGTGAAACGATAATCGTTGTGTTGGCAAGGTGAACCGACGATTTGGTGATAGTCGAGGGAGGCGTTGGATGCAGACACCGTAGAACCGATCACTGTGAAGATCCTTGAGGATGGATTATATAGAACAGTGGGCGCTTTTTGGTTGATGATAATGATTTATTTGTATATAAAATTTTATTTGCTCATTCAAAAATGGAGACAAAAGCTGAATGCCAAAGTCCTTTCTCTCCCAATCTTGTAATTATTTAAGACATTATTACACGTAACGTAATATATATATAACAATAATGTTGATAATGAATAAATGCTTATTTTTAAAGCTGCTGCCAATTGCTTTGCTTAAGTCAACACCAGCAAGATGTATAACATTTTTCTTCGTGTCAGTCTCCCCTTGCACATGTGTCTGATCCGACCAATGATAATCAAGCACAATTCTAAGTACACAGATTTTACGTCACTAACAGGAACCAGAAGGTAAAAACTGATGAAAAAAAAGTAAATATTAAGTAAATAATCATAGGAATTCATTAAAAAATCTGAGATAATTAATTAATATTTATAAAAACAATATTAGCTTGGTAGGAAAGTCAAATATTAATAATCAAAGAAGTAAAAAATACTTTATAGTTATTTCAGTTGACTGTGCAAAAGTATTTTACTTCTACGTTATGTTTACGAGGAATATTGTTTAATTAATAGCCATTTCCGCCATTCCATAACAAGAAATATATGAATTGGCTTATTCTCTTATCCACAAAAATATAATAAGTTGTTTCTGAAAAGTTTCATATGAAAGTGGCTAATGAAAATTTCCAACCGGACGCGTATAATGTGCGGGTAAATCCGAAATGGTGTTAACCCTGGTTACCATGGGGATACAGAGAAACTTTTATTCCTAGCAGCTAATGCGCGATATCCGGTATTCAAGAAGGCCCTGTGTACATTAATTGTCGCTTTGACGCCGTTTTAATTTTAGTTGTTTTACAAGCGAATGAATGTTGGTATGATTGTGCACACAGTGCTTGCCGTCTCATCCCTACCACAAAGGTTGGTTATAATCCCGTTAAATGTATATTTTAACTCCTTCCTTCTATAGAATCTTATTTATACCAGAATTAGGTTCAATTTTTTTAGGTAAAATTTAATATTAATTCCATAACATTTTCTAAAATATTTTTTTGCATTAAATACATACGTTAATAAATATTGTAATATAGTGGTGGCAACTAAAAAACTTACTTAAAAAAATTCGAAATTGAAACTCAAAATTATCTCTGTCTATGACTAACTATTTAGAGCTATAAAGGATTTGGACAAAGAATATCTGTTTTATTTTATTACGTTGAATTATATTAACAAAATGTTTTAGTATACGATATCAAATTTTTAAATTCATGCATTAAGTAAAAGATACATACTCTGCAAAAGATAACGCAGCTATTATAATAATTATTCCAGTAACAATGCGTATATAGCAAAAAAAGAGGCCATAGCGAAAAATGTTAAACTATTTTCATAAATGTACATAAAAAAAATTCTTAAAGAATCCATTAAAGGAGAAATCTCACTTGGGGGTATCCATGTTGGTATGTACGAAACAAACATAAACGTACAGCTATTAAACAAGATATAACAGCATAATTTCGTTTGATTTGACATGCCGAAACAATTTAATCATTATCTCAGTTGGAAAATTAGCGTCGTGTTCTGTACAGGAATTTGTATTCTATCACAGAATACAGAGGGTGTGCAGTCCATCGCGAACCGTATGGGTTATAGGACTAAAGGGTTCGGGTCGCGTGTAGCGAAGGAATTGGCGGTATTCACTTGGGACCACTGTGGAGCGGCATAGCAAGCCGCTGCTGCCAACCGACTGGGTGGGCACGCAGCTTCGGTTGGTCCTTTCCACTGTTTTTGTTCTCGATTTTCGAATTTTACATTTTGCACTCGGCGATCATCTTTTGCCTCCGTTCGACTACCTCGCCTCGGACGCACGCAATCTCCGATACATTTCGAGACACGAAAGTTAAATGTTTAAGAACCGTTGTTGTTAATTAAATCATTTTCCATGCTCTTTTTTTTGCGCGCCGCGGACTGATAATGTAAAGATTATATCACCGGTGCTAATTGGCAAGAAAACGATGAAAGAGGGTGCACAATTAAAACATTACAAGTACAACGTCAAATTATGTCGTAATTAGCTCGGGGATAATTAAAATCGAAGGTCATTAGCGGGCTAAAAACTTGTACGAGCAGCGCTTTAGTGTCACGTTACCAAATTTGTTAAGACTTATGGCTTGCTTTTTTAACGAAGTAATCACAATGAAAAACGATTCAATCAATGTCTGCAACTTGCTAGGAAACAAAATATATAGACGAATCATTAAAAAAATTGTTGATGATAAGAACATCAAATTTATGAAAGTCTGCACCAATTAAAAATGTGTCACCTGTGCAACAATTTTAACATACAATAACATAATGTTTACTGGTGGTAGATCTCCGTCACCGGAGACCGTCTAGGTAGGTACCACCGCAACGGCTCTTTCTGCCGCCAAACAGTACTGTGCATGTATTACTATGTTTCGGTTTGTGAGGCGCTGTAGCTAATGAAATTACTGCGGTAACGATACTCAACATCTTATGTCCCAGACGATGAGCGCAATGTGGTGCTATGAATACCAATTAGCGCCAAGTTGTTACGGTCAGGCGTATCGCTTATTGTGGTGGACGTCGCGGCCGGTCTCATCCCTTCGTTATATAAAAAAAGGTAACAAATAGGTTATCAATATTTGTTAATGTTGTAGATATGGATCACAATGATCACTGCAGTAATTTAATAAATGTTTTTAAATACAAGTTTAAAGTTACGTAATAGAATTGAATTTTGCATAGATTTATGTAATAGTACATAAAAAGTAATAAAGTTGTACAAAATATTAAGGAAACTACAACAGCTATTTAAATTGTATTCTACGTATAATAATATTAAAATATTGAATTTAATAAAAAAAATGTACCGTCAGTAAAATTTTGCGACTATTTAGTTTCAATTAAGTAAAATAATTATTGCCCTTTGCCCTTTTTAATAATAATTGCTCTTATTGTTATTAACCATTAAGGTACCTGAATGCTTTGTATACAATCTTCTCTTCGATGACACCATTCGTTCAACATGATGACAACCCCAAGACTTCTTTTCTTACGCTCTTAACCAATATCTCGATATAGACTCTCTTCAATAACAATTTATAACACATGATACTTTACCATGACCTCGCGTAAATAAATAATTTCTTCAAAAATAGATACACGAAAAATATTTTTAAAAACCAATTCGAAATTTCACATTAACACAAAGTGATGTGATGTGAATGCACTAAAGTAAACGTCAAATGTCAACCGTGTCTAAGGAGGTGCGTTCCCATAGATAATCTAGACGGCTGAAGGCGAACTTAAATACCTATACGTAACATGCAAAGAGACAGTATAAATGTAGTAATGTAATGACAAAACCTAAATGTGAGAATTGTTACGGAATAATCTACTTATTAAAGAAGTATTTATTACTTTTTCTAGATTATTAGTATTTTTACTATTCTATATTGATAGGAGGCGCCTCTTGCCGGAGACCGTCTTGGTAAGCACTACAGCATCTCCTATTTCCGCTGTAAACAGTAGTGTGAAAATAATTCAATATTCCGGCTTGAAAGGCGTTGTAGAATATAGTAGAATGTGGTGTAACAAACATTAACATCTTCTGTCCCAAGCGATAAATACACCGCCGTGCTGTTTATATTATGTATGCTGGGCGTATGACTTACGGTATATGATTCGTGTCACTTCTAGTAGATTTTTAAGTGTTAGTCTTGGTATGAATAGCTACCATCTTCATATTGCAATTATGCCGTCAATATATGGTTCCTGTATTCTAGCAGTCAGTTTTTTGGACAAGCACGCTATCATATTCGGTCTCGTTGTCATATTACTACACAATTTCTTTGAGATAAAAAACATTTATTGTATGTCCGTTTCAAGTAAAAAAAGTAATTTTAAAATTAAAAATTATAAAAAAAAATCGAAAATATTTATACTTAAGACGACAAACATATGTAAGCTTATTCCAAGTGTTTGCTAACTTCATATATATTTTATAAAAAAATAAATCTTTTATCTAAATACAACGCATCTAGTATTTAATTTAGTTATTTTAAATTATTGTAGGTTAGGAAATGTTGCTTAAAAATTATCAAAAAATATTAAAAGGGTTTTATTAGAAGGAAAAAATAAACTTACCTTAAAGTTTATCCTGCAACGATGTCTCGCCAATCTGCAAATAAATAAATATACAACATATAAAAAAATTGTAATTCGGCAGACATAAACGATAACAATCTTATATGATTTGAAAATTATTTTTGCAGCCAAAACTAGTGATTAGTCTGTGTTAGGTAATTTATTATTTAGGATCGATGTTTCGACCGAGGCCGGGAGCAATGGTATTCGTGACCTAGATCTTTTTTAATGTCCTACCATTACAAACAAGCCTTTTTTAAACTGTACCGACAACGGATTTTCTGTTGCTGCCGTTATCATTCTGCATGCGTTAAGGGTGGAATTCGATTGGATGCACATTGTAACCTGCAGCACCAAGAAATTGCCCCAACGAAATTACAACCTGTCATATTTCGGACACGATCTTGACGAACAGAAAAGAAGGTCATATGAATAATTGCTGATCAAAGTTTATACTAAATGGCTCGTCAACGGATATACAATAGTACATTGTATTACAACTAAGTTGAATGCATTTTTATTTTGATATATTAAGCTATGTATCGCATGATATTTTAAAAAGGCAAGAGACCTATAAATCTGTGAACAAAGAGGAGCGTTTTTGCTGTAAAAAATATAGTTAATAGTTAGTTTAATAGCTTTGTAGTGGAGCGTCGATGTATAAATAAAACCCTGCAAAAATAAAACTGCAGTGTAATGGACAAATCCACGAGTAATGACTAGTACGCGGCATAACATTGTTAATTTATAGTACTTAACACAACGCGGTAACTGCTCTAAAGCATTTCTAAGCTATTTTAAAAGCCAGTTCGCAACTTTACCGACAGCATTACTCTCTTTTTTCTTAAGTTAATTACCAAGTTATTCACAGTTAATCATGTCCCATAACAAGTTTTAATAATTGCAATATCATCATACTGTTCCATGTTTCATTTATTAGTTGTGTTACTTTGTAATAAGATAGGAGTTATTATAGCGGCAAAAAAATCATTGAAGTTATCTTTGTTTAACCGTTTTGCTGTGTTGCCATTAACCATATATGTAACCTTATTTTTATTTCAGCCAATTAAATTCTCAACGGATTTTTTAACAAAGACGGAATATTGCGATTTTGTTCCTCACATGTCTAGCACCAATCACTTTTAAATCTTTTGTTAAACCAGTATTTACTTTGTTCAGTTTATTACCAGGTCACTTAATTTTTTTTTATAAAAAGTTGCAATATAATATGTTTAAGAATAATATAAATAATTCTAATAACATTGTTATTTATCATAGTTAGAATTCGTTATGGTTATATTGAATGGGATATTTTTTTCTTTCTGATATTATCATTCATGTATTTATTTCTCTTATTTTATTATGTACACTTTCCATAAATATATTACTATTATTTATTCCATTTGTTCTAACATATATACATTATATCTTTTTATTCAAACTTATATCTAAATTTCAATTTTCATTTATTTGTAAATTTCTTATCAATATCATTCTACTTCACTTTGTTTGTTATTGTCTATACTTCCTGTTCTTGTCTTTTCAACTATTATCTGTTTCCTACTAAAGACTTCAAATTTCCTTATTGCGTACATACATCGGTTTGTCCTTATCTACCTTTCATTCATTGGATTAAATGCTAGCTCTATATTGATCTGTTAATTTCCCTAGCTTCCAGCTTTATTGTATATTTGCTGCCATAACAGCTTTGTTTTTCCTGCTGTCATCGTGAAGACCTACGATGTTCTGAGCTGACATGCTTCACCATCACCGTTCTCGTTTTTCCTTAACATCGTATCGTTATAAAATATATACTTTTCTGAAAAACATTAATATGAAATATCGGCGTTTTTTTTTTGTTCAGATAACTACTTTCTTCTTCTCTATATATTTATAACGAGATAAAACTATTTAGTTCTTGCTGCTTCTATAGCTGTATGACGTTTGAATAATCTGATTTGCACAAAAATTTGGGTGTACAGAGAACCACACAGTCTATACCGCTTCGGTTTTAAACAATTTTTTATTTTAAAATTGTTTTTATTACCACTGGACTTATTACTGACTTATAAATAGTTAAAAATAGCTATGTCTATTAATGTTGTTGGTTATCTTAAATATATTGTCTTTTAAATGTATTTATATATGCCAATGAATATCCTCATTGATTTTTATAACAATCAATAGATATTAGCATACTGAATTAACGACCGACCTCTAAATATTAATTATATAAATATTACTTGGATTAAAAGTCTTCAAAACTTACGATTAAATTTGTCTAACTTAACGCCCACATGTTTTGAACGCTTTATATGTTTTATTAAACAGAATTTCCGTCTACGACTCTGTACTAAAACATATTAATAAAAAATTTTTGCTTGAATTTGTGCTTTCTCTTAGTATTGTCTTACGAATAATGAGCTACCCGAGTACAAGAACTCGCTTACGGAACTTGTCTGGGGAGCCAGTCTGCACGCCCATTTTGCCGTTGTCGCTTCCTATTCCGGCTATTGTTGTGCGTCCTGTCACAAATATGCATGCGTTAACACTCACACACGAATATAAATGGTAGAAATTGAAGCGGCCTGCATAAGTTTACATTTGACGCACACATTGAAACGGATAGTCGTCACCGCTATCGATACATCGAGCCGCGACAGTATGTAGTTTGTACGGTCATAACACGCGCGGAGCCATCAATGAACTTGACGTATCACTCAATGAACGGAGACCTTGAGTGAGGTTGTTTCTCGAGTATTCTATGTTTACGATAGATCAACGAACTCGACCGACTCTCGATGTCGTTTACGAAACTACGAATCAATTAATTAACGTTATTAATTTAATTGACCGCAACTGTCCCTTATAAAAATGAAGAAAAATAAAACTATCAATACATGAGTCACAAACAGGGAGAGATGGTCTGACTGGACGCGTTCATTGAATCGGCATCTCGATACGTAACCTAGAAACTATTTCGACATTCGCGTGCCAAAAATTTGGGCGCTGGCGTTTGGACCGCACGGAGACAAGGTTGCGCCAGCCGCTGTTACAAAATTCTGATTCGGAAATGACGCAAATGTTTGTTCGCGTTTCCTTTCAGCAGTTCCGCGATCGGAATCCGCGAGATTTGCCCCACGTACTTTCATTGTTTATATTACAACTTATTCAACTCAACTGTCACACACAAATGTTGAATCGATGAGTTATAAACTTAGATTAATAATCAAAGGAATTACGACTCTCCTTGACAATCCTTGCCTGTTGTATAACGACAACGTTAGTATTAAGTACAATATAAAATTAAAGTTCAAAAAAATAAAAAATTTCCGAACGTATTATTTCTTTAACAAAATTGACTTCACTGTATATTTTGGTGAATTAGCTATTAGGTAAGAAAATATCTGTATCAGGTGGACATCGCCCGTACAAACATTGATGGTACGAAATAAATTATAATTAAGTAAAGAAACTTTGTAAGAAAAATAAATGAAATTAAAATTTTAAAATGCGTAATTTAAGTACTTTTGTGTTTTACTGCATGTGTATATGTTTTATGTATGCGTGTTGTGTGCATCTGAGTGTCTAAAATTTTAGATCATTATTATTAAATCCTAACCAACTATTTTAGATTAATTTAATCACCTATCAGGAAACTGAAGGTTGGAATCCACTACTGTATTAACGTATTTTTGCAATCATAACATGTTAGTGAATATACATTAAATTTTTTATCAATGGCATTGTACAGAGAACCCGCTCGGTTTGTAAATTGTCTTGTAGAACATGCTAATTTGATTAGTTGCGTAGGAGCAATTTCATGTGTTTTCCTCGTATTTGGAACTACCGGGTCAAATTTTACAGTTTTATGTAATTTTAGTACAGTAAAAAGTATATATAGTTTACGAATAGTAAGTAGGTTTCTACAATCATATAGTTTTTCAGTTTAACATGATTATTAGGTGCCCTCATCGAACTGAAGAGAAAAAACGAATTCGATCCTCAGTTAAATACAGGAAAGATAAGAATACAAATTTTTTAAAAGACGTCTTTGTGTTCTTTCTAGTTCTATCAGTTTTGTTTTTGTCAAACCACCCTAAATTATAAAACCATAGATTAGGATAGATTCGAGCTAATGTTATGTAAATATACGATGTAAGTTCTTTGTTTGATATATTATATGTCTAAGTTTGATAAATATCCATGTAAGCGTCTCCGTCCTATTCATGAGCAGTTCCAAATGTGAATGCCACGTAATATTTGACTTCAAAATAACTACTAAGTAACGAGTTGTGGAAACTCAAGTTGGGAACATGAACATACCTCATTAATATTTCTACAACTATGTATTTTGATGTTATAGGCGTCATGTTGCTGAATCTTTCTATTTGGAGTAAATCACATATAGTTTGTATTGAGGACGTCAAGTGTGAGAAGATTTAAATGTAGCCGTTCATAATATTTTCTTGTTCTCTTTCAGCCCTATTTTGTACTTCATTCTAAGAGTTATAATGTAATATATGTAATATTAGGAGCAAAGTTGGGCCAACAACGCTACCTCAAAGGATACCGAATTTTAATTTTTTATTAAACGACTTAGATCTTATTTTAACTTGCTGTTTGCTATCTTTTAAGTAGTAACCAAAAAGTTCAAGAGGAAGTCCTTTGATGCTTTATTTTTCTAGCCTACTTAAAAAGGTGGAGAATTGCGACTGTGTCGAAAGCTTTTTTGAGGTCAAGGAATACTTTGAGACTTGTCTTTCTTATCAAAGTTTTCTACTATTGTTTTCTGTTAGTGCCAAAATAGCATCTTTCATTGATAATTGCTGTCTAAATCCGCATAAGGATGTAGATAATAATGTATGTTTATTTAAATAGTTTACTAAATTTATATTAACAAGTTTTTCTAATACCTTGTATATAGAGAGTATGATAGAAATGGGCCGTTAGTTATTTAAATAACGTTTACCATCCGTTTTATAAACAGGTGTCATAATTGCACGTTTTACACGTTTAGGAAAAATTCACCAAAATATTTACTAAATGACAAATAACCTATCATTACTGTTTTTAAAAATTCTATTGATATCTTGTCCTATCCATTAACACTATCAGCTTTAATACTCATAAGATCTTCGGGTAAATTTTTTGTGTTTTATGGGCATCGGTAAATGTCAATAATTACCATATTGTATACCAGAATCTTTAGAGGCTGAGGCATGTTGGAGACATATCCCATAATCAGAGCTTCACAGTTATTTTTCCTATATACTTCTACTCCGTCGGCCAGATTTATAAGTTTAATTGTTGAGAAAGTTTAATAATAAGTAATACTTGGTAGAGGTTTCTTATAAGTAATTCGACGCTTTGTAAGGACCAATATGTGTATCTCAAAAACAAGTTGCGTTAAAGTTATTTGCAGATCACCTAAATTTGTATACACACTTCTAATGTTTTGAGTGATTATAGATAGGTCATTACCGCTTTGGATCATATTTCTTGATAATTCATTTGCTTGACATTTTATCTGTCATGCTTTCTGTAATAGATTAAATATTTGGACTTACTTTTTTTACTATTATAAGTGGTAAACTTCCTTCCTTTCTAATCCAAAACTTACCAAAACTAGTCCAGCAAAATTTGTATGCTATAGTTTTTTATTTGGACTTGTGACAAATTCTAGTAATGATCCTATGCTTTTTATTCAGTTGTAATATATCCATGAGAATGAATGAAATCTCTTCTCCTTGTACTGCCATTAAAGAAAACATTTCTTTAAATTCTACTCTAAAACTTAATCATAATTGCAGTTACTTCTTTTTTGTACTCCTTTTGTTACCAAATATGGAATATTCTTAAGTCATATGTTTAAATTTGTGTCCGAAGAAGGTTTGTCCATTTTATATATTAATTTTATTTTAAATATTATTTTATTAATTTTAAAACTCCTAGGAGATTAATAGATTTAACAGGACTAGCGAGTGTTAACAAACAAAAGCGTCTCAAAGACTAATTATATCAGGGAAACTTAAATTTTAGGCGTAATTGATGTAGTATCGTAGTACGAGTATGTAACATACAGTTCTACTCACATAGCAAGTAGGCGGAGTCAAATCTGATGACGGACTATGCACAGTAGACGCGATTTATTCGCTATTGATAATGCGTGCGCTCCTGCTATTCATTTGACAAAATTTATCTTCCTACTTGCGGCGTTTCATTCACTTTATTGATTTAAAAAAAACACACAAGTGCTGTGCTGTCATTCTTACAATTACGTATAAGCACCACTTCACTATTTATGCACTCCTATTATTTAAGATATCGTAATATTGTCAAGTCAATTTAATCATCATCATCATCAGCCGATAGACGTCGACCGCTGCACAAACTGTTCCAAGCATTCGCTATTCGCATTAAGAAAGTTGAAGCGAAACGCTTCCTCCCTGGGGACCAAAAGGTCGTTTACGTGCAGCAGAAAAAGAGTTGCAGAGAGAACGGATGCCTTAGGAACTACATCGGTAGTCATCTTTGGCTCAGATAAACACCCTTCGATGGTCACACGGAAAGACCGTTCACGCAGAAAGTTCACAACCCAGTCAGTCCAGGCCAGGAGATAACCTGTACGCAGGAAGCTTTTCGATTAAGCTGGCGTGCCATAGCTCTCGATGACCTTAGAGACATCTAGCTATTGCTTCCACATTTTCCTATAAAGCTTCGGCCTATAACTGACTGAAGTAAACTAATATAGAATGTCCATAGTGGTCCGATTTCGTCGAAATCCGTAATGCCGGTTACTATGGAGGCAAGCCAATAAACGGAAATTCGTTAACATTTCCTTTTACCGCAAAGTCATACTGCGAAAAAAAAATCCGATATTCTATTGTAGCGATCAAAGGTTAAGAATTGTTACACTACCATCATCACGTATTAAATGGCTCATTGTTTTTAAAAAATGCAAGTCATTTGATATTTCACAAGTTGTCGCTGACGCACTGATTGCGGGAGAAGACCATGGTAAGTTTTACGAAATACTACTGTATAGAAAAAAAACCCTCGCATCATCTTCATATTGTATAAGATTTACACAAATTAATCATAAGACACAATTCTTCTGAAATAAAACACGTTTCATCTGCTTTTGTTTTGATTAATATAATAATAACTTGATTTTTTATGAAAAGATTAACATGCATTATGTTTTCCTTGTTTAAGATTTTCGTATTGACTTATTTCATTAATTTCATCTAAGTTGTATAGCAAAAATATTATTCAACATATAAAAAGGTATTTTATAAATAAATAAAATAAAAATGTCTATCACCAATATGTTATTTGTTAAAAATCCTAATATGTATAAATATCAGAATGGAGAAAATCTTCAGTACGTTAGAATAAGAAGAAAATTCGTCAGCTTCAGACAGCGAATGGGAAAGTCTTTATTCAGCAGTGGGCATCGATGGGCTAAAACTATGCTGATAATACTGATTAACTATATATGTTTGATTTACCTTTAGAAATTTTAAATACATTACATTAACTATTAAAATATTTGGTGAAATATCATTCTATTTCAGAGTATGCTTATATAAACCGTTAGTTACTATTTACCGATATGACGAAAAATATGTCAATATGCTGACTAACTATTAGTCAATAGTTTAAGTGCCTGATTTGCTGCACAGTGTGCAAACAGCACCGTGTTCAATTTATTAATAGCGGTATAAATCTTAAAAAATCTAATGTCTCAATGAAACTAACCCAATGTGGTGTTGTGAAAAAATTCTGACTATTGTCAGGTCATTTCCTTTTGTGAGGTAAGATGAAGCTTTTATAAATGAAATGAACACTATGTGGTATATTATAAATATTTTAATCAGCACTACTGTTATATACTCGAGAGCAATGAATGCGGGTCACGTAAAGAAACCTATAAATCTTGGAAACTAGGAATGGTAGCTTAATAAAATAGACGGTGTTTAATACCCCTTTAATGATAGTAATAACATTTATAAGTAACGACATTTTATTTATTAAAAATTACATAAAGAAAAAAAACTGCTAGTCTCGCTTTAAAACAAATGTAGGAAACATGAGATTTTTGTAGAACAATATGATTTTCTTGAATTTTAATACTTTGTATTGTCTCCGCGTGCTTCCGCTTCCATTATTACGTTTACGCGGTTTGGCACGGTTTGGCTGTATACCAAGTTTCTTACGTTTCTCCCCGAATTACGCTTCGTGAGCTCAAAGTTGCTCTCATAGACGAATGGGAGAATATTTACCAAAATAGTACAAGAAACTTGGTGTACAGCAAACCAAACCACGTAAACGCAATAATAGAAGCACGAGGAGGCAATACAAAGTGTTAAAATGCAATAAAATCGTATTTTTGTACAGATATGTCATGTATCCTATTTTTGTTTTAAGGCGAGATCATTAATTTTTTTTCTTTACGTAATTTTTAATAAATAAAATGTAGTAACTTATAAATTTTATTACTTTCATTCAAGGGGTTTTATATTGTCTATTAAACACCGTTTATTTCATTAAGCTAACACTCTTAGGTCCCGAGATTTATAGGTTTTTTTAAGTGACCCGGATTCATTGCTCTCGAATGTATATCATGATAAACACGATTAGACGAATGTCCTGTTCATCTCGTTGCTTAAGAACATACAGTATAACCTAAATAGAAAAGTAATTGTCTTAACAATACTTAACGATCTCTGGATAATCTTCCCACGTACCCGGACCTAGGAGAGCATGACTGTTCGATATGTATCGAAACAAAACTCTCAAAGCCACCACGGTTCGGAAATGAGACCGCGTAGCTGTGGACGTGCCAATCCGGTGACTCCGACACATGAAACCCAGAATCCAGATCAGCATCACACTGAGTCACTTAGCAATGCATAAAAAAAATATTGTTTGTTTTATCAGCCGCGCGACTGGAGAGTGTGAAGGTCGCTTTCACCTTGTGAATCACCATAGTAGCCAGGTCAAGAGATAAAATGGTACTGTGTGTCGAAAACCTTATGAAATCGAGTTGACATTAGCAGAGTGAGGGTTTGATTGGTGAATAAAGTCTCCAGGCATTTAGCCGGCTTACCTTCGGCGTATATAAGAAAATACAAACTATATTGAAACATTTCTATGTTCTTAGTTTAACGTAACAAAGTTCATAACAGATAAAGATTGTTTAATCAGAATAAAACGTTATCATCTCCTCAAATAGTGGACTTCTACTGCTGGACATACCTCACTTGTAGAATATAACATAAGAAATTCTCATCTTATTATTATCATCCATAAAGCATACGCTAGTATTAAAATGTTAATACATAGTATGAGCATTATTACTTAATAATCTCTAAGTATGTTCAAGTAGAGTTATTAGTTCATACTATTTACTATAATGGAGTATGAATGTAATAGTACTAGTAGTGGTATAAAGTATGTATACTGAAAAAACCTATTGAAATAAATGTAAAGATTTCAAGGTGTAGTTATGGGTCGTGTTTTCATAGGTGGTAGTGTATACAAGGGACATATTTCAAAGCCATAGGATTGATACAAGTCTACTTTGTCTTGATCCGTAAATAAACAGTTAAAATATTATTATATAAACATATAAAAATAAGAAGTATTCGTAGTAAGGTATAAAATCAAAAGTAATATCATCATCATAAGCTGACAGACGCCAGGGGCTCCTATGAATGGGTTCATATTGGGGAATTTGTGCTATTCCCCACCACGCTGGCCCAACGCGGTTTAAGGAGCCAAAGCTTCGTTTATTGATAAGCAGGGGGCATCACAAGCAGGTGACGTTGGCTTGGATCCCGTGAGTTTTTGTGCGGGGCCCCTTACACCTCCTTAAAAGTAATATATGAAACCTATTATAATTAGGAAATTATTACATTTAAAGTTTTCTCATCGCAGAACTCTTCACTAGGATATCTTTACAGAGTTATGTGGTATCATCATACGTCTTACGTTTCAAGGCGATACAATGTTGTGTTGTGTAAACATTCTATCTGACTACTCATTTTTATAAAGAGGCATGACCTACCATTTCACATGTTAATTAAAGTGAGAACTGTTCATCTTGTTTCTTAAGCATATCAATCAATATTTCATTATATTGTTATATCACAAATTACATAACTACTATATCGTTATTTCCAAAAATAATAGAACACATACATTGCCTTTCAAATGATTCATAGTTTTTATTATTTTTGTATTTATATTTCGTAAACTGTGGTTCCAAAATATTAACTATACTTTGTACAGATTAAAGTTAATGCAATCATTCTTTGTGTAAAGTTCAGAAGTTAAAATTATGACAAGTAAATTTTTCAAACTACTGTTAAGATAATTTTATAATTGCTTAATATAGCAAAAGTAGTTTGAAAAATTTACTTAATTACTTAAAAAATACGTGGAGGAAGTGAGATATAAATGAATGACACAATTGCAATTATAAAGTATAATTCGTTTCTTTTTTGATATTAAAAAAAACGTTTTTAGTACACTAAATAAAAAAAACGTTAACCGTAGCCTAGATATGATTAGAGTTTGTTTAACATTTCCTAGACCAGGAATTGGAAGAACGTAGGTTTAGCTATAATATAAAATAATTTACTACCTTTGTCTTATGAAGAGTCAGATTCACTTCCTAGGTCTTTATATGGTGAAGTAACGATAGCAGTCAACTACTTACTATCTGCTTCTGCCTCCATAAGAGCATTTAGAGTATTATATTTTCAGCCTCATTGTACCTTGACAGTGTATGAAATGTGGGATTCAAATATTAGACCGTTACAGATAAAAAATATATTATCTTTTATTTTTAACAATAATTATGTTAATTAACATAAGCATAATTGATTTTCTTAAATCGTTTGGAGCAAGTGTTAATCCATTATACCAATGTTCGAGCAAAGAGATAGGACAAAACTTAAACTGTTGTGCTAATATTACTCACAAAATACATAAATACTTGTCACCTCATTATACTTAGATATGACTTCATCTTCAAGGTTTTCTTACTCGCGTGCCGTATCCTACGTATTTCAGAAATGTCTAATAATTATTTAACATATATGTAATTATTTTTTTTTTACACAGCTACTCTATAAAACAATAAACATTCACATTTAAGTAAGTACTACCGCAGCGCTTATTTCTGACGCCAAAAAGCACTGCTTAAACATCACTGTATTCCGGATTGAAGGGCGCTGTAGCCACTGAAATTATTGGAGCAATGAGACAACATCTTATGGCTCAAGACGAAGAGTGTATGGTATTATGAATACCATCCTAACTAGCGTCACGTTGTTATAGGCAGGCGTATCGCTTTCCATCAGGTGAACGTGCCGCTCCTCTCGTCGTTTCATTGAATAAAAAAAATCGTATATTAGAAGATTTGAATAATTTAGACAACTGGATGTTATTATAATAATTTTGATACGTTAAAGCCTTTAACATACCTCAAGTAAGTATACTTATATTCAAGCACACTAAATATTTTTTTTATTGATATATTGTTATAGAATTGTTTAATCTAATAGCGCCATGATCAATTTCAGATAAAATAGCATCACGTTGATATTATTACTTCATAGAGTAAACCAAGTAACGAGTAAAATGTGGATAAGTTTTATGAAGTATTATAATAAACTTACTTCTTAATTAAACTTCAAATGTTTACATCTTTTGGCATACAAATGTTTTTTTTTTATATTCGACTAATCGAGGAAATGAACACGACGTTCATCTGACAGTGAATGATTTGCTATCCTCTGATAGTGTGAAATTAAATAGGATGATAAGACATGAGATGTTGTCTCGTTACCTCATTATTTTCAGTACCTACAGCGCCCTTCAAGCTGCAATACTGTAATTTTTGAACACTGTTCTTTGGCGGCGGAAGTGCACCCCAGCAGTAGTATCAATCTAAATAGTCTTTAGCAACAAATATCTATCGCGATAAATAAACATTAGTGCTGCTATGTAAATATTATATATCTAAATAACTATATGTTAATAATACAATGTTTTATAATGATCATTATTCATTAATATCGACTATATAAAGATCGCCAATTAACACTAATTCTAGTTGTGAAGATGGTACAGAAATCTCAATGTAACCGCAGTATTTATCCTGTGTGTCATAATTACATTCCGTTAAAACTTTTTTTTTTCTGTGACACATTGATCGTACGATACTATACAAATATTTGATGTAGTAAAATGTAAAAGTGTGAATGTGAATTTGAGTCGATGGGTTCCATATACTGGAGATAAATTAAAAGATATCGAAACATCCGATCAATGTTTGCACCAACATCGTGAAAATGTTTACGTTTTCATTATAAATTGATTACAATTTGAAAAATGTATTTTTAAGTTAATAAAAGTTACAATTAGATAAGCTTTAGTATTTCAAATTGATTCACAGCTATGAGAAATACTATGATAGCGAGTAAATATAATGCGATAGTGATATGTATATTGACCGGGCAGTAAACTTGTCACGAGCAATCTTAAACAACTCTATTGGCGCATCATCATAACAAATCATCGGCGATGACAATATTTTTTAATAGCTATAAAGCTATGGTTTTCACGAGGGCCCTTATAGAACACGAGATGAGTATGAGTCATTCGTACCTGACTCAATGATTTCTGCACGGAGTCACTGTATCCGTTTGTATGCAACGAAACTCTATTCAACTGGGAAAACCGTCCGGCACGGCTGAAGCGGTCACGAACTAAATAATATTCAGTGCGATCGATGAAAAAACTTATCGATGTTAATAATGAGTAATGGCGAAACTAATAAATTATATCTTTTTTTTATCTACAATGATCTAATACCTAAAATAAACATTACTTCATATACAATTGAATAGAATATGATAGTGAAGCTTGTCGGAACACAGCATTATTGTTGTGGCATCAGATTGACAATAATACCATAGAAACACGATGGAAACTGGACAGACAGGTTCTAAAACCACATTTTGTCCATTATTTGGAATTGAACCTGAATCCTTCTTGGAGTAAAGCAAATAGTGAAGGACTGACTATTCTGAAGGCGACGATGTCGATTTACTTAATTTCGTTTAATTAGTTTTAAATACTCTCAAAACATTATTTCATTAATAAGCATGGTATACAAATATAGTATTGATAAGTAAGCAATGGAAACAGCCGGATATCTACTTTGATATTGACTTAGGAATAATATTTTAATAGTTATTGTATTTAAAAAATATTAATATTAAAACTTAAGTAGAGCACGGTGTATCTCATTGTAGTGTTACTATTATAGCAAATTACAGCAATTAAAACAAATTATAAAGAATATGACTTGGCGAACAGGCAAAAAAGTTCCATGGGGCATAAAAGGCGATGAATTTCTATGGGCACAGGAAGCATGACTAACATAACCCCCATCCGCTTCAATTTCCATAGCAATGGAAATATTCAAGCGTGAATTATGAAAGGTGTTCTCAATGGGAAACCCGTATAAAATATTCCGTTTTGTTTCCTAACTCGTAGTGGAAAAGTGAATGCAAATATGATGATCAATTTCATGACTTCAAACCGTTTAACTATGTTATTAATACTAGCGCATGAATCATCACCGTCTGTCGGGTGCTACATTCTAATGTATTTTCTCATTGCCCATAACAAATATATCTCATATGAAAAATGTCTTTCAAGTCAATCAAATATTTTTCTCCAAAGTTTTTTGTTTTACGAGTGGTACATTTACCTGGTCGTAAATAATACATCTCTTCGTAATATCATGGTGGTAGGTAAGAATTATTGTACACCACCACATTTTGATCGATGCTATAAGAAATGGCTTTGCTTTCTTCTTCGATTTCTCTAACCTTTCCCATACTATTAATTACACTATTTATATGTATGTTAATCACTAATTTACCCTTTATACATTTCTTCTAACATTATATTGAATACGATTATGTTAAGAAAGATAGCAATATATAAAATAATTAGCCATTATCCATTCCGCTTCCCTAGCCATAACACCCCTGTTACTTCCTTTGGGGATGAAATTTTGTAAAATCCGTTCTAATCTGACCTATATCCAATAACCTATATTACCACCAAATTTCAAGCCCCTACACCTTATTACAGAGGTTACAGAGACATCGTGATGTGTCTCTACACAGGTTATTAACCTTTATATTATTTAGAATCATCACATTACTTATTTACCTTGTTTTCTTTTCGAAGTAATAACTGTTCAAAAATTTTAAAGTAAAAGTATAAATTAAGAAGATAACGTTAGTTGTTTATATATCATACTTAATTACATATAATTTATCGATAAATTAATTACTTAATTATAGAAATGGACAGTTAATCGGCCGATGTAGGAAAACCGACGACATTTAACTATTTATACGCATATTACCTTGACACAGACGGTTGTTAAGGAAATACGTATCTAAAAATAGATAAATGTCGTCGGTTATATATATATTTATATATTTGTATTGTTAATAGAGTTTGTTGATGTTTCTTATCATATCGTTTGTATAGTTTCAGTTTTCGTTATATTTTTTTTGGATTTTATATTTAATGTTAATATTTATCTAATCTGAAAATAATAGTCGTATCAGTAGGAAGAGCCTGGTAGTAGCTGTATGCACTTATAATTTTTATAACACTACTAATTAGGAAGAAAGTTAGAACTTAAAGATAAAAAGTAATTTTTATTTTGAAGTTGTAGCTGTACTGAAAATACTAGCGTAATAATAGGCAGGTCATATCGTCGGAACTATCGCCGTATAGATAACCATATCACTTACCATCAACCTCCTGACATTGCTTAACTTTAAAAGTTATCTAATTATAATATGATTATTTATTTATAACTTACATAAATAACTAATTGTTGTTTTGTACAAATATTTGACACTTTTTTTATTTTGTGTATAGTGCCTAGTGAGTCGTTTCTATAATTAAAAATTAACGGATGTAATGCTGTAAAACCCCGCAAGCCTTTCGAGGAGCACTTACGCTATCAAGTTGCAAGAATCAGTCTAATTTCGTAGCGTCATCGGAAACGTGACAGATGAAATCATTGTTGTTACGTACAAGCGATTACATCCGAGTTAAATCATTGGTACCTTTTTTTTTCCGCAATCCCTGACGTACGATTCTGAAAGCTACGACCGCATAGAAGCGTGCAGTCAGTATCAGTTATTCTTAGTAAAACTTGGAACTAAGTTCTCCTGTACGTTCCCAGAAAAAACTTAATACTTCGGAAATAGAGTACAGACAATATTGTAGATTATAATAGAGAGAAACTGCTGTATCATTATTAAAAAAAAATAATGTATCTAACTACTAACATCTTGATTAACTAAATATAGTACTAGTTACTAATACTTGTTGGGATGTTTATTCAACACCAAGTTGCGCTCTTCGCCTCAAGACATTAGGTTTGGTTTAAATTAAACGAGATCATTACTGCATCAGTTTAAATATGACCTTTGCACGTTACTGTTTAAGAGGAAACTAGTTACAGAGATGCTCCTTCCATAATTTTTGTTAATAGTAGGAATTGAATAAGCTTTACTTTTGTAAATAAATCATATACTCAGTGAGAGTAATTACGGAACCAATCGTAATTATTCGCATACATTCTCTAATAATCATTTTTTTATACAGTTAAGCGACGAGATGAGTGGGGCTTTCACCTGATGGCAAGTGCTACGCCCGTCCATAACAACGTGGCGCTCGTCATCTGAGACATAACATGTTAGCTTTCGTTACCTTAGTTATTACACTAGCTACAGCGCCCTTCATACCAGATCACAGTATTATTTACACACTACTATTTGGCGGCAGGAATAGGGAAATGAATACATATCTATCAATGGAGGTCTATACTAGTATTCCTTATACAGATAAAATTAGCATAACCCCATACAAAGACTAACGGGATCCAAGCCAACGTCTCCTGGTTGTGGTGCACCTTGCTAATCAATAAACAAGGCTCTGGCTCCCACTAACAGGGCCTGTGTGGTTGGAAATGCCCCCAAATCCTCCTACATGGAGCCCTACGAACGACTGAAAGCCGCGGCATGTCGCTGAATACGAACAGCGCAGAACCGATCGATGTGGAGGTCTCTGGGTGAGGCCTATGTCCAGCAGTGGACGTCAAACAGCTGAAGATGATGATATTCGAAAGCGGACAAAACTTTAATTGAATGAAGATCGTTGGTACTATACGAGTTTGCGTAAACGTGTGTAGGTGGATGTCGTAATGCAACATCGCATAATCAGACTATTTTATAATACTTTCCGTTTGCCGGGTAGTGACCTTGGCGGCGTGACTGCGGCGAGGCGCGGCGTGGCGCGGCACGGCGCGGCGCCGCGCGTCACTGCACGTCACAGCGACGTCGCACGTGCGCGCGTCACATCGGAGTCGAGCGGTGTTGCCACATTTCCGCAATCACCGCAACGCAGCGAAACAAATTAAAGAAACTATCTATTTATTTTCTTTACCAATCAACCATGACAGTGACGGATAAAGTAAATAAAATATGTATTAATTAATTAAGTACTGGTGCTACTACCAATACAAGAAGTACCACCTGTAGAACAACTGTGTGCAAATATTTTTTTTTTATTACACTAACCAACGACACGAGCGGGTCATTCACCTGATGGTAAGTGATACGCCCGCCCATAACAAATCGACGCTAGTTAGGACGAGACATAACATGTTGAATATCGTTACCCAGCAATTACACTAGCTACAACTCTCTTCAAACCGGAACAGAGTATGTTTGCACACTATTGTTTAGGGCAGAAATAGCCCTGCAGTGGTACTTAAGGTCTCTGACATCGCTATGTCCCGATTTGTAGGTTGCTGTAGCTAGTGTAATTATTGGGGTAACGAGACTCAACATCTTATGTCTCAGGCGAAGAGCGCAATGTGGTGCAGTATGTCATCCTAACTAGCGCCACGTTGTTATGAGTGGGCGCATCACTTACTGTCAGGTGATCTGGAAAATAAATGTTTGCATACTGGTGTTCGGCGACAGAAATAAAATAATTAATAGTTCGGGTCAAAAACACTACAACAGCACACAGACAACTTTGTTGACGTCACTGCACTCGGACGTCATACATATGGGAATTTTTAAAAGCTTTTTTTTAATCTAGGCTATGTTCGATGACGTTTACCATCAGTACCGAGAATGCCTGGACATTCCAACGTTTTCGGAATTGATTACGGATTCAGGTCGGGCTAATTAAGCGCGAAGTAAATAATACCAAATCGAAAGAACAATTACTCGGTGTCTGCAATTCTCTCATTAATGCAATGACTGAAAAATGTCTGCTCTGTACTTCCCCGTTTGTAGTTTACTTGTCATGCTTTACTGGTTAATTATTACGGGTGGTAAGTCTCTAAAGCCGGAGACCGTTTCGGTATGTGCCACCACAGCTTCTATTCCTGCCGCCAAACAGCACTGTGTAAACATGTGTTCCGGATTGAAAGGTGTTGTAGCTAGTGAAATTAAGGGGGTAACTAGACGTTATATCTAGTTACCCCATTTTACTTTTCAACGCGACAAGCGAAATGTGGTGCAAAGTATGCGTTCCTAACTAGGCCCAGGTTGTTATGGGAGGGCGTATCACTTACCATCAGGTGAACGTTCCGCTAGTCTCGGCGTTTCGTTGTATAGATTAATAAAAAAATAAAATAAAAATAAAAGGTCTACCCTCGCGGATACGACATCCGCGAAACCTGAATCCGATGAGGCTGTTATGATTTTCTAGCTAGTGGCGCAAACTTTATATTATATAAAAAAAAGTTCAACATTAACGACAAATCCTTTTGCCTCGTCCTTCATAATGCGAACAGCAAAGGATTAGAACAGTCTGTCGGCATCAGTGTTTCCTACCAGCTTCGACTTAGGAGTCTTCAAAAGAAGAGACTAGTCGGGACTGGTGCGCTTTACCACTTAGATTACTGTTACGATTATTTAACTTGTTAATTTATTGTATAGCTGCTTCTAAAGTTAAAATTGAGTGCGATTATTTTTTTAAAGACTTACCATCAGTAAATTTTTGTTCATTAATTATAATAATGTGTCATAAAATATTTTTCGGGCACATAGACTGTGGAAATATATTTCATACAAAAACACAAACAATAGTTTGTACGGATTTTTTTAATAATTAAAAACAATCTGGGTGTTCTTAATTCCTTGTGATAGGGCTCTGTAGCCATCGAGATAGCTACCGCCGTAGCTTCTATTTCTGCCGGCAAACAGTAGTGTCCAAATATTACTGTTCCAAACATAGCTAGTTAAATTTCACGTTACGTTAAAAAGATTTAACATCTCATGTCTAAAGGCGTAGTTCACAATCTGATGCAGTGTATATCATCCTAACTACCCCTACATTGTTATAAGTAGGCATCTTCTCCTATCAATTTATTAATTTATTGAAGAATAAAAATATAAACATAATGCTAGTATGCAGTAATTATTAAATTTAATAAGTTACTTTTAAGACTGTAGCGACATCTATCTGCAAACATTTATAGCAATCCTGTCTATAATATCGTAATTATCTACTTTAAACCATTCAGCGACATCTAACGACGAATAGTACAAATTAATAATAAAAAATATTTTGTTATTTTCATAGTTTTTTCATGTAAACATTTTGTGTTAATTTAGTTATATAAGAATATAACAATACTAGTTTAATCAAAAAGGGAAATAGCACAATACTTAAAGGTAATTGTGAAAGTAAATGTTTTGTATGCGTCGTTAGCTCCATCTATTGTTAAATAGCAACAATTTTAAACCTATAACAAAAAGGTTTTTGATCTGAAACGTTTATAATCTACATTAACAATTGCAAATATCACAAAATATACTACTTACTTTTAATAGTTCTATAGAAACTTTTCTACATAACTACTGGTATGTCAGTATGATTTTAGAGATCACATAAAAATAAATCAGAGAAAAATAAGTTACATTTGTTATAAACCTTGACGCTTCTTGTAACATTAAATCATCTTAAGGCTTTTTCTCAGCTGGCTAATTTTATTAGACCACAAATTTTAATAATAAAAAGAGCTAACTTAATAATATATATTTTTTTATATATTTTCTATATGTTCTATTTGTTATAATATGATACATTTTGTAATGTTTTGGTTTTGATAATTATTAATACTAGCGTGTTTAATCGCGCTTAACGATTGTTGCATTATTTACAGTATCGATTAATCGCTTCACAAGGCCCCGGTGATGTACCAGCGGTCTTGTGGATGGACTTGTTTATGCATCGCTATTAACGTTACTTTAATACATCCCACAAACGAGATCTCGGTTGATAGGAAGCAGACATTATATAAATATATAAATTTAGTTAATGAAAAGCAATATGTATTAATAATATACGTATACAAGTGAACACCTATATCAACAGTTTAGAAAATCGCGAGACTAAACTTATATGAAGCTCTTAAAGCCAATAACGTAAATTTATGATTTTTTTCTAGAATAATCTCGTATACAATTAGAATTGGTCGGAGTACTTATAAAACTAAAATTATAAATTTAGGGTTTTATTTATAAAAAAATATTACAAAAAACATTAACCGTATACTAAAGTGCGCCCCGGTTATTTATATTACTATGCAATTAAAAAGCCAGCAAATATCTTTGATGGTATATTTTTTACTCAAAATAGGTATTTAATTTTTCGCGTATTAGGGATGAAAATTAAATATCGCAGTGAAAAACAAAGCATAATATTTGTTATTGTAGATATCACGCACTTAATCAACGTATAAGTTTATTTTTAATCTACGAAGCGACTAGTCGAGCGGCATGTTCACATGATGGTAAGTGATACGCCTGCTCATAACAACGTAGCGCTATGTATAGTGACCTGCAAACTCCGACACGGTAATATCTAGACACTACTCTTTGGCAGTTATAACAGGCATTGCGATGATGCCTGCGTAGACGGTCTCCGGCAACAGAGACCTACCAATAGAATAAAATTGTAAATATGAAATGGACTACAGAGAATAGAAATAAGGATAGATATAAGAATAAATGTAATAAACAATAAGATACAGAGATAAGAAGATAAAAGTATTAAAAATATAAATAAGGATACAATAAAGAAAGAATGTGTGTCAAACTCATTTCAGGGAAGAATGAAAGTAGGAAATAAGATGTAGTGTAAAAGAGAGAGAATAAGAATGAAAGGTAAGGAAGGTGTAAAAGAGAAAGAGGATGGAAATGAAAAATGTAACAAAGAAAAGAAACGAAGCCCAGGCCCACAAATGCCCCGGTGAAACGAGTAAAAAAACACGAACACCTACCACCACTTTCGCTACTAATGTTAGTTATTTGTACTATCTAAAATGGAAACTGGCAACACTAGACGGATGATGGTGGCACAGAGTATAAATACAGCTCTCGAATCTCTAGTCAGTGCTGTGCCAGTCATTTGTTGTTTTATAGCCATTTCATCAACTTATTTACCAATAAATTTGGATAGTTTTTTTATTGTTGCTAACACTTTACATCTCCCACCAACTCGCATTGGGCCGGCGTGGTGGGAAATGGCCCAAATCTGCCAATTTGAACTCCTACAAACGACGGCCCGCTGTGCACGGCGATACCGGCAGCACAGGACTGATCGATGTAGGGAGACCTATGTCCAGCAGTGGACGTCTATCGGCTGATGATGATCAACACTTTGTTAACATTATAACATATTGAGACAAAAATTTTATTGTATGTAGAAGCTTTACTAGTGGTACATCTTCGATGTCAAAGATTGTTTAGATAGGTGCCTTGCAGTGTCTGTTTCCGCCAAACAGTAGGGTGCAAACATTACTGTTCCGGTTTGGAGGGCACTGTGGCTAGTGTAACTGCTGGGGTTAGGAGACTTACCATCTTATGTCTCAAAGCGAAATTACGGGGGTATGGAGATTTAGCAAGTCGTGTCTGAAGGTAATAGTCGATATCATCCAAGTAGCGCCACGTTGTTATGGGCATGCGTATCACTTACCATCAGGTGAACGTCTCTCGTTTCGTCGCTTTGTTAAATTAATAAAAAAAAAATCAATAGCAGAGCCAAGGCAGACATCGAACCGACAAACATTTTCTTTTAAACGATCAATTACCCGCTTCGACGGACGAATCGTTTCGAGCAATAGTTTCTCAAGTCCTTGACTTCCAGCTTGGTAAAACGTTATAATCGCCGCTTTAATTGCAATGGATCAGGCAAAAAATTAATTCCTGATGGATCAATACTAGCGTTTAAGCAGACATACAAAAGAACAAGCGGACGCTGAGGATATACCTTCGCGTTCGAGCAGGCGCCCAACATGCCTGCGGCTAGTTCAAGTAGTCTTTAACTATTATAAAAGCGGTTTGTTTAGTTCTTCAGCACTAATTCATCGCTGTAATGAGTCATTTGGTTTCCGACGCCATGATGATGTTCCATTCAAACGCAACATCAATACCTCTTCACTATTTAATTATAGTTTATAAAATATTTAATGAACCCTTTGATCAAAGATTAGAATGGACTTTAAATAGAGTTTACTTTTTACTTAGGTACGGAGCCCGAGTCAACCTCACCTGCACACGGTGTATCAACCCGCACTGAATCAGCGTGGTGAGGCTAAGGTTTATTTTCCCCTCAATAAGAATCTTTGAGGGATGACCGTGCCCACCAGTGGGCGTTATCTAATTGTTAAAAAGGTACCGCAGCTCCTATATCTGCAGCCAAAGTAGTGTGCAAATGTTAACGTGTCCTAGTTTGATGAGCTCTACAGTTAGTGAAATTACTGAGGTAACGAGATTTGATTTCTTATTTCTCAAGGCGCAATCTAGTGCTTGATGCATCAAGCTAACAAGTGCCACATTGTTATCTATTACGGTCAAGTGTACAACTGACCACCAGGAGAAGTTCTCGCCTATCTGACTGTGAAAAAGATGTACTTATAATATTCATACAACATAAATCAAGCAATCGATCATATTTAAAAAAAAAAACATAATAATCCGATGGATGAATTCATCAGGACAAACCAATCTCTGAGAGAAGTTTATGACCAGCCGTAGCCGTATATCAGTTAGCAGTTCATATATGATAGTGGTTCTGATGATGATAGATGTGATTTCAATAACTGTTAGATCACAGTCAGTCGACAGGATCATGTATCGCTTGTGGAGAACATCGAGAACAGTTGTATAGGAACTTCGATGTCGATCTCGTTACTCATGCTCTGGTACTTTTCCAACAATAACCATTTAAATTTAAGTGTACTATTTTCCTTTAAAAAACTTGTTTAATGTCAATATTTACACTCACAAAATATTTAATAAACTCAGTGGAATTTTGTTATTAATAACAATAACAATCCTTTAGTTACATATGCATACTAGAATATCTTGGCAAGGATCTAAACTCGAAAAGATTTTCACTGTTTTTATATCATCATCATCATTGCAGCTGATGGATGTCCACATCTGGACCTAGGTCTCTTCTAATGTGTTCCACAAAGCACAGTCTTGCGCTATTTGAATCCAGTGGCTCCCAGCGATTCTTTTTATGTCTTCTGTCCACCTAGTGGGGTGTCTGCGAAAGCTGTGGTTTCCGGTATGATGTCGCCAGTCTTAGAACTTTAAACCTCCAACGTCCAACGGTTCTACGAGCTATATGCCCCACCCATTGCCACCGCAGGGTCGCGACTCGTAGGGCTCTGTCGGTGACCCCTGCTTCTTCTGACGGATCTCCTCATTCCTGGTCACATCACGCAGAGAAACTCCAAGCATCACAAGTCTACATCGCTCCATCGTTTTTATATGTTATGTTTTAACTGTATCATATAATAATAATAATTTTCAGTTTTTTATATTAACATACGAACACTTTCTCAATTACAGAAGGTGTTAAGTGACAATGATGCTGTAGATGGAGAAGGGTATTCGCTCAGAATGTACCAGCTTCTTACTTTCACTACAGGTACACAACAATGCTGTTATGGTGGCTAATTTACAATATGGTGGTTATGCTTAGCCTGGCGGTGAATAGTCTTCATTATCATTATCAGCCGATAGCAGTCTACTACTGGACGTAGGGCTCCCCCAAAGATTCCCACATCGATCAGGTAGAGATTCAATGCGGGTTGGTGGGAGCCATAGCCTCGTTTATTAATTAACAAGGTACACTACGAGCAAGTGAGGTTGGCTTGGATCCCGTGAGTTGCTGTGCGCGAACTTTTATACCCTTAGGGCGAAAAGCCTTACCCAAACAAACTCTCTGTCATGTGACCCTGGAATCAAACAAGGGCCAGGTTTACAAGGCAAAAGATTAGTTCTTGCTCTATACAGGCAGTTGTAGTCTATTATTTTAATTTAGTAATAATGTTATAAATTATAGTAATTTTTATAAAGTTTTGTACTGAAAATTAATTTTTAAATAAACAATTAAATTATTAATAATAATAATATTGTCTAAATAAGTGTAGCCTGTGTTGGTGGAAGCAGTGCATTAAATTTACTGATGGTAGTTTTCTGTGGCCAGAGACCATCCAGGTAGGTACCACCGCAACGGTTATTTCTGCCGCCAACAACAGTGTATTCCGGTTTGAAGGGAGCTGCAGCTAGTGTAATTACTGAGGTAATTAGAATCAACATCTTATGTCTCAAGGCGACGAGCACAATATGGTGCAGTACATAACCCATAGCGCCACGCTGTTGGCAGAAGTGTTACCATCACGTGAACGTCCCGTTCGTCTCATCGCGTCATAAAATTAAAAAAATAATTAAAACGGTAATTATACCGGATACATGTGCAATAATGACGTTTTGACTAAATATTACGTTAAATACTAAAAATAGACTTTAGAAATAACTATTGGCATAGTGTCAACGGAAACTGTACTTATTGATACAATTCAAATATAAGAAAACACAGATTGATAATACTGCGTATGAATTGGCTTAGCGCCATATTTACTGTTAACTGTGATTTATTTATGTCTGTTTTTTTTATTTATAGTGGCGTGGTTGAAGATGTAGCGACAAAGATAGAGAAAGGGATGCTTAGATGGTTTGGCCATGTTGAAAGAAGATTAACGAAAGAGGTAAGAATGATTGGACAAATTGATGCAGGTCGACCTAAGCGGATATATGCCGATCAAATCGAAGATGTCCTAAAGAAAGGCCGGGGGAAGAGTACTCCCAACTAACGAGCATGCGTGAAGACGCTCATGAAAGTGGAGGAAGCGAGAGAGGTGTGCCAGGATCGTAGCAAGTGGAGAGAGGTTGTGTCTGCCTACCCCGCTGGGAACGAGGCGTGATATATATGTATGTATGTGTCCGTTTTTTTTTAAACTGAGGACGTTTATTTTTACTTCAAATTTACTGCCGCTCCTTGAAAACTGTTGAAGTAGTAATAGACAAATGTCGCCCGCCAGAAATTGAAATGTTTCTTGCCTGTAGATAAATGGATCATACGTTTTGAATACGTAAGTTTAGATTATTCTTTTTTTTATACAATTAAGCGACGAGACGAGCGGGACGTTCACCTGTTGGTAAGTGATACGCTCCTCCATAAAAACGTGGCGCTAGTTAGGTTGTTATACACTGCGCCACATTGCGCTCGTCGCCTGGGATATAAGATGTTGAATCTCATCACTAATGTAGCTAGGGAGCTACATTAGCTACAACACCCTTCATACAGTAAGTGGGAAGACAGTAATGTTTGCACACTACTATTTAGCGACAAATATAGGCGCTGTCACCAGAAACAGAGACCTACCACCAATAATTATAGGTTAGTACGTATTTTAATAATAAAAGATGAGAGATGAATGAGAGATGGCAATTTTTTTTATATGTTAATAACTGTTACAATAGCTAAATTTGTCTGAAAGATTCCTTAGGAGCAACAGCAACCGCAAATGGCTTTCTATACCCACCGTTACTATAGCAACCGCATAAATAATACGAAATAAAAACGTTAATAGAAGTTAATTAGAAATAATGAAGGATTCATGAAATTAAAAAAATAAATAACCAATCACCATCTACAAATCATTACGCGTCGAATGGTCGTGTTCTCATATCGGTACGTTCACTAGTTTTCACGTGATTAAAAGAAAAAAAAAAACATTATTATTTTTTATATGTATATACATTTGAGGCGAATTTATTAAATCTATATTCATCGAATTCAAATGGACTTCATCACTCTCATGAAAGATATTATATGATTATGAGGACATCTAACATATTAGATATTATATGTTAAATGTCATATAATCAATCGACTTTTTCTTCCACCTGCCGCTTGCCCAACTATGTGGGATCGGCACAGTATGTACTTCTCTCCCACATCCCTCAGCCGCTATATCTGAATTCACACTCTTCTTACACATGTCATCTTTCACACAATCCATCCACACTCTCATCGGTCTGCCTCTACCCTTATAACGATCCAACTTATTTAACAATACATTTTGATATCGCTGACATAAGACAAATAGAATTATTAAATATAGGACACCAACAAGATTGATATTGATATTGATGAAGAGAAATTGAAGGAATATCGCTAAAGTGAATCGTTTTCAACGTTCCTATGAAGATAGAGAAGGTAGAAGATAGAAGGTAGAGAGTATACATATATTACGTTACTAAATTAAATCTTAACTAGTAATTAACTTTGTATTAGGCATATTAAGTACGTTGACATACAGTGCTCTAAGACACCATGAAATATATGATTATCATCAACATTAGTAAATATCTTATCTTCAGGTAGATATTTTTGCTATATCGTTAATGTAAATCAAGAAATAACTAGATACAACGATAGCTATTTTATTCATTCACTATTTAAATGAATATTGCTATAACAATATATATTCTCTAATAAAATCTTACCTTTGACCTTCATACCGGATCTGATTAAAATACTAGTTTTTAAATTATCACTATCACCGCTCGATTAAATTATCATGTTCAAGGTTGTCACAGGCTGTAGCTGACCTTACGAAATCCTTTCATAAGATATCATTATGTATTTACTTAAATTGTTTATTCGAATGAAACGGAAATTCATTTAAGCGATCAGTTAATAAGATTCAGAATAAACCTAAAGCATATTGGATATTTTGTTTAATCAATATGTTTTTCAAAAACATATGGAGCTGAGGGCTGGACCGAGATGGCTGCGTCAAGATTCCCTCTGATAAAGTTTGCTCTCTTGATTCCTTTTTTTAGAACATTGCTTGTTGAGATGGTAATAATAGGCCAATTAGGAGAGAGTGGCGTCCTCTTGTAAAAAAGGAAATTGTAAACTATTCATCTAAGCCGGGCCTAAAAAATACGATTTATACTGTGTTGTGATATTTGAAACAGTTTTCGTGACCTTGAGGTAAAACAGCTATAATTGATTATAGTGGATCGTTAAATCTGATATTCCAGTATTATAGTATATACTCATGTCGAATTCTTTCGCCGGAAACTCAAGCTCAGTGGGTATAATGTGAAAGGTAAGGCGCTTACGATCGCTATACAAACTGAAATATAACGACTTCCTGCCAAAAATTATTTATAGAAATAACAAATAGTATACAATTACATTTACCATTAATTGATCACATTAACTTACAGATTTAATTTATTTACGTCTCATTCATTTATATCATTGTAATAAACTGTCATGACAACCACTTACATTGCATGTCAGATCTGATCAACAAGATGAGTAGATTATTGTCCACAGTTTCTTTTAATTACATGAATCTCGCAAACATTGTATTGCCAGTATAACCTTTATAACTCAATAATACAATGGATATTAACAATATATTAATTATATTACGAAAATTGATAGAGAAGTAGAAGACGAGAGACTGAAACGCCAATTGGTAAGTTAAAGCAATGGGAGTAATATAAATATTATACCAATATGTATATATATATGTATTTATTAATTCAATTAAGCAACGAGACGAGCGGGACGTTCACCTGATAGTAAGTGATACGCCCGTCCATAACAACGTGGCGCTAGTTAGGATGGTATACACAACACCACATTACGCTCTTCTCAAACGGAACTCCTTTCATTCAGAAACAGTAATCTTTGCACAGTACTAATTAGCGGAAATAGGAGCTGTGGTTGTACCTACGTCCACAGTCTCCATCGACAGAGAGATACCGCCAGTAAACTCCAATTTTCATACGTTATTAAGTAATTTTAACAAATATAAATTAAAATTACAATCAATAGGGTCGAGAGTAATATTCTTTTCAAAAATGTATGAGATAAAGGAAATATATTCAGACAATAATCTTACAACATAACTTTCAATACAGGTGTGCTGTGCACTTAGAAGCATGTATATCTCGTTGTGTGTGTGTACACGTAAACGTGTGCACACAAAGTGATAATCGCGTGTTGAGTTAAGTATAGATTCTCGCTATTGTCACAAATGGTTTTTGTATGTTTATTACACATCGCCATAGCGCGTGTAAGTAAAAGTAAAGTAGTAAAATATACAATTGTTAGACAACTTGTGACTAGTGTATACACATACTTAATGTCTGCCTCCATGGCGCAGCGTCTAACCGCTTACCTTCTAACATTGAGCACCCTGGTTAATTTCCAAGATTATAACTTATGGAATTTAGACGAAGAGATAATTTTGACACTGTACCTATATCCCCATATTATAAATCTTATAACAGCACTGCTGTATTTTGGTTATCAACTTACCAATATCAGAGTATTTTGGGACAACTGTCACTTAAGAGCACGTAAACTTGAACGCAATTGGTGGCCCATATAACTTGTTCTCTCTTAGAACTTTAAATGAATAATATGGCAACATAGATAGCTCACGAAAACGAGGTAAAAAAAACAAACTTCGTTACTATGTTTGATAGAATTAGTACAGACGAAGTAAAGTTGATTTCCATACTTGTAGCTTGAGCCAATGAGTAATATTTATTTGCTCTACTAAGCGACGAGACAAGAGAGACCTTCACTTGATGGTATATGGCACGGCTGATTATAACAACGTGGCGCTAATTTGTATGATATACACAACATTGAGATCATCGCCTCAAGACGCAACAGTTTAAGTCTCGTTATCCTAATATTTTCACTAGCTACAGTGCCCTTCAAACTGGAACACAGTAATATTTGCCCACTGCTATTAGGGACCAAAAATAAGTTCTCCGTTAGTATCTAGATGGTTTTCGATCACATAGATAATCATCAATATGGAAACCTACCACTGTCTTTAAAAAAAATTAGGAAAAGGAAAATAAAATTAGGGAATTGTTTTACAAAGGAACTTGAATATATATAAACTTATTAAAGTTATTATAGGAGAAAATAGAAAATTATTACGATTGAGTTTAAGCACAGATCTAAGATATTAAAAGTAATGTAATAAAAGAGAAATTTAATAGTAAAAAAATAATGAAAAATGTAAATATTTAGTGAATTTAATCTGAGAGGTGGATGCGTGAAAGAAGAAATTATCTAAATGAAGAAGGAAAGACTGTGAGGTAATATAAGCAATGAATGATGAGATATAAAGTAAGAAATGGTAAATGAAAGGAAATTAGCGAGGAAGTTAGAGATAACAGAATAAAACGAGGAAACTCGTCAAGACCCAACAAGAGGATACAGTACAAGAAAAAAGAAACAACCAAAAGATTTATTATAACTAAGATTTTATATCGAAGTCTGTATCAAAGACGATATATAAGATAATGATTATTAACACGAGCATTTCAACTACAAGTTTGAAAAGAAAACTTAATTTGTTTATTATCAACAATTACACATAATTATAAGTGTTGTTACGGTGGAAGTTTAATGTGCATATAAAAGGCTGTTTAAAACTGAAAATTTCGTTGTAAAAACGCTTAATTTATGATGAAACTGTTCAGGTACTGCACTGCCAATTGGCTGACGACGATGCAAATACGTTAAAACAGGTGGACGGTGATCACGATTTCATCAGGAACGGTATTTTCTAAGGAGTAGGAACAGTTAGCACTTAATAAGTTAGAAAACTGCTAAAATACGATAAACCTCAATAATATTTAGATGAATGTTTATGTAAATCCTCTTTAGAATTTCCTCCTTCCATGACTATATCAGATCCAAATCTATTTATAAGTTCCTGAAATTAGCGCACGAATGCAGATATATTAAATCGATGATGTTTATACGTATAACATATTTCTGTTTTATAAATATATATATTTTGAAAATAACCGAAGTTTCTGGAATCCTATAAGACTTTTTTAATGTCGATTTTGTGACCTTCGGCCTTATTGTTGCTTAATATCAAGTAAAAGGTTAGCCTTGTGTCGATTAAATATATAACTGAAAAGTATAATTATGAGTAATGATCTATTTGATTAATTTTTAAAAAAATATTTTATCATTTGTTATCAACAGTTTAATCATATTATCGATACTGTTTTAAAGATATAAAGAAGTACATTGAGTCTAGATAGCATCGTAACTCTGTGGTCAATATTCACTTGTAAACAACATAGCCCCGGTTTAATATTGCAAATAAACCGACACCAACCGGTACACCAAAGTTTTTTTTAGTAATCCGCAAAAGTAGCTACTTCCCTCATTACACATAAACGCTCAGCCGATATTAGTTTCAAATTGTTAATTTTTTTTTTCATACCAGTGTGACACGCGATGTTATCACTAGTACAAAGTTGAAATTTCAAATGCGATTATTTATACAACACTTGAGGTTAACATGCAAATTAGCAACGCTTTATATTAGCTGTATGATAGAATAATTAGAACTATCAAACATTACAAAGTCATCTTAATAAAGACGATTTTTTAATTTTTATAACTCATATAAGTTACTGTGATATATCTTACCTGTTTAACGGAAGATCCCGTTCGTAAAGAACTAGCGCTGTATCGTTATCAGTGCACCGTATCAGATATATTACGATCACGATTATGTTATAAAGGAATGGATAAATAAATTTTAAATATATAAAAACGAAGTAACCGATGATAAAACACGATTTTGGGAAAGTTTCAAATTGAGGAAAACCGAGCGATTTTCAAACGTTCCAGTGTTCGTTATGAACGTCGTGTGCCGGACGTTATCGCAGTTATACTAACATGTTCGAGGGAATTATGTTACACTCACAACTCTATCTTAATAGCTTTATTCATAATAGCAACAGCGAAAAATAACACAGCCCGAAACCGGTCGCCGTGTCTGCTTTACGAGCGGATGCTTTATATAATATATATTGATCGTTTCGTAATGCGAGAATCGAGCGAGACTTTCGCCTGAACACTGCCGGAGTAAGCCCACGCTTGCGACCATGTCGATTTATTTTCGGTACGCCCGTCGGTATTGTTTCATAGTCGCACCACGCCGCAGCCGAGCGTACTAAGTAGTAAGCCAACGCGCTGCAGTAAACCAACCGCGTCGCAGTAATCTTGATACGTGGACGGAGAAAATATACAATTATATCATTCATATTTCTATTTAACGAAGCAACGAAACCAGCGACGCGTTCACTCGATGATAAGTGATACGCCTGCCCATAACAATATGGCGCAATATACTTGGGATGGTATACACCGCACCACATTGTGCTAGTTACCTTCAGATATAAGACATTACATGTTGTTGCCCCCGTAGTTTCACTAGCTTTAACTCTTTTTAAACCGGCTCATAGTAAGTAAGTTTGCAGCCTGGTTGGTGGTAGGAATAGGAGCTGTGGGGGTACATACCTTATCAGGCAACGGGCCTTCGAACTGCTTTAGTTCTATACAATTTGAGTAAAGCGACCACCGGCAAAGAAAATTAAATCACTATAATTTTTATGAAAAACAAAATACGTCATAAATAGACAAAACTTTACAAAATATGTACTGAAATACTAATAATTAATAATAAAATTATTAAATAAAAGCAGTTATTTTTCATGTCTTTATTTTGATTCATTTTTAATATATGTTTGGACAAGCAAGAGCAATGAGAGTTTTTATGTTTTTGATTAGATTTAAGACGATTTGAAAGTATACTTAGTTTAAACGTAATTTTAAATTTCACGTGCCTGTATTTCGATCACTGCCTTTACTTCATTTTTAAGATTATCCAAAGCAATCTCTATATGTCTTTTCTTGTTAGGAACTTTATTTTACTGATCATAAAATCCGCTGTTCCCCCAACAGGTTCCCGCCTTGTCGTGGCGGAAAGACTTAGCAACCGTGGCTGGGTCGCCCACAGTGAAGCGAAGAGGAACCTACCCGGCCGGCTTGAGGAGTAACACCGGCCCGAGGCGGCCGCTCCAGATTAGAGCACTGGTTTTAAACCGGGAGCTCACCACGGATGCGGCGGATGGGCTGCAGGGGCGGCTTTATGCAGCCCCTTGCAACCGAGGTGGTGTCGCGAAGGGAGGACCCTCTGCGACTAAGCGGTGCCGCAATGTTGATGCGGCGGCGGTGGAACCGCGGGGCAAGAGGATCGTTGGTATTGCAATGCGCCGTTCTACCTATCCTTCGCGGCCGTATAACGGGTGGTGGCGGGCCCAACAACGGATCCGCCGCAGGGAACCAGGAAAGTTTTCTCTCTTAGCTCTCATGGCCTTTGGGTAACAGATTCGGGGGAATCTTTTGCCTACACAACTGCAAGAGGCCGAGGAGGGGGCGCGTTGCATGTTCCGGCGTGCCGCTACGGAGGTAGAAAGGGAAGGTTTTTCCCTCCTGAGGTAAGGCTGCGTAAGAAGGCAGCGCTGGCGGGGTCGCGGATGGTACTAAAGCGTTCCCGTAACCCTGCCATGAGGCGACGAAGTGGAAAATCGTAGCGGTTTTAGTCGGTGCAAGTCCGACATAACCTGTCCTTGCCCCCGCGAGGACGGGTATGCGTAGGCATTTCCCCACGTTAAACAAAATTAAAATAAAATCCGCCGCACTACTAATGTATATTTAATTCATTATATTGGTTCAAAAGGTAAAAATCGGTACTATGTTAAAAATCTGTAGATCCGTTTAAACTAAAACAGATTTTATTCAAAATTATAAAGTTTTTGGAACGGAAACCACTTCCTTATTTATTAAATGAAAGTAACCTACGTTTTATATATTCTGCTATTACCTAGTAAATTTGTCTTGTGTGAGATTACTCGAAACAAAGAGACACAAAAATATTTAATAAAAAATATTTCGACGTTCACATCATGTACATATATATATAAATTATTTAAATCTCTTATACTATAATATTATAAATAAACTCTTTAAATTTAGGTATTGTTATAGAAAAGCTTATAAAGTATCAAGTGATAGCGGTCTCGGCGAACTAGGTAAATAATCAGAGGCCTTACAAAGGTACACACAAGGCTGCTATTACTAGAGTAATTGAAAAAAATCCTAGAAATATAACGTCATAACCAATTGTTGTTTGTTTTTCGCATTATCATCAATACAAATTAATAAGCATGAGTCGTTCTAACAAATTCAAGAATGACTACATTGGATCGATGATTTGGTTACCATGGATCATGTTGGCCACCACGCGATCTATGAACTAAAAATTTTTAAAAATTTTATTTCTATGGAAAATATATGAAAACTCTTTCTTGTTCTAACCTTAGACAATACTCAAAACATCCAGTTTAAAGAATTTTCCTAGTACGAAGTAATTCATCTTCAGAGGCGAAACAATATACAGGGTGGCGCAAAAATAACCTTCCGATGTTTTTTGGCTGTAATTTAAAAAAAAAAATGAAAAACTTTGATTCTTCTTGTTGATTATTTTTATTTGGTCTTTTAATTTTTTTACATCAAGGCAAAATTTATAGCATTTTCTGATAGGAGGATTACTTTTGCGCCACCCTATATAAAGTATATCAACTGGTTTATTATTAAAACGATTTTTCATAGCAATAGTTGATGTGTACTATACTGTATTTACACATAAAACAAACATATGTCCATAGATAAAATCTGCTGTACATAAACTTGAAAAACTATTCAAAGTAGATAAAGCAATACAAAATACTGGGTGATATCTTTGTGTAATAGTAAGTTATTCTTAACCGTTCTTTAATGCGACAAGCGGCACAATATCGTTACGTAAGTGTTTTGAATGAATATTTAATAGCAATGGTTGTTATTGACGTCCGATTCAATAAAAAAATTGAGGTCAATTAATTATTTAGAAAATACGGTCTGTAATTCGTTTTAAAGAGACTCAGTGTACAGCATCTTCACATCAGAAGGTTAAATTAATGAAGGTAAACAATCATATTTAAAGATATCTTTAATCTGAGCTGAAGCGCACTGTAGTTAATAAATTTATTAGCTACAACGCTCTGATCATAAAGTCTCACATTTAAGGCGTCTATCACAGTGATGTGTGAACACCTTTATTGATGATTGTCGCTTCATAGTATATATTTTCAATTCAACCGTTAATATTAGTATTAAACTTTTAAAATACTTTTAATTTGTTATTATAAGAAAAAACTTTGTCTTTGGATATTTAATATATGAAACGTTAACTGCATTAGTTATGATAAGTATTTAAAAAAATTACCTTCGTAAAGTGCGGAAATGAAGTGCGCGGTATGTTTGGGTGGTAATGTGCACGCGAAGGGAGCGCAGGTCAGGTAACTGGGTCGACGCCAATGTTTAGATCTTTATCTCTGACGCGAACACTGCACAACTGTAACATATAATATATTATAAAGAAAAATTATTTAGAACTTATTACTAAACCCCTCTGCTTCTAACCCTCCCTTTATCAATTATTTGAAACACAAAACGAAGAGATGGATCGGACATTTATTGACAGTGTACGCCTACCTACAATAATATAGCTTTAGTTAAGATACACACTACATCACAAGAAGATATTAAGTTTTATTACTGGGGTAATTTATCTAGGTAAATCGCCCTTCAACGTAAAACACAAATTTTTGTAGTGTCTACGATCCCTGTAATTCCTATTATATTAATAAGAATTGCAAGTGAATGTATTTACATCCTTATGGCCAGTTAAAATATATCTGTGTTATATCAATGATTGCTACATTATATTTGTAAGGGTTTTTAGAGGATTTTTGATTTAACTGATGATTTAACTTTTTAGAATATTACGCGATTAAAATGTTGGCTAGTTATCCGGCAACGAGTTATTCTTTAACGATCATCGTTAACGGTTTGTTTTTAATAAAATAGTAATTAGCGGTGTCATTCCCGATTCTATCGCATTGATCTCGGCTCGTAATTTACTACCTCACAAAGATAATAATCGTGTGATGATATACGCCGGAGTGCAGTAAAGATAAAAAAAAAACTTAAACAACAGGACGAAATCACCGCGCCTAGACCGAAGGGAACATGTCGGTATAGTTAGAGGAATAGTTAATATGTAATTGCGTACTTTGTAGATCGTTTCTCTCACGATGCAATCGTTTTAATTACACTAATTTATCGTATTATGTATAGGGGTATGTGAAACACTTTGTATCTTACAACAAAAACTACTGTCTGACTGTTTCATTAAGATCTTATAATGATGCCATACGAATAACACAAAAAGTTCTAAGACAAGGAATTAACCTCTAGAGGCATTCTAATTGTCATAATAAATACTAGTTTCAACAAAATATTAAGAGATGAAACTAAATGTATTCTAAATAAACAAGTAATTAACATAATAATGAATAAACTGTATTTTTTTTTAATTATAACACCTGAATCAATTTTAACATTACGCGAAGTCGAAATCTATTCATATCTTTATTCATCACTTCTATATGATCATGATTAGTAACTGCTGGTAATCCGGTAATCCGTAGTAAGATTATAAACACTTCACCACATTGTGCTCGACCTCTTGACATACGTGATATTAAAGTGCTGATAATTTCACTAGCTACAACGCTTTTAGATATGGAACAGTAATATTAGCACAGTACTGTTTGGCGGCAGAAGTAGGAGCTGCGGTCGTACCTAAATAAACAGTCTTCGGCATTAGAGATCTACCAGTAAGGAGATCGAACAAGAGAAGGAAAGAAGTTAGAGCTCTTACCTTGTGTGATATGACACTCCATGTTAATTCACTCACAAAGGAAACTATAATAAAATGTCCCCATAGAGATGTATACTCTTATATCTCAAACTTGCTTGGAGCTTATCGCAAGTTACGGCTTCATAAATCTATCTTCATACTAATGTAAGTTATTTCTTATTAAATCTATTATATTTGGTTTGGAAATGATAAATATGTAGACCGTTTCTCGGAAATATTACTTAATCTTATGAGAAGTGTATCGCCAGCCTAATAGATTAAATGAGGAAGGAAATACCAGAGTCTTATCAAGAGAAAGCCATTCTATGAAAGGATTGTTGTTTAGATATTAATTAATGTTTCGTAACCAACATAAAAAAAAGTGGCCGTGATAAAAGGTCCTCAATGGGGAATAGATTCACTTTCGTTTAGGCGTCATGCAGTCTGTGATCGCTTTTTTATTGATTTAGTGAAGGTGAATTAGTTTTTTAAGTAGTTTTTGATTGATGACCCGTCGAAGGATCTTTTGATCAGATCGAAGCGAGTGTCCATTCATTCGTTCATCTGTTAGCTGATTCTATTTTCTACATATATCATTGTTTAATTAATTAAACTGACGATAATTACAATATACAATCAACTTACATCAAATTGCTTCAGTATCGAAAATGATTTCATTTACCGACACTTGTATGTAGCTACTAACTATTGTTAGCAAAAAACATTACCGGAAATATATAAAATCTGAACATTTTAACGGACTTCTGTAATACAGCGGTTAACTAATTACTTTCTAAAATAGACGTACCAAGTTCGATTTAGAGGTCACATGAAGGGTGTTAACGTTTTGAACCATTTTAGAACCTTACCACTCATATTGTCAATCTATCAACAATATTAGTTTGTTCCTGTAGGAAAAGTATTCTTAGTGTACGCACGTTTTATTACGTCAGCGTCGTTGTCATTAATAATTACGTAATTTTACTTATTTTCTTAAAAAAAAATAATGGATCACATACCAACTTATTCATTTTCTATATCCCAAAATATTTATGAAATTTTCTAATAATAAACACAGAATTTTATAACATATTTACTAGTAAAAGACTATCATCAGCCGATCGACGTTCACCGCTAGACAAGCTTTCCCCAAAGATCTTCACATTGATCGGTCCTGCACTACCCTCATTCCAACGCCTTGCCAACCTCCGTCGCATGGTCTACGGTAACTTCAGGCACCAGGGGTCGTCGTTCGCAAGGGTTCAATTTGGACCAGTTCCCACTACGCAATTACTTAACTGGGTGCACCACGAGCAGGGGAAATTGGCTTGAGTCCCGTGAGTTGTTGTACAACTAATGTCAACTAATGTCAAAGATGTTCAAATGTCATCTATAAATAGTGAATAACGAAACAATATTCTTATTAATAAGCTACTTTTTATAAGTAATAAACTTAAGTTTGTTCTATACGTATACTAGCTGTTCCTCGCCCGCTTTGGTAGCCTAACATCCTCGCAACTCCTGTTGAAGAAGGAATTTGTAAAATCCATTCTTAGCTGACCTATTCTTGGCAAAATGAATATTGCTATCAAATTTCAAGTGCCTAAGTCTTAGGTATTATGGTTCCAGAGATATCATGTCTACTCATCAGAGTAGACACTCCGATATGTCCACCTGTGTAGGGACACCGGTGGACATCTCTTGCATATATACATAGATAGACTACTTTTTAACTATGTTTTAACAATCACTTTAATCTTTTTCATTACAAAACAATACAAATTTCTTTATTAAACAAAAAATAGATACATCAAATAATTTAATCATTGTTCTCTAAAATACATAAAATCATAACTACCCGAAAAACGAACAATGAAACTAGCGCCCCTCTTTTCTAGACGAGCGTATCACTTACCATCAGGTGATCGCCCCGATTGTCTCGTAGCTTTGATGAATAAAAAAAGAAAGAAATTTCATTGCTGGAACAACTTTTTAGTTCTAAATCGGTCTATGATAAATAATGTAAAATTTTTTGTTCCACTGCGTGGACTTTAACAGAGAAAGTCGAAGACATTCATCTATTATGCTGAACAGATGAGGAAGTTGGATGTCACATACCAACGCATTATTCTCGAGAGGTCCATGTTGGTTTCCTTACAATATTTCTTTCACCGGAAGCCAAAATTCTTCAGAAATCGGACCGCGCCTCCTCGAAACGTATTGCTCGTATAAATAAATGCCTTATAACTGTACGAATACTATCTAGTTATTTACACAATCTATAATAAGGCTTTCTATATACTTATTATTTATTAATGAAATATATATTTTTTAATATTAGGTCTTTACATTTGAAATTGGCCGTTTGTACGGAAGGAACATAAAGTCAATTTTTTTTTGTAAAATATATTTAATTAATCAAAGTATGCACCATTGTTATCTATGCACTATTGCCAACTCATAGGTAGTTCATTGATCTCTTTACTAAAAAAACCATGGAGGTGTGAATTAATAAACTCTTTGAAGGCGGTTTGGACTACCGCATCGGAGTTGAATTTTTTTCCTTGTAGGAAGTTGTCCAAATTCCGGAAAAAATGGTAATCTGTTGGGACAAGGTCCGGGGAGTATGGTGGATGTCGCAGACATTCCAAATATAGGTCGACTTGGTTGTTATTTGTTGAGCAGTGTGTGATGTTGCGTTGTCCGGAAGCAGTAGTGGCCTAGAGCGATTGACCAATCTCGGTTGTTTAGCAGCTAGTTCTTCCTTCATGGTTTGCAGATGCTGACAATAGATATCTGCCGTAATCGTTTGGCCAGATTTTAAAATGCTGTAGTGAACGACACCGGCGCTAATCCACCAAACACTCACAAGTAATTTTTCTGAGTCAATTTTCGTTTAAGGCAGGATTTGGCTTGGTCTTCAGGGTTCAGACATTGCGACGAGCGCTTCCGATTATCGTACAGTATCCACTTTTCATCACAAGTAATGATTCGATGTAAAATCCCTTCATCATTGTGTCGGTTGAGCAAAGTAACACAGCAGCAGCAGTCGACGCGTGACAGCAAGTAATTAATTACGATAGGTCAACGGTATTCAACCGTTACTGATAGAATTATTGCGATATAGTATATTATTGTATAACATTATAATCGAGGAAATTTTCTTATTATTCAATTCATTATGAATGAATTCACAGATAACATGAATAAATTGTAAATATTATTATCGGAAACGATACTACATACGCTCGACTTAATTATCCTAATTAATTGTTATTGTGAATTACGTGTATCTATTTATATATGTCTCCCGCAAAGATTCCTAAATCGATCAGGCGGAGATTCATATGGGAGGATTTCGGCTATTTCCCACCACGCTGGCCCAATGCAGATTGGTGGGAGCCAGAGCCTCGTTTGTTGATTAGTAGGGTGCACCACGAGCAGGTGAGGTTGGCTTGGATCCTGTGAGTTTTTATGCGGGAACCTCTTTGTTTTTTTTTGGAGGAGGTCTATGTCCAGCTGTGGGCGTCTATTGTCTGATGTATATATATATAGAGAGAGAGAATATCCAGAGAGATTCATTGACTAATTACTAGATCTTGGAAACTATTAGACTTCTTCATCTTAAAGTGCCTGTCCAATTTGGGAAGGTTGGCGATCAGCGTAATACAGTCCTTCCAGTTTCTGATTCGGCAGAACAATTCGAACGCCCCAGATATGCCAGTTCATTCCTTGATATTCCTCAACCGTGCATTTTTCCTCCTCCCGACCTTTCGTTTTCCAGTAACGTCTTTTGCAGTAAAAGCATCAATATCGCTTTACGTACTCGTTTGCTCCATTGTCACATATGGTCTCATTATTTTTTATGGATGTGAGGCTTGGACTATTAAAGATCTTAAGAAACGTATTGAAGATTTTTAGATGCGGACATATAGACGCATCTTGTCCATTACCTGGACTCAACGAGAGTGGCCAAGGTCAGTGTTCTTCAACGAATTTGCCAGAAGCGTAATCTCATGGTTAAGGTTAAGGAACGTAAAATCTCCTACCTCGGTCATGTACTCCGTCATCAGCGATATGATCTTCTGCAGCTGATTATAATGGGTAAAGTTTCTGGAAAACTGTTAAACATAAACGCTCAAACTTTGTTAGAGATATTACTTCTGACATTGAGAGGTCAGCTAAAAAAGTATTTAACAATATTCCTTCCCCAAAGAGAATTCGAGGATGTTAATATAGAGAAAGGAAGAAATATACCCATCCGGAAACCGCCGGATGGGCATATTTCTGACAAATTTCAATTCTAGAGGAACAACTAGTTCGAAAGTAATTTGAAACTAGGAGTAATAAGAATTATGATCAACATCTATTGAGAGATTATTAGATTTATATTATATATAGAGTTCGTCGAGATCGAGCCGTAAGATGAATGAATGAACATTAATATAACAAAAAATTCTAATTAAACTAGTTTTTAACTGAATTTGAACACATTGAAAATAATATGAAAAGAGCGTTGCTTCCGGATATAAAAATCAAATTCCTAGTAATTTTATCTTAACACAACTTTCCCTGACGGAAATAACTCAAGGTCGTCATTCCTTATCCTCTTCCATTACTAACGGGCCATATATAGTATTATGTACTTATTTTAGTTACAGTTCTATTTTAATTGTCTTTATACTTATTTTCACTTAGAATTGTTTTTATTATATACTAGGTATATAAGATGTTCATCTATTTGTCATGCCTTGTTTATGTTTGTATATAACCTTCTTCACTATATTGTAACAATATCTTAGAAACATACCGCTTAATTGTTTATTTGCTATTGATTCAAATAATTTATTTACATTTTTTTTTTCTATCATTACTTCCAATTCTTTACTTAGTTATATACCGCTAAATTTCTAGTTCGGGATCAACGTGTTTTATAAAGTTTAAATAAATTAAGTTATTATAAAATGAATTTTACTGCTACGCGAATAGTCTTTGTCGGTTAGTTTACCTTCGCATGATGTTTTCATAAATCATGCCAATCGCGTGCGTCGACGGTTCCTTAATAGCAACTCGCGCCGCCATAGTTCCAGCGGGCCCGCCCTCGCCGCTCCGCCAATGCGCAAGCGCAGCACTGCACTTCACGTGTAACGACATGCAAAATTGCTCCCCGGAGCACCGCCGCCTGACCGCTAAATTATACCTCGTTACACGCTCCAGTTTGTATAAATTTAAAACTATATATCAACGATCCGTACATAGATAGACTATATACAAGATTGCAGGTTAATATATAATTTAAATCTTACTGATTTATCTCATCTATTTATTTATTTTTTAACTTTACGAAGCGACGAGACGAGCGAGATGTTCATCTGATAGTAAATGCCTGCCCATAACAATGGGGCGGTAATTAGGGTGACACACAACACTACATTGTGCTCATCACCTTTAAAACATACAGATGAAGACGTAAGTCTCGCCACCCCAGTAATTTCACTACCTGCAGCGCCCTTCAAACCGGCACAGCGTAATGTCTGCACATTACTGTTTGACGGTAGAAATCGGAACATAGACGGTCTCCGGCAACAGAGACCTACCACCAGGAATTGTTCATTATCCTGATATTCCTACTACGTTACTGCACCCAAGATCACGAGAAGACCGAACTGATGGAAGTTCTGATGTCATGCTCTTGATGGATTACCTACAGCTTTTTAATTACTGTTTGTAGTCCGATCTACATAGAATGAAATCACTGTGTCTTAAAGTCTTCGAGTGGTATGCTTGATATTTGATTTTATTTTAATCATAATAAGGACCCAAACCGTTAGTAGAAATGTTTTTTTTTTAATCTTAGTAACCTTGCGAATCGTCTTTCTCAAAATAAGTCTATCATATGTGATGTAATAGTTAAGCTATCCATGAGTTTTAAGAAAAAAAGGCGAATTAGATAAGAAGAATAATATTTGGAAAAGTTATGAATTTTTAAGTACTTCAATGATTCATTTACGAAGTAATTAATTTTGTATTACAAATATTATATCTCTATATATATATATATATATATCTATTGGATGATGATGATGAAATGTTATGGTTATTAAAATTCTTCTTAAGTTCTTTTACTTAACTTTTTGTTATTGAAGTAGATGCTTTAAGACGGCAACGATTTGAACGGACACACAATCATAAATCGTATGGTTTATGCAATGAATAGTTAATGAAGAAAAGCTAGAAACGATGATGATACGAGTCACTTTCGATAGAAGAGACATAAATAAGATAATGAATAATTTTTTTGATACATGAGTATCAAGAAAAAGTATAGATGGACTATTTAATATGGAAGCGGAATACGTTCTTCAAGTCATATACTGCGAATGCAACATAGGTATACTTTCAAGGAAGTCTTGAAATTTTCGTCTTTTTGTACCATAGAAGAAAAAATATGCGACGGAAACAGATTTTGTACTAGTAGCAGCGAATTTCGTGTTTTAAATTCCGGATTAATATTTTGTGTTTTGTAGCTTTGGTCCATAAAAACCTCGAGATAACCTCTGCGAGGACGACGAAGAGCAATGTCAACATGATTATTAGACCACCCCGAGTGTGTAGTGCAATTTTAATGACTTACAACTGTTTTACGCAATCTTCAATGCCGTATACATCATTAGCTTATCCCACTCTCTCCTCCCTGCTTACACTCTCAGCGACATTCGTAATTTACTTTGTAATTTTGTCCACGAACGACATTAATGATATGTATCGAGAGTCGGAATGTCATTTTGTAAATTATATACCTGCATTACAAGTTCGTGTTATAATTGGATGGATCACGCAGAGTGAGGAATGCCGGTACGGTTTGTCGTCGTAACGACATTAATGCGTTTCGGTGCTTATCCTTCGTCCTGTACGAAGTATATTTAATTTGAAAAATACTTCAATAAATGCTCTTACTTTCATAAAAAAAATGTTGATTCGTTCGATCAACTGATTGGAAATAAAAACAAGTATTAAGTTTAAAAAAACCCAAAGGCAAACAGTATTTTTTGCAAAAGTAAAGTCTATTCTTTTTTATTTATGTTCATGGGCCAACTGTTGACATTATTTGCACATTGTGTTATGACAATAAAAATCTAGCCGGGGACGCATGGATCGATCGTTGGTAACTTCTTGGTACTTTCCGTATCATAAGTTGACAGCCGGAAAAAAGCCTTACTATTTATTGTAACAGCAGATTTACAATGTGAAGGTTGCTAACTAAGCGAGTTCGAAATACCAATCATACCATCCAAACTTTCCGTTATATACTTTTTTATAATACTTGTTATCAATTATATTATTATCTACACTAAATTGTATTTTTTCTTGATTACTGCATTTTCTTCTTAATTACGAAAAACGAAACTGAACATTTAATTGAAGAATTAACAGTTCTTTAGGCATTTGTGTGTGTTAATATCCCTGCCATCTAGCGAGGAGTGGCTAAAGTAACTATTAGACATCATTTTATTAGTTAAAACATCAAAGCTAAAAGTATTTCGAAATATTTTTATAAAACCCAAATTAAAATTGAGGTAAATATTATAATAATGCCATCTATTAAAAATATCTAGAACTACAAAGTATTTTTTGTCATACACTAGACGTTCTTAAAGTTAAATATGTTCACTAGATGGCGTACATATTAACCAATAGGAAACTAAGACAATTCATTGCGTTATATAACTTATATTTTTAATACAAAGCGTAACTTATTGCCCGTGGCCTAATTTATTGGTTCTTATTTCTTTGCAAAAAAATGTTTCTTTTAGATGTTGATATTGGTTTCATTTAATTTTAATTTATTAACGTAATTTTTTTTAAACTTTATTTTTTACACATAGTGCACCAAATTTCACAGGTAGGTAGGTCTCTGTTGCTGGAGACCGAGATTCCACCACAACTCCTATTTCTGCTGTCAAACAGTAAGGTGCAAACATTACTTTGTTACAGTTTGAAAGGTGCTGCAGCTAGTGAACGTACTAGGATAACGAGACTACATCTTATCACTTATCAGGTGAACATCTTATCACTTATCATCAAAAAATATATATTAACATATTATCATGCTCTGTTCTTATGTAATTAGTATTCATTTATATTATTTGGTTCAGACAAAGCCAGATTTTGCTATTTTATAGTTAAATTGTTTGGTTCAGTTTACAATTAAAAAAACAACTAACTGCGATAGTTAGAGTTATCATTATTTAATAATTTATCAAATATATATAAAACCTTTCTTTTAATAGCCGCTATAAAACATTTTCAATGGTAAAGTGAAAGTACGTAGCGCAACTATTTATATGCGAATATAACTTCGTACAATGTCGCGTTGCGAGCGAGTTTTAACGTTTGCATGCATTACTGTTGCACAAAGTTATACACTAGTTAGAATTACTTAATGTTAACAAAGTTACTGTTTTACTTACTGCGATTTTCTAGAAGCTTTTCAAAGCAGCAAATTTTTTGTTACCCAAACCAAAAAAAAAATACCGCACAGTTTGTTATGTACTGTACAGAACATTGCATACTTCTGTAAATTTAAAATAATCGCTAAGATTTTAAATACTGTAAAATAAAAAGACATGCAAATTTAAAAAATTCCAAAATATATAAAAAAAATATTAAAAACGGTGCTCTTTCATTTTTTTAATTTCAATAAGTGACGAGACGTGCGGGGCCTTAACCTGATGGTGATACACTCGCTTCGAAAACCGTGGTGCTAGTTAGAATGATATATACTGCACCATATTGTTCTCGTCACCTGAGACATAGGATGTTGAGTCTCGTTACCCTGGTAATTCCACTGGCTACAGCATCCTTTAAACCATAAAACACAATACACAGTAATGTTTGCACTGTGCTGCTTGGCGGCAGAAGTAGCCGCTGCGGTGATACCTACCCGGACGGTCTCTGGCAACAGAGACCTACCACCGTATTAATTATTAATATTCTTAATGCTCTAAAGTAAATATACAAGTAAGTTTTAAAATCTGCACAGTAAAAAAAAACTTAATAAATGCTGTGCTCTTTCATAAAACAATGCTTCCCTAGAGAATTTCCATAAAGTTTACTTACGGTGAAGTAAAATTCCTTCGCGAACTATGCAAGAGAATTCTCAGTGAGTCGATAACTTCTAGTTGCGGTCTTTGTTGGGTGGAAACAATAAGATTTGTAAGATAAGGGGGTTAAAACAAATAGTTCCAATACGGGGGTCTGCAACTTATGAATCACCAGTCATTGAGTGACTCGTTTGATTATCTCAAGTAAATCACTTTACATCTTTGTAATTATTAAATGTGAATACATAAAATGTAATCATAATGATACTTCTCACTAAAATAAAAATGCGTATATATATATATATATATTTATAATAGGGGGTGTAAAGGATCCCTCACGGGACCCAAGTCAACCTCACTTGCTCGTGGTAAAGCCGGCCACCCTACGAATCAAGAAACGAGGTTCTCGCTTACACCAACCCCCATTGAGCGAGCATAATGGGAAATGGCCCAAATCCCTTCATATGAACCCTAAAAACAACTGAAGGTCGCGAGAAGCTGCTGGATGTGAGCAGCGAAGGACTGGATATGGAGATCTTTGGATTAGGTATATGTCTAGTAGTGGAAGTCTATCCGCTGATGATGATAATAATATGTACATATATACTTGAAACATGTCTGAAATATTCTTTGAGAGCAACCGCAAATGGTTTTCTATATCAACCGTTACTATAGCAACCGCGTAAATAAAACAAAGTGATATTGTTTATAAAACTAACGAATAAAATGATGTAGGACGTGAAATTCGAAGAATAAATAGCCTATAAAAATCTACAAATGATTCCGCATCTAAGGGTCGTGTCCTCATCTCGATACTTTCACTAGTTTTTACGTGATTGGCGAACAAACAAAACCCATTTTCATTACATATATCCAGAGAGTCATTTACTCATCACGAGAACTCCGAAACAATAAAAAAAATTACTTTATATTGCTCCCGTACAAAACGCGAATTTCATATGTAAGGACCCAATATATACAGATATCATCTTATTAACGTGTCCAAACGTCACCGTGTTCTGGTTTGAAGGACGCTGTAGTTGATGAAATTGCTCGGGTAACGAGACTTAATTAAATAAATATGATTTTGAATTAGAAGTATGAAAGGAAATTAACATGTCTAGTACAGCAAGTACCACAATTTGCCCACATTGGGGAGTGGGCTATGTTCAGTTTTATTAAATTGATCAAGCGATAAACTAGCTCCATGATCACACGGTAATACTAACGCCAGCGTTTAACAACGTGGCGCTGGTTACGATGATATCATTCCTAGTGTATATACACTACTACATTGTGTTTATCGCTTTGAGGTACAAAATATTATTTCTCGTTACCACATTAATTTCACTTAATACAGTAATTTTCTAATCGCAACGCAGTAATGTTCCTATATATATATACAGTTGCTTACTTAACTATGATGTTAGTTTAATATCAAAATATTATTATTAAACGATTGGCAAGCTAACTACTTGTAAAATAAATATATCATTTTCTTCTAAAATATACTTATATATATATATATATATATATATATAATATACTTATATACTCCTTTTCTTGTTAATCTCTATTTTTAATATGCGTAATGCTGATCCTTACTCCGTAGACGTACGCTGAGTAGAATAACCTCGAAAGCAGTGCATTTACTAATTATTACTAATTATTTCCATTTTCTAAATGAACTCATATAATCTTCTTCATGAACACTCTTCTAGAACATTACCTTATATATTTACTACTAAACTTGAATTAAAATATATCTGTTAAGAAGCAGAGCCTCAATTAATGTATACCATCATCAGAGAACTGTTAATAACAGTTATAAAAAATTGAAATTATGAGATATATGAGTACTTTGGCACAAAAAAGTAATTATATATATATATATATATATATAATAATAAACGTATATGGATACATGGGCATTATGTTAGATGATTTCGTTATACTTAATATTTATACTGAAAATGTAAACATGTAAAAAAGTTTAAATAATGGCCTCCTGAATTATTATAGTTATGTCTACTCTTCTCAGTACTGTGGTCTTTCCTTTGCGAATGAGTTGATTCGGACGGAAGTTCACTTTTGGAGGGTTTGTATAAAAAGTAGGTCTAAAATCTTCATAAAAAAAATTCGCTTTTCAACCGGAAGTATATATTTATGTTGTGGGAAATAAAATTTTCCGCGCCGTTACGAGTTCCCAGCTGCATTCTCTAGACAGATGTTTGGAAGTGGGTCACTTTTAGCGGGTCCCGTACGTATTGCTGAGAGTTTTTAATTTAAAATTCGTTCTGCACTTTTAATTTCGTCACATAACGTAAAACAACCCAGCGGTTTAGGGGTGCGACTACAGGGTAAAAGAGTAAACTTCAAATCTCGAATTGAACTAGTACTTTTAATTATTAAATTGATATAAGTAGATGTATTCCTTTACAAATATCCTCAGATACAAAATAATTCGTTACAACCGAACATAACCTCAGACGGCAAATCTTCCAAAACACCATCACCACTTTGAGCTCGTAGTCTTGAGACATAAGATGTTGTCTCGTTACTCCAGTAATTTCACTAGTTACAATTCCTTTTAATACGGAACATCTTTGCATAGTACGGTAGCAGCTGTGGTGGTATCTACGACCAGGTGGTCATCACACCACCCCCTGAACACGTTCCCGTCTTGTCGTGGAGGTGGAGGCTCAGTAGCCGTGGCTGGGTCACCCACGGTGAAGCTAAAAGGTACCTATCTGACCGGCCCGAGGTGGAGTCGCGGAGAGAGAGAAGAGTCAGGAGAGTTCTCTCTTGACTCCCATGGCTTCTGGGTGGCGGATTCAGAGGCGTCCGTTGCCCAGATGACTATAAGAGGCCGGGAGAAGGATGTGCTGTTAGTTTCGGCACGCTCTTACAGAGGTGAAAAGGGGAGTTCAATCCCTCGAGATGGAGCTGCATCGAGCAGCCGGCGCTGGCGGGGTCGCGGAGGTTTGCGAAAGCGTTCCCGTGGTGCTGTAAAGCGACGAAGGTGGAACTTCGTGGGGGTTTTAGTCGGTGCAAGCTCGACAAAACCTGTCTTTGCCCCCGCGAGGGCAAGGGGTATGCAAAAGCATTTCCCCTACGTAAAGCCAAAAAAAAAATCATACCAACAGTAGTAACACAGTTACTACTTATTAATATACCATATTAAATTCTATAACAGAGACAATTAGTGGGGAGTTGTTGTGCGTGAACCCTTACACTCCATAAATAGAATACGAAATTAAATAGACATGTCATTTACATAAATAACCTAAAAATTCTGTATCTAAATAGGAAATTTATTATTGTTGTCTTATCAACAATTCTTTCTTCAATATCTACTTCAGTATAAATTTCGCGAAAATCCATTACTTTCTTTCAGTATAGTGAGGAAAACGAATGAGGAGTATTCGTTAGAAAAAAAAATGATATATCTTCTTTTAAAACTATAGGATGTAGCAGCAACTTAAAGAAGTTCAATTTATTCAAGAAAATTAGGTTCACTTCCCCAGTTTCGATATGGATTCACAAGATAAATTACATGGAGTATACTTCAGTTTATTTCATGAACCGTTATTTATTTATAGTTTTTTTATATACCCAGCGACGCGACCAGCAAGACGTTCAACTGATGGTAAGTGATATGCATGTGACATCGTCGATACCCACCTAGAGGGTCTCTGGCAGCAGAGACCTATCACCAGTAGTGTTATACACCAGTTACTATAGAGAGGAAGACACTTGATTAGACACTAAAAAAATATTTATTAGCAGGGTCTTCACGTGATGGTAAGTGATACGCCTGCCCATAGCAACACTGCACTAGTTATAATGGTATACACAGCATTCCATATTTTATACCTTGTTATGACAGAACTATGGGACTAACTGGAAATTGATTTTATTGTAAGAGCTGATAACTGATAAGGATATTTGTACTACATCGAGCTGAACACCATATAAACCAAAGCATTACTCATTGCAGTAACTATTCCTCGTTGTGTATACTTCATCATTTTATTTTTGTCGCTTTAAGTACGATGTTAAGTCTGGTTATCCCAGTAATTACACTAGCTACAACGTCCTTCAAACCGGAACACAGTAATGTTTGTACACTAGTGTTTAGCGGCAGAAATAGGTACTGCCGCGATATAGAAAACAACAGAGGTCTACCATTAGAGCGTTTGTAAATATATTCCTTCTTGATATTATTCAAGACGTCAACTTTTTTAGTGCCCTGTACTCCGAGACCTCACACTTTCAAACTTCCTTATTTTATGACCTTAGGGTCACAAAGAATTGGCCATGATTCAGCAGTTTCAATTAACGTATTCTAGTATTAATACCGTTTTAAAAATACTTACTTTTTATTATATCACTTAAACCTCGTTAAACGAGGACTTTGTTGGAAGATTTCCAAACTTCAAGATAATCTTCAGGATGATGAGTAGTCACTTAGGGTAAAATGTGAAAATTGAATTTTAATGCAATAAAATTCATTGACTTTTAAAAAAACTTAAGAATTTTACTGAAAATAATGATTTATGATAGGTGAATATGGAGTGGTTTTTTTTACCTTATTGCGTTATTGTATTACTATTATATTTACTGGTGGTTGTAATGCCGGGGACCGTCTAAGTAGGTACCACCACAGCTCCTACTTCAGTCGCCAAATAGTAGTGTATATTACTGTGTACCGGTTTGAAAGGCCCTGTACCTATTTTATTAATGGGGTAACGAGACTTAACATCTTATGTTTCAAGGCGACGAGCACATTGTGGGAGCGGGAGAAGGGCAAGGACCGGGAGAGCGGCACGCTGTATGTTACGGCATGTCCTTACGGTGGTAGAAGAGAGGGTTCTTCCCTCCCAAGGTGAGGCTGCTTGTTGCAGCCGGCGCTGGCGGACATACGGAGTTGTACGAAGGCTTCCCGTGAACCTGACATAAAGTGAGGTGGAACATCGTGGGGTTTTAGTCGGTGCAAGTCCGACATAACCCGTCTGTGCCCCTGCGGGCCACGTGCCATCGCCGAGGCGTGGGGGAATTCCTTTAGCATACCTATGCGAAGGCATTTCCGCAAAACAAAAAAAAAACATTGCTTGTCGATTGAGACATAAGATGTTGAGTCTCTTTACCCCAGTAATTTATACTTGCTACAACACCTTTCAAAACAGATCACATTAATATTTGCACATTACCGTTTGGCGCAGAAGCAAGCCTTGCAGTAGTACCTACCGAGACGGTTTCCGGCAACAGATAACTAAAACCAGTAAAGTCAAGTCAAGTTTCCGTCTTCTGCCAAGGCTTTATTGTTTTTGTCCTTCCATTTTGTTCTATCCTGAAATTCATACATACATATATATATATCACGCCTGGTTCTCAGTGGGATAAGCAGAGACCACCTCTCTCCACTTGCTACGATCCTGGCACACCTAAAATCATCCTATGATAATATTAATATGATCTTGAAATTCATCTAAAATATCTCCAGTCTTGATGTTCTTATAACACTTAATCATCGGAAGCTGTTAACTGTTGACGGTTCGTTGAAGGAGTAACAAAGTTTAAAACTTTTCCTATAAATGCCAACATTGAAAGATCCTATATCAACATAATCCAAAATAATTTCATCTTTGTATTAAAACTGACATAGTTAAATTTTATTCGAATTACCCTTGAGGGTATGCTCTACGGTTTATAATTATTCTATTAAACCCCATAACTTCTGTCCAGTGACCACTGTTTCCTCACAAAGTCCCTACATCCATTTGCATATGAATTCGATTCCCTTTTACCAGCTCGCTAAGTATTCATACACATGTTTGTAGATCTATATCTATAATATGTTTGTATATGTATATTTTAATGTACATAAATTTTTTAAAATTGATATGAATCATATTTACTCCAAAATTCTCCTTGGGTTGAATGAGGATATTTTGAAAAGTTGTAGGATTCTTGAAAACGGGTGCGGCGGAGTCTTTGCTGAATGACAAAGCACACAGCTTATACAGCTCTATATTGATAATGAGCAGAGCCAGATACGAAGATCCAGAGAGATCCAGTTAATGGATACAATTGTATACTCCCCAATGATTTACTGACCCCAGTCAATGTATACAAATTAAACGAATTTTATACACATTTGTGTTGTGGCAAACGATAGCGCGATCTATTGTTTATGCTGGCGTCATCTGTTGAGTGGTTTGAAAACTTCTTGTTACAATGTTATGTTTTCCCTTTGCAAGCGTCTGTGATTGTCTTAAAAAAAATTTTCTACGAAGCGACGAGACGAGCGGGACGTTCACGTGATGGTAAGTGATACGCCTGGCCATAACCTGGCGCTAGTTAGGATGTTATACAGAGCACCATGTTGCGCTCGTCGTCTTGAGACATAAGATGTTGAGTGTCGTTAGCCTAGAAATTTGACTAGCTATAGCGTCCGTCAATCTAGTAACCAGTAATGTTTGCAAACTACGTTTTCGTAAAATAATTTAAATATAAATTTATAATTTAAGCATAGCTTAATAAAAAGATAACAATCTCTGAATATAAATATTAATGTTACCTGCTACGCTGAAATGTCTTCTGTAATAACAGCGTTGAACTTTCATCAGTCTGATGCCGGTTTGAGAGCTAAAATTACATGCTCCTATATAATATTAAACTTTTTCACTATTATCTATTATTTTCAAGGATAATTGGTATTTTTTACATCTAATTTTACAGTCATATCCTTATAACAACAATAAACAATTTGACACATATCTTTCTTTGGGGATTCTTATAGGTTGGAAATTAGTTTCTTAACCACCCCAATTGAAACAAAACTTCATTATTTTTCTGTAACACGCTTACTGATTATAGAAGATGGTGGTAGGTCTCTGTCGCCGGAGACCGTTTAGGTAGGTACGGTACCACCACCAGTAGTCTCGATTTATTATGAATAGGGCTAAGGTATTCCCTGCCGATCCTACAAGGCAACTAAAAGGGTCATTGATTTCGTGAGCCTTGAGGGTGAAGGTCCTCAGAGTTCGGATAAGCAAGCCTTATAGGAGGACAGCAAATGCAAAGTGGTCTTGTATTTTCCATAGCACAGCATAGGTGCTAAGGGGAGCTGTTGCCCTTCCGTTGGATGTTTAAGCCAGAGTGCAGAGAGGCACCGGTGCGTTCCGTAGGAGATCCCAGAGCACTGACAGTGACCACCGAGATGCTTTTAGTGGAATGTCTCATATAACCTTGTCTTCCCCTCAGAAGCAAGGTATTTTTTACGAACATTCCCCCGCGATAATATTGTAAATAAAAGGAACCACTGCAGCGATTTCTTCTGCTTCCGATCAGTAGCATGTAAACATTACTATGTACCAGTTTGAACGAAGTTGTACCTAGTAATAACTGGGGTAAAGGGATGAAATATCGTGTGTGCACAATGTCCTGTGTATACGTTGTGAATAGGCGTACCAGTTATTATCAGGTGAACGTCTCACTCGTTGCTACGTTGAATAAAAGAACTCCCATACGTCGCAGGAAAATAACAAAGAGCATTCGTAGCATTCAAGCATTGCTAGGCAAGACGTTACGAACACGTACAAACTTAAATAGTATGCTAAATATTACTGCTTACTAGTTAAATTAAAAATGTCCGCCCATCCTGATCACACCTGCGAATAATTGAAATTGTCGATAATTTACAGTGAATACCTCGTTAACGTTTAACAGGTGTTACGCAGAATACTTCGGAACTATCACGCGGGCACAAGTGCGAATAATTGTAATGATTCATTCTAATGTTAAATCGAATTACTGTCGTAATTAAACCATCTATTCAATATATGCTATGGTTTATATTTATTTTAATTAACATTCCGATAGATTAACACTTAATATAGGAAGAGCATCCAATGGGAGACCATTGAAAGCGAGCAGTGCGGAAACGATCGATACGGAGATCTTTGAGGGGGAACGGCTATGTCCAGCAGTGGACGTCTATCGGATGATGATGATGAAAGGAAGAGCTATAACTAATGTAATTAATGGGGTATCGAGACTGACACATCTTTCGCCTCAAAGCGAGTACAATATGGTGTTGTGTATAATATCCTAACTAGCGCCATGTGGTTATAGGCAGGCATTAAATTCACGATCAAGTGAACGTTCCTCTTGTGTAGTCGTCATCGTCATCGTCATCGTCATCGTCATCGTCATCGTCATCGTCATCGTCATCGTCATCGTCATCGTCATCGTCATCGTCATCGTCATCGTCATCGTCATCGTCATCGTCATCGTCATCGTCATCGTCATCGTCATCGTCATCGTCATCGTCATCGTCATCGTCATCGTCATCGTCATCGTCATCGTCATCGTCATCGTCATCGTCATCGTCATCGTCATCGTCATCGTCATCGTCATCGTCATCGTCATCGTCATCGTCATCGTCATCGTCATCGTCATCGTCATCGTCATCGTCATCGTCATCGTCATCGTCATCGTCATCGTCATCGTCATCGTCATCGTCATCGTCATCGTCATCGTCATCGTCATCGTCATCGTCATCGTCATCGTCATCGTCATCGTCATCGTCATCGTCATCGTCATCGTCATCGTCATCGTCATCGTCATCGTCATCGTCATCGTCATCGTCATCGTCATCGTCATCGTCATCGTCATCGTCGTCGTTGTCGTTGTCGTCGTTGTAGTCATTGTCGTCGTCATCATCGTCGAGGCAAAATTTTAAATTCAAAAAACAAATAGACTATAATCATCTACAAATAATTTTCAGTCGAATGCTCATAATCCCATATCGATACGTTCACTAGTTTTCGAGTTATTGGCGAACAAAGGAAACATATTTTCATATGTATAAGAACATGACAAATATTTCGTAATTTTAATAGAAAACCTTTTTGGATATTGTTCTTATTCGTTGGTATCATTCTTGACAGAGTGATCGTGGTCATCACTTCAGTGTTGGTCGCAATCTTCATAACACGTCGCCACTCTACTGTTATGGCCGCCTTCCTAGTGCATTCATATAGTGGTAACGATGAGGAGCCATTTACTGCTGCCTTTAGTTGGTTAGCCCATCTCATAGGAGTTCTTCCTCGTGGTCTGGTACCTACAACCGGAACTACAAGTCGCTCGATAGTTGCTTCCCCTCGACGGTAAACGTCACCAAAAAACGTGAGGATACGAAACTGTACCAAAGATGATGACGCTGCTTGATTTTGACGATAAGATAAACTCAATTCCTATTAAATAGCGATGTTGAAATGATTGAGGGTAACGATAGTTCGAAGCAGGGAAGTAGGTTTATAGACATAAAATCTGTATCATATTTTTATAGCCTGTTACCACCAAGAGATACTCCTCCTACTGAGCATATATGTAATATAAAAGGATTATTTATAATAAAACTATGTCATAACAAAATTTATATGCTTAATAATATTACATACATAAATTTACGTAATAGAAACATCTAGCAAGGTACTATCGCATATTTGTACATTCCTATACAAAATTTGTTTCAGTCCGTATTAATACACTCCTGCTTCAAATCCGAGCCCATTCAACCCTTATTTGCAAAAAAATATATTCAGCGGTAACAGCTGCTTCCCCAGAAAATAATTACCGAGTCCGGAACAGTAAAGTTTTATCCGGAACGTGAGGACAATATTTTATACACAATAGTATTTGTTAAACTAATGACTTAACTAAATATAATTATCAGTATGTTTTTCCGGTAGTCATAGACTACAGGATGTAATCTTCTTTGTTCAAAGAAGTGATAAGATGAGCGGGACATTCACTTGATGGTGATACGTCCGGGCCCATAACAAACTGGTGCTAGTTAGGATGATATTACGCAGCATCACTTTCTGATCGACGCGTGCAGACATGTTAAGTATCGCTACCTCAGTGATATCACTAGCGATGACGCCTTCAAACCGGAACACAGTAATGTTTGGCGGCAGAAATAGAAGTTACGTTGGTACTTACCTTAACGGTCTTCGGTAGTGACCTATAGACCTGAAATTACGAAAACTAAGAAAAAAAGCAATGGAATAAAACTTCGAATTTAGACTATTGGTCTTAAACATATCACTTATTTTAAATATAGTGTGCAAACACTTCACCACAGTTCTTCGTGGTGTTAAGTGATACTGAATCCGTGGATGGTAAAGTGTGCTCGGCAAGAATACTCTGCCTCAAATATTGACAGTCGAAATACAACAATGTTGTGTAGCAGCAATGCAGCCGAATTACACCATAAGTCTGATAGCTAGCAAGGTTGCTGTGAAGAAACTTTAAAACCAGTCAAGGTCCACATGTCGCCCAGGAGTAGAACCAGGGACTTGCGCTTAGCCACTGCGCCGCAGAGGCAGTTGAATGTATATATCATAAAATCGTTCTCATCAAATGACGCACGCTGTATAAATTGTTTATTGCTCTGTGTTTCCGTAAAAGCCACAACTCGGCAAAGCTTTTTGCACGGTTAAGCAGAAAGAGAAATCGTAAAAAGGTCGGATGTGACGTACGCACATAACACAGCACCCCTGTATACAATAAGTTGATCAGCTACATACATGTATATGTATATATATCCTGTGGACTATTTCTCGGAGTGACCTAATTATTTCGCTTTGCTCTGTGGTTGCAACAGCCATTCTGGGTGATTATGTTTAAAATCAATATAACTACAATACAGCTTTTGAACAAAAGTAATTTTCTAGTTATTTATATCATAATTTATTAAAAGATATTTGTATGTTATATTTATATATAAGTGATATATATATATTGTAACAAGAATTTTTCAAACAGACCAATAGATGCCGCCACCATAAACAATAGATATCGCTATCGTTTACCATAGCGCAAATCGTTATAAGGATCTCATATCTTTGTATACATTTCGTTTGAGCGTGATTACGGAATATACAATTGTAGCTATCAGCTGGATCCCTCTGGGTCTCTGTTAAGCTAAGACTTGGGTTAATAAGTCATTACGAGTTATACAATTGTATCCATCAACTGGAACTGTATATTGGTAATACCAAGACTCAAGCACAGTAGCCTATCACGAAGTATAACTGGATCTCTCTGGATCTTCGTAATACCAAGACTCAACACAGTAGCCTATCAAGAAGTATAACAGGATCTCTCTGGATCTTCATAATACTGTTGTACTTAGTAGATTACTCTGTACTTTGAATTGCTCTGCACATAATAAATATATTACTGCGCACGTTGTCATTTATCAAAGACCCTGCACCCCACTTCAAGATTACTACAATATTTCATTTTTTTATACGACGAAGAGACGAGACGAGTAAGACGTTCTCCTGATGGTAAGTGATACGCCCGCCCATAACAACGTCATGCTAGTTAGGGTAATATACGGTGTACCACATTGCGCTCGTCGTTTTGAGACATGACATCTTAAGTCTCGTTACCGTAGTAATTTCACTAGCTACAGCGCTTTTAAAACCGGAGCCTTGGCGCAGATATAAGTGCTGCGGTAGTAGATAACTAGACAGTGTCCGGCAATAGAGACCTACCACTAGATCGTGGTGCAAGTGATCACTAACTGTCCGTTGTATGGGATAGAGCGTTTTACGTGTGAAACCGAGTTGGGAAAAGAAATAAACGTTGATAGTATCGCCTCTCTGATGAGTGAGGACAACAGTCAGCACACATTTCTGGAGTGTAGTAAAAATGTAATAACAAAAACAATAAATAACAATAAGGTACAGTAGCAAAATTGGAGCAGTCGGAAAAATAGAACGTAGATAAGTAAATAGAGAATTAATAGAGTATACATAATGTAGAAGAAGAAGAATCTGTAGATTAAGAAATAATGTAAATAGAAAATATTAAATGTAAACCAAAAGAAATTAATGTAAAAATAGTGTAAATTAAAGATAAGCAAACTGTGCTAGAAATAACCAAATGTTGTAACCTGGAAATGGAAATAAAAATGGTATGAGTTGTGATATATAATATAAATATATATTGTTTTATAAAAACTTAAATTACGTTTAAATAAATTTTTATTTATTTAACCTTCGTAAATTTTTAAACAATACGTATTATTTTGAATTTCTAATTGTGTGACTATTATTATTCATTTCTTAAGAATCGATACATGAGTATAGTTGTTAGAATGATTAAAGCGGCCATATTGAGAAGGACAGTAGTGTGGCGGACGTTGCGACGTACAATTGATTGATGTTGTGATTGTAATAATTAAAAGTACAGAGGTGTGGGGTGTAAGGGGCCCTGCACAACAACTCACGGGAACAAGCCTGCTAATCAATAAACCAGGATCTGGCTCCCAACAATCCACATTGCGCCAGCATGATAGAAAATGTTCTAAATACCTTCAAATCAACCCATACAAACGGCGGCCTCCAGTGCCTGGCGATATCGGAGGCTATGCTGATTATGGATCAAACGATGTGGAGATCTTTGGATGAGGCCTTCGTCCAGCAGTGAAAATCTATCGGCTGATGCTAAAGTAATTGTACGTTTAATTAAATTAAAGTGACTCTTCTAATTATTTGTTATTAAACAAATTTATTAAATATCACCTCTAGTACTAGTCTCTGCAGCCAAAGACCGTCTAGTTAAAACATTACTGTGTTCCGGTTTACGAGCGTAGCTAGTATAATTATTTGAGTAATGAGACGACTAAAATGTGGTCCATCCTGACTGGTCCACGGGATGACGTATCACTTACCATAAGATGACGTCCCGCTCGTGTCGTCGCTAAATTGTATAAAAAAGAAAACAATTTTAAAGTACTTGTTTTAAATTATAATGGAATAATTTAACTAATAACAAATACATGGACTATGTATTGGTTAAACTGAATTTTTCCTTAGCTTTAAATTCGAACAATAAATGTATAAACAACAAATATTAACAAACATTCGGTTCAGTAGTTTTCATGTTCGCAAGTGGACAAACATTTACATCGACTGCAACTTTTCATACCGGAAATCCTTGCTTTAAAATCCTGGCAATATTTGAGCTGTTTGTTTGAAAGATCAAAACCAGATTTTTTTTAATAGATGTAGTTTTTTAATTCATAATACTTTGCTGAAATATGTTACAAGTATAATTATTATAAATTCGTACAACCTAAACGTCAAATTTGTCATCATAGACATAAAAAAGGTATATAAAAAATTTCTGGCATTTTTAAATGAAATGAAGGTACGAGTCGATTGATGCAGGAATCCTTGCAGAATGATGCTTATGTGCAGCAGTGGACGTCTTATGGCTGATGATGATGAATTAAACCGATCAAAATACAATGGACCTCTATTGCTGGAGAACGTCTAGGTAGGTACAACCATCTATTTCTGCTGCCTAACAGTAGTGTGCAAAGATTACTGTGTTACAGTTTGAAGGGCACTATAGTTAATTACTACGGTAACGAGATAACATGTCTCAAGGCGACGAGCACAATATAATGGAGTGTATATCATCCTAACCAGCGGCACCTTACCAGTAAGTGCACCATTTACCATCAGGCGAACGTCCCGCTAGTCTCGTCGCTTATAATAAAAAAAAGCAGGGTTACATATGTGGATAATGTGGTGTTTTGATAAAAGTTCTACATGTTTTGTTAATTTGGATTTTCAGCGAATGAAAACAAAAAAAAATAACAATGTGACATGTTGAAGACGAAAAACAATTTTGGTGCGGAGAGCGCGTTGGAAACAAAAGCTCGGCTACATTCGTACCTACTCGAGCTACGGATGCGAATCATTGTAGCATTGTAGCTGAACGACATCACATGGCGCTACGCAGCGAACCGGAAGTTTATTCATTAAGATTTTAACAGCAGGAACAATATGAAGTTACTAACATTACGTATCCTTTCCATTGTATGTTTTAAGGTGTAAAATTATATATCGGAAATTAATTAAACTTTGCTTTATCTGTATATATGCAGTGGTAATTAAACAATATGTTGAGGAGTTTGCTTGGTCTCAGGGTAATTTCTAAACCATCTAGCTAATTACCATCCGCTGGAATCCTACCTTCCGGTTACCAAAACATAAGCTTACATATTTTAGGCGAGCACACTTAACTACCCACAGCACCTTTGTCTCTTAGTATCGTGGGAAGTTACGAAGCTTTAAGACTAATAATGGAAAATCACAACAATTGTGACTACTATTATGCTATTTTGTGTAATAAGAAACAACATTAAATTACAAATAGACTGTTGTTATTTCCGTTTTGTTAGTACACAAAATAAATTCACAATATGAGAAGGAAATGTGAATAAGCATTCCTGTGTACCGTACCGTAGACGAGACTTGAACAAATGTGAGCTTTTAGCAGCCGTGATGTTTGTTGAATAGTAAGCGATTGTGTGTTGGTTTATGCGATCATTCACATATTATCTAGCTCAAAACAGAATGGAACATATTATTATTTCGCGAATGATATAATACTTTATGAAATCGAATTGGCGGACTGGTAAATAACAGTTATGATTCTAACAGTACATTATTTCTGTTAAGGACTAACGTATAGAAATAAATAAAACAGAGAAGTATGTTTTAAATATCAAAATTATAGTTTTTTTTACAAAATATATATCAACGTTTTACTGCTTGTTTATCTCGGTAAATCTACCAAACAAATAGACTATCAACTATAGATTTTCTAACAGAAATATAACTTATATTGTAAGTCAGAATTTAGGTTATACTTATGTAAAATAATCTTTTCATCTATATCTATAATTTCATATTTTTATGGAAGTGGCTAATAAATATTATGTCAGTTTTTCCGAATATTTTACTGATAGCTATGAAAATTAATACATCAAGGTATTTCATGAATAATCTTGTATTAATTATAGTGGCCTAAGCAATACATTATACCCCTATAAAGTGTGCGGTGTGTTAAAATACTGTAGTGCTGTAGTATCACAAAATCGCAGAGACCAAACGAGGGTAGATGATAAAGCTCTTCCCTTAAGTAAACAACGTTGGATTTCTCCAGTTCATCGCGCGACCATGGACAACACAACTCATGTCTAAATTCAAGTATTTTTATTTTATTCGGAGAAGCGACGAGACGAGCAGAACGTTCGCCTGCCCATACCAACGGCGCTAGTTAGGATGGTATATATAGAACCACATGGTGCTCATCGAATTGAATGATTAGATGTTAAATCTCGTTATCTTAGTAATTTTACTAGCTATAGTGTCCTTCAAACCGGAACACAATAATGTCTGCATACTACTTTTTCTTTGTCGGCAGATACAGGCGTTGTGTTGGTAGCTACCAATACGGTCTTTGGCATTGGAGACGTATCGCTGGTTAATTTTATTATCATTTACATACGAAATAGCATGGTGGTGTTGTATTTGCTGTAGCACAGCGTGGGTGCTAAGGAAGGCTTTGCTCTTCCGTAGGATGTATTAGCCAGAGTGCAGGGAGGCATCGGTGCGTTCCGTAGGAAATCCCGGTGCCCCTTCTAATATACTGAGGGTGACCACCAAGGGGGTTTTAGTGGGTAGAAGCCCCACATAACCTTGTTCTTCCCGGTTCTTCCAGGACGGTATCTTTTAAGATTTCCCCCGCAAAAAAAGATGTTATTCTAACGACAATAACTATCCAGCATGCACAATAACATAATGTTAATAAAACTTTGACAGTATTTCGCACTTTTATACATATTGAGAAGCTGAACTTTAAATATAAGAAATAAGTTTATGTTGTATAGAACTTGAACCATTTTATTGACTTTTTAACTTTAAGCCGTTGTTAGCGTAAAATATGAATTAATGAGTTTACGTCTACGCTGCAGCGTCGTCAAAACCGCTCGCTGGCAAACTAGGACTAGGGACATCTGTAGAGCATTGATACATTTAGAATTATATTGCCCAACAGTGGACGTTTATCAGCTGATAAATAATAAATAATGTACTCTCTACAGACCTATGTAGTACATAGTATAATTTAAAAAAGTACATAAATTTTTATTATAAAAGTACGTACAAGAATAGAATACATCAATCCAATCACCAGCCGATAGACATCGACTATTGGACATAGGCCTCACTATAAAGACCTTCACATCGATCGGTCGGTACCCGCATCTATGGGCTTCCGTATACTCTCACCAGATCTTCGGTCCACCTTGTGAGGATCCTCCCAACACTATGTTACGCAACCGATACGCAGCCGTCACTCGAGTACCTTACAGCCCTATCGCCCCTCAGTCTTTCGAGCAATGTACCCTACCCACCACCACTTAGTCTATTAATCTTTTGGAGTCTTAGATAGAATACAAATTTCATGTTTAAAATATGAAAATGGCTTGCTTGTTTTTTATAACCACGTTATATTAACTATAATAAAAGTCTTGAAACTATACTAAAGACCAAATATATAAGATAATATCGACTACTATCTTTTCATTACTTATTTTATTAACACGAGTTTAGTTTGATCCGACAGCTTATCTTTATCTACAAGCAAGTCGTATTTTTATCATCTCGTAAAATTTGGCCGTTATTGGATTGTATTAATTTCTTTACTATCTTTTTTTTATTGGTTAATGATTTTGCAAAAGACAAAAATATTAATCACTGACACTCCTTGTGAAAGAAGTTTCATCTCCAAATAGTAGGATCTTCGTGTAGGCTAGTTATTTATTTATAAAAACCTCGGAACATATTTATAGTACGATAAGTTTCTTTGGTTTTTGAGAGAGTTAGAGCCACGGAGCCTTTCACATTTAAAATCCTGGACGTCAATAGGTTGTGGTCATATGTTATGATTACAGGAGACAGCGCTACATTTTTCCTAAAAATAAAGTGACAAAGTAAACTCCACACCATTTCACCATTAAACTCAAATAACCGTGTAAGGGGGATGGGCGGGTTATGATTGATTACACCATATTGTGTTACCACAAGCTTTTACAGTTTAGACACTTGCTTATTTCTTTCCAAAGACAGCAAGTCATTTTATTTATACTCGTGATAATTATAGAAACATCATCATGCACCGGAAATATGGTGATAATTTTCTTTCATATAACAGGAACGATGAAAACTTAAGAAAAGATAAAGTTAATAACAATAAAAAAAATGGCAAAGATTTTCCAGGTAATAACAAAAAAAATATTTTTAATTTGCTATTAATCTGATGTATACTATATTAATGTTTAGATAATATTTTAATTGTTTTACTTATTGTAATAACTTCAAATAAATTATGGTCCTCTTCATCTCCATAGTAATCTGGTAATACGACATATATAACTAAGTGTATACTAAATCACGCTTCATTATATTATTCTTGTTCCACGGAAGATTAATACATGATAATTAATAACTTAGTACTATGAATTATTTTAGATTACGACGCAAAAGAGATATACGGACCGGAAATCACCGATGAGGATTCCGCTTTGTTAGACCAACATGATAGCTTTTACATGACTACGAAGAGTTTGCTAGTGCTGTTCCAGATCATGGGTGTTATGCCTATTATGAGGGTACCTAAAGGTAAAATAATTTTTCAAAAGAAAGCTGTTCTTATTTTAACTCACTACCTGACAATCTTTTTTTTTTCAAACTTTTAATGGGGTAAGTTATATCTATGTAATATGTACACAAGGGTTTAGTATGTCTTGGCGCTGAACGGTGTACATAAAATTCCAAAAGCACTAATAGGGGGGTTATGGTAGCTAATTTTTTTTTTTTTCTCCTGCCCTGGTCCCAATTTATGTAGGGTCGGCACAACATGTTCTTCATTACCGAACATGTTGTAAATAGTTTTGGCTAAACTTTTTACGACCGGCCGCCTGCCTGACATCAACCCTCTTTTTGGGAATCTTTGGAGACTTTTTTTTTTTTTTTTACTTCCCCATTTGTATTTCGCTGTTATTACTAAAATTCACAAATGTACATAACTTAAATATTAAAGTCATCGGTACATGCCGAGATTCGAACCCGCGACCTTCGGATTGAAGGCCGCACGCTCTAACCATTAGGCCAGCGAGCTACTTTATGGTAGCTAATTAGATATTTTAAAATAGATATATCCTTAATACTTAACGTCGATTAGATTTTTTTTTTCAATTTTATGTATACTGGTGTTTAACTAAGATCCCATGTGACAGTAAGCGGAGATATCGTCAAGGCTTTTATTAATCAGATAAGTGCTTAAGAACAATCCCATCCGGTGTTTTGTGGCGATGTGGTGTGTTGTGGTAAAGTGCCTTAAACCTAGCAGAATCCACGATTTTAACGAATATTAGTCTAGTAGTCTATTTATTCTTCGCCTTTAATTTTGATTTTATTTGAGAAATGTTATAAAAAATATATTTTTTTAATAAAAAATAAACACCTTAGAGCTTGTTCTTAAAATACTCTACTTGCCTGAAACCGTTTAAGTAGATATCACTACAGCTCCTATTTCTACCGCCGAACATATTTAAACGAAAATATTTAGAAAATACTATGTTCCTGCTTGAACGGTGATGTGGCTAGTGAAATTACTGGAGTAACAAAGGTAAACATCTTATGTGCTAAGGTAACGAGCACAATGCGGCAGTGTATAACATACTTATAAGCGAAACGTTATCATGTAAACTTTTCGCGCTTATCTCCCGATATATAAAATGTGTAGACATATATTATATATTACAATAGTGTTTAGTAATAATGTACTTAGTATGAAATTAAGTATAATATAATTCCAGTATTATCCAGTATCGACTTTGATCGATCGAATTTGTTTACAGACGCTAAAACAACAAAGCGCACAACATATAATTGGATATCGAAGGCAACCCTATGGGCGTATCTTGTGTGGAGTTTAGAATGCATTGTAGTCGTTAAAGGCAAGTTAAACCGCATGTCTTGTGCACCCCGTCCGGAAATTACGCAGCTTATAACATATTAAGCAAATAAGTATACACAACCTCTCAAACGTACATCAAAGCTACTGTATAACTTTAACGTTTTTTTTAAACTTTCTATCTTTTTATTTATTTTATTATCGGATACTATATAAAAAATACAGCAGCGCATATTTCTCCCAACAAACAATAGTGTGCAAACTTGCAGCTATTGAAAATCAGAAGACAAGCACGATTGATGCAGTATAAACATCCTAACACTTCAATGTTATAATCCATGACATACTATGAAATGTAAAAATCGCTTCAGCACTTATTAAAAAATGTGCTAGGGTTGTAAACTGGCTGTTCTCCGCCGGCTTTCCCGTCATAGCACACCGGAACTATCTTTAGGGGAGGAATTTTGTAAAACGCTTCCTTTACTGACCTCTAAATGGCTGAAGCAATATCTCTATCATATTTTGTCTTTAAGTCTAATAGTTTTAATGATCTCTTGATGACTGTCAAGTCAGATAAGTAAATAGATGGAAATATCTTATATATATATATATATATATATTTATGTAGTATATATATTCTTTCTTTCATACCTGTTTATTACAGTTGGCAGAGAGAGACTTGAGAATTTTCAAGACAACTCAAACAAACGTTTCGACGAAGTAATATACAACATTATATTTTTGAGTATTCTCATTCCGCATTTCCTTTTGCCAATAGCATCGTGGCGTCACGGCCCCCAAGTCGCCATCTTTAAAAATATGTGGACACATTATCAGGTATTTCTTGAATAGAATATTTCTATAAACAACACAAACATAAGGTAGTTATAAAATATAATACACTTTATTATATACCCATATAAGCTGTGGAAGAGCGGAACATCTTAAGTTTTTTTAACAAGGCGACTCTAGTTAGCGTGTTATATACTGCTCCACATTGCACCTCGTCACCTGACATATAAAATGTTGAGTCTCATGACCATAATTACACAAGCTACAGCGTCCTCCAAACCGGAACATCGTAATATTTATTATGTTGTTTGGCGACAGAAAAAGATGCTGCGGTGGTACCCGCCTAGATTGTCTCCGGCAACTGTACATATACTTCGCATATATGTTTAACTGAATGACTTTGATTAAAAAAAATCTACTATAAGTTAGACTTGCAGTATATTATTTTTAAATATTTTAATATTGCAAGAAAAGGACACAAAATGCTGTGACGTAATACTATTGTGAGATGGCAGCGTAGCATATTCTAGCAAAAGGAACTGGATTAACATTAATTAATAACAAGACCACGGTAGACTTGCGGATGACTAATCATTTCAGCAGCTACGTCAATAGAATAATAAATTCATTAGTCATGTAGTAATATATTGGTATCTAAATAAAACATAACACCAGCACCTCTTTCAGCTGAACACGTTTACAAAGGTTACTTCATTCTGGTTTGAATGACGCTGTAAGTATTGATATCAAAATGAGAGAAGAGACTCAACGTAGGTAGAGTTAAGACGCATTAATACAACAACTAACATCATCATCAACTATTTGTTGTCTATATTAAATTTTTTTTTTTATGTATGTTTCAGCTGAAATACTTGAAAATCACTGGAACCCCTATAGTGTTTCCCAATCTTTATTCATTAACTTGGGGCCTCTGTATATTTTCGTGGATGCTAAGCGTCGCCGTTGTCCTCTCTCAGCACTACTTACAAAATGATTTTGAATTGTGGCATTCGTTTGCTTATTACCATATCATAGCAATGCTCGATGGTTTCTGCTCTTTATGGTATGTATGAATTAATTTAACATAATACACACGCAAAACTTATCTAATGAAATATGTATGTGAAAAGATGAAATCTCACAATTGTAATTTCAAATTGTTTCTCTCATACGTTCTTCAAAAAAGTACATACCTTCAAGATAATATCTTAGTTCAAATGGTAGAGTAATAGCTAAAATGATGTTAGGTCAAATAATTATAAAGTAGATCCAAAAATGAGAAAGTTATAGGTTGATAGGGAAATTACGTAAATTTTTTTATTTATTATTTTATAAATAACTTTACAGGTATATCAATTGCAATGCTTTTGGAACAGCTTCAAAAGGATTAGCGACTAACTTACACAAAGCTCTCAAAGCAGACCGACCTGCTTTGAAGCTAGCTCAGTATCGACATTTGTGGGTGGACTTATCTCACATGATGCAACAGCTAGGTAGAGTATAAAATAAATAATACATCAGGAAATATATAATAGAATAATATATAAGATAAATTTATGAAGATTTCTTATTTTTAGGTCGGGCTTATTCGAATATGTATGGTATTTACTGTATGGTTATATTCTTCACGACCATAATTTCCCTCTACGGTTCTCTTTCCGAGATATTAGAGCACGGACTCAGTTATAAGGAAATGGGATTATTTGTTATAGTAGGGTACTGCATGACCCTTCTTTTCATCATATGTAACGAAGCGTACCACGCCTCAAGGAAGGTCTCTAATACTGTAATATTTCAGTAGACTATATTTTGACGTTGGCCGTTCAGAGATTTATTACTAACTGACCAATAAATAGTATACAATATCTATTGAATAGAAATTGATTTGAAAAATAAATATTGAGTATGTTAATTCAAGTTAGAATTTTTTTGGGTGTTTGTATCTGTCTTACTTACCTAGTCCGGCCATAGATTCTGTTATAAATGAAAATGCATTTTTTTAATGAAGTAATGTAATATTAAAATTTATACATACATATTTATTAGTCTCAGCAAAAAATAAAAAAATTCTATTCGAAAAGGCCACCTTTATCTTTTAATCTGTTTGGCCATGAATCTATGGATTTACGCACTGTTTCCAAGGGAAATTTCCAGCACCACCACTGCTTGCTCCAAAATTTTTTTATGACACTCAATATCGCCGTGTCGTTTAGAGCAGGCCATGTCCTCTAACCCTGACCATAGTTTTAAGTCTTAAGGGTTGAGGTTTGGGCTAGATGAGGACCAGTCTTCAGCCCTTTTCTTTAACACACTCAATCAATATTGTAATTTAATAATGAACACGAAAAAATATGTAAAATGGCGCAGAATCGAAAGAAGTGTTTAAAATAATATTCCTGTTCCAAATTCAAAATAATTAATAATTTGAAGAAAAGAAAAGTATTTATTTAACAGTATTTATGGCCAGACTAGGTATAATAGATAGGATAATAATATAGGAAACAAAATAAGTTTAATTTAAATATCTTGAAATCGTAACAATGACATTTTCATTACTTTGATAGTTACTTCTAAATATAGAGTAATAGAGTAAAAAGAGTAATGGACAGAGGAAGAGTTGTTGCTCTGGCTTCTGAATTTTTTCCTCCGTATTCACTTTTTATAATATGCCATCAAATAACTTTTGTTAAGTTTGTTTTTATTCCTAATTATTATCATAATTATAAAATTAATTTTAAACTAAGACTTGATGTAAAGTTAAAGCTCTGGGTGCAGGTTGGTTTGGAATTTCAAGTTCGCCTACTGAATATCAACTTGGGTGCGATAGATCGCAGCACGCAGCGCGAAGTTGAAATGTTCCTGGTGGCCATCGCCAAGAACCCACCGATCATGAATTTAGATGGTTTCACCAATATCAATCGTGAACTTTTCGCAGCCGTGAGTTTTTCATTGTACAAATATAGTAATATTTAAAATTTGGTTCTGTTCAAAAATTATCTATTTTGTTTCAGAACATTTCATACATGTCTACATATTTATTAGTATTGATGCAGTTTAAACTGACCTTGCTTAGACAGGGTAGCAGAAAGGTAGTGGCTACAATTGTTAATACAATTTTTAACACAACCAGTACTTCTGATGGCGATGAAGTTGATACATAGTAATTAAAAAGTTAGAACATTTGCACAGATTTCCAATAATTTGTTTGTCATAATTAAAATCAAATATTATAGGACTTGAAGGCAAGGACAAACAACCGTCTTAAATTTATATTAAAGTTTCTTTAAAATACTTGTTTTTATATTAGTACAAATATTTCTTGTTCGTATACAAATAAAATAGTTCATTCACGTTATTGTACTTTACGGTATTAAATTGACAACTTCAGCAGTTTATATTGTGTATACTAAAGAAAATGTTAAAGGTTATTTGTATTAGTAGGTAATATTGATTATCTCACAAAATGATCCAAACGAGGTATACTAATACTGAGGATATCTCGCTTTGTAGAATATGTAACCTATAATATAATAACTGTTACTTTCCTACATAAACTCTTCACAACAAAATGAACATTGAACTTTATATAAGTCTATTGGGTAGATCCAATTTAATTTTGATCAAGATTAATCATATCAATTATTTCCATTTGTGTTCACTTTACAGTTGATACAGATCGTCCGATTCACCCTCCGCTAATTGTAGGGGTTGCAAGTAAAATAGTTCAACTTATGCCAAATCGCATTACTAACCGAAATTCGCATTCATCAATACAGTTTTAATCCAAAATAGAATGATCTTAGATGTAGTAGTATAGAGCATATACATGTTGCCGGAAATGTTTATTTTTTAAAAAAAAGCTAATTTAAACGTCAAGTTATAAAGGAATGAATTAATGCCTAGAGACTTTTCCCCACTGAAAATGAAGCAAAAAATTGATTAAATAAATATGTATAACTTTTAATACATTTATAAATACAAAGATATATACATATATGAATATTGACGCGTCTTTTTACTTGTTAATGATTTCAATACAACTTATGTTATACTCTAATAAACACTTAATGCATTAAATGAAAATTTTTATGCTGAAGCTTTATTAAAGATTTACAGAATCCTTAAAAATTTAACTCGTTATTTATTTAAATATTCTTTAACTTTCATATAATTCGAAGTCCTAGTTACGGACTTACAATAGATTGGACATTTAGATTGTGGGTTTGTATTAAACTGAGATATTCTCTGAACAGCTTCCTAGGTTAATGATTTATTTCACCGCGACGTTTTGTGGCTGTAAATTAATATTTGTATATAATAGATACAAAAATCTTTGCCCTGGTATAATAAAATAAAAAAAATAACCTGTAAATATAACCGATTAAATCATCTACATCAGACATGTTTGTTAAAGTAAACCAAGATCTTTTATTGGTGATAGATCACAGCGGCTAGAAATCGTCCAGGTAGGTATCATCGTAGCATGCCGGGGTCGCTTTCTGTGAAGAGTCTGTGAAGAGGTAATGCTGCAGAAAGAGGGTGCTGAGAGGCAGCGAGAAATTAACAATCCGCAATCAATCAATCTCTCAATTCGCAGGCAGAGACCGGGGCATTGAAGTGGAGATGTTTTACGTCTTCCAACCTCCATAACCAAGGTCATGGTGGCGGAATCGAGGCTAATCTATAACCAAATATGAAAGGCCTTAGGGTGGTGTGTGCGATACTACCGCCTAACACTTGGATAATAGTAGCTTCACCCTGAGATGTGGTGTTATCAAGACCTTTCGCCGTCGGAACCACAGTTGTGCGCGAAAGCGGTCCCGTGGTTCCGACCAAAAGTGATGAGTGAGAAACCGCGGGGTTTTAGTCGGTAAGAGTTCGACACGACTCTTCTGTTACCCCGACAGCAGAAGAGTATCAAATGCAGAATTTCCCCACGGAAAAAAATATGGTACAACCGCAGCTCCTATGACTGCATTCAAACAGAAGTATGTATATAAAACTGTCTTCTGTTTTGATGAGAAGTATTGAAATTACTGGGGTAACTAGATTTATCATGTATTATGTGTTAAAACGACGAAAATAATTATATAAGATAACGAAGTAGTTACATAAGCAACATGAAGGAATTGTTACTCCGATATATATATTGTTTTAATTGTGCTTTAGTAATTATAGCATTCTGCTCAATATGGTAGAAATAATGAACGCCTATATATTATCAGTTCTTACTATAAGATTAATTTACAGTGATTCCCATAGATTCGTCATGAGATATAAAACATGAAATGGAGGAATATTTAATATTTACGTCCAATTTAATTGTTATGATATACGAATGAAATCTGTTATGTATTTTCTCGTTAGGCAGTTTGGCAACAATCCAGGATCTCTAATTTATAATGTGGTTATATTTTCTAGAAGAAATAGAACATACCTTATATATAAAGCCTGATGCGAACCGTTCATTGACATTAAGAATGAAACAAACTAACAATGTAGGTTTATTATAAACCTAGACTTAGAGTTCATTATAAACTGTCTAAGACAATCTGCACAAAAATTGTAAAACATATGCAATATATGTATTTGAAGGATACTTAATAAAGTATAAGATCAAATCAATATTATAATATTTTAAGTTAGATTCTGGTTTATATTAAGTATTCCTGTAGACATGTCGGCTTTTCTCTATCATTATGTTAACGAGATAAACTTATATATGGTTTTCGAGTCGTCAACATGTCAGAACTAAAGTATTTTAAATGAGAAAGGTGTATTATCTTTGTCTTTACTGTCACTTAATATCAAGTGAAATTTAGGTCAAATAACGAAGAGATAAACTTTGATAATGTTAAACCAATGTAGCTGAAAGTTGTTCTATATGTTATATTACCATATAATATTAAGTTTTTCATTAGTGTATTGATACCAAGAGAAATAAAAAATCTTCTTTGTGTAATTTGTCTGTAAGCTATGAAAAGCTTTGTTCAGTTTATTGTATATAGTGGGGATAATTGTACACGGTAACAAAGTTTTTAAAGGTTGTACAATGGAGGCTTTGTTAGTAAGCTATCGCTTACATATAACCTTCAGATAGACAGTTTTCTGTGAAATCATATCTGTAAATTAAGCTGCTTTGTTGTGTAAGCAATTGGGTTCCCACTTTTAAATTAACAAATAAGGCATTTTATATACGCTTTTCTAAATTATATCATTTTCATCGTTTTTCATATATTAATTTAAATATTTTTCACTGTACTATAAAGGACGCCTAAAGCTTTGAAAGCTTGATAGAACAGCTAATAATCACGCCTTGTTGTAGGAAAACCGGGAAACTTGGACAAGTTTCTAGTAATAACTTTGTATCTTGTTAAAGTAAGGAAACTTGTAAGTTTTAGTAAAATTTCACTGACCCGTGTATACAGTAGTTAGTGAAATCTTACTTTAATTTTATTGTTCTTCATCCTGATTGAAATTCTTCTTTGAATGCTGTGTTGGAAACAAAAATAAATAACTGCAACAACTGCAAATGATCACTTCAGTATCATAGTTAGGAAAGTAAGCAAAACATCTGAAAAAATATAAAGGATTTAAGAAAAAATCCTTTTTAACTTAGCAACGCTACCGGTCAATCCTCTGGAGCTATCACTTTATATTTTAATGAAAGAATCTGCTGTATTTTATATAGTAGTGCTAATTAGGATGATATTCTCGAGTATATCTCCTGGGGCGGTGATGATCATTCAACTTCAAGTGCGCCCGTGTTCATGAAAATTCGAATTTTCTTCTTTACTTAGATTTACACTATAAATTTTATACACTAATCATGTTATTTATATACTTAACACCGCTATTCTGAGAAAAACAGACAATTTTTTTTTTATTTACAATAGTAAAGAAATAAATACTAAATCATTTACAAACAAAATATTTTTGTGTAGGATTAATTACACAAAACATTTTAATTTGTTACTCAAATGATCTTAATATATCATACGATAATTTGTTTATTTTATGTACTTGAGACATTAAGCAAAAAAAAAAAATTAAATAATTATTTTTAATGCAGTTTGTAGTGGAAATAGATTTTTATCAAAAAATGTAAACAATGCATGGTGAAAAGCATTTTTTTGTTATCAACAGCGTTTTATCAGGAAATAGTTGAAGTGCTATTACGCAGACAGTAGCTCCTATACATAAAACTGGGTTGCGCGGCTCCACTCGTCTAGGGCGGCGGCCCAATCTACAGGGGGTTGAAACGGGTGTCGTATCGTAGCAACCGGCAGCATCCCTGTCAGTGTGGTGCCGACAGTCGCCCGGCACGCTCGCTCCCCGCCGAGGGCTGCGTAGGCGTGTTCACGAAAAATCACCCCGTGTTAAAACACCCGGTATTGTCTCAACCGACCACCGCATACCAAGTGGGAACTTTGAAGTGTGCCAAGTGGAACATTGGACGGTACAATGTTCATTATTTTCATACTAATCACTGTGTATTTAATAACACTCTGTCACTGAGATGTGAACGGAAATTATTGCAATCATGGATTCGGGATTATCGAAGTGAAGAGTGACTCGTTCTGCCTGTACCCAGAATAAAAGGTATGTTCATTGCATTTATATCCATTACTAATTTAATATATCGCTTCTAAAGAGATATTCATCAAAATTTTTAAGAACACTTTCAGGAAATCTAACATTTTGAAAAGGGGAGGGGATAAATAAAACTAGTTTCTATATTAAAAATAAAGTAAAACCGCAAATTGATACAGCGGAAACCAATTGATATTCGTTGTACGTTATTTCATCGAAAAGAACCGTTCCCTTTGAAAACCCGAGAGTTAATAACAGGATCTCAGTAAGTCGCAAGGAAGTTATTTTATCGTCCTTTTCACATTCTGTTCTACAACAGTTTCCCTATTGCCATTGCAATAACTTTCATAATAAGATACCATTTAATATTTATACAAGTAACGGAAATTGTATATCTATATATTTAGATATCCATTGTGTACGGTAGCGTTATATAAAGTAAATCAGGGGATGGTTTCAGCAGTGATTGACCTTCACACAATAAGGCCTATTACGATACATTGATAGGAGCGAAGACAAAAATAGATCAGAAAATCGAGGTTGGTGGCCTCTTTTATCAATTCCTATTCTGAAAGCGTTAAGGCACTTCCTTTTCAGTGAAAGCTCGAATAACCGTCGTTCTATTGTACTTATTATCATGAAATAATTTCGTTCAACGTTCTTAATAGTTGTAGACATAAATTAAGTAAAGGTAGCGTTGTTATATATTCTTCAATGTGTTGTTTAAACAATTATATACATCAGGTTAAATGTTATATAATATACACTATATTAAACTATTTAAAATTATAATAATAGCGTTTCCTGTTAGTAGAAGACTTATTAATAATTGATTATAAATTATGATAACTATGTATATATATACAGACTCGTCAGGATATCTCCGGACCCATATGGACTGGAAACTTGAAATTTGGTACTGAAATTCCTATTGCCGTTTTTAAAAAATTTCTTCCCTAAAGGAAGTTAGGGGTGTTTTGTCCAGCAAAGCAAGCAAGGGAAGAGCTAGTTGTTATATTTATGTATAAAAACAAAAATGTTTTATGAATATCATTTAAAAGAGAGTTACTATTACTGGCCAAGAAGTTTAATATTGACTTACTACTCTTAAGTTGATAAGTAAGGTATGAGTTGAACGACTGTTGAAGCAGTTAAGTTCTTGTAAGACGGCTTCGTGATGGTATATATAGTACTGGTAGGTTCTATACGAAGTGGTGATTTGTTTAAGACCACGGGAACCTGGTAGCGTCATACCAATCCTTGTGGTATCTTTCATCATCAGCCCGCGGCAGTCACTAGCGTTGTTTAGGAAAGATCATTAGATGATTATGATAATGAACTCCACTTCTTCATTGCTAATTATTATAATAACAATTATTTTGTTTATATAATGGGATCAAAACTTATTAATATATATTATGTAACATATATTATCGTACTGAGTTAATTTTATTATCTTAGTAATGACTACTACGTTAAGTTAAATATACTTTTGTGTTTATGTATACTTTGTTTACTATACTGATAATAATATGATTTATTTAAGTGTTTACAACATAAATAGGCTTTGAAGGAGTTAAATACTTTTTTGTATATATTTCAATTTTTAATAGGTTTATTAAGAAACAATTATAAACGAATTTCCGTCAGTGAGTTGGATCAGAGCACTCTTGCGATTTGCACATCGTGTTCATCTCAACAACTGCCATTTGAATAATTGCTTAATTACATTCAGGGGAGTACCGTAATTAATCATTTTGTACTTGATGCAATCGTGGTGTTTTGATAACATTAGCTATTATTTTTATTTCCCCATACATCATATTATACACTAATATTAAATATTTAAACGAATTAAAGTTCTAACGAACACGGTTAAAATTTATCTGATCTTTATATAGTCAGAGCTATGTTCACCGGTGGCTGGGTTCGCTTATATTTCTCCTAAAAAGGAACAATTTTGATTGATGAAGATTTATAACAACACAGTAATAAATAATATATAATATAGAGGTCGGCAACCTGTGACCCATATAACATTTTCAGGTGATCCACTTCATTTAAGAAAATATAGTACTTCTGTTATACGGAATTTTGATTATATTCTGATCTATGATAAAAAAATATTTCGATCATTGATATATCTTTTTTTTTATAAATTTTATGACAATGGGCCCATTGTTGATGTAGACTGCTCGTCTAAAATACCCTGGCTCTTATATATGTTGACTGACGGTAAACATAAAATCTTTTATAGCATGAGATTTACGAGACGATAGAAGCACAGTATAAATTCGAGAAAACTCTACGATTAACCAAACCTCACAGTGTGTGGTCTAGGAATCGAAATAAAAACCTATGGGATACTAGTCAAACGATTATCCATTGGGACACAGATGCTGAAACTTCGATATATTTTGGTTGACAGAACCACGCATAATATTGCTGGGAGAATCCTTATACATTAAATAAGTTCATATTAGAGCAGTAAAGTGGTTCTGAACTACTTGTAGTTTTCAGAATGACTTTTAATTAAATACAGGTTCCAGTACTATTCATCTACAGAGTACTGTCGCTTTGATCTTATTTCACTTCTGATAACATTCAAGTTAGTTTGTAAAATAAAATTACACATGTTTTTTGCTCCTCTATTATCCTTAATTTCGGAAACAACAATGTTTTGGCTATTATTAACTTTTTTATAATATTTGCTATTAAAAGGTCAGAGTACAGTAAATGATGTACTTCCGAATATTTTATATACTAATTTAATGTCGTACATAAGACATTGTTTTTAATATATGAAAATTTATATATCATTAAAAAAAAATTCACTAACAATTTGTTAAGTGTACAATCAATTTATAATAAGTGAAATTACTTGGGTAACGCGATTTAACATCTTGTCTCAAAGTGAGAAGCATAATATGATTTATAATCCTAATTAACCTCTCATTGTTATGAATAGATTTAATATCAGATGAGTTGATGAGAGAAAACACTTGTCTTAGAGTCCTTCACGAGTAAAAATAAAAATCTAAATTACATTCGATCACAGTGCGTTTCTTTTTTAGTATCTTCAATTCTTTCAAATTGTGTTCGGTCCAAAATAATGCCTCTCGTACTTTATTAGTTTGGAAGGGTTTCCGAACTAGTTTCGCTGGACATCTGAGACAGTTGATCGATTGCTATATATCGTTACTATATCAAATTCAAATGGGAGTTCTTGGTGGCCCGCATTGTTCGGCAGTTTATCAGCAAACGGCTCAACCTATACATACATATATCTTTCAATAGATAACTACTACGATTATACGAATATTATGAGTATAAAATTCGTTTACTTAACCTTTCTCTTATGATAAAAAAATATAAAATTCCGTGTACAAAAATGCTGAGAGAGAAAATATTACCTACACTAACAAGATAATTTTAAGAATAGTGCTTGTTCTCTTACAATATATAAAATTGTAAGTCTTTAGTGACTAAATATACCGTACCAGGAATAAGCTTGTCATATATATGTATTTATACACTACCCTATACACAGTCACACAATCGACATAGCCATAATATATATCAACTCTTGTCACATTTGCCTTCCTTTCTTCATTTTGTGGGTCCCTGACTACAAAAGCAAACGTACATTAGATGTAATCATAATGAACACCGACATTATGGCATCTTTCATAGTACGATACTTGTTTTGAACTCCTAAAAATAAGTATATTTTAAGGGTACAAACATACCGTATGTTTAGTAGATTCAACAACATCTGAATCGCCGATTATATTACTAATTTTTTTCTTAACAAGTCAATAGCCAATACTGTGCTTTTGTTATTAGATAATTGACCATAGTGTACTCCGACATATTCTAAATAATCATAGTATCGCATTAGACTTAATTTTTCTTAAAGATCTCATGTTAAAGAGAATCTGTGAATTATAGAATGTTTTTGCGTAAATAATGTATTACCATTATCGTTTAATACACAACAAGTTCTGGCATATTGGTTGACAGTACAATTACATCAGGAATGGAAAAGTTCTTTGTGCAGACGATATGTCTGCTCCGACCGTAAGGTCTAGACACTCAAGTAATACATACAGTACGGCTAGAAATGTTTCGATTGGTGCAAGATATAAGATGTTTGCTTGTTAGATTCTTAATTATCTAATATTTGGAGCGGTGAAAATGGACGGTGCTGATCTCTACCAGAATATAGAATCTTATAACCTTTCCTATCCGTAGATGCACTTGAAGGAAAATAAGTATAGGATATTAATATTTTTTATTAATAAATGAAGCTAATAAAAACGTTCTCAATCAAGCTACTTTGTAGTCTATATACAAAATAGAATAATATAACTTTATTAATATTATTGCTAGACGCCAAAGTAGTAGTCTTTGAAAAACAGACCGTAACCACAAAGAAATCTTAATACTATGCTATGTAACTGTATTATATATTTAAATGGATTCTAAAAAGATATTTCAAAGTATTTTATCTAAGCAGACTCATTGATATTAAAATTATTCTAAAATTTATTAATCGAAGAGTTCTTGCATAGATGCTTGAATTCCCATCTTGTGTATGCTGATATTTCACAAGGTCATGTACCGTCATACATTTTCATCTGCATATCAATCACACAGCAAATTTCTAATATGAGTATATATTATTATGTATACAACAGCACGGCAAATACTTTATATCCTGGATCGCAATGATATATCTTGGGAGAGCGTTGGAGAATGACGAAACAAACTTGTTTCCGATGATAAGGTTTTATTACCTATTGTCTACGCTTGAGAAGTACTAAACTTATTGACCCTGAAGATTAACAAGTTAATACTTTCACCTACAGAAATAATTAGACTATATTTCTCGTTTTAAAAACACTATTCTTACCACCTCCACTAACTTAGGAATCCTTGGCGTTTACATATCGACTGATGTTCAATTCGTTAAGTACATCCGCTTTTGAATTGGTCTAGGAATTAAGTATTAAATTATACATTAGTACAAAGCAAACAAAGTGCTCGTAACTTTACTCCCCAGCTTTAATTAGTCTTACTTGCAAATAAATAAAATTATCAGGAAAATTGTTATTTTAACGAAACCTAGGGTATGTAGCCAAAAGAAAAGGGATGAAATAAAATGGTAAGAGAGTATGAACAAAGGAATAAATTTAATGCACAGTAGGAGCTTCTGAATATGGGTCACTTTTGAAAATGGTTCCAGCTCGCGTATAGTCTCAGTTATTATTTTTACTTTCGCATATATTTGTTTTAAATCCATTATTTGATTTACTACGCTTACTAAAAACTGGTTAAACAGGTCCAGTGTGAAACTGTTATTGACAGTAGCGCAGGAAGCTGCCGAAACCAAACTCTTCGTCCGCGTCGACGTCATATAACCCGGTTAATAGCAAGTGTTTTAAACACCTTAATAGTATACCTTGTATAGATAAGATCAGTATGCTGTTTAAGATAATAGGTAGGATGTTAGGTCTAGTTATTACTTTGCCCTGTAGTCTCGAGTTATTAAGAATAAGACTAAAGTAAGTCCTACCTATCGTAGAACGCAACTAAAAGGATTTACAGGTTGGAGATATAAAGTTGGGAAGCCCACATTGCCCACTAAGCGAGCCCGAGTTTTAGTGGGCAAATATCCCACATCACCTTGTATCACCCCCCGAAGCCGGGTATCTTTTTAGAAGATATCTCACCCGTTACAAAAAACAAAGATTTCATTACTCAAGTAATTTACATTAAATATTATATAAGTCAATCAATTGGTTTCAAATTAGTTTTTTTTTATATATTTTTTATTAAAATGATTTCCCAATACGTAATCAGAGTTTTATTCACTCGAATCGAATGATAACTAACTATTCGCAACTCCAAAAAGCAATGCGGAAACGGAAATATGGATTAATTGGTTATCGCGTAATATTAACTGTCTTTGATTTGTATACCAGGGTCCATATGGAGATGAAAGAGTGTTTAATATATATTATATTAAATAGAGAGTAAACTAAACTTTTGTTTATCTTAAATTGTATCTTTTAATTATTTCAGAATTTTATACTACGTCGCCTTGTGTTTCACCTTTTCATATATAACTTTAGAACAGTCTGTTATTCTGACTCTTCACTCTATCATCATCATTAGGTGCCCTCTTCAAACAGAAGTTTGGCAATCAGATTGAGAAAACTAATTCGATCTTCAGCTATTCTTATAATCTGACAGTGTTTAAGCCCGGTCCACTTCTTTATGTTGTTTCTTCCGCTGTCTTCCTTTCCTCCATGATTCCTCCTGATATCGAAGATGATCATGGTTTTGAAGTATATAAAAGAAAACGTAGTCATAAAATTAATTTTATCTTTAGAAGGCATAGGCATCTTTTTATGGTCTTAGTTTCCATTTGTGTCTTTACTGATGAACGCCTGGTTCGTCTTAGCTCTCCATTGTAAATAAGACAAACTACTGATAAGATAAAAAGAGGTTTTAATTGATACCTTGCCACTTCTACTACCTATAGTAGTATTTTTATTTTCAGCAAATATTTAAAGAATAAATTTTGACCCTCTATAATAGTTTAGTTATTTTCATAGGCTTTAAGATTAACTTCATTTACCGATAAGTGAAGAATGTTAATAATATTGTTAAGTTTGTTCATAATAATTCTTTTGTAATGCAAAGTATTTTTAAGTTGCTTAATTTTTTTATTTTCACTTCATATCTAACTACGAGTACAAGCAGAACTTGCTTGTGTACGTGAGCATATGTCGTATGTTTTTTGCTCCCTCTATTTGTTTCCCGCACCGTTCATATAAATTATTTATACGCCAGATTTGCGCTGTGCCGTGTTTTCATTTATTTTTGCCGTTTTAGAAAAGCGCCATTTTGATCCCGGAAATGGTACATGTTAGTACTGTAGTCCATAGATAAATTTCTCTTTTAACTCCACCATAAAAATTTGTGCAAAAGAGTATTTAAAAGTTTTAACGTACGGACCGCTTTCAATAGAGATTTTTATGGATTGTTTTACATGAAATAAAACATATAATTTTTATACATACAAGTAAACGTGTCTATAAAAAATATACATAATGTAAACAAATATTAGAAGAACAATAAAATTTTAAATAATATATGCAATATTAAAAGTATTTTCTCACCCTTTTTTATAAAAACAAACCAAGTATTGTAATTAAATAACTAGTAATCAATACTGAATGTAGATCAGGCAATAATATTGGTTTCAACTGGTCTCTATTGCCAGGGACTGTCTGCTGTTGAAATAGATAGGGCGTAATTCTACCGCCAAACAGTAGGGCGCAACCATTACTGTGCTCCGGTTTGAAGGGCGTTGTATCTAATGTAATTACTGAGTTAACAAACCCAACATGTTTGTCTGAAGGCGGCGAGCTCAACGTGGTACAGTACATATCATCTTAACTAGCGGTACATGATCGTAGGCAGACGTATTATTAACCCTATAGATATTTATATATTTATTAATGTTTTATGTTTCGTCTTAAGACTTAATATGATACGACTTATTAACCCAGAAATGTTAGTTGTTAATAATGACCGTCGTGATGATATCTGTCAAAAAAATCTGAGAAGTACCATCAGTGAAAATAATTGTTTATAAACAGACACAGCACAAACAGAAAATGTAACAGTTATATATATAACATTTTATAGCTCGAGAGCACCTGTTCAGACATGTTGCTCGCAAAGCGGAAAACCTGATAAGATGAAGCAGACGCACTCAATTCTCTTCGGACAAGATGCCTTTGGCACAATGCCAGGATTCAATTCCGGTTCAATTTACAACAAATTGTATCCAACTTGTCATACTCTATAGATTGCTTCTCCACAGATTGTCAATGCTGTTGTTTTCACTTTAATAATCATGAGATTTTTATTGGTAATAGGTCTCTCTTGCCGGAGACCGTCTAAGCAGGTAATGACATTACTGAGGTAACGACGCTTAACATCTTATATTTAAAGGCAGCATGATGTGATGCTGTGTACTTAATCTTAACTAGTGCCACGCTGTTACAAGGAAGCCTAGTACTTAAAAACCTAACGTTACATATCCTTTTCTTTGTTTCCTTCCTCCTTCCAGATTCCAGCGAAAGTAAATTTCGCATCGTCCTCTTTATGATACATATTGTTATCAGGAATATTCTTTTCAATTTCTGTCCTGTAACAGCCTGAAGGCTTTTCTTCGTAAGTAAATTTCTAACCGATCTTTATTCCGCTTGTCCTGTGGGACTTGCTAATGTAATTTATAAGGGTACCAATAAAACTGTCACGTCAGCGATTTATGCTTCATTTTCAGGAGAAGGTGTGTAGACACTTTCTGTACATGTAATTTTATTGCAAATCATGATTAATGATTGAAATATGAAATATAGAATATACCTGTCCTTCCAATTACATTATTTCGTCTTGAATTCTTTTAAATGTACGAGTCCAAGATTACAACAGCCAAGGATAGTAGTAGTGATTCTACTATTCTACTTATATACCAATAAGAATAAAATCTACGTTATCTGATATGAAAGTAATTTTATAACCTATAAATTTGAAAGGAAAACCAGCAGCTGTTCCGGCCGCTAAAAAGTACTGTGCAAATTACTCTGTTCTGGTTTGAACAGCGTCGTAACTAGTTAAATTACTGAAGCGCTAATTAGTTAAAATACTTAACATTTTAAGCTTCATGACAACAGCTTCAATATGGTGTAGTAATATCATCCCAACTAGCGATATATTGTTATGGGTAGTCCTGAAGACGTAGACCTTCAATCTGGTCTACGTCTAATTCGTATAGTCATTTCATAGAATGAAAGAAGTCTATTCAATAGTAATAATATAGTCTAACTATTATTACTGATTTTATTATTTTTATTATATATGAGAAAATCGGCAGTAGAACCAGGGTCACTGATCTTCCCTACGAGTCACGAGGCTGAAGTGGCAATGGACGGAGCACATAGCTCGTAGAACCGATGAGTGTTGGGGGCTTAAACTGCTGGAATGGCGACCCTGCACTCGGAAGCACACCCTTGGCAGACCCACCACTAAGGAGGAGGAAATCAAAAGTATCGATGGGAGACAATGGTTTTAAAGAGCACAAGACTATGCTTTGTGGAACACATTACAAGAGACCTGTGTCCAGCAATGAACGTCTATCGGTTGAAATGATGATGATGATTATTTAATATTATCTATTAAAACAAAATGGCGTGGCAATGACATATGAAACAAAGGATAACTACTTTGTATTATATATTTACCTTACTGTTGTATTCTCTCAAAAGTTGTAAACTATTATAATATATACATTTACAAGTTACTTTCTTCGTAACCTTCGGTCAAATAACACTACCTTACCTCATTAGTTTTGAAATAATGAGTATAATTAATCCAAGTCCGTTCAGTCTTATTTCGAGGTCAAGGGGGTCCTTCTTTCGCACTTTGATACATAGTTATAATTATTTCCCGCACGATCAGATTTTATTTCGAATGTTCACGAAGTCCATAAAATTAAAAAAAAAACACATCATCAGCTGTGAACAAATCACTACTGGATACTGGTGTCTTCCAAGGAAACCTATTTAGCCCGGTCAATTACTTCTTTTTATTCGACGAGACGAGCAGGACGTTCACCTGATGATAAACGATACGCCCGCCCATAACAACGTGGCGCTGGTTAAGATGTACACTGTTCCACATTGTCCTCGTTGCCTTGAGACACCAGATGTTGACTCAATAATTATACTAGCTACAGCGCCCTTCAAGCCGGAACATGTATGTTTCCACACTATTGTTTGGCGGTAGGAATTTTGATGCAACGGTGACAGTCTCCGGCAACAGAGACCTACCTACTACCAGTGGATTACTTTGATTAAGGAGCTTAATGGACTGATGTAGATTAAGCAGTCTTCTAAGATACGCGGACAAGTATTTAATTATTGCATTGCCTTTTTAAAATACCTTTACTCTTACATATGTTAAAAAAGGATTTAAAAATATCAAGGAATCAATTTATTATTCGAATTTTTCTTAACCGTAACACGTTTCCTTGGAAATGAAATTTACCAATCCATCCAATGAAATAATTTAGCAATCACGTCTGATGTTTCATACTACAAAAATAAGATATACATTATCATAAATTAATGTCCTTGTCAAACATTAGTTAACATCATCGATTTTTTTTTTTAATATTTGAGAAGAGCCTGATTTTATACTGTAGTAAAATCGATTTTACAAAACTAACTAATCGATGATTTGAACAATATAAAAATCGTTTCGTCACTTAATTTATACAACACAGAAGTTAACCTTGGTTTATTTGCGACGTGGTCTTCAATGTATAGATATAAATAGCTATATGTACACACAATATCAATTTAATCCGATTACATGTGCGTATATTGAATGCCAACGCCAGGCCGGGTTAAAAGCAATCCGGATTTCATTCGTTATACTCGTATAAGCAACCTAATTATCTATCAAACACAACAATTAGTTTGTATCGTAACAATATTAACTGCTCAAACCAAACAAGAGCAGCAGATGGTTTTTTAGTTCAAAATCTCCTTTTTGTCATGAGCAAAAATCTGATTTTGTTTGATGGATACTTCAGATCTCTAACAATAATATAATATAGATTATATCAACAAAAAAGGTGCTAGTCCATGGTTGGGTCTATGGATAGACAAAATTTTGCAGGTGGTATCTTTGTTGACGGAGACCGTTTGGGTGGGTATCATCGCAGCTCTTATCTACCCTCAAAAAATAGTCTTCTTCCTTCTGCCCTTTTCCCAACTATGTGGGGTCCGCACAGTATGTACTTCTCTTCTACATCCCTCTATCAGCTGCCATGTCTAAATTCACATTCTTCCTACACATGTCATCTTTCACACAATCTATCCACATTCATTCTCATTACTTTCTTTGCTTTCCTTCATCCCTCCGCATAAAAAATTGTGTGCAAACACTATTGTGAACTGGTATGAAGGGGGTACCTAATGAAATTACTAAAGTAACAGTAACAATGAAGTAACAAAATATAGTGCAGTGTATTCCAATTAGCGCCACCTTGTTATAGGCAAGGGTGACATTTACTATTAGGTGACCGTCGTGTGCTCGTCTAGTCGCTTTGCAGAATGAAAAACAATATTGGTTTTTTTTTTCATCATGATTGTTTTAGTATAATTTTTGCAGAACAAATTATGTAAAATTGTAATGGAGTTGAGTGTGAATTAAATTTCCAAAGAATAGGAAGTTATAACAAAATTATTAACAATAATATACAGAGCAATCTATATAATATCTCTGTACCATTCTCAAATGTATGTATTATAGTTACAGACAATGTCTGTTATGAGTTTGTTATTGTTTAATTTATGTTTATTACGTAAATATTCTCTAGTTAACAGAAAACAAGTTTCAATATTCCATTATATAGTTTCTTGAATATTAGTTATATATTCTATGTATACTGTTATTTTCTTACGATTCTATAGAAGCCCTTCTAAGTAGAACAAAGCCTCTTCTTAAACCAAAAAAAGGTAGGACTTTAGATGAATTTAAAGTTTCAACTACAAAACATAATTTTAACTACAAAACAAAAAATACGGTTATGTATTATATGTATTCAGGTAAGAAAACAGCTAGTTTACGAAGTGTTAGCGATTGCAATCGTGAAAAAGGTGATTTTTCAAGCTTCTGCCCAATGACATTGTTAGTAGATTTCAAAGAAGATAAGTCAAACACAAGTCGCGGGCGAGGTGCGGTGTCAAGGCTAGGTCGTTTTTCTTTTCGGAAGAAAGTTACCTTCATATTCAATTTATAATTTAATCTAACAGAAAAAAAAACAGTAACATCTGAAAACGAACAACAATAGAAGATTTAATGTTTGGAAAAGGACAAAAACTGGAATAAAAATGATGACAGGGTTAGGAATAGATAGAGATTACATGAGCTAAGGGGGTGTAAGGGGTTCCGCCTAACATCTTAGGGAGCCTAAGTCAACAGCACCTGCACGATGTACACCCTGCTGAATAACAGACGAGGCTCCGACCACCCATTACTGAAGCGTGGTGGTTACGGCCCCATTCCTCTCAATGAACTCTAATTATGTGGAGATATTTAAAGGAGGCTTATGTCCGGCTGTGGACATCTATCGGCTGATGATGATGACGATATAAACTAATAGAAAATATATCGGTTAGATATATATTTATTAAATAATGCCTTAAAACATATAACATAGTGAACAATAGTATTGGAAGTAACAGTAGATAATAAGATAACATTAGTAAAAATTGGTTAGAATAAAAAAATATTGTATGTTAAATGTAATGAAAGTACAAAAGTATATAGCGTAAATTAATAATGCATATATAAATGGAGTAAATAATAGGATAAGATAAATAAAGACCTGATAACAATGTCAAAGAGAATCTGAGAAGAAAACAATAGACAACGGAATTTTAGATGGAAATAGTTTGGACATATAAGAGATTTTGAGAAGAAAAAGGAATAAAAGAAAAAGAAAAAATGAAGTTTTAAAAGTAGGCAATGAATAAAATACTATTAAGCGATGTGTAAACACTGTAATACATCTCTGTTATTTGCAGAGCTATGAGATGTACTACTAGGTGATCGTCTTCCTCGTCTCAATAAACAAAGAATAAAAGATTAACAGAAATTATATTTCAATTAAGATGTACCCCATTTTTCTTTTAATTTAGTAAAAATCCAGACGTTTACTACCCACGTTTACTTGAAAACCCCTTAGCTGCTCTTAGACGAGTTCAAAAGTAATTGTTTAGGGAATACATCTAAAAGGGCAAACAGCCCCATTAACCTTCTGGTAAGACAGGCCTCAGCGTCCGTTAACATTTCACGATGCTACTTATTTGAGTAAAGTTACGATCTAGATATTTTATTGTTGATATGTATTGTTTTCTTTGAACTATCAACTTATAAATTACAATGATTTTGTTTATTTTACATGTTTTCCTAGCTGATCACAAAGGACTCTTGTGATAGTAATAACGATCATGTTCAAAATTTATCAATAAATCCTTTACTATTTATACATCATGGGAATACTATTATATTATCAAAATATTAGAAATAGTTACAATAATAATTTGTTGATATTATGTCTTTATTTTGTGTTATCTTTAATTATTAATATGGATATATCTTTAACCGACAACTAGCAAGGAGTATCAATTGGTTGCTTTCTGTTTATTGGACTTTGTATGTGCATACACGCGTGAGTTTCAAAGCAAAAGATTTTAATAAGATTTTTTTTTATTTATTGATGATGCAAAAAATTTTCGACATCCTGTCGGTAGGCTGATAGAAAACGTTAAATTAAATTTACAAGCTGGGTCTCGAGAGCGATATCTTTACTCGTTTAGGGAATGTAATACATATTACAGTTAATCAACTCAATGTGACAGAAACGTACTAAAAAGACACATTACTGTGTACCGTCTAAGGTTGTCTAATTTATTATTCATCAAAACATTTCTAAGTAATACAAGATCTTTTCCTTCGTCGGTATCACTTTGGACAGAGTGGTCGTGGTCATCACTTCAGGTGTTGATGGCAAGCTTCACAGCGTCGCCACTCTGATTTCCGCCTTATTCCATTCGTACAGTGGTAACGATGATGAAGCCACATAGAAAATTAACAGGAACTAGTTAAAGTAAGATATACATAAAAAAATCGTCTCGTTATATTGAATCTTATATTCCCTTGTATAATATCAAAACAGATCGTTTAACATTTGCTTAAACGAAAATTCGGTAGCAGTTAACTGTTGCGCTTTTGTATTCTCAATCATAAACAATAGAACGGATCCTATTGCTGTATAAATTAAGCGTAAAGACAAGCTTAATTTAATTTACGTACCGTGCTACAGTATATAGCACAATGAAAATCAATTCCCATTAAACATTCACAGAGGCTGCGGTCCTTATATTGTGTCGTCTAATTTGCATCAGAATTGCGACCTCTAAAACGTTCAGCGATAAAACCTTCTGTCTTCACAATCTTTACACTTTAAAGAAATTTTAATGAAATATTTTATCTCTCGCATTGTTTCGGTAATAGACCGATAATCTCAACACTGGCGTGAATACATAAGAAAATTTATTTATTAAACGAAGCGACGAGAAGAGCAGGACGTTTACCCGATGGTGAGTAATACGCCTGCTCACAACAAAGTGGAATTTTAAAACGATATACACTGTACCACATTGCTCTCAGCATTTACACTAGATACAACTCCTTTCAAACCGGAACACAGTAATGTTTGCAATTTACTGTTTGGCGACAGAAATAGGAGATGTGAATGTGAAAAAAATGTGAAAGACTTACCACCAGTAACATTTGTATAATCGAATGTTGAATAAATTAAAAAGCAATGATGGCTCACAAAGGTGGCACAGTATGTTATAAGGCTTATCAACAATTTGGGGAGGCTTTTGTATTTCATATTTATTAGGTTTGTGCTATAAATTATTAGAAATCGTTTACACAACGGCTTAGGTTATCGATATAACTAACTCGATTTGAATATAAATTAGATTTTAAATTGATTTTGTTCTCGGCTTATGTGTAATTCTCGATCAATGGCTCAAAAGAATTTCGAGATTATGTAGAGTGAAGGAAAAATTCCATGAGAACTCGAAGGAGAGAATAACAGTAATAACAATTTGATACACAAATAACGTTAAATTAAGTGTATAAAAAATTTTAAATGTAAGAATACAACGCAGGGATTACAATGATGGTAAGTGATACGCTTACTTATAACAATGTTGCGCTAGTTATGATCATATACACACCACATTGCGCTCGTCGACTTGGGACATAAGATGTGGAGTCTCGTTGCCTCAGTAATTTCATTAGATACAGCGCCCTATAAACCGGAACATAGTAATGTTTCCACGATATTATTTGGCGGTAGAAATTGATGATGCGGTGGTACTTACCTGAACGGTCTCCGGCAGCAGAGACCTACCGTCAGTATAATAATTACTGAATTATGTCATTCACCGGTTTGTGAAAGACAGTATTCAGTAATTTCATGAGTCAACTTTACAATCATACTACGTCGCCAATGTGACGCTGTCCGGGGATTACAGCATCCAATTACAAACAACGGGCGCAGGCAAAATGGCGGCTTAGAGAATTAACATCGGACGATACACAGGTGACCCTAATAAAAGAAAGCTGGACCAAATGCAATTATATGTCGTTCACGTGAGATCTACAGTATTTATATTTAAATATAGACTTAACCAATTACCACCAAACAGTAATATGCAAACATTACTGTATTCATCATCATCATCATCATCATTATCGGCCGATAGACGTCCACTGCAGTACATAGGTGGCCCCTAAAGATCTTCACATAGATCGATCCTGCGCTGCTCGCATCCAGCTGCTTCCTGCAACTTTCACCAGATCATCGGACCACCTGGTAGGGGCCTATCAATAATACGTCTACCAATACGCAATCGCCATTCTAGAACCTTAGTGCCCCATCGGCTGTCAGTCCTTCGAACGACGTTTCCTGCCCATTACTGTATTACCTCCCTATATAAAAGCGTTGTAGGTAGTGACAGTACATGAAAATCGGTCATACTATTATATTTATTCAATTCATTATTCAATAGGCCGTCACTCATCTGAAACGGTTGAAATTCAATTTCGTACAGCGGTGGAATAAAATTGATTCACGTTTCATATAGAAGCGATAATGAATTATAAATCGCTTTTGTACAGAATATTTGAAGTGTTTAGCTACGTATGCGTCAAATGGATGGTACGTAAATCACTTATCGATATTAAAACATCGAGGGAGTACACCAGCTACCTACCTGTTCCACAATTCGCTGATAGTGCAACTTCCTGTAGATATAAGAACTATCTACATATAATAAGTAGCCTCAACTGAGACAAGCATTATCTTTTATTCGACGAAGTGATGAGACGTGGGAGCTGTTCACCCGATGGTAAGTGATACTCTTGTTTGTAAATATCAATCTGATTAATACAGTGCTCCAAATTGTGGTCGTCGCCTTTGAACAAAAGATGTTTAGATCTGTTACCCCTACAAAGCCTTTCAAACTGGAATATAGCAATGCTTACTGACTACCGTATGGCTGAAATAGGATCTGCAGTATTTACTGTCTCTAGTCGGTCGTCTGCAACTGAGACTTGCCACCAGTACGCCATGGTATGACGGTAGACATAACCAACGAATTCTGTATAGCCTGGAACGTTCCTCACTTTATTGAACTTTGCACTGGACTTAAATAATCCATTGACCCTGATATACATCAACAATCTGCCTGTGATCCTAAAGGTGGACCTCCGAAACAGATACACATCTGGTGGAAATGAATATCTATAAGCGGCGATGGAATATGACAACTATGATAATAGAACTTTAGCTATCAATCTGTCATCCCTCTCTGGTGATTATTGCTAAAACCCTTTCTCCGCATAATAAAAACTATACCACAGCAAGTAGCATGCAGACATAACTCTGATTATTAACATAATTAATGCTGAATAATAATATTAAATAAACTTTATTTCGGTCTCTGATGCCATAGTGTTAGTGAGTTAGTAACGATTTTTGCTTAATGGCGACATTAGTAACAGGGTAGTAATTTCGTAATTAAAAAATCAAGTATATTTTACTGACTAACTAATTGTGCAGTAGATACATCTCCGCAAACAATGGTCTAGAATAGATGAATGATATCCATCCAGCAATAATTTTAAAAATTAGATTGAGACTAGCCTGGATCCTGCGTCGAAGCAGTTTTTGCATTAAAGAGTTCTCCTATTCTCTTCTGTGAAAGTCTTTAAAGCGCCTAAGTGTTCTTTAAGAATTCATATCGATTTGTTCATCCCACAACGAAGGAGATAACGGGATAATGAGACTTATACTGAAGAAACTCGGTTACAAACCTCATTATAATTCATATCATAGATAAAAAAGTCGTGTAGATAAGCAATGTTAATAATTTTGTAAGGCCTTATGCTTGCTTACAATATTCGGTCACTGTCTAAGCTATCAAGATGCTGTAACAACTTAAATTATTGTTTGTACTAAATAATATTTATTTATAAATACAACAGATTAAGTAAAGAATAGGAATATCTCTATTAGAAGTACATTTATTTATTTATTATAGGATTAAACTTTACTTTTACTTCTTCGAATTTTGAATCATATATACTTAGGTAGCTTTTATTCCCTCATTATATAATAAAATATACAATATTTTAAATTTACTTAAATATGATTATAGAGAATTTTTAATCAGGAAAAAACATTACAAATTAAGAAAATCTTACTTTTATTCCGTTAGACTTGACTTAAGTTGTGACTTACGAATGGCGATGACGAGGACAACGGTCCTAAGTAAGCTAAGTAAACATTCATATGTATTATTGATTTCATTTATCTATTACTTGTTCTTTGGTGAACTAACATCAAACTTGGTCTCTAACTTTTTTAAAAAATAAAACGAGTGGAAAGCCGCCTCTAAGGGATGATTATTCTTTTGCTGCTTGGAGATAAGTACTATTTTCTTCTAGTTATGGGGTCCTGAATTATCTACTATTATATAATGATAAGAAAACAAATTTTTGTACTATTAGACCATTAATAAGTCCTGATATATAGTAACATTCGTACAGTGCTTTACCACATTGTTACCATCAGTTGAACGTTTACTCAAATCATCTCAGTCCCGTCCGGTAGTAAATTTGACGAAAGGTTTACTTACTAAAACTTAATCTACGAGAATATATTGCTTAAAAGAAAATACAATATGGTTTTCATTTGAACAGAATTACAGACAATTATCTTCATGTTTTCATAATTATAATTGTATATTAATAACCTTGTTTAACTTTTAAATATTTAAACAATCTCATTTAGTTAGTGGTCTTATTTGGGGTAGTGCAGGTTTTTCAGTTTCAATTTTATCAATTTTCAAATTTGAGTTTTGCGTTTCGAAGCATAGAGCTCACTTTCCTGTGTACTAAGTTAAAACCACTTTTTCGACCCGAAACGATAAATGAATTCATTTGTAAGTCTAAGCTGTCGCGGAGCGGTTTTGAAATCGGTTTAAAGTTTTTTTTTTTTTTACACGGGCTGAGACGAAAATTGCTTTCATGAGATAATAGTACTGTTTTAAACGGATAGAAATTAATCTCAAATAAAATCTATTGTGTGCACTAAAAACTTCCTACTTGTTCACCTCCATGTACATCTATCTTTTTGTTATCAAATATCATTTGATACTGTTATAATTTTTTTTCTATTTCGTTCAAGATATTACTTTAAAGTTTTTAAAAGTAATATCGAATGAGTTACAAAAAACTCTGTCCTCCATTTTCTAGTCACTGTTTATTAGGGTTATTTAGATTGTATTATTTTTACAAATACGTAACAGTTGTTCGGTTTCTAAAACTAGTTTAAAATTACTGTAATGTTCATGTAATCTACTATATATACATTTATAGGAAATAGTTAAGTTCCCCCATATGAACCCCTACAAACCATGATCCTTAGTGCCCGGCGATGAAGGCAGCGTAGGAACGATCGGTGTGAGGATCTTTAGGGAAGGCATGTGTCCATCAGTGGTCTTCTATCGGCTGATGACGATGATAATATATATATATATATACACACAATGAAAATAATTTTCCTTCGTTAGCCAATCACGTGAAAATTAGTAAACGTATGGACATGGGTACATGACCATTTGACGCACAATGACTTGTAAATAGTTATAGGCTATTATTTTTTGAATTTTATAAGTCCTTCATCATTAAATTTTATAGACATTTCCATTTCGTATTATTTATGCGGTTACTATGGTAACGGTTATTATAGAAAGTATTCGCAGTTACAGTTGCACCCAAGCAACATTATAGAAAAATTTTAAGTCTCATTTTATATTACGGCCAGCAAAGTGGCCGCGGAACAAGTGTTTAATATAAATCCGTAACAATTATAGTATAATATTGTTGTAGTGTAACGGTTACTCCTTAGAGAATTATTTCTCTTTTATCAGAGATCGCTTGCCTCTTTTTGTATGCTAAGCCCACGCGCGCAAAGTACTGCCGCGTGAACATTTTAACTTGACTGTTTGAGAAAAAGTTACTCGTTTTGATTTACATAAAATTTGATAAAATTGTTCATTCTATTAACAAATGAACATGAAGGATTTCTTTGTAGGAGCGTAAATTGCTTTTTGTGTAAGCTGTCATGAATTTCTATAAATGTCATTCGTCATCGTGCAAACAATGGCCTATCCCGGCACATACGTGTAGGTGAGGTATAGTGGTTCCGTTCCATATTTATTTCGATCAGCACAATACACATACGTCATTGGATTAGAGTCAGAGTTATTTATAACCTCATTCACAACGAGGAGTGCCGCTACATCGCAACGCTTTATACATTCAGGAGGGAAAACATTCCCTCAGTGTAAGACATTTTAAATTTCAGACGAATTGTTTAAAGAATAAATAACTTAAAAAACTCAAATTACTATCTATATTATTCGTGATTTATTAAACTCGGTTAATTATTATGAGAAGAGTGGACATGAACCAGCGAACAGTTCGCCTGGTGGAAAGTGATCACTGATGCCCATGGACAGTCGCAACACCAGAAGAGTCGCAGCTGCGTTGCCAACCTATAAATTTCGGTGGAAGTTTTCAGCGGTCACTTTGCACAGACTCCACTTATTCTCAGATCATACTATTTATCTATTAATTATGCTAGGTCTTTGGTAGGTACCACCACAGGTATATGCAGGTTTGAAGAACGTCCTAGCTGGTGTAATTCCTGGGGTAACGAGACAACTTCGTATGTCACAAGTCGACGAGCACATTGTGGTGTAGTATATACCGTCATAACTAGCGCCACGTTGTTATGGGCAGGCGTATCATTTACCATCAGGTAAACGTCCCGGTCGTCTCGTTGCTTAATGGAATAAAAAAATACATTTAATAAGAGTTGCTTCATTCCAAACAGTATATTAGTAAATAGTAAAATTTTCGGTTTAACTGTATAAAGTTATCCTGAATTTATAAATATAATTACGCTGACGAAGAAGAATAAAATAATAATAATAATAATCACTTCAGGGTAAGAATTGCGTTTAGTGCGACAATAAGCACCATCCCTAAGTAATTTCTTACTACAATAACGAATTATAAATTATTTTCTTTGAAGATTCTTATTGAAGATTTTGCCTTAAATTTATATATAACTTTATTTATTTATTTATTTAATACACCAACAACATAACATATAATATACTATCTTACATTCTAGATATAATGTACAATATTAAATATTTACCCTTTGGCCATAGTTTGGACTTAAAAACATTAAAAGCAACTTGACATTATGAAGCCAATAGTTACGTTTAACCGTTACGGTAGCAATATAGATTTTGTCTTAGTAAAACAACTTATATTTACTAGAATAAGTACTAGTCAACGCAAAGTGGAGTTTATGAGAAATTTTCTCCAGATATCTACAACTATTGCTCGGTTTTACTCCAACGTAATTTGTAGTCGCCGTTTCTTTTTTTCACGTGTACACACCTTACTCGAGCGCTACAACTGGGTGTGGAGGCAATTTTATACGGTCAATTTAATTTTCCAGAGCCGTTGGCTCTAATCAACTCTAAAAGCAGCGTTTTGTATAACTATAATTAAATAATTACTCCTTTTAATCGCTTTGTAGTAAAATAGAAAAAAATTTATTCTAAACAGAATGGTACGTATCTTGATTATACAAAGTAAGTCAAATATTCCAAAAAAGAAATTGAACAGATAATAAAAACTTGGTTTCAAGAGTATATTTTAACCACCCCTTAAGTAGTTTTTTACGGATTAAAAAATAAAAGAAGGGGTTACGTTATATACAGAAGTAGTTTAGTAGCACCTCCGCCGAGGATTTATGATTTCCTGGTGGTAGGTCTCTGTTGCCAGAGACCGACTAGATAGGTACCATCGCAGCGGCTGTTTCTGCCGCGAAACACTACTGTGCAAACATTGCTGTGTTCCGGTTTGAATGGCGCTGTGGCTACTGAAATTACAGGGGTGACAAAGCTTAACATTTTATGTCTCAATGCAACGAGCGCATCTGGTGCTATGTATACTATATCTCAACTAGCTCCACGTTGTTATGGGCAGGCGTATCACTTACCATCAGGTGAAGATCCCGTTCATTTCATCGCTTCATTGAATAAAACGAAAAAAAAACTGTCCCACCTTGCGCACGATGGCCTACTATTTTCGGAGTTACCGGCCAATCTTCAGATATGAAGCAGCACGACATGAATAATAATAAAATTATTTAGCTTCAGGATTATAATTAATATTCCTCGCCTTAATTAATGTTAAGTACGCTTTAGGGTCAAAATGATATGCATCTTCATTTCAATTATGCTTTGTGCGAAAGGAATTACTTGATCTAAGTGTCAGATATGCCTCAAAAATGCCAAGCGTGTGATGGATCGCACGGAATGTTGTAGAATCGTGAAACGCGACGCCATTTTAAATTATACAAACTGGCGGATAATTCATTTTGTTTCCTGTATTCAATTCGTTGACACTTTACCTAAATTACACGTAGTGTTAAGTGACAACGAGGTTATATATGGTTAAGCTTGCCCACCTTTTTTTTAATTATGCTTATGCTAATACTCTTGACGTCTTTTACAGACTCATCGGCCTCAGAGCGCGAGCTAAAAAATAATAGAATAGATATGTATGTATGTAGATATTTTTGCTAGAAGAGGAGAGCAGATAGATGAGAGAATATTGGATGAGACGAGTGGTGAACAGCCAGAAGTATAAGTAACCGTGATCGTACAGAACACTAACTCTTGTACGTTGATAACCGGAACAGTTATTAAAGCGCAATAAGCAGGCTGGAATAAAACTCTAGAACCCAGCGAACTCCACGATTTATGGGGAATTGAAGCTACGAATACCATGATACAAGGCAAATGGTTAGAAAATACTCATATCTTTCATAATCTTCTAACGTTCTTGTTACTTGTTTGTTTAAAACAGACAACCAGTAGAAACTTTGCGATTTAAACATATTTTTTACAAATATGACGATTGACAATCCATATGTACTGTTAGTCTGATGACTGGTCTCTATTCCTGAAGAGAAATACAGCACCAGCTCCTAGTGTCTCAAGGCGACGAACACAATGTCGTGCTGTTTATATAATCCTAACTAGCACCACGTTGTTTTTTTTTTGTTTATTTTGTTGATTTTTTATTAATTCTTCTTTTTTCTCTTTTTTCTGATCCTGTTTTTCTATTCTTTTTATTATTTCATTTAACATTCTTGTTTTGCCTTATCTCTATACATTTAAAGCACCATGTTGTTATGGACATATGTATAACTTACCACCAGGCAAATGTCTCGTTTGTGTCAAGGCTTTTCGGAGATTTTAAAAAAATATGTCTAAGAGTTGTTCTAATAATAATTTTAGTCCTCTTTCATCGGGTTCTTTTACTTCAGTGAGAAGTACTGTTATATATATATATATATATCTTAATAAATCTTTTTACAATACTAAATATTAACTTAACTCCTAATAACGCCTTATAACGAAGCTTTCTAAAGGAAATAGCTATAAATGTTATGAATACCTTTATATTTTCTGGTGTCCATAATGATTATTCCATAAGTTATAACACATGTTATTTACAAGTAAAAATACTTCACTTAAAGCGCATTAATGAAAGTAATGTAAATTATATCAGTTTGGATAAATCGTTGACGGAATCTATATTGTTTCTAACGATTGGGACCCTTCATATGTAACCTTCGGTCATATCCCTGGCAACCCATTTCCGATGCGAAGTCCTAAATAAACAGTAGTGTTTTTACTCTCAGTAAAATGATAAAGCTGTTGCCTTAATGGTTTTGAACAGAAATTCCTTACAAAATTATCTTAAACAAAGCAAAATCATTTCAATCCTTTCAATTATTAACTTAACTTACCTTTTGTATGTTTATAACGTACTTGTCGTGACATATGGAATCTTTTGGGTCATCTTGACACATGAACATATAATAAATTTAAGTTCATATTGTAGTTAAATAAGCTGTAACCACTTACGTAATTTTTTTTAATTTTTCACTACAAAATATATTTTTTATAAACATCGGGTTAAATAGTATCAACTGAAAAAGCAATTGAAGTCAGAAATGATTTTCTCGATCTGATCACCAATGAAGCCCGGAAGAAGGTATGATTGTTAGATGATGTTTTATATCTTAGTTGTAATTCTTTAAATCAGTTTCGTATAGCAATGATTACGTATCTATGGAACATTGAAAGGATATCTCGGTTTATGAGATAGAATTTCGCTTTGATATATTAAGTATTTAATTCATATTATTATTTATGAAATAATAAGTCAATTCTTAGAAAAAAATCACAGAATAATATTTCATGATCTTCATGTATTATATCTTATGTCCAACTATGGACGTTTGTCGGCTGATGATGATTTTTATGTATTTATATCTTTGATATATTATATCAAAATTAAGTTTCTGCCACTAAATCGAGATAACCTGAAAATTTTTCATAGATATGTTATTATTATTATAAATCAAATCATTAATAATTTATGTGATACATAATTTATAAGATTCTTTCTCATCCAAAATTTTCATTAAAATTAGGTAATATTACTGTATTAACCTTAACGTGAAATAAAGCAATGAGGATTTTTTTGAAATTCCCAATTACATTATGTTCGTAAATTCTATGTAAATTATTAGTATACTTAGCGAAAACTTTAATAGAGCTGTTCTCCGTAGTGTCCTCGGAATTATGTGAAACTTCTTGAACATTATTCGTCGAAACTTTGCAAAATCCTTTAAGTCCTCCTATTGGCTTACAGAGGACGATCGTAGGGATCCTATAAATCCGGATTACAGAATTTCTTTGTCGTCGCACTAAATGAAGTTTTCCGACTGGTATTAATTTATTGCATTTTAACGTCGGAAGCAAGCGTCGTGATGTATGTATGGAATACCGAAAACACAAAAAGACACAAATTTGAGGAATATATTCACGTTACTTAATTATTAGCCATATTTAGATAAGAAACAGTAATTTTTCTTAGCAGAATAAATTGAGATATTTATTTGTACGTTTGTACGTAGCACAATTCTCCTTCTACTATATTGATCTGCTCTCAATAAATTATTTATTTATAATTGTACTCACTAATGTAATACTTTATAAACGAATTATTGTATAATTTATTAGAAACGGTATCTATTTCCGCTTCCAAAGATTGCCTCTTCTTCATTTCTCAAAGCTTGACGATCCATTCCTGTCTCCATCCATCCTCTTCCAGTTTAACAGTAGATACTATCTTTCCTTCTCTTTAGTAGAAGAATTTTTCTTTTCTCGCGGATATTTAAGATTAAAAATAATCTATATATTGTATATGTAAGAGATTTCCGACTATATAGAGACGATATCTCTGGACCCATAAGTTCTGAAGACTTGAAATTTGTTAAGAATATTACTTTTACTTAGTATACGTGAGCTAAGAGCGGATTTTATAAAACTCCTTCCCCGAAAGGAGTTGCGGGGGTGTTACGGTCAGCAATACGAGCGAGAGACAGTAAGTTACATTTATGTAAATATAACTTTGGTGGGTGAAGAGGTATTTAAACAACTATATTAACTGAATGTATTTAAATTATGTTGTTTAGAATACTAGTATTTTACTTTTACTGAAAACTTTATATTATTGTTATCCTAAAACTGTACAGAAATAATACAAACGTACGATAATACAACCATCGTCCCTTATTTATCTCTCGGATACAAATTTCGACTCACAATAAATGATGGAGTGGCCGCAGGTCATGGGTCTGGATAGCTTTATATTCTCTTCATGCTCTACAAAGTCGGCAAGACCGTATAATAAAACATTTCACCCATTAGAAAAAAAAAATAATTCATCAGTTTTTATGTTTAATAGAAAAAAGTATGAAATATAGTATTTTCTATATTTTTATGTATCTTAAGAAAAGAAAAGAAAATATAAGAATGGGACGGGACGAGACGACACCGGACAGAACAGAACAAAATACACATATATATGAATATTCCGTAACTTATATGCATATATATGTATGAATATATATACATACATATGTAACGGAGATTCATTCATTGACTCATCACGAGATTTTCGAAATTATTAGACAAAAACCCTCAAAATTTTGGTAGACATTACCTCTGCCATTTAGAGACAGCTAACAATACATTTTTCGAAATTTCCTTCCCCTAAATGGAGTTTTGGGGGTTATATAGTCAGCAAAGCAGACGAGGAGCAGCTAATAAATATATATTTATAACATTTACAAAGTATGCAACACTAATGTAAATTTTTTTCATCAGTATCACTATTTAAAAAAATTAATATACAGCGCAATAGCGTGGTTTGTGGTACACGTTACAAAAGACATATGTCCAGCAGTGGACGTCAATTGGTTGAAATTATGATAATGGAATGATATTTTTTTTATTTCTAATTAAGCACTATTTATTGTTATTTACTTTAAACAAAAATAAGCGTGCAATTTTCTGGTACACTCCTATTGCCTTCGATTAATCTGAATAAAAATATCTTGATAAAGGTGGGCGTGGACCTCCGCGACTGAAATAACATCGCCACCATCATCGATTTTCTTTTTCTCTTAAACCCTTGAGTTTATGTAGTATATATACTTGAGTATATATTAGCCTATTATTCAATTAACCGACGAGACGAGTGGGACGTTCACCTGATATGTACGATGGTAAGTGATACACCTGCCCATAACAAATTGGCGCTAGTCAGTATAGTATGACGATGACGATGATATTATTTACTGGTGGTAAGTCTCTGTTGCTGGAGACCGTCTAAGTGGGTACTACCGCAGCTCCCAAATCTGCCGCCAAAATGCAGCATGCAAATGTTACCGTATTCCAAATTGAAGGGCGCTGTAGCTAGTGTAATTACTGGTGTAAAGACACTTAACAGGTCGTCTAAGGCGACGAGCACAATATCGTGTTCATGAGCAAGCGTATCACTTATCTTCTTGAACCACCATCTTATGTGAACATCTTGTTCGTCTCGTCGGTTAATTGAATAACAAAAAAAAAAAGAAATATGTATAGTACACCTCATTTTGCTCGTTGCCTAAGCCATAAGATATTAAGTCTCGTTACTCCAGTAGTTACACTAGGCTACACCTTTTAAACAGGAATACAGTAATGTTTGAACACTGTTGTTTGGTGGATGAAATAGGAGATGTAGTGGTAATTACTCAGACTGTCTCCGGCAACAGAGACCTGCCATCAGTGAGTTGTAACTGCACTATAATAACAGGCACAATCGACCAATAAAATAGGAAAGTAATTTCCGCTGTATTATTCTCATACAATTGTATTGCTTCGGAACGTATTGCAATTCGTAAGAAATATTAAATCTTTATAAATACTGTTCAATGCTAAAAGAAAAACAAGATGTAGCCATTGTTATTGTTTTCTGACGTATTTTAACTTCGCAAAACAGGATTTATTTCTAAAATACAGAAACCCTTGTCAATTATTAATTTGGTAACAGGAATATGGTTTTAACATTGTTGTAGATTTATAGTAAAGCGTGATTCGTTTCACATTTAATTCACATCCGTGTTTTATATATATTACCTGTTCTCCGGCCGCTTTGATGGACGTAATATAAAATTAAGTTTGAAATTTGTCTAAAACATAACTGGAGAGCAACCGCAACTGCTAATGACTCTGTAGCAACCGTTACTACAGCAACCAGATAAATAATACGAAATGAAAATGTGAACAGAAATGAATTAGTAATAAAACGATGAAGGTTCTATGAAATTCAAGAAATAAATAGCCTATAACTATTTACAAATCGAATGGTCATATTCCAACGTCGATAAGTTCACTAGTTTTCACGTGTTTCGAGAACAAATAAAACTCATTTTCCATTATGTATATATATGTATAGATTATGGCTGTGCTTAAGGTATATAAAGACTCACGAGAAACCATCTTTACATTTAGAAGTTCAACAGTGAACTTTGTCATTTAGAAGCCTAAAATCTCATCTGAAAGTTCAAGTTGAAGTAAAAGCATACATCAACAGTATAACGGCTGTTAGATTAATATGTATATTATTACTTTACTAGGGCGTACTTTCTTTTAACAACATGCTTTTCGTCTCTTTTCTTTGTTTAAAAAAATAAATATTTTTTTTTTATTCAATTAAGCGTCTGTCAAATCAGAACACAGTAATGTTTGCATACGACTGTTTGGAGGCAGAAATGGATGATGGGGTGGTACCTGGACGGTCTCTGTAACGAAGAACTACCATCAGTAAAAAAATCTTTCAAATAAGTTATATTACAAAAATCTCTTCGTTTGCTCTTAGTAAAGTGTAAAGCTCACTGTCGCCTGAATTACACTGTATGGTACACTTTGTACTCCATGTGGGAGCTAAACGGAAATGTTAATCAAAGGTAGTGTAGTCAAGACAAACGTGTAGCCGCAGATAACTGGGAGTTCAGGTGGCAGCGGAAGCGGACATATTTGTGCTGCAGACGAGTTACCCTTCATTAATAACCGCTTGAATATATCGCATAAATATTTACTTTTAAAAAATTGCTACTTAATATTAAAAAAAATAATAATAATAATAATTACAAATAAGGTGGCCCTGATTCAAGTTGTTTATGAGTCACTTCTTAAAGCTTATGTATAGAACAAGTGGATTGTGTAAATATTCGTCGGCCTTCAAAGATGGAATTTAAGAAAAATTTTAAGATGTCATCTCATCATCGGAGTCAAAGAATTGGGTCCCCACGTTTGATTGCTTCAGAAGCTTCAGGGCAGATTTCGTATGTATTTAAGTATCAACTATCTCATAAAACGTTCTCAATAATCTATTGCTCGTTATTTTTTTTTGTATTGTTTCTATATTAGTTATTATTATTAAGGTTTCAAGATTTTTTTCCAGCGTTAAACTTCATCATAGTCCAGTAAATATTTTTTTATATATGTTTTTGACTTTTATATATAAAAAAATATTTACTGGACCGGAATATCGTTTATATATGGCTTTGACGAGACATCTTAATAGATAACAGACGTCTGGACGTCAAAGTCATCACGAAATACGTCAATTAACAGCCAAGTTACATCCCCACTGTTAGGTCACAGGCCTACCCTCAATATGAGGGCGCTGGGGCCATAGACACCACGCGGGCCCAATGCAGATTGGTGACTTCACACACACCTTTAGAATAAATTCAAATTCATGTGCAGGTTTCCTCACGATGTTTTTCTTCACCGTTTTTATTTAGCTGTTGTTACTAAAGTTCATAAAATATGCATATCTTAAATATAAAAGTCATAGCTACATGCTAAGATTCGAATCCGCGACCTTCGGAATGAAGGTCGCACGCTCTAACCGTTAGATCAGCAAACTACGTACAGCTGTTTAATTATAGTTCACAGTCCGATCAACGCAGAACGAGCTGACTGTATCTTGAAGTCTTAAGAAAATTAGAATGTTCTTCTAATTGCAATAGTCTCGCGAAACCTATGTAGTAATCAGTGTTATTTTGTAAGATTCTGTGGTCTTTCAAATTTTATTAAATCCTTAGGATGATCAGGATCAATCACAGATTACAGACTCCCTAGAGTAACGATAGTTCACGTCACCTATATGTGTTCTTACGTCAATATTTATTGATCCTCGTAACATGTAGGTGACCTGAAATAGATAAAAAACACTAGTTTTATTAAATAAGCAAACGTATAACAAAGCATATAAGTTGCTTTTTCAGGGGCTGTGAAATATTAAAGGATTCAAGGTATTTTATTCTGATATAAAATCTTTTGATAATAATTATGACACAACTGAAAAATATTCTTAAGTAAATCAATAAATATATTTGAGAAATTAATGACTATTTAATTATAGCAGAAAACTTATATTTTCGACTGTCAACACTCTAAGTTAGTTTCTATCAAAGAATTGACAGCTACAGAGAAAAAACTTAAAAAATGGGATTTTGATTGATTAATAAGTCAAGCTAAGTTTGTCTTTACATATGTATTTTTAATTGTGTTGATTTAATTAACTTTCAATTCTAAGCTGATCTTATTATCATTGTAAGGAGAGAATCCTTAAAGTAGCGTTACAGCAATAAGGTACCATTGTAATCCTGTTTTTAATATAACTTTAATACAAAATATTTGAATATACTTGTCTTCTAGAAATTGGGAAGAATATACAACAAATTGATATATTCTCTGCGTTGCGTTTTAAAAACTTTCAAGGAATAACGTTCGAGCTGCTTATAAACTACATTTTTCACATACTTTTACCAAGAAACACCGGGACAGTGGATAAGAAAGAGCTTTAAAAGCTTGTCAAATACTCTACGATAAACTATTTCAGACATTTTAGTATTTTTAAAGTGTTACAAATTGTGACTCAGCTCACGAAGACGCTTACTACGAGTTTTTATATTATAATTTTTTTATAAATATTTTGTATATAAGTTAAAGTTATAAAACCATCCCGCTTCAAGACTCAACCACATAGTAAAAGTATGACGAAGTCGGTTAATGATGATCTTAACAGCTAATTTACGTCCCCATTGTTAGGCCACAGGCTTACCCTCAACATGAGGGCCATGAGGCGATAGTCACTACGCGGACCCAATGCGGATTGGTGACTTGACACGACACCTTAGAATAAATTCTAATTCATGTCCAGGTTTCCTCGCGATGTTTTCCTTCACCGTTTATGTTTCGCTGTTGTTACTAAAGTTCACAAATGTCTTCTCCCTCCTAGGAAAAGCCCAGCAACGTGGGGTCGGCATAGTATGTACTTCTCTTCCATATTCCTCTATCAACTGTCATATCTGAATTGACACTCTTCTTACACATGTCATCTTTCACACAATCCATTCACACTTTTTCGGTCTTCCTCTACCCTTATAACCAACCACATTCATTCTCATTACTTTCTTTGTTGTACGTCCTTCATCCCTCCGAATAACATGCCCGTACCATGCTAATCTCTTGCTCCTCAATTTCTCTGTCACTGGAGCAACTTTCAGACTTCCTGTAATATACTCATTCTTAATTTTATCCATCCTCGTCACACCGCACATCCATCTTAACATTCACATCTCGGCCATATGTAATCTCCTTTCATCTGAACCTTTAGTGGCCCAACACTCAGCTCCAAAGTTCACATATGTACATAACTTAACTCACAAAAGTCATCGGTGCATGTCGAGATTCGATCCCGCGACCTTCGGAATGAAGGTCGCACGCTCTAACCATTAGGCCAGCGAGCTACATTGTTGTTAATGATGATGACTAATATTTATTATAAAAATTAATGTTTTTATCTTCCTTGTTATCTTAGAAACTCTATCAAATATGAATTAATGATTTTAATAGATGTCAGTGCTTTTGTAGGGCAAGTCGGACTTGATCATCAATACTGTATCAACAATCAAATTATCATCCACAAGTATTAGCTTATAATTATTCAAGGTAAGTTTCATTTTAATGATGCTGATTAATATTTATCGTTAAAAGTATTCTTTTACCTTTTTTCTCTATTGAAACTGTAACATATATGATTATCATCAAATCATTACTTTTGTAGTGCAAGCCGGGATTTACGAGCTGTATGTTGATCAAAGGACTAACAAATTTCTATATTAAGTATATTGACAATCAATTGATTACTTTGTTGTAAATATCCAAGGTAAGTTTATTTTTTTATGTTAAGAAACAATGAGTAGCGGGAAGACAAGTTAGACATTCACCTGATGGTAAGTAATACGCTTATCCATAACAAAGTAGCGTTAATTAAAATGGTCTACACAGCACCACATTATACTGGTCACCTTGACTTAGATCTTAACCTCCGTTACCCCAGTAATTTCACTACTCCTTATAAAAATCACTTCAAATCGTCAGTCATCATAAATAATTTAAAATTTAAGAATACAATGCATGGGTTTAAATGATGGTAAATGATACACTTACCTATGACAATGTGCCGCTAGGTATGATGATATACACACCACTACATTGCGCTTGTCGAATTAAGACATAAGATGTTGAGTCTCGATCCCACAATAATTACACTAGGTACAGCGCCCTTCAAACCGGAACACAGTAATGTTTGCAAACTACTGTTTTTCGGCTATAATAGGCTCTGCGGTAATACCTACCTAGACAAAGGAAGAGAAAGAAAAGCTGTTGCGCTGGTACCTACCTAGACGGTTTCAGGCCATAGAAGACCTACCACCAATATATATAACGTAATTTTAAGTATATTGTTTGAACCCCTATCGCGCATATTTTGCCGTGAATTATTGCAAGGATAGGCCGAAGGAGAGTCGAAAATTTTACAAGTGCTCGTTATATAGTGAGAACCCGCGTGTCTCGTCCCTCAACGGCCATTAGGGTCGTGAATTTTAATGTCCTACTCTCATTCGGAATTAAGGGGATTGTCGAAATTGAATCGCGGTATAAAATTTTCGCCCGCAGATACGAACAAAAGCTAAATATAATTTAAGTCACATTAAATTGTTCTTAGCCTTTATAGTATTAACAAAATTTATTTTATTCGTCATCATCAGCCGATAGACGTACACTGCTGGACATAGACCTCCTTAAAGATCTCCACTGTAAGGGCGGGATTTGAGCCATTTCTCACCACGCTGGTCTGCTACGGGTTGATGGAAGCTAGAGCCTCATTTGTTGATGAATTCAGGGTATGTGGGCACTCCTCGAACAGATGTCTTAGGACATAAATATATATATATAACTACTACTTAATACTACTCACTAATTTTTTTTTAGTTCAATTGAGTAATGAGATTGGCAGGACGATAACCTGATGATAAGCGATACGCCATAAAACATTACTGTATAGTAGTGCTGTAGGTAGTGTGTATGCAAAGTCTTTATCCAGCTCCTCAGTAATATGAAGAGTTTGTCTGCTACCACCACGTGAATGCGGTGCGCGTCTCGTTTCCTCCCAGAATAAACAACTCACCCTAGTACCACTGCTACGTAAAGAGAAACACATATCACAGTATATTGAAAATTTTCGTGTAAATATTAAAGGGGAAACTTCATTTACGTTTAATGGTAGTAGGGAAACAAACAAAAGCTGACGAAGCCGTCTCTAAAAGCATGTCAAATACTATTACAAGGTTAAAGCTTTTGACATTTAAGTACTTTTAAACTTGAATACATTGGGTGTCGGTCTAGGTAATGTTTTCAAAGATACTAAATGAACGTTGATTATTGTTGAAGTGTCTGGAATATGACCGACGGCTCCACACCTACTTTGTGCAAGGCAATCCTGCAATCCTATTTTCTTTAACACCCCAACCCATATTGTAATTGGATAATAAATACGATAAAATAAGTGAAATGGCGCAAAATCAAAAAAAAATTAATAATGTACGTGTTCCAAATTTAAAATAATTAAAAAGTTGAAAAAAAGAATAGTTTTTACGTAACAGTATTTATGGCCAGACTAGTTAAACCGTGATTCTAGCGTGATTTGTTCTAAACATCATACAGACAGATAAACATATCATAAAGACGGGATAAGTAACAAATCCTAGAATATACGGAACTTGATTGTCAGTGCCATTAAATTCAAGTTCAAAGGCTTGATCATTATTTATGTTCACATCGGTGTGATAAAAGTTCACCCTTGTGATACTCTTATGCGGGTTAGATAATAAAGACGACCGTAAGAAATGTTTAACGAATAGTCATATATTATTAATTATATTTGTACGTCAAAGGAAAGAGGAAAATAAAATAAAATAGTTTTTGTATATTAATATACATAAACTAATATTTATTAAATTTATATATATTTATAATATACTTCTACTTTTTAATTCCTGATAAGGCAAAGACTATTTTCAATAATCATGAAATCTTAATAGTATTTTTAATACGTAAATGTGAAAGGGGTGTAAGGGTTCTTGCACAAGAACTCACGAGATCCACGCCAACCTCACCTGTTTGAGGTGCACCCTACTAATCAAAAATCGAAGCTCAGGCTACCATCAACCCGCAATAAACCAACGTGGTGGGATATAGCCCATTCCCCTCATGTGAAGCCTTACAAAAGACTAAATGTTGCGGGATGCTGCTGGATACGGGCAGAGCACGACCGATCGATGTGGAGATCTATGGAGGAGCCATATGGCCAGCAATGATGAAATCTATCGGCTTATGATGATGATGATGACGTTATATTTTTTCACCTTTCTCTACAGTTGGTGATAGGTTTTGTTTGCCGGATACCATTTCCGTAGGTACTATCGCAGCGCCAATTGCAGCTGACAAAGAGTAGTGTGCAAACATTACTGTGTTCCGGTTTGTAAGGCGTTGTACCTGGTGCAATTACTGACGGTAACGAGACTTAATACCTATGTCTATAGCGCCGAGCGCAGAATGGTGCAATGTATATCGTATCACCATCAGGTAAACGTTTCGTTAATCTCGTCGCTTCGTATAATAAAAAAAAACCTTGTATTTTGCGTAACTTATTCCAATTTGTTATATTGATCAAAAGAAGTGTAGGATGTTTTGAATTTTAACTTCTGCATGGTAGAGTAGGAAAAACTTGAAAAGTTCGTCGTCAGTGAAACTGGAACAAGAGCAGTTGTTATTATAGGACGACAAAATAAACGTCGTATCCGTCGCGAGTTTCAGAATTCATTGCCTCGGAGACTGCTATTTACAGCGGATGTTGTTCGTTTTCAACACTTAATTGTTATTTGTTTCGCGTAACTTTTTCACTAACTACTTAATTATGTATTGTTAAAAGGAATGAGGGGTGGAATAGATCCTGCACAACAAAAAACGAGTCTTCAGTTCCCACCAGACCAAATTGGGCTAACGTAGTAGGAAATGGTCCAAATCCTTCTACATGACTGTGGATCAGCGGAGGACTGATCGACGTGGAGATCTATGTCGATTAGTCGAAGTCCCTCAGCTGATGTTGATGATGAAAAGGAATGAAAGTTTTTGACTAACAAAGTAACATTCCTATTGCACCGGAGACCGTCTAGGTGGATACCACTGCTATTCTTATTTCTGCCACCAAACAGTAGTGTGGTAACATTACTATGTTCCGGTATGAAGAGCGTTGTAGCTAGTGAAATTGCTGGGGTAATGAGAATCAACATCTTATCTCTCGAGGCGACGAATAGAAAGGGGTACAGCGTATGACCGATTGTTATGGACAAGCGTGAACACTTATCCATCAAGTGAACATTCCCTTCGTCTCATCGCTTACTTTGAATAAAAAAAATACAATTTTAACACTGAATGGAAATTATATAACTTATTTTAATCTAGATTTATCATAGTAACCAAATGAATTAAAAAATCCTTCAATTCTTATTTAAGTTATTGTCTGTGAACAACTTACATTTTATGTGTACTATATATTGTGATACAGAGAAAGAATATTAAATTACAAATAATAACTAATTACTACTTAATTTAATAGCGTCTTGCTTTATGATTACGGTGGTAATTTTGTTCGCAAAAGATTGTGGGCGGATTTATCAAGGCGCCTTCCGTATTTTTGGTGTGGGAGTGGAGTTTATAACATTTTCATTCATCAAATCGATGGGATGAGTTGAACTTCCACGTGACGCAAAGAAATACATTATCTGATGAAAATGTGACTCTCTTTAGAATATTTATACAGCATCATATTAAGCTCTTTTGGCGTAGCTTAAGATGTGATATTACTTTTAATATTTCATTTGGTCCACGTTTAAACATAGTTAAGTTTCCTACGACTGTTTTTCGGTTGAAGTAGTCTTTATCTAACTTAAATTAATGGATGAGATAAGAAAGGCAACTTACTCAGCGTTGGGAATGATGTACTATCAATTACATATTTTGATAATAGATAGATTTTTTTTTCATTCGATAAACTACAAGATGAGCAAGACGTTCACTTGGCGGTACATACATGCCCATTAAGAACTAGGCACTAGTTAGAGTGATACTGCGCCAATTTACGCTCGTCGCTTTAAGACATAAGATGTTCTCTTATTACCCCAGTAGCTACGACGCCCTTTTAGCCGCAACACAATAATGTATGCACACCACTGTTTGTCAGCCGAAATAGGAGCTGCGGAAGTACCAACTTAGATGTGTGCAAACTTTACTGTGTTGACGAGACTCAGGTAAAGAGCTCAATATGGTGTAGTATATCATCCTATCACTTACCATCACTTGAACGTCCTGCTCATCTCGCTTAATTTTATAAAAAAAACTACTAGTAAACGTGTCTATTATTTATATATATAATGATAATAACGAAATATAAAGCCACTACTTATATTTATGTTTTCTAATCTAGTGGTAATAGTTAATGAGACTCCTGTATCCAGCAAAGTAATTGTCAGGCGCGGCCAGTCATGATGGGCATTAATTGTACTGCGCAAGTGTTGCCCGTAAAATATGCGCATTCATTACTAAACTGCTCGCTTATTACGCTGAAACTGAAACTACAGTTCGCTCCTGAAATAGTTATGTTGCAATTGAGGTTTTTCATTTAAAACGCCATGGTGGTCTGTACCTCATGTTTGTTAACTTATATTTGTACTTAACAAGGTTTTAGTCTACAACTAAATGGGAATTCCACTTACATACAGTAAAATATTTATAGACCATTGGTTATAATTTTTTTTTGTTCAATTAAGCAGCGAGACGAGCGGGATGTTCACCTGATGATAAGTGTTTCGCCCGTCCATAAATATGTGGCGCTGGTTTAGAAAATATATACTGCATCACATTGCACTCATCGCTTGGATCGTAAGATGTTGAGTCTCGCTACCCTTATTACACTACCCACAGAACCCTTCAAACAGGAACCCACTAATAAACACTACCGTTTGTCGACTGCAATTGGAGCTGCGATGGTATCTGCTTAGACTGTCTCTGACAACAGAGACCTACCACCACTGAATTAAGTTATAATTTGATGTTACACGTAATTGATAACCAAGTTTAAAATGGTGAAGAGTTTTAGCTCTCAACAATTTCATCTGTGGCTCTTGAGACGAACCATGTACTTTTGTTTTACAGAATAAAGGATCCCATTAAAAAAACTAGAGGAAAACAGCGTTTAAAAATTCTTAGCAGGATCATAATGCTCTAGTTTTACCTAATTATTCTTTTAGACGCTTTCTAAAAGCGAGCGCGTACTTTAAGTTATTCGGATACTCGTTTACCGTATTACATTAAGGCAGTCATCATCAGCCAAAACACGTCCACTGCTGGACATAGGCCTCCTCTAAAGATTCCGACATGATCGGGTAGGGATTCATATGGAGGATTTGGTTCATTTTCCTCCATGCTGACCCAATGCGAGTTGGTGGGAGCTAGAGCCCCGTTTGTTTAGCAGGGTGCACCACGAGCAGATGAGGTTAGCTTGGATTCCGTGATTTGTTATGCAGGAACCTTTACACCACTTTCACATTTAGATAGTTCTATCAAAGTTTCATGATTATTGATTAACAGTTCTTAACTCTGTGTCCATGCCTTATGAGGGATAATAATATCTGAACATATTCACACAATAACTTCACTAGCTACAGCACCTTTCAAACCGGAATACATTAATAGTTAGCAAACTGCTATTTGGCGGCAGACATAGGAACTGCGGTAGTACCTACCTAGACGATCTTCGGCACGAAAGACCTTCTACCAGTAAATGTTACGTAAAAGTATCTTTGCTAGCAAACTCATTGGAACGGTACGATCAAAAAACGGTCAGTGCTGCAGTAAATTAGTAAGAATTGTACTAAACTACGCACTTCCGGTAGTATTAGGGAACTAAAACGATATTAGGCAAAAAAACTCCACTAATGATAGCCACGTAATGGAAGACGTAAAGCCCACGAGGCTCTTTCAAAGTGGACTATCGATCTGGTGAACAGCTTTTGTCTTCGTTACCGGAGGCTTAGGGTCGATCGTATATCATATGATAATGACAATGTTGTCATGAATGTTTATCTGTGAAAATTAGATATTATTTTGGGTTAAATATAGCTTATTCTATATATGCACATATATACATTATATATACCTATACATATACATATACACATATATATATATCTATAAACAGGGTGAAAGATAATAGGTGTAAAACATCTGGAGGGGCTAGAGTACGGCTCGTATCCTATCTATCTATGTATGGAATACCCCATACAAAAACAATGGTTCTGAAGTTATTAATTTTGTAAATATTTTTCAGATAATTCCTGATTTCCTAAGAAAAGTCAATGATCATCGACCATTATATTTACCCCTAGAAACGACGGCCTCTGGCGCCCGCGATGCCGGCAGCGCAGGGCCGATCGGTGTGGAAATCTTTGGAGTGGGCTTGTCCAGGTCTGGACGACCAACGATTGATAATGATATATTATTGTATATATTTTTTTTATATTTATCCTCAACATTAAAATGTCGGGGGAAGCCTCATTAAATAAAAATAACTTTTAAAGCGATATCTTTGTAAGCAGATATTGGAAACTCATCGAACATCCGAAAGGCGCGATCGTTATTTCTGTTCACAGCACCGTAAAAATCATCTTTATATTAATCATTGTAACGAAACAGATATAAAAATATCGCTTTCACATCCGCTACTACTTGTGATAGAGAAATTTTAACACAACGAATAAACTGAGGAGTGAACCATCTTACTGTTACCTCGCCAATTTCTGATGCATATGCCGCTGATACCGAAGCTGTAAGTTATCAAGAAGACTAACAATGTTCTGTAATGTAAAAGTTTATTAATTAGCATCTTCTTATTCCTGTGCCCCTCCAACTAATGAAAACTGGACACCAGTTCTGCCTAATATTTTTCTATTGCGCGCTGGATGGATCAGCTGCGCGGCACTCTTATTGTTGGTCCACTTTTTCATGTTGTTTTGCAATAACTTCTATCTGCAACCGATCTTTTTCTTTCATTCATTATCATGTAGATATTAAAGTTATTATTTACTTACAGTAAATAGACATATAACGAAGATCAAAAGAAATGTTCGAGCGAATTTCTTTATACAAATTCGTGTCGTTTTAATTGTTCAATAACATTACCTCCCAATACAATACAAATTCCTATTTATTTGAATGTAACGTCTGCTGAATCTACGAATTTCGTGTTATCTTGGAAAATGAATGAATGACCATGCGCTTTATCTAGTACACAATAAATCGTCTGCCGAAGTCGTACCAATGGAATCGGTTAGTCCATTGTGTTAAATTTTCATTCAAATCCCCGATCCATTTTCTCTGTAACAATGTGTGATTATTGATTGAATTTCATGAAAATGTTTTCACAATGGCCTTTAATGTAACAACAGTGGTGTAATTTGTTTGATAAATATAATGTATTATATACAGAGAGCGTCTACACAACTGCCGACAGTAATGTGTTCTGATTTGAAGCGCTTTAGCATAGTTAAATCTTACGTATGTGTTTTCTAACATAAATATTTTTATTTTACTATAGCTTTAAATCGCTTTAACAATTAGGCGCTTTAATAGTAATATACAAAATAATTATTGTTAAAGCGCCTAACTGTTTTGTAAGTCACCAATGTTCAAAACTTACTATGTCTAATTTCTAATAGGCGCTAAGACATACTACTGTAATTATATTCTATTATTTTTGTAGGACAGTGACAGGCAAAAAGGTTTTTATAGATTTTTTGTCATATCTGCTATTAGAATAAGAATCTCTCCTTCACATCATTATAATTTAGAAAAAGTGAAGATCATATAATAGTTTTTAAATAGTATCCACCGTGCCGCATAGAAATAGCTAGAGTAGATAGCTTATAATAATGTATTCTGGTTCAAAAACGCTGAGGACGCGTGATTTATCCGATTTATAAAGAAAAATATAGTATATCGTCGTTAAGTTCCATGGTTTTACTACTATTATTTAATAACTATGTTAACTAAGTAATATTATTAAATAATTATTATATAAATAACAATCATTCTTTGTATGCTATGAATCGAAAAATCAAGTAACATCTATTTCATTCTTATCATTAGATTTTTTAAATATCATATGAAAGGTATTTAGCAAATAATTCATTGCTAATTATTAATAAGCTCTTTTAGAGCTTTATATCAAAGAAATAAAATATATAAAGAGTAAATCACATTATATCTACTCTACCTACGTTAGAAAAATGGAAACAAGTTTGTCTTGCGCACTCAGCTTTTTGTTTTTTATTTCTTAAGAGAAGTTGGAAATAGCAAAACATTTCTGGTTTCCCTTGAGAGGTGAATTTTCAAATTGAATCATCTCGATCACCTAATAAAACTCCAAGTTCCAGTATCGTATTTCGGATATCGAATCAATGGTAAAGTATGAGACCCTAGACGCATAAAATATGACCCCGTTTCCAAGTTAGAAAGCGAAGTCACTGCGAGGTTTACGCAATCTGTTATTATGTATGGGGATAACTGTCTACTAAAAGATAATTTGTGTCGCTTTACAAAGGCGCAAAGGCTTTTCTTAATTTATTCCAGATAGTAAGATTAAAGTAATTTTTCACATTGGTTAAAAACCATAGTTTAATATATCACGTTGAAAGTGTTTACTCGCGATCCAATGCACCTTATAATACATGTTTGTGAGGTTTTAATATGGGAATATTGTATCATCTGTACATTACAAATATAAAAGCACTTGCCTCGAATAACAAATATTTGTAACAAATCCCCAAGGGGACGGTTAAACATTAAAACACAAACATACAAACAGGCTTTATATCATTTGTTATTAACGCGGCTTACATTGACTTTCCTAATGATTGCTTTATACGAATTAACAACATGACCCAAGTTAATAAATTTATACTATTGTTAATAATACTATACTATTAATATAATATTTAATTTTTATTTAGAATATATCTGTATTATTTCTGTGTCAATTAAAATTGAATAATTATCAGTATCAAGCTGACGGTTTTATTAAGTAACTAGCTGTTCCCTGCTAGCCGTAATACACTCGTTTTCCCTTTTGGGAGTAAAATTTCGGAAAATATTAGCACATAGCCACATACACTTCCGCAGCTGGCCATAGGCCTCCCTCAAAGATGTCCACGTCGATCGGTCCCGCGTTGCTCGCATTCAGTGGATTTCTGCGATTCTCACCAGATCGTCGGTCCACCTTATGGGAGGGCTCCCAATACTACGTCTACCGGTACGCGGCGCGCCACTCGAGGACCTTACTGCCCCATCGGCTGTCGATCCTTCGAGCAATGTACCCTGCCCACTGCCACTTAAGTCTAGCAATCTTTTGATCTATGTCGGCGACCTTAGTTGTTCGGCGGGTATCCACATTTCTGATTCGATCACACAGAGAAAATCTGAACATAGCTCTTTCCATTGCCCTTTGGGTGACTTTTAGCCTTTATATAAGACCGATAGTAAAGGGCCACGTCACGGATCCGTATGTCCTGGGTCGCTGGGGCGACTGTAGCACAGCCTATGTTTCGACAGAATCGAAGGCTTTTTCATAGTCCACGAAAGCTAAGCATAGTGGAAAATTATATTCTTCGGTCTTCAGTATAACTGGCCGCAGCGTATGTACCATAGACTATATGTCTATGGTACTAAAGCCTTTTCGGAATCCTGCCTGTTGGGGAGCTGGAAATCGTCTAACTTGCGTTTGAGACGATTCATCATGACTCTCGAAAACAACTTATAAATGTGGCTCAGGAGCGTGATAAGCCTATAGTTCTTCAACCGGGACCTATCATCCTTAGTGAAGAAAAGCCTAACCACACCCATGCCACAATTTTAGTTTCCCCCTTGAGTATGATGGAGTTAAATACTCTGGCGGACCATCAGCACTGATCGTCCACTGTAACTCTCTGTAAGCTCCGCTGCAACTCCATTATCACCCGGCGTCTTGTTGTTCTTCAGCTGATTGAGCGCCATACTAATCTCGTTCAAGCTGACGTCCAGGATGTCTTCAGTATAGTATCGGGTTAACTCGGCTCTTAAGTCGTTTGCCTGATCGTTGATAGGTGCTTCAGCGAATACCGTTTGGTGATTCTGAACATAAGGTACGCTACTCTGTTCGACACACTCCCGATATGTACAACGCTATTCACAAAAGACCTGTAGACAATAAACCCTCCTGTTCTGTTCTTCGCCCTCCCAGAAATAGAGCAGGTTTACGGATTTGAAAGTTGTTGTGTCTTCATCTCACGGACCTTAGATAGTCTCACAACAGTCCAGCAAGTCCTGCTCAATTCTTTCTCTAGTTCCAGCAGCTTCACCTCGGTCTGTAGTATGTGTGCGTTATGTATTGTCCGAGCCAAGTCGTCTGACAGGAAATCGTCGTTTCTCGGGGATTTTTAGCACCCCTGGTTCCGGCACCTTACCAACGTCCGTCACAGTCAGCACGTACCTCCAGTACCGCCGGGCGCTAGGGGTCGTCGTTTGTAGGGGTTTATTTGGGGGGATTTGATCCATTTTCTACCACGCTAGCCCAATGCGGGTTGGTGTGCGCCAGAACCTCGTTTATGGATTAGCAGGGTGCACCACGAGCAAATGAGGAGGTTGGCTTGGGTCCCGTGTGTTGTTGTCTACACTCTAGGCCTTATAGTCCTAGAAATAGTTTCTCTACATAGATGGAAATGTGTTATATACAAAAGATAACCTAATAAATAATTCGAAGATATATAATGCAGTTTATATATTTGCATGTATTTAATATTATTAAAAGTATCGCCAACATGTTGTTTGTTGACTACATCCAAGTTATCTATTAAGTTTCTATTGAGAAATGAAATGTTTTTAATTATGTTTATAACTGCATTTTCATACATACACGTTTCGGTGTACGTTATAAATTCGCAATGATTTATGTAATAACAATAACGAACGGATAGATGTATAATAAGTTTGAAATTTCTAATCAACAGTTAAGACAGAAGCAGTCACTTTGAATAGTCATACCATTAAGCTGGGAGACAAAGTTACTGGACGCTCCTCCCCAACTGTCTCTACGACGCCGGATGCGTTTGTCGTTACGTATTGATTTCAAGTATTTAACTTGCAAATTACATCCGTAGACAACAGTTGGGTACACAGAGTTACCCCTTTATAACGTTACGGAATAGTAAACTAAAACATAAACTCAGCATTTCTTTATTATATTCGATTTGTGAATAAACGTCAATCGTATATAATCAGTCAGTTCGCAATCTACTCTCTTCTGAGAAGAACAGACAAAAAAACTTAAGAGGTTTGTTGAAAGAACATTTGTGCTTTATACAGGTATTTTGATATAAATCCTTCATCATCAGTTGTGCCGTCATACCTAGTAAAAGAATGGTAGATCAGACCTTATTTCACTAAGCAGAGTCGGTATATTACATTTCTTTTTAAATCATCGTAATTGTTTTTTTTTATCGTATACTTTATGTTGTTTGAAAATTGTGAGTATGATAAAAAAATACAATCTACCTTGAGTTTTGATAATTTTTCAGAAGAGATCACGTTGTAAACTGAAGTTAAATGATTAAAAATTAAAATAGAGTTGTCTAAAAACATGATAAAGATATTGTTATTGCGGATTTCCTACAGTCTTTGTCTATTTTTATATCATTCCACTTTCATACTCCTGACTTTCCGTATCCTTTGATTTCCGTCCCTTTTTCTAACAGCCGAACCAAGCTAAGTGTATTATTACGTTAAAAGCTACTGTCAAATAATGTTTGAACGTCTAATTTATAACTGTATATTATCGCCATGAAATAAAGAAAAATAACGAAAGTTCCCCCATCCTACCACCATGTGGGATAATGACTAGGAAGAGAGAGAGAGAGTATATTATATGATCTTTTTTATTTAGCATCCACTGTAGAATTAGTTTTTCCCAAAAACGCATTCACCTCGGCTGAGCAACGTTTGGGAAACTCGGCCACATCCTCACCTCGCAAATGCCCCTATGTCTCATAACGAAAGTTTTTAATCAGTACGTCCTCCCCACACTTCCTTTCAGCGCAGAGACATGGCACCTGACCATCGGGCTGGTCCACCGATTCAAAGTTCGACGGAAAACTAAAGTTACCGACGTAGCTCTCATAATCTGCAAGCTGAAATGGCAGTGGGCTGACCACGTCTATCGTGTCAGTGACGACCGATGGGGGAGGAAAATCTTGGAGTAGAGGCCGCGTACAGGTCGCAGAAGTGTGGGACACCCTCGCTTCAGATGAACCGACTACATCATCAGGGTCGGAAGTGAGTGGATGCGAGAAGCTGAGGATCGCATTATGCGGAAGACATTGGGGAAGACCTATATCCAGCAGTGGATAAACAAAGGCTGAGAGCGATGAAAATACGCTTTGTTGTATTAGTCGCGTCGAAGTATGTAAATTCAGCATCCTCGAGCTTTGGTTCTGATAAAGCTGCGGAAGTCATCCATCCGACATCATTTACATCGTTACAAATTCCAAAAGTTATTTTCATCGTCCTGAAACCTCTTTAGTTGCCTTTTACGATACGCTTTGAGTAAGTAGATTACCACCCGTTTCCCACACTATTCAATTATATATTTAACCTTTGGCATATGATAAGAAAATATTAAATTTTATATATAAATGGGACGGTTAAAGAAATATTTATTCATTTCATATCTCTCATACAGAGGATAGTTAATACTCAAGTATACTTGGAAAGGTTATGGGATTATTTTATCAAATGAAGACTAATGTGTTTTTTTTCAACTTTGGTCATGAACACTGCAGTAATATGGTAGTAAGGTATGTGTTAAGTAAACTTACTGTTCTAAAATGACTTTACAACGCGTGAGAATTTCGCCAAAGGCAATAAACAAACGGCTCGGACACTATATACCTCGACTTTTATTTCATCGTCCAGTGAGCTCCAGTGTTCGTCCGTTCGTTGTGTATCGATCCGAAAACTTGGAGATTACGCAGTTCGGGTCAAAGGATAATTTTTTTTTTTTCTGCGTTTCGCCAAAAATAATCATACAAAAGATCCGAGGGACCCGCGACCCAACTGAGGTAAATATTCATTTTTTAATTTACATAAATAATAGCTTCTTTGATTTTGCTATACTCTATATATTTAGAAAAAAAAGTATTTATCTTCGAATATGTAAGTTTTCATAAAACTATGAAAAATATTTTTTTTGTGTGTACTACAGTCAAATTACAAACAAAATAATAAAAAAAATTAAGAGAAAAAAGAAGAACCATGTATTTTTATTTATTTTTTTGAAGTGCAATAGAGAACAGTAAAAGATATGAAATTTTATTTATAAAATAATAATCTTTGACTTGTTACTATGATAATACATATACAGAAACTTAATTTACTTTCTATTATTAAATATAATATTCTATAGTAATGGCAGGTAAATCGATATATATGCATATTTTTAATAATATATTCGTTTCACATCGTACAATATAATCTTTGCAACAAGCATTTAATAATAAATCAAGTTTCATTTTTCATGCTTATTTTCCCTTAAACTTTGTGACTGAGGATGCTGAAATTATATGCATAGAATCCTTTCTCTTAAAGCTTTAAGTACAAATTTTTAGACGAAATAGAAACTCTGGAAAAATTTGCTTTCAGTATTTTATATTTCATGAAGTTTTATAAAATATTTCATTACTTATTTATTTCAAACAATTAAGATGAACATTAGATGATCGATGATATACACGCTAATTATATGAAACGCTGGTTAAGATGTTTTTAATAATTAAATAATTAGTAGTATGCAACAATTTCTTTGGTTGCAATGCATTTCAATTTCGAATATAGTAATATTTAACTATAACAACTTCTTACGAGGAAAAAATTCAACTCTGATGCGGCAGTTCAAACCGCCTTCAAAGAGTTTAATGATTCTCATCCCCCATGGTTTTTTTAGTAAAGGAATCAATGAACTACCTATGAGAGGGCAAAAGTGCATAGATAACAACGGTGCATACTTTGATTAATTAGATATATTTTACAAAAAAGAAAATTGACTTTATATTCCTCCCGTACAAAACGCCAATTTCATATGTAAGGACCTAATATTTCTGTTTGGCTTCAAGTAACAGCTAAATCCAACAAAATGTGAGTGGATTGTTTTATTATAAGTAGTCTTTGGCCCAAAATGGCCCAAATCCCCCACATGAACCTCTACAAACTACGGCATCTGGTGCCCGACCGTACCGAAGGTCCTGCTGACTGTAACGTTGCAGGAAGCCGCTAGACGCGGGCAACGCAGGACCGATCGATCTGGAGATCTTAAGGGGAGGTCTATGTCCAGCAGTAGACGTCTATTCGCTGATGATGATGATGATGATGATTATAGTATATGTAGTGAAGTTAAAATATTCATACTTCGCCTGAGGTAAAATTGCTTAAGAGGTTATGAAATTGGCTATCATGGTAATTTAAATTATACAGTGAACTAAATTGGCGTAATGTCAAATTTAGGTCAGACTTGTCGTAATTATGCTGCGGAAATAACTTCAAAGATTTCCTTATATGCTTTATTAAAACAAAGATGTTTAAAAAACTTATCTGAATAACATTCATGGCGTCATTAAAATGGAGATGGGTTTTAATTGCAAATTAATCCTTGAATGGGATCAATGATTCTCATGATTTGGGTTTGACACATCAGTCCGTCAGCTGTAACGCTCTTAAAATCGAAAGCCAGTAATATATGTACCTTTACTACTGTTTGCGAGTATAAAAGATAATAAATAAAAAAAAAAACGTTTTAATTTAAAGTTTTGCGAAGACATGATTCCGGAAGTTGATTGGAGTTGCGTTACTTTGGCGTAACAACGATTGATGACACGTCATTCTCTGCTAACCCGAACATTCATTACTTAAGGCCTTTCGTAGACTTAGTATATACTTGCTAAAAATGTTATCACAGTAATACTTTATAAATAACTACTTTCGTATATCAACGATGATAAGTTACCCTGTGTTTTTTTTTTATTCAATTAATTTATGTTCACCTGATAGTAAATATACGCTTGCCCATAATAATATATACTGAATTACATTGCGCACGTCGCCTGAGATATAGGATGTTGGATCTCGTTACCACAGTAATTTCACTAGTTCAACGCATTTCAAACCGGAGAACATTAATGTTTGCACAGTACTGTTCGACGGTAGAAATAGGAGCTGCGGTGATATCTAAACGGTCTCTGACAACAGAGACCTTCCACCTGCCCACCACCAGTTTTGTTCTTAGTTTAATGACGAAGCCGCATGATGACGGTGTAACTTCTTTGTCATTAAAGTTATCCGGGTGGTGAATATTTTTAAATACACAACTATCAGAGATGTACAAATGAAACAATGAATTTCGTATTTCCTGTTATCGATATCATCATTATTTCATGTTTCCGAAGTAATGTAAACGCAGCTTAATTGGACATAACTCGGTTTACATTTGCCTTACCCACGCACTGTTCGCGATTCACACTATGATTGTGTTATGTAATGTTTTCGATATAGACTATTATTAATTTTTTTTTTATTCAACAAAGCGACAAAGCAGTATGGCATTCCTCTGATATGCCACTACAACTTGGTTGCTGTTTAAAGTATTTACACAACACAACTTTGTGTTTATGACAATTCAAATATTTAAACGTTTGCATACTAGTTTTTGTTTAGAAATATAAAATTATATATTTGTTTTTTTTTTTTCATTTATTTCTATTAATGGAATAAAAAAATATGTTTGTTTGAACTAAAGGTAGGTACTACAGTAGTGTGAAAATATTACTGTGTTCCGATTTGAAGAGCGCTGAAGCTAGTGTAAGGTGTCTAAAGGCGACGACTGCAATGTGGCACTATGTTTAATAACCTAACAGTAGCAGTATCACTTACCATCAAGTGAACGAATTTATCTTCTCGTCGCTACGTTGAATAAAAAAAAACTTGAACTTTCTACGAACTATTGTATTTCAAATTAAATTATTAGTAGCACCAGCTAGTTTAAAAACATTGATTGAACAAACGATTATTAAAGCGATGGATGTTCAACAGTAACTTTAATGATGATGATACTTTATCTCACGAAATCGGATGGAACTAACCACACAACAATATTTTTAATCCTGAATGCTCCTGTCACTATGTTCTATACCGATGACCAGGTCGCGTCTTCTTAATAAGACGTAAGAAAAGGTATTTCATCTCACCGTTCATTGTGGAACTTTGCCGCGCTGTTTTCGCGGAATAATTGGCGGTTTACTGTAAAACTCAAGATTTCGCAAAGACGCTTGACACAGATTCAAAGCCGGCTGCCATTTATAAGTACGAATTTTACTTCAGCTTTGTGTGAAGCCATTGCTTCCGTTATACAGGTGAAAGTACAGTTTCTTATTAACTCTACGTCAATGCAATAGCTACTAGATCTAGATTTAATGATAAAATAAGTTTTTTTCTATAATTTTGAATTTTATGCCGGCTTATACATTATTAAGAAACTTATATCTCTTCATGAAAGACTTTAAAAAATTACTATTTAACGGCTCTTTTTTTTTTCAGATCTTTCAAACGCCCTTAATGAGTTACACCGGCTATGACTGTAAGTGTCCTTATAAATAGTAATAAAATTTGTTATTAGTAAATAAAAAAAACAAAGCTTTTTATTATGAAAAAACTGCTCTATTGATATCTTCAGTGGGAGACCGTCTATTTCCATATATATCTACACGAGCGATTATTTTTACTGCTGAGCAGTGGTTTAAATGCGAAGGTTTATAATTCCTGCCTGTTGCCAGTAATGACTTACGGAACCGACACGTAGCCAATTACAGTAGGCCTCATGAAGAAGCTTAAAGTCGCACAAAGATCATTGGAAAGGGCTATCAATGCTCGGGTTTTCTCTGCGTGATCGAATCGGAAATGAGGAGATCCGCAAGGGAACTAAGGTTATTGCCCATTGCCCATTGCCCAAAAGATTGCTAACCTTAAGTCGCTATAGGCAGGACTCATTGCTCGAAGGACACGGCCGATGGAGCAGTAAGATCCACGAGTGGCGGCCGCGTAACGGTAAAGGTAGTGCTGGCAGGCCCCCCACAAGGTGGCCCAACGATCTGATAAAAGTTGCGGAAAGCGCCTGGCTGCGGGCAGCACCGGATCTATCGAAGTGGAGACGTTTGAGATCTTTGCTCAGCAGTGGGCGTTCGCCGACTGATAATGTAATGTAATGAGCATTGGTGTGCGAACATTATTGTACTCCTTTTAAAAGGTGATTGTAGATTGTTAACCACTGGGTTATGGAGACAATTTGTCTTAAGGCGACGGGCACAATGTGCTGATGTATAAACATAATAACAAGTAACAACCTTTGTATATAATACAAAGGCTAAGTTAAGTAACAGATAGCAGAATATTCAGTGTTTATCATATTTAGACAAATAGACAGTAGAGAATATTAATCTAATACAATATACCTTGTAATCATATATCATAGATTATCTTTTGATATTTTTAACCATTTATAGACGTACAGATATCTAAAATAAGAGCAGAAATATTATTACCTTAAAGGACTTTAGTCCAGTATGAAGTCTAGTCTACTGCTAGTTTGATTACGATATTTCTGTGTCTCAGATTATAATCTACAATATTAAATAGGGACCTATATCGTATAGTCCCGATCACTAAACTAGTCGTATAAATATTTCGTTTAATTAAGTCTATAAAGGATGTTATGAAACATAAATAATTCATATCGGAGTACTTTATTGTACATCAAACGGTAATATGCCGTGGCACTAATGAAAAGATAGCACAATATTGCTTAGTCAGTCCTTTTCAAACAAAATTGCGTTAAATATTTAATATAATAAATTATTTCATTGATATTAATTTTTGTAATGATATTTATTAATTTAACTATGTAAAATCATCATCATCATCAGCCGATGGACGTCCACAGCTGGACACAGGCGTCCACCAAAGATTCTCACATATATCGGGTAGTTATTCATATGTACGGATTTTGGCGGTTTCCCACCACGCTGGCCCAACGCGGAATGGTGGGAGTCAGAGCCCCGTTTGTTGATTGGTAAGGTGCACCACGAGTAAGTGAGGTTGGCTTGAATCCCATGAGTTGTTGTGCAGGAACCCTTACACTCTTGTCAATATATATCTTTATCTATTTAAGCGACGAAACCAGTCAACGTTCATCTGACGATAAGTGATACGCCTGCCCATAACAATGTGGCATTAGTTAAGATGATATTCACAGCACCATATTGCGCTCGTCGCCTGTGACATAAGATTTTGGCTCTCGTTACCCCAGTAATTTTACTAGTTACAATGCCCTTCAAAACAGTAATTTTGGCACACTACTGTTTGGCGGCAGGAATATGCGCTGCGGGGGTCCTCACATAGATGGTCGCCGTCAACAGAGATCAACCACGAGTATATCATATACCAGTAATCAGCTTTAATATATTCTTTTAAGCATATAAGGCAATAAATAATCTTATTATAACTTGTCTGGCTATAAATACTGTCGCATAAAAACTTTTCTTTTTTTTTACTTTTTAATTATTTTGAATTTGGAACACGTGTATTATTTTAAAAACTTCCTTTGATTTTGCGTCATTTTACATATTTTTTCATGGTTATTATCAAATTACAATATAGAATGGGGTGTTAAAGAAAATAGGGTTGCAGTGATCGCCTTGCACAAAGTGGATATGGCGCCGTCGGTCATGTTTCAGACACTTCAAAAGCTTGGTATCAGCCGTATGTTTGCAATACAATTACATTTCCTCTGTTGAAGACAAGAAAAGATCGGGGCGGCCGCGTGCTGTTAGAACTACAGAGGCTGTTAATGCTGTTAAAGCCAGATTTCGTCGAACCTTCATTAGGAAGCAAAAAATCTTATCGCGAGGAATGAAGATTCGCACTAGGACTTTGTCGCGTATTATAAAACAGGACCTGAGCTCGGTGCTTATCAGGTCACGGTCGATATACAGGACATGCTCTTAATCAATCTTTATAATTAAAGATGGATGAAGTGGATCGCACAAAACGTACAAACCTTCTGTCGCGATACGCAGGTGAAAGCCTCAGAAATGTCTTCTTTACTGATGAAAAATTTTCACGATTGAAGAATACTACAATAATCAAAATTATAAAATGTACTCTCACAGTTCTAAAGAAACTGCTCAAGGGATCGGAAAGGTATAACGTGATCATCATCCTGCGTCAGTGATGATTTGGTAGGGCGTATCTTATCAAGTAATCACAAAATTACATCTGTATAAAAAAGGAGTGAAAACTTCAACCAAAGTGTATCAAGATACAGTCTTGGATCATGTTGTGAAACCTCTCAGCAATACACGTTTTAAAAATATACCGTTGACTTTCTAGCAAGACTGCACCTGGCACACTGGTCATAAGTCACAAACTACCCAAACCTGGCCTGAAACCAACCGGACTTTATAAGAGCTTAAGACTGGCTCTTGTCTAGCCCAGAACTCAACCTTTTAGACTTCAAATTATGGTCAGCTTTAGAGGACATGGCCTGGTCTAAACGACACGGCGACATTGAGTCTCATAAAAAATCTTTGGATCAAACAGTGGCGGGGGTGGAAATTTCCCTTGGTAACAGTGAGTTAATCCATAGATTCGTGGCCAAACAGATTAAAGGCCTGTATAGGCTAAACGTGGGCATTTCGAATAGATTTTTTTTTTTAATTTTTTGCTGAGACTGACAAATATGTAGGTATAAATTTTAATATTACATTACTACTCTAAAAAAAAAAATTCATTTTCATTTGTAACAGAACTTATGGCCGGACTAGATAATTATGATGACAAAACTACAATTTGTTTGTAACTTAACTGTTTGAAATTTTGTCTATTCTTTCCCTTGAAAGTTAAAGCAAATATGTAAATCCACTATAAAGTATTCGTACCCTCTCCGGGTACTCACCAGGGCAATATCAGAATAATAACATTACCCTATATGCTGATCCTAGAATTAAGTCCCTAACAGCCTCACTATCTTGCTGAAGACCCGTGAGCGTGAATTTCTCTGGTAAAGTCTGTTACTAAAAATTTAGTTAAGAAAGGAAACAGTAATAATATATTTTTTAGAGCCCGTCTATAAAAACGTAAAGCTAGTCAGGATGATAAACTCTGCACGATATTGTAGACGTTGCTGTGATACATAAGATGTTAAGTCTCGTTACCCTGGTAATTTCACAAGTTGAAATTCCTTTAAAATTGGAATACAGTATTGTTTGCACACTACCTGATCACATGTAATTATGTGGTCAGGTAGGTACCACTGCAGCGCCAATTCCTGCTGTCAAGTAACAGTGTGCAAACATTACTGTGTTTCGGTTTGAAGGGTGCTATAGGAAGTGAAATTACCGAGGTAATGAGACTTAACATTAATATGATGTCATTAACCATATTGTGCTGTGTATATTATTCTGTCGTGGTGACTATGGCCCATCGCCCTCATATTGATGGTTGGCCTGTGCCCCAACAGTGGGCACGTAAATTGGCTGTAGAAATATTATTCTGAACAGTCCCAAGTTGTTATGGGTAGGCGTATCACTTACCATCAGGTGAACTTCCCGCTCATTTGGACACCCGACAAAAAATAATTTTTCCAGGATATGTTTCTATAGTTCTTAAGATCGAGGTATAATACTATGCTATACTGCTTTCAGGCTTTCTAATGAAAGTTGTGGTCTTTAAAAACTACAGCATTATCTTAGTTGATCTATATATACAAATTTTTACATCTTACCTTTTTAATGTTTTTTTTTATGAATTAAATACAAAAAAATAATTTCACCTCCGATCATTAAACTAGACTTTAAAACATCTGTATTATAAAAATTGGTATAACTCTTTGCCGGTAGAGAAATATAGATGGTCTCCTGCAGCAGAGAGTCATCAACAGTAAAACAAAGTAAAAATAAAATTACTCTATGTTAATTTTCCATAGACACTGATTAAAAACGTGAGATGCCAAATCCGTTGTCAATTCGTTTCGATTAGCATAGAAAACAGTAAAGTTTATCTCATTGATATTCCTCAGCCGGCGTCTCGAGCAATAATATCCTAGCACAATGCTGAATCGCATCCTGAAATAGAAAACCAGTGAAATACCAAATTCGGAGTGGCTTTACACCTCATCCACGAGACATAAACAATAAATGAGTTTTCGTACCGATATAATACTAACGCTTACTTTGTGGTATATACACTATATATATAAATATTTATACGAGAGTTTGCTGTGGGTACTAAAAATTTCCGGTGAGGACGAAAGCTCCCCACGTGGTGAAGCAACGATCTGACATAAGTTCCAGGAAACCTCTGGATACGAGACCAAGACCGGGTGTAAATATCATTATCAGAAGTTGACGACTATCAGCAAATGATGATGAAATGTGAAGTAACGATATTTAGAAAAAAAATTGTCATATGAAGCTTTCAAAGTTATTTAAATAGTCCACGTAAGATAAAACATATTTTCCCACATAATCTAGGAACCAGGCTATCAAAACTTTTACGATACCAAATTCCATAGCGTTGTTTATAATTTAGATAAATTTATGAGGATTTGCATACAAATTTCTACGGCTCGCATAAAATTAAAATTGTTTCAGTTCCTCTACTTACATAAAAGCTCATTTATCTGAATACATATATTATTATGAATATATTAACCTTTCATTGGCAGGCCTCTGATACCGGAGACTTTCAAGGTCCATCGCAGGTACCTATTTCTTCCGTCAAACATTACCGTGTTCTATATTGAAAGGCGTTGTAGGTAGTGAAATTACTGGGGTAACGAGGTATAACATCATACGTCTTAAGACGACAAACACAATGTGATGCCGTTTATATTCTCACAGGCGCTAAGTTAAGGGATGTCAAATCAGTTACCATCAGGTGAATGTCTCGCTCTTGTCATCCTTTCCATTAAAGAAAAAAGCCTCAATTGATCATAACTTATTAGCAAGTGTCCGTTAATGTGTTTCGCGCAAAGCTTGGAAATGATATGTGATGAAAAGGTGGTTTCTTGAACTGTTATTATATAAGTATCTTCGCTTTTTATACATCTCAATAAACTGTCAAACAGGTGGTAGATCTTTGTTGCTGAAGACTTTCTAAGTAGGTACCGCAGGAGCTCCTATTTCTGCCGCCAAACAGTAGTGTGCAAACATTGCTGTGTTCCTGTTTAAAAGAAGTTGTAGTGTTTATATTACTGGGGTAACGAGACTGAATATTTCAAGTCTTAAAGCCACGAGCGCAATGTGATGCAGTACATACGATCCTAGCGCCACGTTGTTGCGAGCAGGCATATCACTTACCATCAGGTGTACTTCCCACTTGTCTAATCACTTATTGGAATTAATAAAAAAACATTCTACTTTAGCTTTAACAAGCTTTTTAAACTTGAAATTGCTCTTCTTTGGTAGATAGTTTTGGTTCTGTCCAATTGAAAAGTACTGTTATTTATCATAAAAATCTTATATTTAGTTTAGTAAACAATGAATGGTGTGTAAAAGTTCTTGGACAACGTCTCACGGGATCCAAGCCAAGCTCACCTGCTCGTAGTACACTCTGTTAATCTACAAAAGCTCTGGCTCCCACCAACCCGCATTAGCCCAGTGTGGTGGGAAATGCCCTAAATCCCCTCATACGAATCCACACCCGATCATGTGAGAATCTTTGGGGAGGCCTATGTCCAGCAGTGGACGTCTACGAGCTGACGATGGATCAACGGATGTTTTCACTGAACAATAAAACTTTTCACTTTAGACAACAAACTACTAAAAACCTTAATTTCACAGATTATTGCAAAGCATCCTTTCATTTCTGCGGCAGTCCGTTGTGACAGTGACGCATGGTCTAATTTACAGACCAACAGCTGGTTTTCTACACTTCACAAGCACCTACGCGTCCACAATTTAGGGTCTAAAATGCTGTAACACCTCGACGTAAATGCTATTGTCCAAGTTTGTATGGCACTCTCCGCGGACCCATTGTCCCCTCTTATATAAAACTGCGACAGGCTCTCATACTCGAGTGAGTTCTTCACGCCGCAACGTGATTTATATGAGGCTATACCTTCGGTTAAATTTATTTCCTGTTATAATGAAACTTGCCCGGAGACAATGTAATTACATATCTTGATACGATGAAGTATATAATTATTTTTTTTATTAATACCTTTCCATCGTAATTATTTTAATCTGAAAGGATCCACGAATAACCAACATAATTATCTCATAAATATTTTTTTTCTTCAATCATCGCTTTTCTTAGTCTACGATCACCACTATTTCCACTCTAGAGCTCATATTACCAATAATCATCAACCGTTTCATTAAACATCCAAACCATCAAATTATATTATTAGGTTCGGGAAAAAGTCTTTTCGCGATATAGTATGTATGAACTTATAATAAAATCTCTTTGGTTATACTATTTGTATCTGGCTGGTTTGGTATCATTGAAAGTTTAAATTTTTTTAAATTTTTTTAGAACATAATTCCAAATTCAAATTAGGAAAATGTGTGATTTTCATTAGTTTTTCGTACTGTCAAGATGAGTGAATGTAATGAAGAAATTCGATACATTTTAAAATTTTACTGCAAAAAAGGTAAAAATGCAACGCAAGCCGCGAAAATAAATTTGCAATGTTTATGAAGCTAGTGCAGTGTCTGTGAGAGTAGCACAAATTTGGTTTAAGCGTTTTCTATCCGGAAATTTTGATGTCAAAGATGCACGTCGCTCTGGTCTCCCTATTACGGATAAAATGGATGGCATTTTTGAAAAAGTGGAGCAAGATCGGCATATCAGTAGTTACGACGTAGCTGAAGCACTGGGAATTGACCACAAAACAGTTTTGGCGCATTTGAAAAAAACTGGGTACACACAAAAGCTCGATATTTGGGTACCTCACAAGCTCATTGGAAGAAACCTAATAATGAACCGTGTACTCTTTTGTGATTCTTTATTACGACGTAATGAAACCGGACCATTTTTGAAGAAGCTGATAACTGGTGATGGAAAATGAATTACGTACGACAAGAACGTGCAAAAAAGGTGTGGTCAAAGGCCGGTCAGGCTTCACTAACTGTGGCGAAACCCGGGTTAACTCGCAACAAGGTGATGCTGTGTGTGTGGTGGGATTGGAAGGACATTATTCATTATAAGCTGTTACCACCAGACAGGACCATCTATTCTGAACTCTACTACGAACAACTGATGAGATTAAAGCAAGCAGTTGAGAGAAAGCGGCCGGAATAAATCATCAGAAAGGGTGTGGTTTTTCATCATGATGACGCTAGACCTCACACATCTTTAGCCACTCAGCAAAAATTAAGAGAGTTTGGCTGGGAGGAGTTAATGCATCCGCCGTATAGTACTAACCTTGCACCTTCAGATTTCCACCTGTTTCGGTCTCTTCAGAATTCTTTAGGCAGTGTCAGGTTAACATCACGGGAGGACTGCCAAAACCACTTGTCGCGGTATTTTGATCAGAAGTCCCAAAATTTCTATAGCAATGGGATCATCTCCCTACCTTCAAGATGCCAAAAAGTTATCAAACAAAATAGTACCTACATACTTTAGTTAAATATAAATAAACTTTATTAAAATATGTTTTGAATTATGTTAAAAAATGCGAAGAAACTTTTTCCCCAACCTAATACATGAAGTAACTTGAATTTTGTGTAAGATTACCACGTTGTAGATTCGATCCTTAAGAACTTATATGATTTATCATAACTCAATAATTATGCAAGTCTTAAGCAACTTCAATCGAAAACTTTACCATTCCTCATCAACTTATTGATATCCACTGACAAACTTAAGACCTTACAATGAAGAATCTGTCTACTACCGCCATTACTACTACTACTACTACTACCATTCCTCATCATCATTATATCAACTTATTGATATCCACTGACAAACTTAAGACCTTACAATGAAGAATTTGTCGTATTCTTCAAGCTTGGCAGTAGCTCTTCGTAACCTTTTCCATTTTAATTATACTCTATAACCGCGATGAGGTTATTCATACCCAGATTTGCAAAGTCTATGTTCAATGGCCATACATGGACAAGCGTGTATCTTTCCACCATATCCGCGTACAAATTGGTGTATTTATATTCGATGAAAATTCATATATTTGTAATATATCTCTAAAACATACAATCGCGAGTCAGCTCAAATGGAAATTACACTCCACAATTTTTAAGGCACGCATGTTCGCAGTTCATTTGCATGAGGCTTTCGCTTCATATAATTCGGATGCAAATTTAGAGTAAATAGCGCGCAAACACTACATCTTCATTCATGACTAACTGTACCCGAATTTGGCATCGCTAACTTTGCGCTCTGAGAAGTTTAGCTTCGCCCTTACAAGTTAATCGTAAAGCTAACAAGTCATAGTCACAATTAAGTTATTTCTTTACAAGTTAAATTCACGTCAGCATGTTGTGAGTAATTTAAATGTTAAACAGGGAATACTTACCTAAGTTAATACCGATAGTGGGTAAGTACCACCGCAGCGCCTATTGCACTCAACAAATAGTACTGTGCAAACATTACTCTGTTCCGATTTGAAGGGCTTTGTAGCTAGTGTAATTACTTGAATAACAAAGCTCAACATCTTATGTCTCAAGAAACGATCACAACCTTGTGCAGTATATATATCATCTTAACTACCGCCTCGTTATTGACGGGGGTTGCACTTACCATCAGATGATCACGCTCGTCTCGTCGATTAATTGAATAAAAAAAAACGAATTCATAGTCTTCTGTAGATTAAAATAATATATGCAAATAAATACAAATGTTGTATTTTTTTTTTATTGGAATTTTGCGTTACAAATTATTCCGGAACATTGTACAACGATATTTAGGGCATATGTTTGTAGCACTGTACGTTTCATTATTTATTAAAAATAACTAACAAAAAAAATTTCATTCGTGTGATTTGCTATCTCTCTCTGCTAACATAAACTAACAAGAGGTTTTCTTTGTTCACAGATTTGCGGCCCTTCAGTGCTCTTACGCTTTGCGTTATGCTTTGTGTGAATTAAAAACTAAAGTGTCCGATGAGCATACACGTAGTGTAGTGACTAATAGTTGCAATCTATTACACGTTAGTCTATTTGTGAATGTCCTTAGTAATAAATAAGTGTGCCAAAATAGATCATTTGCGTAATTACATCGGTAATTCATTTAAATAGCAAACGTTCTGCAATCATTGAACTCTGCAGCCGTCTCGAACAATAAGATCAAACTTTGAGAGTGCATTTGCAACATTTTACTGTGCAAATGATGCGACAGTTGTTCTGAGAGTGCTTCTGCAGTGCAAAAAGTCTGCGGCTGTTTGTGTTGAGTCGATGATCGATATTTTAAGTGAGCGATAGCAGGAATGGAGTGCGATGCAGTGTATGTGATAGTGGTGTCGTTACATTGAGGTAGCGGGGGCGTTTTTGTGTAAAGCTGGGTGCTCAACGCCACGGCGTCGTCGGTGGAGGGTCAGGCGGGCGCGGGCGGGGAGGCCGAGCCCGCGCCCTCCTCAGCGCCCGACGCGGAAGCGCCCGCTAGACGCCGCCGCCACCGCCCGCTCTACCGCCGCTTCTTCCACTATGTCCGCACCGCTTGGACCGGCGTCAAGTTCGCTCTCGGTAATTTATTCCGTTTACTTTAATTATGCGTGTTTGTCCCAAATTCTAGCGGAAACTTTATGCACGTCGACCACTAACTTCCATTACAATCCGTCATACATCTCTAATGAAGTTTTATTCTTATTTTATATATTTTCATGTATACCTTCACCTTATAAGTTTCGGCGACAAAACCGACAACACATCTGCATCGTCAAGTTGTCGCTCTAAGTATAACACCTTTCTTAGATATGGCACATCTACAAGCCTACAGCCCCTAGCCCACACTTGACTAGCGTGGTCTTGGCTCTGAAATCCAATAGTAAGGACACTGAGAAAGATGTATGTTTTCGTTTTTAAATTTATACTTTACATTCTATATAAAAATTACAATTTAAAGAACTGATTTTGCTTTAATATTTCATGAGAAAACCACTCGGTTCTTAACTTAATGTTTAATAAGTATTTTGTCTTGGCAGAATCTGATATATATTTAATTTTTTGTCTCATGACCTGATATATACTTAACTGCCTTAAAGGGTAGTATGTTAGAAGAAACATATTGATTTTGTTAAGATATTAATTTTTTTTTCTGTAAAGATAACTGCATTAAACATTTAAACCAATAATTTATTACAAAGTTTACCCCACCATGCTTTTTTTCAAGAAATTTTAAGGTTTTAGATACTCTTATAATTTATAATAATAATACACAGGTAATAAATTTTATTCTTTTATTTTATCCTTTGACAGATCCATTGACAAACGTACCCTTAATTCCTTTTCAACGTTAAATAAAATAATATATATACTTTCGTGATTCATAAATATTTTATTGCCTGGTGAATTCATTAGCTAACTTGAACTTGATCAGCGTAGTAGATAAATGGCCTTAGCTCTCTTCATGTGATGGAAGACACCAAATTCCTGCAGTAGGAATCAAATGGACTGTTTATTAAGACGTAATTGAATATCATTTGTTGTCTTTTCTCTTTAGCAATTTAAAACACCCTACGTATTTTAAGAAGAGAATAATTACGAAATAAAAAGAGGACTGCTATTAGAATCTCCTCTCATTTCTAACTTAACCTACATGAACAAAGTAAATTATCTCGAATTAAGTACCTGAGAGTCCGATGCCACATTAATATTCAATGCAATAAAAACAGTTTAACGTTACAACGCTATGCAAATGCTTCAGAAGCGTCTACTTCTCTGTCCTCTCATTAATTTAATTACCGGTCTTTCTTGTTCTTTCTTTTTAAATATTTAACGTAAATTGAATTCCCAATAAACCAGGGAAAATTATCTCTTAAAAATTAAGACAATGGAACAAAAGCTAACTGTTAAAATACCTTAGGTCGTATATTTGAAATGGATAAAGGATTCGTTATTATGAATTACCTAACAAAATCATAAGGCATTTTTTTTTTTATTTCACAAAGCGACGAGACTAGCGCGACATTCACCTGATGGTAAGTCGTACACACGCCCATAACATACTAACCGCGTAAGTCAGAATGATGTACACTGCACCACATTGTGTTCGTTGTTTAAGATATAAGATTTTAAATCTCGTTACCTCAGTAAATTTTCTAACGGTAATTAGCTGCAATGCCTTTCAAACCGGAACGCGGTAATATTTGCACTATAGTTTGGGGGCAGAATTAGGCGCTACGGTGGTACCTACCTAGACAGTCTCCGGCAACACTGGCCTACCACCAGTAAGACTATGTATATAAAAATATTCATATGCAAATATATATACAGAAGTATATTATAGATTGTTTTTATAAATTGTTGTACTCCTATATAATAGTTTTTCGTTGTATTTCATTAAAAGTTTTTTTATGTAGAATGAAGGCACAATATGATTTGTTAAGAGCGGGAAACCATAAAATTAATGGTAATAGGAGTTAAAAGCAGACAGAAAAGAAAGTAGGGACATTGTTGAAAGAAATCACAGATTTGTATTCATGCTGAGAGCTTCATTCAAACGAGATTCCGTTATAGAAGTTTTTATTCTGTTATTGAAGGTTAAGCTGCGACCTCTGCTTTCTTAAGTGCCTTAAGGAGAGATTTTATATTTTTTTATATCCACTCATTGAAAGACTCTATTAAAACAAGCTGTTATAAAATAAAAATATATTGCGATTGCTATGATTTTTTTATTTGTATATATAAAAAATTTACAATAAAGCAAATATTACATTAAATGTATTCAGATGTGTAATTCATGATTGCGGCTGGTAATTTATAAATATCCCTCTACATCACATCTTGCATCCAATAAATATTTAATGTACATGGAATAAAAGTAATTAAAAAAAAAAATAATGTATTGATTTTGATAATGTCCTTACAATGAGAGCATATTAGAGAGAACTAATTAAGCAGCAAGAAACTGTTACAAATCCGACTGTTTAAGTGGTTACGGAGAGAGTTATAGAAAAATCCATAACCCAATGAAGAAAATGGGTATTTAGCAAATTCCACATGGGGGGAAACCGACCGTGAATTGATGCTGAATGCAAATGATTACCAAACATACAATGTGTACAGTTCGAGTTAAATGTAAACGCGGTACAATCGTAATGTTTGTTTGTTGCCAAATTGCATTGCTGACTCACATTGATGCAATACTACGCTGTTGTTTAGAGCAATCAATACGTGAAAACACTATCAAATTCTGTATTGGATTGTCAGTTTAGAGAAAAAGTGGTAACTTCATCAGATCACTGTCCTCTTTTAACATACAATGGACTAATAGTTAACCTTAATTTGATTTGAGGTTATATAATATAGACGGTGAAAAGTTTTTACCCTGAATACTACCAGCTTTTCATGTTATGTTATGGCGGCAGATTTACAATACGATACAGTTTTTTTTTTATTCAATTCATCGATGACACTAGCGATACGTTCACTTGATGGTAAGTGACACGTCAGCTTAAAAAAACGCGGCGCTACGACCATATATACTGCACCATATTGCGCTCGTCGCCTTGAGACAAAAGATGTTAAGTCTTGTTACCTCAGGAATTAAACCAGCTACAGCGCCCATATATAACGACCACAGCGTATCTAGTCAAGGCTAGAACATCACACAACCCAATCTGACCTGCTCTTGGTTAAACTTATTAAAAAACGACTAAGAGGTTAAGGTACTTTATGGCAAATCAGAGCTTTTCCTGTCACTAACATACTGCGGGCACTTCTCACCTGCCAAGTGCGATGAAAACAAAGTTAAGACAGGTTTTATTCAACCGTAGACATCTACAAGATAAAACGAATATAATCATTTGAATGTCCAACTTCTTATTTATCTCTTCAAAGTTAGTCAATAATGTCAAGTTGGAAAGTGTCTACAGCAATGCATAAAAATAAAACTCCTGATCTCTTCCCGCTCATTGCCTCATCTCATCTTACCAGAGAACGAAGTCCACTATAGTTTAAATAAAAAAAAACTTCATCAGGTTTCAGAGCTGCAAAAAATAAAAATAGTGTTGAGGTAGCAAAATCGCGTTTGCAAGAAAATGAATGAAAAAGAGTAACACAGTGTTCGTGTAACAAGTACGGTTGGCAGACACAGACGTCATCCTCGGAGAGGATCTCATTGTAGGAAAGCTTTGTTCGTTTTTTTTTACTTATTTCACCTACAACCGCACAAGACCACGGTTAAGTTTACTTAAAGTGAGTAGCTTCATTTTCGAAACAACTACATCAACTGTTGCCATATTTCGCTATTAATAAAAATTTAAAGAATTTTATCTATTGCCGTTATTATTTTTTAAGGTGCACTCTATTATGCCGCCAACAAACAGTTCCGTTCAAAAAACGCTAGGTACTGGTTTGAAGTGCGTTTAAATATTGTAATTAGTTAGAGAACGAAGTTAACATTTAACACTTAATACAAATACTAATGAGCTAGCAACTCTGTAAGGATTTATATGAATAAATAATAATGTTAGTCCGCATTCCTCTTAATGCCTTATAAGACATTGCGCAAGCCGTGATTGTGTTAGGAACCGATATCCTTTGACGAGCACCACATTTGTTTTAGTGGGTTAGCCACGATTTATAGAAGGCAGTGTATATTTTCGAAGTTTTCATCCTGACAATAATAAATAAATTATTGAAATCGCGACTCCACTCTCTCACATTTAGAATGCGACACGGCTCACTCTTTACATAGGAAGCTGGAGCTGAAATTGTTTACGTCAATCTCCCACGACGTTTATGGCTCGTTAACATATATACCATTCCGTTCTTAAATATATTTTACTACAAAGCTAAACTTCATATAAATTTTCATCGCCGTACGGCTCCGGGTGTTGCAAATAATTTTCAACTTAAAATGGCTTAACGCGCGTATCAAATTGGCTCTACCGTATCCGCCGCCGTTTTATATATTTCACGTAAATAATGTGCAAACTTATTTGGGACAGCGCAAATTGATTATTCACGCCACACTTGCTGAAGGTAGAAACAGAAGCGTAAATTTTAATGTTTCCCAGATGTTTTGATACAATATTATGCTAAGTTCTTCTAAAGTGTAACTTTTTGCTGTAGGCTTCATCGATACAGGCATCGCCTAGTAAGTAACACAGATAATATCTAAAATAATAAAGTTTTTATACAATCAATATATAAAAAAATTACATAGGTTGTGCAAAATAAATGCAATTTCAGATTTTATGTTATAGTTCAGTTAATCAGTTGAATTATTGAGATAACCGGTCGATTAGGTTATGTAATACATCTTGAGGTGATGAGCATTATATGATGCTTTTCAAACACCCTAACTATACCTAGGTTGAGAAAAGTAGAAATATCGCTTATTGTCGGATAATCAAACTGGTCATCTCTTTACCATAAAATAGATTTACTCCTGTTCCGTCTCTTAGATCAAAACCTGATTTATCTTTCAAATGATTTTTAGTGAATTTAAGCATCCTCGCACTGAACAGATTTTTTAATTTATATGTAACTGCTCACAAATGGTTCGGAAAATTTTTATAGAGCCATACATTTTTTAACCATAAGCTTCCTATTACAATTATAAATATAACAATGTACGACTGTTTAGGTTTTTTTATTGTCTTATTTATACACAAATTTCTTACACTTATTATGAATTTAATAAACTTATCTAAAATCAACTTAATTTTCGACTTCAAATGCTTTATAGTCAAGTTCGAATGCAATACGACATTACACAAACAATCGTTCTCTTTCTATTTCCTTATTTCAATTTACATTTCTCTGCAAAACGTATTTATATAAATTGCAAGAGAAATCCAATTTACTTATTGCCAATTAGATACTTTATCCATTTTTAAGTCTAACTCTATTTCTAATTCTGTTTTCTTCCTGCTAGGAACTAGGCACACCACAATCAATTGTATGGTTATATAATATGATGCTTCGGCTTTAACAATAAAAAAGCTCTTTAAAAAAACGTTGATTTTATTCCGTTCTAGTCTAGTCTACTAAAATTGGGTTAAATTCTTCTGGTAAGCAAGGATATGCTTGTATCAAAAAACCTCTCTCTTTAACCAACACATATATATTAGTTGAGCAGTTTTAACAAGTCTTATAAATAACTAAAGACAGAGAATAGAATATATATTACGTACTAAAAGTAAGTGTAGAAAATTTTATGAATCTTCTATGACAGGTCTATTTAACAGTTTTTTTTTTATAAGAATTTACTTAACTACCTCGGAGTAGTCTGAGTTTTGTTTATAATAATGTTATTTATCTGCCGTATAAATTAATAAAACTAACTGACCTATAGTGCTTCGAGATGATTGTTGTCATACTCTATTGTTTTTAACAATTTAAACTCATCATCATCATCATCATTGTCTCATAGATCGTTAGTTGGTCATAGGGGTAAATATAAATTATTTTATTTTATGAGGAAACTGATTACTATCTAAACAGTTGACGTCATCATCAGCCGATAGACATCCACAGCTGGAGTTAGACCTACCCCAAAAATTTTCACATCTACTCCACTATGGCCTAATGCAGGTTAGTAAGAGCTAGAGCCTCGTTTGTTGATTAGCGGGATGCATCACAAGCAGGTGATGTTGACTTGGGTCCCGAGAGTAATTATGCAGGACCCCTGCACGCTTATATAACTGACGACATGTAAAGTTAGTATTGGTGGAGTAAAGTTTAAGTAAGTAAGTTAAGTAACAAAATTACTACGTCGTATATTTAAGATGCTTGAATGTATGTTGTTTTTATTGTACAATGCAGCGAGGAACCATAACAACGTGGAACTAACTAGCACAACATATGCAGTATATACAGCTTCATATTGTGCTCGTCGACTTCACATTTTACGGTCCGGTTTGTAGCTAGTGAAATCACTAGTAGTTTTACTAGCTACTCAAATCGGAATACAGTAATGTTTGCATACTACTGTTTGACAGAAGAAAGAAAGTTGTGCGCAACGCGCGCGATGCCTGCCTAGACTGTCTCCGGCAACAGAGAGCTACCACTAGTGTTTTAGATTTGTTTTTTTTATTATAGTTATTGATAATGTTTACGATGATTTAACACTCGCCAAAGCTGAATCCATAAAGGCGTGCAACAAAGAGTTTGATTGCAATCGTTAATGAAGCTGACGATCGCCGCCGCGCCGCCCGAAATAGAACAATTGTTTACTGAACGTCCGCCCGTGTATACAGTGCGCATCGCACTAACCTCGCGGCCAATAGGCCTTAAATTCGTCAGGTGCCAATCTGTAAATAAATTCAGAGGAGCGTGGAGTCGAGCAAAATCATATTCGAACACGACCATCTGATGAAGATTTCGTATTTCACTTACCATTTAAACGCAAAACGATTACAGATATACTAACTCGGGATTCTCATCATTGGTTCGTCTATTGCACATCCCTATATGATTTCGTTTTAATTATTTGTGTACTCATATATATACATATTAATATTTATTTTATGATTTATATCGTATATACCCTTCATCTTAATACTACACTACTATTTACTGATAGAGAATACCTGAGCATTAAGATTGTCTTGTGCATACATCTTTAAAACATTTTATATGAAAGATATAATCGTTACATAATACAAAGTAAAATTTAAATTACTTCAATTAGAAGATTTTTAGTTAATTTAGTGCTCTTATTATGATTGATATAAGATACATACTATTATAAATTTTGTAAAACTACACAAATCTTTATAAGTTACAATATCCGTCGGTAACGTCAAAGGTTTCTTTAGATGTCTGTTACTTTGTTCACTCGGACAGTCTTAGATACGCTGGCAATGGAAAGAAACTTTTTTTTATGTAAAAATAACCGTTTTATATTTATAATTCGATAACATAAATGGTATGAGAGTTAACAATTTTTATATAGATTTTCATATTAATTTATTTATTGTAACTCACTATCAGAGAGCGCCGCAGTCAATTTCACAACTCTGTTACTATTCAATATTGTCATTACTGTTATTTACTTAAACGTAAATTTTCTAATGTATATAGAAATAAATACATCGATTATAATATACATAAGATCGTTAATTTCTTTTCCTAACATAAGATCGTTTAATATCATACAATTTAAAACTCTCCACGGTTTTCTCTATTCTGTACCTCAGCGTACGGGATGTAGACGATCTGCTAATAGTGTTTCCTCAACTTTCTTAACACTAGGTAGTTGTATGTAAAAGTTAATTATAATTTTGATTAATATAATATTTTAGGACAAAATATAAAAAAAAAATGTCAGTGGAAATAGACATGGAAACTTTTTCGCGTAAGAAAAACCTACGCCGTCGGACGCTGAACACTCTGAAGACGGCGGTAATGGCTTTAAAACAAATCACCAGTAAGTCACTTTGATTGATTTAAAACTTTGATACTTAGACATATTTTATTATACATTATAATATACTAATTCAACGTTTTATAAAGTTTTTTGTACATAATATTAAACTATGAATGACTAACAAAACAAGAGTTTGAAGTCTTAAAATTGTCAACTTAATTTTAGCTATATGCATTGTAATAGGAGCCTAAACAAAAGTATAATTTGTTGTTAATATTTTTTTATTTATTATTTAACCTGTACTTTTTAACCTTTTTTTATAGAAATAGCAATTTATTATGTTTACTGTAAGGTAACGCATATTCCAGTCTATGCAGAGTTGAGAAAATTACTACAATACTCTTAAATAATATCAAATAGAATTTTATCACTATGTTTTATGTGGAACAAAATTTTAAATAATATCTATACTAATATAATAAGTTTATAAATAATTCTCTTCTTGGTAATACAGGTTCAAAAATGACTTAAATACAAATAGAAAAATATCTAAATATCTCAGTTAGGAAAAAATTTAAAGTCCAAGAAATATACATAAAAATAACTAACAATACATTAATAATTATTTACATTTTATACTAGAATAATTATAGATATATATATATCTATATTTGCCAAAAAAACTGCGATATTTATTATAATTTTTCAAATCACTGGAATCAGCTAGTCCAACGGTTTCATCGAATTGATCGCTTCTTCCAACCACTGATATATACAAAGAAAAATGTTTTCTACATAAAATTACCTTCCAGAATATCAGCTTGACTCAATTACTCCTCAACGGTAAAATTAACCGTATTAATATTGATAATTAATTTAATTAATATTTAGGTTAAATGTTGTATCATTAATGGAATACGTGACCAACTCCGGCTCGCACCGACAGCCATTAATCATATCAGCAGTGTGATTTATCGCGTAATATTTCATTGAAATTCACTAAAATAATGATTTCTTAGCCTAAGTTTTAAATTTTAGACATAAGTTTAAACTTTAGAAGAACAATTATAATACTTAAGATTTGATGGTAGGTCTCCGTTGCTGAAGATCGTCGAGGTACCACCACGCCGCCAAACAGTAGTGTTCAAATATTACAGTGCTCTAGTTTGGAGGGCGTTCTAGCTACTGTGATTACCGGGGTAACGAGACTCAATATCTCATATCTCCAGAACATGAGCGCAATGTGAATCTGTGTACAACATCCTAACTAGTGCTACAACATAGCATCAGTTGATCATCTCGTTCGGAGTGTTGTATAAAAAAAAAATAAGTTCGAATGGAATAGGTTTATATATAGTATATATAATAAGTTTATATTTATGTATAGTAATTCGTTACAGAGGATGTATTTTTAATTATTTGTAAAAGGATTTTATTTATATATATTAACTAGCTGTTCCCTGCCCGCTTTGCTGGCTGTAACACTTCCGCAATTCCCTTTGGGCAAAGAATTTTGTAAAATCCATTAATTTTTGACCTCTAAATGCTAGAAGAAATATCCCTACCAAATTTTGAATTTTTAAATCCAATAGTTTCGGACTCGTATTACCTCTCGTTAATTAAGAAATTTTAATTATTATACTTAAACTCAAAAAGTAGCAATTAATTTAATGTATGAAGATCTTTTCTTTATATTAAATTATACTTAACCATTAGGTTTAATATTATTTTACATATAATATATTAAAGGCAAAGCAAAACCAAAAATTATCTACGGGTAACTAATGGAAGAAATGTCTACATTAGGATATAGACGCAAAATTATTACTGACTCCGGAAATTACTCATCATCATCAGCCGATGAAGGTCCATTGCTGGACATAGCCTGCCTCAAAGATTCCCACATAAAGTACCAATAAATTTATATTCTTCTCATTTTTTTTTTATTTTATTAAGTAACGGAAAGAACGGAACGCTCAACTGGTTGTAAGTGATACGCCTAACCATAACAACGTGGCGCTAGTCGGGATGATATTTTGAGTAGCTTCACCGCCCTTTAAACCGGAACACAGTAATGTTTGCAAAGTAATGTTTGGCAGCAGAAATAGGCGCCCTGTAGTACGCACCCAGACGGTCTCCAGCAACAGAGACCTATCACCAGTGCGACAGAGACCTACTGCCAGTTAAATCTAACATAAAAATGTTAATTAATATATTTTTTAATTTATATTAAAATACACATATATATATATATATATATATTTACGGCGATAGTTGAAATTCTTTATTAATACAACGTTTGTATAAAGCTAACCAGAAATAACATTACGCTAACAACATACTTGTCTACTACGGAGACTATGAGAGTTTGTTAACTAAGTTTCGGTTAGTTCAAGCACACCAGGATTGTTGTGATGGCTATCAAGTGATATGTGCATAAACATAAGGATACATCTATCTATATGTATGTGATGTAAATGGATTTTATTGTTTCCCCAAACACGTGAAAACTAGTGACAGTACCGACACCGCAACATACGACGCGGAATAATTTAATGGTTATATGCTATTTAAATTTTGAATTTCATAGATCCTTCATCATTTTATTTCTAATTAACTTCTATAAGCGTATTCATTTGGTATTTATGCGGTTGCTATAGTAACGGTTGCTATAGAAAGTCATTTGAATATTTCAATTCAAATTTTATATTACGACCAGCAACGCAAACAGGGAACAGCTAGTGTATACTCGTATATATCATAATACATTCTTTCGTATGGACTTAGTAATTTAGACATCCGGTCTATGAATCCTGTGCCAGTCAAACAATTACTAGCATTAAAAATCACTGGAGAATATTATCCTTAGACGTAGTCATTACTAATATCAATATATAGTAATATTATTCACTTGGAATAAAAACAATTATCATATAACTGCGACAAATTTAATAAAATAGACTTACGTTTGTAAACAACAAACTTGTCATAGAATATGCACAGAACAATTATGTGGTCATTGGCCATGTTACCTGTGACTGTCAGACACATTGTCGCAGCCCCTATCTCTCAAGTTACTACTGTCTGCAAACATTACTGTATACTAGTTTAAATGGAGTCGTATCTCATGTTGTTACTATAGTACAACGTGACGTATAAATAACAGGCAACACATTTTATATATTTACTAACTGTTCCTCGACCTGCTTTCCTGGCCATTATGTAACATTAGACTTTATTTGAAATATTCTTTGAGAGCAACCGCAACCGCAAACGACTTTCTAAATCAACCGTTTCTATAGCAACCGCATAAATAATACGTAAAGAAAACGTTTATAAAAGTTCATTACAAATTGATTAATGATGAATTATGAAAATTCAAAAAATAAAGAGTCATAATCATCATGTCACGTCACCAGGGTAACGCACCATAGTCACGTCCCTCAGTCATGAGGTTACGACAAAGAAGAAGAATCATCATGTTGTCATGCAGATACGTTCACTAGTTTTCACGTGTTTGGCGAACAAACAAAACACATTTTCATTATATATAGAAGATAGATAGATAGATATATATCGTATCATGAGGTGAACGGTTAGTTCGAGTAATCTTTTTTTTAAAAAATTAAGGAGTAGATTAAGTTCAACTCCTGTCGTCTCATTTTATCGGTTATCTTTCTTTTTTCATTTTATCAAGATGAGAAAACGCACTAATAAAAAAAACAGTTTTCGTTTAGCTCAGATGAGTTACCTCAGTACTTCAGATTTTTGATGTCTTCATTTATATATACAACGTAAATTTATTATACAGGAATATATTAATTGATAAGAACAACCTATAACCTATATTTTTTATATATATATATTTATATTTAAATATGTTTATGTATATATTATATTTATATATTCTTACTGCTGGTAGGCCCCTTTTGCCGAAGACCATCTAGATGAGTACCACCGCAGCGTTTATTTCTGCCACATAACATTAGAGTGCAAGCATACCTTTGTTCCGGTTTCAAAGGCGCTGTAGCTACTACAATTACTGGGGTAACCAGACTAAATATCTTATGTCTCTAGGCGAGGATCGCAATGTGGCGCTTTCATAACATCTTAACTAGCGTCACGATGTGCAGGCGTATCACTTACCATCACGTGAACGACATGCTCGTCTCGTCGGTTGGTTGAATAAAAAAAAATGTTTTTTTTACATTCAATAAAAAATTTAATCACAGTAGACAAAAAATGAATGGCTCATCACCTAAGTAAAAGATCCCGGAGCAAAAAACATCTCGACGAACTTTTTGTTCGTTTTACTAAGAAATTTTCAATGTTGCTGCTTTATTTTTTGTTTGAAGGTTAAAATAAATTTCCCTTAGAAAATATTCTCAACAATCTACCCTAGCGAAAATTATTTACATTACCATTATTATATTGGAATTATGTAATCATGTAACAGAGATAGAAATCAGATTTTTTTAGTAAAGAGAAACATAAATTTGTTTTACATATCGATATTAGTGGTCTTTTCTGGTGGTAGGTCTCTATTGCCGGAGACCGTCTAGGTGGATATCACCGCAGCCCTTATTTCCGCCGCCAAACAGTAGTGTGCAAACATTACTGTTTTCCGATTTGATAGGCGTTGTATCTAGTCTAATTACTGGGGTAACGAAACTTAACATGTTATATCTCAGGCGACGAGGGCAATGTGGTGCAGTGTATATCATCCTAGCTAGCTCCAAGTTGTTATAGACCGGCATATCACTTACTATCCGGCGAACGTCTCGCCCGTCTCCTCGCTTAATTGTATAAAAAACACTAAAGCTATATATGCGAAGAGGTAAAACAAGATGGCGGAAGCTAGATTAGTCAGCTCTCTGTATCATGTACGGCAATGTTAAATAAAATGAATTCAAGTATGTACTTTTTTAAAATATATACGATATAACTAAAATAATATATACTTATATAAGTAAAATTCCTGGTTATTACAAATGTTGAAATTAAATATTAAAGCACACGATCCCTGCCCTTTGAAACTAAGCCAAAAGTCACTTTTGCAGAGAGATGAAGCTATCCCAAAGGCAAAGCGTAATATGAATTACCTTATACAAAGAGTTTGAGGTATAGTATTGAATTGTGGAGATAGAAATCTGGTACAGATTTATATTTAATGTTGCGATTACGTTTAAAATAAGAAATATATCACAATTCGCTGTACTGATGAGAGAAGTTATCAGTACTTTTCATATCGGGACGTTCACCTGATGGTACGTCATATGCCTGCCAACAATAATATGACGCTAGTTAAAAGAGTATATGCTTCACTACATTACGCTCGTCGCCTTGAGACATAAGACATTCAGTCTCGTTACCCTAGTAATTTCACTAGTTACAACTCCCATCAAACCGGAACACAGTAATATTTGCACACTACTGTTTGGGCTGCAGAAATAGAAGCTGCAGTGGTACTTATCTAGACGGTCTCCTGTAACAGAGACCTGCCACCAATAAACTTAAACACACAGTAAACTTTCTAATAAAGAAAAGTATAATTTTCAGATTTACTTTAGTTGAACTATACAGTTGAGTGCGGGCTTCTTAAGGAGCTTAGTAGCAACACTGTAGCGACTTCCACTCCAGGATCGGCTTCTCGCATCTCACAGATGCCAGTCAGAAATAGTTCAACTGTTTACCGAACTTTGGATCGCGTACACAATCCCATCATACCCATACCGCAGTAAATGGGCATTAAATTCGCCAGGTGCCGATTTGTAAATAGCTCACAATGCAGTGGAGTTGATTTGCGTTACGAAAAATTTTGAGATATTTCTTAAAATGAAATAATAGCAATTAGTGTATAATTATCTTTCGAAATTTCCAAAAATTCTTCCAAAACTCCCTACCTATAATTTTTTTTTGTAAACAACACAGCAAGATTTCACCTATCGTTGATTTTAGTAACATACTCACCCATAAAAATATCGCGATAGTAAACTTTGATAGATTAAACCATGTTATGCTCGTCACCTTGAGATATAAGATGTAAGACTCGTTACCCTCGTAAATTCATTAATTACAACGTCCGTCAAACCCGAATACAGTTATATTTACTGATAAATGTTTTGGCAGCAGAAATAGGACCTGCGGTGGTATCTAAGTGTGATCTCCAATAATAGAGACCTCCCACCAGTAATTTTTTATATAATGTTTTTATTTATTAAACATTCTTTTAGTCTCTAAATATAATACAATATGAATCTTCAGTAGATAAATAACAATTAGACAGATAAAAGTAGAAAGTTAGTTTTAAACTGTTCTATATCTCAATTCAATTTGCTGTTCAATATGAATTATGGCTTCCAAAAGTGGACTGTCGGCTGCTGATATGCATTCACCAGTATATTTTCGACTTCGCGAACATAAAGTTCAATTTGGGCCGCTCGTATCTCGACGCGTTGTGTGAAATTAAAACTTTCGAGATAATCCAAATGGAAAATTTCACTCCAACGAAAAATTTACGACGACGCACACTCAATACGTTGAAGACGGCCGTGACCGCTTTCAAACAAATTGCAAGTGAGTGAATTTATTAAATAACCAACGGCATAGTTCAGACCTTGTACTAGCATTGTATATTTACCTCCAGATTATATAGTTCCGATATTACTATTCTTCGCCAAAGAAACCTTATTGATGAAGCTATAAAAGACGTAAAAGAGTCTATCAACACAAACATCATTACGAAGAAAATAGGAAACATAGTGTTTCTCACTAAAAGTTTTTAAATTGATATAAGATTTTACAAAAGTATTAACTTTTTAATAATCATCATCAGCCGATAGACGTTAACTACTGTACTCCTACGATCCACGAATCCAACGACTTCATTGATCAGTCTTGCGCTGACCGCATCGTCGACGACTAGGAGCTGTCTTTAGCCGGGATTTTGGGCTGTGTCCCACCACGCTAGCGCATGCGGGTTAGTAGCGAACCTTGTTTGTTGAATAACAAAGTGAACCCCGAACAGGTGACGTTGACTTGGATTCTGTGTTGTGCGGGGAAGCCTTTAAATCCTTACACGAGTAGATCTATTTCCTCTTTATAAAATCAGAACCGCCATTTCGGAGATAACCAAAAAAGAGACAGACGAAATGTATTTAATAGCTTATGTTAACAAATAACTTATTTGTTAATCTACCAAAAATCAACGTGTTATTAAAAATAAACTAGTAATGCGTATAAAATAAATATACTCAAATAACAAACAAAGTAACATTAATGTTTTACTACGTAAACATATACTAAGTCGTTTCCAGCATCGCTACACGGGGTTTATCTTATTTTAAACAAAGTAATAACGTTGTTACTTTGTTTCAGTAACCAAAACTTTCAAAAGCACGGAAAAGGAAGCTAATTGGAAAAGTTTCACGATTTTAACTAGTTAGACTATATGTATTACCACAGTAGTTAATTCCGTTATTACTAGTAAACATCACATATTAAGATGTACTTGTATTACATACAGAGAGGATAAAGCTTTGAAAACAAAATTTTCTACCTCGTAAAATAATTTGCTGAAGAAGCTGTGTATAATGAAATTACTGCGCTGAGACGGCGGTCTTAAGCAGTAAGGTAAAAACCGGAAACCCGGTTTTGCTGTGGGTGTAACTCAATATCGATCAACATCCCGCATTTATTTACAATTTCTCTTTACATTGCTTCAAATCGTTTTCTTCAACTGAAACGTCTATACGATATTACTTTTTTTTATTCAATTAAGCGACTAGACGAGCGGTACCTTTACCTGATGGTAATACGTCTGCCCATAACAAAGTGGCGATAGTTAGGATAATACACACTGCACCACATTGCGCTCGTCGCCTGAGACAAGATATTAAGTCTTATAATTCCAGTAATATTTATTATCTTCAGCGCTCTTCTTCGGGTTGTATGGGTTCTCATTCTCAACTCATGAGACCCAAGCGAACCTCACCTGCTCCTGGTGCACCCCGCTAATCAACAAACTAGACTCTGGCTCCCACCAAACTGCATTGAGCCAGAGTGAAAGAAAATGGCCCAAATCCCCGCATATTAACACCTATCAACAATTGCTCTGAGCCGCCCGGTGATACTAGAGGCCATGGTGAAAGCACTGGACCAGCGCCGAACCTATAGATGTCGAGTTTTTTGGAGGAGGCCTATGTCCAGCAGTGGACGTCTATCGCCTACTGACAGCGCTCTTCGAACCGGAACACAGTAATGTTTGCACACTGTTGTTTGGCGGTAGAAATAAGACCTGCGTTGGTACCTACCTAAACAGTCTCCGGCAACAGAGACCTGCCACCAGTGCTTCTTCTTCTTTATATTGATTTATTTACCGTCAACTAAATATCTTCATCTAGTCACTTCGAAAATGTAAATCAACGTTTTCCTATACTTTGAGTAAAAACTTATAATTAACTTAACAAAGTCAAAGTTTGTACGATTTATGATATTTAATTAAGTTAATATTTCACTGCAGCGAAATATTTGATAACGAATTCCACAATTTATATAAAGCCTCTTTTATGTAATTGCTTATATTAATTAACCCCTCCATAATATATATAAAAGATTATTTAGTATTTATCTCTTCTAATAGTGCATTTATTATACATTAACTTTACTACTTTTGGTAGACCGGAAATCGTTTTCACTTATACTTTTTGTCTTGTTCATCATCTTTATCTCAACCGATAGATGTCCATAGCTAGATAGAGGTCCATGCTTGTTTCGTTGTACTAGTAATATTACTAAAAGCGTCTTTCAAGTAAGATGAGCATTATTTCAATTGACAATAGAAATAGAAGCTGCGGCGATACGTATTTAGACGATCTTCGACAGCAAAAACCTACCATTAGTAAATAATAATGAAGATATTGCTTCTAGAAAATTATAACCTATTAAAATAAGATAAAATCAGTTTTTTTTTTATTCAACGAAGCGATGAGACAAACGGGATACTAATATGACTAGTGGTAAGTGATACGTCTGATTATAGGATGCTGACGCTAGTTAGGATGGTAACCATTACGCTACATTGCCCTGATCATCTTGAGTCTTAGGATAGTAATCCCTGTTACCCCAGTAATTACACTAGCTACAGCGCCCTTTAAGCCAGAACACAGTAATATTTGCACACTGCAGATATAGGCAATGCAGTAGTACCTTTTTATAATAACGCAGGGGCAATCTTCTTAAAAGATACACTGCTTCTGGGGGTAAAACAAGGTTATGTTGGATTCTTACCCTTTAAAAACACCTCGGTGGTCTCCTTCAGTGCGTTAGGCGAGGTTCTGCGATCTCCTATGGAACGCACCAGTGCCTCTCTGCACTCTGGCAAACCATCTAACGGAAAGGCAAAGCCTTCTTTAGCACCCACATTCTGCTACGGCAACTACAAGACCACCTTCTGTTTGCTGTCCTGTTAAGGCTCGCTTACCGAACTCTGAGGACCACTATCCTTAAAGCTGGCGAACTCGGGAACCATTTTAGTCTTCTTGAACGACAGGCTGAGAATACCTTAGTCCTGTTCATTATACCTCGAGACTACAGGGATGACTGACTACGGTGGTACCTACCCAAACGGTCCCCGGTGCGATTGACACTACTTTTCTTTAATGCTTGTTTGTTTTTATTCACTTCTATTAAATTACTTACATATTTCAAAACTTTACAATAACACATAAATACTGTACAACTTACAACTTATTTCCGAACTTGTATAGTTTGAACAGTATACATAATAAATATTTATTATTCAGTTACGAAATATGTTTCTCCTGCGGATATAATAATATTGACTTTGTGATACTGGTACAACCTATTTTATTCTGTATTATAGAAAATACAAATTAAAATAAGTTAATTTTTATACGTGCATTAAGTTAATAACATGCACTAGAAACGATTGTATAGGTAAGTAATCAAAATATGATATATTATGATTATATAAGATATTTTTATTTTGAACAAAATTTTTGATTATTCTAACTAAGTACTTTTTACTAGTAATTATCATTATAGACATCTGTTATTTTCTATCTAGTATTACTTAAAAAGTACACGATAAACGGTAGTTTTTATTGCTGGAGATCATGTAAGTAGGTACCACCGCAGCGCAGCACCTATAGGAGCCGACTAACAGTATTGTGCAAACATTGCTGTGTTCCGGTTTCAAGGGTGCTACAACTAGTGTAATTAGTGAAGTTACGACACTCGACATCTTACGTCTCAAGCGACGATCACAATGTGGTGTAGTATATATTATCCTAACTAGCGCCAGGTTATTATAGGCAAGCGTATCACTTATCATCAGATGAACACCCCGTTCAATACGTCACTTAATTAAATAAAAGGGTATTTCATGGATTTTTTAGCAATTGTAGTAATAAGTATAGCTCGCTGGCCTAATGGTTAGAGCGTGCGGCCTTCAATCCGAAGGTCGCGGGTTCGAGTCTCGGCATGTACCAATGACTTTAATATTTAAGTTATGTACATTTGTGAATTTTAGTAACAACAGCGAAATGCAAATGGGGAAGAAAAAAAAAAAAAAAAAAAAGTCCCGAAAGATTCCCAAAAAGAGGGTTGATGTCAGGCAGGCGGCCGGTCGTAAAAAGTTTAGCCAAAACTATTTACAACATGTTCGGTAATGAAGAACATGTTGTGCCGACCCTACATAAAGTGGGACCAGGGCAGGAGAAAGAAGAAGAAGAGTAATAAGTATAGATTGTTTTCTATCAAGTAATAGTTAAAAAATACTTATTTCTATAGAAGTTATTGTATCATCACTCGCTCGCTTTAAACATCGGCACAACGTATTGATTCTAGTGCAGACAGTATAAAATTTAGCAAAATTCAAATAAAGATTTATACGAAAGCAATAAAAGTACATTGAAATGATCGTACATACAAATAAAGCCGTATTGATATTGCTTCAATCAATATGCTTTCAATCACCAATGTGTACACACCGGGCCCCCGGTATAACGGCCCTGGGGAATAGCAATTCACAAACTTAAGCGTGTTCGTAAGCAAAAGTTAGGATTGCTCTCATCTATCTACTCCACGTCAACTTTTAATTAAGGCCGCCTTCAGGAAACTTGATATATTGATATCGGACATCTTGTTCTAACTATAACAGAACAACGGTGACACGAAACCTCTCCCTTAATACAATCTTTTGCAACTTAGTCTATGGACCAAAATTTAATTGCGCTGTAGCACAGAATCTTAAGATATAAGTATACACCAATTTCAATCCTCTAACACCTTGCTATCTAAAAATCAATTTATTTCAAACCCCCGGAGACGTACTCTTCGTCCTTCAATAAATCTTTCCCTTCGCGTCACCAAGCATTCCTCTTCATTCCAAAACTCCTTTACTATTACGGAACTCTTTACAGAACCTATCTTCAAATCCCTTTTTTTCAAAAGATGCTTAACCAATTACTATCATATAATTTTAGTTCTAAGCTCCTTCTATTTGTGCTATCGCTTGCTTCTTTTCTCTGCTTTCAGTTTATATCTCTTCTTCCGATGGTTTGTCTGCTAGAAATCGCTATCTAAGCAATAAGACCACCCATTGTAAACTTGTTTATGTATATATATATATATATATTCCTTATTCTTGTAATTGGTATACAATAAAGAATAAATAAGTATATAAAATAAGTAAATCATCAATGACGATAAAAAAACGACTTAGTATTTTTTGAATAGTACCAATAGAAAATATTTAAAATGTAAAGGTAAATTAACACGCAAACATATTTCAAAGCTTAAGGGGTCTCCGAGAAAGTCTTTAGCCGAGTAGGGATATTATAATACACCCCCCGATGTCTCTATCGGCTTTTTCCATGTCATCAATTTTGCATCGAAGCACCCTTCATCATCCTTTAAATGGAAATTCGACAAGACGGCATCGTTGATTAAGTATCGATTATACAACGCAGAATTTTTTTTATAACTTAAACACTTACAGTTTTTTTTAATACCCACCAAGTGACCATATCGCGTAGTTTATCTGGTCACATAACAATACTTAGTTCATAACTTTGAATAATACTAGCTGTTCCCCGCCCGCTTCGAGCAGCCCCACGACTCCCTTAGGGAATGAATTATATAAAATCCATTCTTAGCTGAGGTCTAAATCGCTTTTACCTAATTTTGAGTGTTTACCTGCAATAGTACCGAAGTTCTCGTGATGAAATAAAGCATTATAATTAATCTAGATACAGGGTACGAAAATGTACTAACTAAACTTATGAAATATACAATAACGTATATGTATATCTCTATAGATAAATATTAATACAATGAAGCTGTATAATAATGTGGTAAATAAGTAACATTTTCAAAGTAAACTTAGAAACGAATCCAATAAATATTCATCGATTTGAAAGCTTTCAGTAAACGCGAAGAGCTGGATGTTATTTGGAGCAATGATCGCGATTAGGTGAACTCGAATCAATGCTACAACAAGAAGAAATACCGCTGACGATTCCATTCGTTTCTTTTTAACCCCTTTGCCAACACTTGAGACCATTTTCAAAGATTGACTTTCACCACTTAGACAGCATTAGTCATCATTAGAGAACATTTTCAAGTTTTACAAATCATCAAGTTTCCACACAATTTCGATTTCACACATTTCTTAACTAATCTAACATTCATTTTAAAACATTTATTATAGTATAGTATATTGTATATTCACAAAATTATACGTTTCGATCATTTTTAAAGACCTAATAAAAACGATGCTTATTTTTCATGTTTACATCATGTTTATTGAATACATCATCATCACCAGCCAATAGACGTCATAGGTCTCCCCTTAAGATCTCTACATCGATCGGTCCTGCGTTGCCAGCATCCCAACCTCCGGTACCATCGGGAGTCAGGTGCTGTCGTTTGTAGATTTTCCCGTCGGGGGATTTGGGCCATTTCCCACCACGCTGGCCCAATGCGGGTTGGTGGAAACTAATGACTCGTTTCTTGATTAGCCGAGTGCACCACAAGCAGGTGAAGTTGGCTTGGGTCCCGTGAGTTGTTCGGTGGGAGCCCTATTAAATATTTGTCAAAATACGTTGTTCACATATTTATAGTTATAATCTGTAAGGGTAGTTATAATTATAAAATAAAAACAAATTATTAGAAAGGAATCTCTTTAAGATAATATGTTGTAAAACAAATCGCAGTGTTCGTGAATAGTCGCCGAGGATAAAAGCCCTCTTTCCATTATCTGATGCGTTAATATTAATTAATAACTCTTCAACTTCCTCTTAGATCTTCATTCACGCTTATTACTTCCTTTCGGATAATACTAAATATATATACGAAATTATAATATACTTTTAGTGTTTATGTATAAGACAGGAACAAACTTTGTAAAGATTTTTGTTAGCATCCAAAAACAGCCGTCTAATAATAGTAATATGTATTAGTTCTGTCACTAATTAACATCTAAAAATCTAGAAATACTGATAATGTATTCAGAAGCCTTCAGTGGCACTTTTACAGTAGAAAATGTAAATAAAAATAAAAACTGTAATTCAATTCACAAGTTTGTTCAGATTAAGGTCACCGCCTTCTATACTAGGTCCAGAAGTATATTTACATATTTTATAATGCTTTCATCATAACCAATAACCTGAAAAAATTATCTTGAATACTGTAATTAATGTAAATTTAGTTACTTCAGAGAGCAATAGAAAGGGCAATGCTCGGGGCTTGCCTGCGTGCTCGAATCAGAAATGAGGAGATCCGCAAGAGAATTAAGGTCACCCACATAGTACAAAAGATTGCTAGCCTCAAGTGGTAACGGGCGGGACAAATCGCTCGAAGGACTGACAGCCGAGCACCAAGTTGCTTTGAACGGCGACCGCGTATCGGAAGACGTGGTGCTATCAGGCCCTCCACCAGATGGTCTGACGGTCTGATAAACGATGCGGGAGGCAGCTGGATGCGGGCGGCGCGGCATCGATTGATGTCGAGATCTTTGGAAAAGAGCTATGTACAGCAGTGGATAATGTCCACTGGTAATGGTGATGATGAAGAAAGACCATGTACCATCAAAAGAAAGTAGATATTTTGACTAATTAATCAACCATAATTAGTTAATACAGAAAAGTAAAATCTTTGCTAATATTCCCCCATCTTTTACAATTAAGATTATCGAGATTAGTTTTGAAGCTGACTTCTGGCTGATAGCTCAACGTTGTAGCATTTTTAACCTTACATTTAAATACGAAATTAAATAACGTAAGTTCTGTTAAGTAATAAGTATGCGTTGTCGAGGATAAAAGATGAGCTTTGTATCCTTTATTTACTAGTTTTTTAACTTAATTACATATCTTTTTAATTCAACAAAGTGACGTGTCGAGCGAGACGTTCACCTCATAGTAAGTGATACGTCTGCTCATAATAACTTGGCGATTGCTAGGACATAGGATATTGACATAAGCTAGTGGCTAGCTATGACGCTATTCAAACCTGCTTTTTAGCTGCAGAAATAGGTGCCGCTGTGGTACCTACCTAGAAGGTTTCCGACAACAAAGGGCACCAGCAGTTAATATACTGGTATAAATATATACTCATAACTAATCTGGCCATAAATACTGTTACATGAAAACTGTTTTTTTTCAACTTAATAATTATTTTGAATTTGGGAAACGTATACTATTATAAAAACTTCTTTCGACTTTGCGCCATTTCACATATATTTTCGTATTCATTATCGAATTACTATATGGAATGGGGTGTTAAAGAAAATAGGATTGCAGTGATATTGCCTTGCACAAAATGAGTATGGAACCGTCGCTCATATTTCAGACACTTTAAAAGCTTGGTATCAACCATATGTTTAGAATACAACAACATCTCCTCTGTTGAATACCAGAAAAGATCGGGACGCCCGTGTGCTGTTAGAACTACAAAGGCTGTTAATTCTGTTAAAGCCAGAATTCGTCGAAACCCCATTAGGAAGCAAAAAATCTTATCGCGAGAAATTAAGATTCGCGCTAGGACTCTGTCGCGTATAAAACAAGACCTGAATCTCAGTGCTCGGTGCTTATCGTCGATATACAGGACATGCTCTTAATCAATCTTTACAATTAAAGAGAGTGGATCGATTAAAACAGACAAACCTGTCGCGGTACAACAGGTAGGTGAAAGGCACAGAAATAGCCTCTTTACAGATGATAAAATATTCACGATTGAAGAATACTACAATAAGCAAAATGATAAAGTGTACGCTCGCAGTTCTAAAGAAGCTACTCAAATGGTCGGTAAGGTATAAGGTGGTCATAATCCTGCGTCAGTGATGATTTGGTGGGGCGTGTCTTATCAGGGAGTAACAAAACTACAGTTTTGTAAAAAAGGAGTGAAAACTTCAGCCACAGTGTATCAAGATATAGTATTGGATCATGTTGTGAAACCTCTCAGTAAAATACTTTTTAAAAGTATACCGCTAAAAGAGCTAAAGACTGATCCCCATCTAGCCCGTATTTCAACTTCAAAACTTCAAAGACTTCAAATTATAGTCAGCTTTAGAGGACATGGCCTGCTCTAAACGACACGGCAACATTGAGTCTAATAAAAAATCTTTGGATCAAGCAGTGGCGGGGGTGGAAATTTCCCTTGGAAACAGTGAGTAAATCTATAGATACGTGGCCAAACAGATTAAAGGCCTGTGTGAAAGCCAAAGGTAGGCATTTCGAAAAGATTTTTTTTTTGCTGAGACTAATAAATATGTAGGTATAAATTTTTATAATATTATTTATATTTATATTAAAGTAACCAATTCAATTAAAAAAAACATATTATTATTATATATACTATTATTTGTAACAGAACTCATGGCCGGACTAGGTATATATCATGCTTTGGACATTTCCTACATTTTAAAATAGAAATAACAGCTTTATATTATACTGCATTGATAATATAAATACTGGGACGTTATTTGACAAATTTAGGTTTTTTTTTCAAATGTTATAATTTATCGGTAGTCATTACTTACGTGGATACGCGACCCGACAGGTGCTTTGAATCGCCTCGCCAAAGTGTCGAGTATTATTGGCACACAGTGTAGTGGTCACATGCAAATGCCTGATAAACGAGTGGGATCCACTGTATTTGATGCGTAGGTGTGCAATCTGCCACCACAAGGTCCCCACGCGTGATTGATCGTCACCTATAATCATCAATTATTCTTATTTCACTGTGCCTTGCAATATTTCACCGTCCAATCCGCGATTACGCCTTCGCCCTGCAAGTGATAAGCCGTTGAATAATACAGCGACGAAATTTATGTTCTTTTCGTCTTTAACAATGAATTCGATGTGATTAATGACTGCCATACCATTTGCTAAGCCTTATCTACTCTCCAAAAGGGAGAGCTTCGGAAAGAAATAGTAATCCTAACTTAAATTCGAAAAATAAGTCGAAGTCCTTAACTGATAATTATAATGAGCTGATCTTTTTTTAAAAAAAAATTACATAACAAATTGGTTGAGAATAAAACCAAACTAATGAAATCGAATATAGTATCGAATGAATGTAGAGGATTCGTTATATTAATGAAGAAGGATTGCCAAAAATCAAGCAACTTCAACGACAAATTGACCTTTTATATCTAGTAGAATAAAAATAATGATATTCTGCAGAAAAAAACTTTAAGATGAAGATATTGTTTCTCTTATTTTCATCACTATCAAGTTATAGATGCCTACTGCTTGGCATGGGATACTCTCAAAGATCATCATATCGATCAGAACCGTGCTGTGCATATACAAATGCTTCCTGGATTCTTACTAAGCATACTTATCTAATTTTCTTCTATCCATATATATATATATGATAGTTCCGCCTATGTAGAGACACATCACGATGTCTCTTAAACCATAAACTCTAGAGATTTGAAATGTAGTAGAAATATTCCTTTCCCCGAGTTATAGGTCAGCTAAGATCGGATTTTACAAAATTCCGTCCCCAAAGTGAGTTCCGGGGGTGTTACGGCCACCGAAGGCAGGAAAAACTAGTATTTAATAATAACTAATATAAACAAATACTTGATGCAGGTCCAGGTATTTTTTTCACAAAACATTTTCAACACCGCACAACGGCTAAACGTATTAATTAAAAAATCTCTTTCAGGTATTCATGCAGTCCTCTCCTTCACCTAATTAGTTTAATATTGCAGATTGTGTACGCAGATTTTTTTTTTTCATGGTTGATACATTATGAATTATATGATAATTCAAGATTTGTACAGTATTTCTATAAAATGGTAAACAAAGGATAATATCATCATTTACTTAATATGAATTAGTTAATTTAGTAAATTCGCTACATAAAGGTCCGTACTAACAAGTTAATATATTTCCCAGGTCTCACTGCGCAGTCCGAAAGTAAGCTATATATTTAACCAAACAGAAAAAATAGCATGTTCTCAGTAGACTTTCAGTAATATACTCGACTACACACTATGTTTTCAATGAATCTTCATTCACATCTAACTTTAATAGATATTAGCAACAACGACCCCTTTAGTTTAGTGCCGAAGTTATATTTGTAATACACTCAGTTGCAAATCGATAAAGCCGGAGCGTGGTTTATCAAGTTAACCGATCGGTGTCCCAGTTTGGACGAATTTGATTGCAGCTGAAAGGACTTACTTACCAATGTTGCGACTAAGTGTATTACCTTTAGATATTTATACGAAACATTCCTGTAAATTACTTTACCGATCACACATTTTTAGCATGACGTAGATTACGATCTAGTTGACTTTAATACGAACAAACGTAGACGTCTAATTAATATATTTAGCATCAGCTATTATGTAGAGACCCAAGAGATAAATGTGGGCAACGGTGAATAGAAAAAAAGGATTTTATATAATCAAACATATCAACTTTATCTTCATTAAATATTTTTAATATAAAGTTTTCCTATTGCACTTTATAGAATAATTCACCGTTCTCATATTCTTCCATTTAAGTCAGATATAAAAGCGTAGCATATAGTAAAGTACAACTTAAGATGGGTGATAACAATAGGGTCTTATGCTCAAAGAAGTTAGGTCATACATATTTAAACTACGCTCCAGTAACGTGATTTATTTTACTGCTGTCTGACTATAAATTTAATACTAAGTGTTTTATTAGTGAACTATTTGATTGCATGAAGCGAACTGATCCAAATACTGACGACTACAACATCTACATGAAGTATGCGGTAAGTTTTATTTATTTAAATAGCAAATATATTAAAAATTTTATGTTTTATATATACATCGTTTTAATTTTTAAATAAGTATGCAAACTGCGTGTAATTTGGTCCAAATTCAGCAATAGATCTAAGTTATTTATTTATAAGTATTTTTCATACTAAAGACACCAGCAATATTGTGGTAGAAATTGTGAATCAATCTACCTCGCAGAGCTGACACTTAATATTAAAGAATATTACTATGTATTAGCTGTTTACTGCAGCAGCATTTATTATGGTAATAAAGATAGTAAATATGTTATAGCAAGCTTGTTAAAGATGCTTCGAAGTTTAGCTACGGCTATATTCAAATTCCAAAACATATATTCACAGAAGTTTCTAAATCTATTGCATATTCTAAAATTTATCCGGAACATGAAAGGTGCAAACAGATTTTATACATCCGATTTATCTCAAGACCGTAGAAGCCGGAAAATAAACCGGACCTTCCAGATCGGAGGTGTGCTCTTTTACGGAAATATCAAACAGACTTTATGAACATTCCATGAAATGTTCACCAATGAAATATTCCATCGGCATTTTATCTTTTATTGGAATATTTGGCTACTACGGAAATATTTCCGCTTGTTGGACAACTTTACCAAACTTTACTTTATACTTTATTGCATTCTGTAGTTTTAAGACAAGGATAAGATAATAGAAAGAAAGAGAGGTAGACTAATAGAATTCAATTAGGATCTGATACTTCAAAGCCGTCTATATTAAATTAAATTTTATTTATTCAACAGCTATAGTACTACATAAACTTTGTTTTAACATTACAGTGTCATATGTTACAGTACAATTATTTATAAGGATATCCATATGTTGTAACTAAAAAGTAACATTAGTATTAAATAGGTTTTATTTGTAAGACTAATAATATAAATTCTAGTACATATGTTCTAGATTTCTCATATTTTAACTATACCGTAAAACACAATTGGATAACAGCTTTATTATAGTGGAATCTTATAAAGGCATAGACGGATGAAAGAACTCCAAGCTCTGTACTTTCCTGAACATAAATTCTACATTTAATTTTCTATACATTACTTAAGATAAAATACATCTTAAGTATTATACATTTTTTTATTCAAATAAGCGGCGAGACATGCGGGACGTTCACCTGGTGGTAAGTGATACCTCTACCCATAACCAAGTTAGGACGATGTGTTACCATATTGCGTTCATCGTCTGAGACATAAGATGATGAATCTTGTTACTCCACTAATTGCCGGATCTCAACCGGAACACAGTCATGTTTGCATATTAGTGTTTGGCGGTAGAAGTGCTACAATGATTTTTGGAAATCCCTTCGCATACCAGCCCTCACGGGGGTAAAGACAGGTTATGTCGAACTTGCACAGACTAAAACCCCCACGATGTTCCACCTTCGTCGCTTTATGGCAAGGCCACGGGAACGCCTTCGCACACGTCCGCGACCTCGCCAGTGTTGGCTGCACTGTGCAACTCCATCTCGGAGGGAAGTACCGGAGGCAGGAGCTTGTTCGGGGGGCCGGCAACAAAGATCTACCACCAGTACATTTACACAGAACATTTTTTCTCTTTCAGGAAATAGGAAAGGAAAATTGTCCAACTTACGAACTAATAATATACCAATGCAATATTAAAATTCCTTCAAAAGAATGTGTTCGTGTAATATATTGTCTATATGCGGGGGATTAGAAAGGACCTTACATATATCCTGTTAACAAACGTTAAATAATTAAAACCGCGGCTTAATTTTATACTTGGGGTCAAACCCCTTTTTTTCAAATTTACGACGCAATTTAATACGTCCACGAATAATCTTTTATAATGATATTTATAATTCAAATTAATACCTTGTTTCCCCTTTTTTTTTATTCAACGAAGCGACGTCACGAGCGAGATGTTCACCTGATGGTAAGTGATACGCCCATAACAACTGGGAGCTAGTTAGGATGCACAGGGCCACATTGCGCTCGTCGTCTTGAGACATAAGATGTTAGGTCTCGTTGCTCCAATAATTTCACTGGCCACAGCGCCTTTCAAACCGGAACACAGTAATATTTGCACACTAATATTTGGCGACAGAAATAATAGTTGTGGTGGTACTTACCCAGACGGTCTCCGGCAAAAGACCAACCACCAGCGAAAAACTTTGAGACATTTCGTAAGTTATTGATTCTCGTTACGCCACTAAATACGCTAGCTACAGCGCCTTTCATACTGGAACACTTCAAACCCGAAGCGAACTTCAGTCTCCAAAGAAATATACTATAGATACTTTTAGATAAATTAAACTACTTTCTAAATTCTACTACTGTTCCACATATATTTTATTTGAAGTAATTATAGGATACATCACTTTATTTACAGTGTGGTGTATAAGTGGGAGGTGTCTAACTATTATACAAACAAACACTGATATCACCAGTTTACAGGTGAATGAACATTATGCGGGTTTAAGTTAAAAACTTTTACGCTTGTTATGCTCGTTAGTTCTCACAGCGCTTTATTCGCTACGTTGAATTTTACCTGAACAATAACTAACATGTTATTTTTAAAAGCGTTTACTTAATTTTTGACATAAATTTATTCAATTTTTTTTTATGAAAAATAAAGAGCTTTTACATCTACTTTTTTCCATTATAACGAAATACATTATAATGGTTATTGTTGTTATAAACAAGGATCTGAACGATAACTTGCCGAAGGAAAGAAATTCAGTTCCTTGCGAAATATTGCTCCACAACACTTACTACTGGTAGGTCTCACTTTAGTTAGGTACCTCCGCAGCGGCTATTTCCGCCACCAAACAGTAGTGTGCAAACATTACTATGTTCCTGTTTGAAGGGCGTTGTAGCTAGTATAATTATTGGGATAACCACACTCAACTTTTCATGTCTCAAGCGAAGAACGCAATGCGGTGCAATGTAAATCATCCTGCCTAGGGTCAAGATGTTACGAGCAGGCGTATCACCTACTATCTGGTGAACTTCACGCGCGTCTTGTCATTGAATTAAAAAAAAGTTCAATAACAATGCTATAAAAATATAGTATTAAATCATTTTGTCTTATTTTCAATGGACTACAAATTAACAAGTATTCCACATGGTACAATTTTCAGTATGAGGGTGAAAGGTGGGCAGGGTTGATAATACACCATCAACAACCATAATCCATAACATGTGATCCTAGAATTTAAACCCTTAACTGCCGTCGGCGTATATCGACGCCTTTCCGAAGTATAATCCTTTGCATTGCGCTGCTATAAAAAAAACTGCTCCCACGGCCTTAGAATGCCATAAAAAGACCTTGACAATGTTTGAAACGGATATTCTTATTTCAAAGAGGAGGGGTAGGGATGCACATCTCGTAAGTTTCCCTGGTAAGGGGCAGAGACTCCGAGAGACCTCCGTGTAACAAGACTAGCTCTTAGCCACTGCGCCATAGGGCAATGTTTATTATCACAATTAGGAATAGATTGACAATATTTTACTAAAATTAAAACTGAAACAAAATTATCGTATTAAAACAAATTGAGGTTAAGTTAAAGTACAAGTAATGTCAAGTTTTAATCTTAATAGATTAGTTAAAGTTGAGGAGAACTACGTTTACAGAGAACGCCTCTGTTGTGCTTCATTATAATTGTCTATGGTAGTTTATGGTTTTCAGTGAATTTAGTATTTTTATTACAAAAACAATTACAGATGATTCAATTATCAAAGAATACAGTTTCAGCAGATTTTAAAAAGAGGTGTAAGAGTTTCCGCTAGATATCCTACGGAGCCCAAGTCAACAGGCACGCGTGCATCCTGCTAAACTACAGACGAGGCTCTGATCAACCACCAACCCGCAATGGGCTAGCGTGGACTAAGGGCCAATTCGCTCTCAATGAGGATCCTTGAAGAAGGATTATGTCCAACAGTGGGTGTTATCCGGCGGATAAGAAGAAAGAGAATTTATAAGTAAAAAATATCATGAAATAACAAATACTTGTCGTTTGTAGATGTGAGGAGCAAGTATTAAAAATATCTTTACCTTTATTCCTTCAGATATATTTATATAAGTTATTACTAAAAATACGTATTCAAAATTAAATACAGGGTAGTAAAAAAGTTTAAATAAAAAAATACTAAATTCACTTCTAAATTTCTTAATTCACAAGTTAATTTTAATACTAGTAAGTAGTAGCTAAAGAAACTTTCTTAAGCTTTCAAATATCCCAATATTAAATAATAACAGTATTTTAAATAAACATAAGCTATCATCATCATCATCATTTCAACTCGTGGACGTCCACTGCTGGACCTACATCTCTTTAATGTGTTCCACAAAGCACGGTCTTAAAACATAAGCTATATAATATAATTATAATAAAGATTTTTTTTATTTATTAAGTAGTTTAAATTTCAAGTAGTATTATTAAAAGCAAACATATTATACAGCAGTGGGCGTCTACCGGCTGATGATGATGATACATGACCCGGGGTAAGTCTTTGTTGCTGGAGATCGTCTAGATGAATACCACCGCAGATCCTATTTGTGCTTTCCAAAAGAAGTTTGCCAACATTACTGTGTTCCGGTTTGAAGGGAGTTGTAGCTAGTGAAATTTCTAGGGTAACGAGACTTGATTTTCGAGACAAGCGCAATCTGGTGCATTTTATACTATCGTAATTAGCGCCACGTCGTTACGAGCAGGCGTATCACCTACCATCAGGTGAACGTCCCCCTCATCTCGTCGCTTGGTTGAACAAAAAAAAATTCATTTACATAACAATAAGAAACAAAACGTTCAGGCGCACAAAGTTTGAATAGCTATTACAAACTACAAGCGAACAAAAAAAAACAGCTTTTATTTTCCAATAACGAGGGTCCTTTACTGTTTTGTTTTCCTTAAACACTACTCCTGATAACCTTCATAAAGGAGATCATTAAAAGTTTTTTCTTTTATATATTTTTGAGGAAATAAATATTTAGGATATAAATATAGGCATTGTTGTATGTAATTACATATGAATATGCTTTTCAATATTGAAAGAACTTAGTTCTACTATTTATAGATATATAACAGACAATCAGAGAATAGTGGCGACGTGTGGAGCTTGTCACCTACAGTGATGACCACGACTACTCTGTCAAGAGTGATACCGACGAAGAAGAAGAAGAACAGATAATATTATTAGAGAAGACGTCGCGTTATACTATACTATAAATTCACTTTGATTACAAGAACTGAAGTAAAGAACTATAAGCGATTGAATTTCATATCAGAACGGAACATAAAATATAGCTTATTATAATATATAAGATAATCAGCTGAAAGATCCTCACTGCTGTTCTTAGGCCACTCTGATGGGCGATGGGACGGGTAAGGTCCTCAAGCGGCGGATGCGTACCGGGTGACAAATTATTAACAGAACCCCCCACTCCTTTCGTATCCCTCAATATGAAGTGACGATCTGGTGACTATTACAAGAAACAAATGGATGCCAGCATAGTGTTACTGGATGGTGATGAGATCTTTGGTGGTTTAATGTATCATTATACATATAGAATTAGCTATTCCCTATCCGTTTTGCTGGCTGTAACATCCCGGCAATTTCCTTTGAGGGAGGAATTTTGTAAAGTCTAAATATAATAAATCATAATATAATAATAATAAAATATCTCTACTAAATTTTGAGTAGTTAAGTTAAATAGTTTCGAAGATCTCATGCCATCATGTGTCAATGAATCTCTTGATATCTCCTATGTATAATGTTGATATAACAATTAAATATATAAAATAAAGTCTTTTATCTACTATAGCTACAGAACCATATATTTTTATACGACATATAACCGAAAAAAAACCCACTGAAATAGCGGAACATAAATATATGTCAAGCGCAGTTGTAACACGAATAATGGTACACTTCATGTGGACCACTTAAAACGGAGCGTTCAAGTTATTGTAAGCCTCTAACATTTTTAACTACATTTTCGTTGTTTACCCAGCATATATATATATAGATTTTATGTATTTATACTATGTATAAGGGATCCCGCACAACAACTCACGGGACCTAAGCCAACCTCACTTGCTCGTGGTGCACCCTGCTAATCAACAAACGAGGCTCTGGCTTCCATCAATCCTCTATGATCCAGCGTGTTGGGAATGGCTCAAACCCGCATATATGAACCCCTATAAACGACAACCCCTACTGCTCGGCGATACTGAAGGCCATGCTGACTGTAGCGTTTATCCAATCGATTTGGAGATCTTTATTAGCTGATGATTGATTTGATATATATACCTATGTCTATCGTTTTAAGAACAACACTTTTTCAACATTACTGACGGTAGGACTCTGGTGCAGAAGACCGCCTTGGTACCACTGCAGCTCCTTTTCCTCCCTTAGAAAAGTAATGGGCAATCTTTACTGCGTTACAGTTTAAAGGGTGTTGTTGCTAAAGAAATTATTGGCGTAATGAGATTTAATATCCTATGTCCTCAAGACGACCAGTATAATGGGGTGTTGTGTATAAATAACATCCTATAGGCCGCTGATGTTATATATGTAAATATCATCATCATTTCAACCGAAGGATGTTCCAGAACCGTTCCAGAAAGCAGGATCTTGTGCTGTTTAAATCTAGTGATATCCAGCGATTCTTTTTATGTCCTCTGTCCACCTAGTGGGGGGTCAGCCAAGGCTGTACTTCCTAGGGCGGGGTCGCCATTCCAGCAACTTAAGACTCCAACGTACATCGGTTCTACGAGCTATGTGCTCCGCCTATTGTCACTTCAGTCTCGCGACTTGTAAGTCTACGTCGGTTAACTTAGGTTCTCCTGTGCATCTTCTCATTTCTAATTTTCTGTATATACATTCTTGTAAATATATATAATACATAACAGCTGAATTTTGTCCGCCCATTCTGTTCAGGTCTATGGCATTTATTTTGCTAATGTGTGGTAGATTTCGAAGTTAAATAAGTGAAAGAAACTTCCTTCATTAAATAAAAAATAAATAAATTTGATTTTATATTAACACGGTTAGAAACGAGTCTTCTAAACGCAATACATATTTCGTTATAACCGTGAAAATTCAATTTTTCTCGCGTAACGTATTCCGGTAACAGAGATGTTTTAATTGCGAGCAGGAAGCAGAAGCGTACGGTCGAATGGACGTCAATATACACGTGAAATTGAAAATTTTCAGGCATCCCGCATTCGCATGCCCCGGCCTCGATGTTTAACGAGTGTAAAATGCGAGTACCAGCTATTCAGCGAATCAGATCTCGAGCTTTGAACATATTACATTATTACACTTCCGTTTCAATAACCTCAACCACTACAGCAAGAAACACTATGTTTTTTTGTTGTTTGATTACTATTCGCATACGTTACAAGCTCATTGCTGTTCATTGTTAGACTAGTAAGACAGTACTTAACTTGAATCAATTTAAGCCAGCTAGTTAAGTAGTAATATTAAGGATAATGCTTCTCTTGAAGGCATCAACGATGTTGTTTCACTATATCAATATTTATTTACCTGAAAGTATGAAACACAATTTTTACTACTCTGTTACATCCTCCCCAATCTTGACGACGCTTCGGCGAATCGGTAGAGAAGTGCGCCGTAAGGATAGTCGGTGACCATAAGCTGATAAGTACTAAAGTCGATAGCCTGAGTCACCGGCATAGGGTAGCGGGCCTCGCAGTGTATAACCGATTGCTTTTCGGGGTGTGTAGCCAGGAACTATACGATTTGATTCCACCATCTTCCCACTACAACCGGTTGTACAGACACACGGCAGGTATTTATTCCTACGTTGTATAGATCCCACGCATTAGGTCATAATATGTCCTTCGGGATCTTTCAGAGAAGAAGTAATAGGCTACCCATACACTAGTCGCTTTGCCACCAAAGACTATATCGCCGCTTACCATCAGGTGGGATCGTAGTCTAACGCTAGTCTATACAATAAAAAAAAACAGCATAATACGATGTTTTCAAAATATTCTAATCCCTTCCTTTACTATAAGAGGCGTATAACTCAAGAATATGCTTATATATACACTAGCTGTCCTCCGCACACTTTGCTGACCGCAATATAAAATTAGACCGCGTATGACCTTTTATAGCAACCGTTACTATAGCAACCGCATAAATAACACTAAATGAAAATATTTATAAAGATTAAAACAAAATGATGGAGGTTCTATGAAATTCAAAAAATAAATGGCCTATGGCCGTCTACAAATCATTCCGCGTCGAGTGGTCATGTTCCCGTGTCGCACCTTCACTAGTTTTCACGTGATTATCGAAGGAAGAAAATCAATTTTCATTATATATACATAAATATATGTGTACTGTACGGTAATGGATGGATAGTAATAGATATGTCTGCCCATTACCACTTGGTATTAGTTAGGACACACAGCACCACACTATGATGGTCGCATTAAGATGTGGAATGTCTCTACACCCCAGTAATCCCATTATCTACAACGCAATGAAACCGGAACACAGTAATGTTTGCATACTACTATTTAGCGGCGTACTTACACGGTCTCCGGCAGAGACCTACCACCGGCATTTTCATAAGGGTTCGACTACGATCTCACCTGATGGTAGTCTAGAATTAGTTTATTGAATCTTAAAATCTCTTTTCGTTTATTTTTTATTCTACGAACTAACGAGACGTTCACCTGAAGGTAAGTCTCATTTTAAAATGGCGCTAGTTAACATAATATGATAAGATAACAGCTCCACTATATTGAGGGTAGGCCTGTGCCTCAGAGGGGACGCAAATTAGTCGTTGAAAAAAAAAACAGCTCCACATTGTGCTACCACTTTGAGACATAAGATGTCTTATTACCCCAGTAATTTCATTATCTACACACAGTAGTATTTGGCTGCAGAAGTAAGAGTTGCGATGGTACGTACTTACACAGTCTCTGGTAACAGATACCTACCACCACTGAAAAAGTAATATAATAGATTATCGAGTATTGTTTTTTTTTTGGGAAAGTAGAAGTATTATAAAATAAACTCAATAAGTTGTCCATTTATCTCTTTAAAGTTTACTCCTAAAGTTCATTCCAAAGGCGATATGGTAAGTCGGAATGATTTATTGAAGTACGTTTCGTTTTATTTCCCGAAAACTTGGAACCCTTAAGTAATTTCAACATTCATTTATTAAGTAAAGAAACTGTACTTTCGAATTGCTTTTATTTACAAGCTGTTACATTTCGCTTTATACGTTTCTTCATGAATTTATCATTATTTAATTTAAATTATGTGTTTCTTTATGCTTCAAAAAAAAACTACATTCTCTTCTTTCGTTAAGAATCGTATGAATATAATTATTATACTTAGCATAATTTTTTTATTATATATCACAGCAAATTACCCTACTACCCTGAATCGAATGCCGCAGCGCCTATTTCTGCCACCAAATAGTACTATGGTCCGGTTTGAAAAGCGCTGTAGCTAATAAAATTACCAAGGTAACGAGACTTTACATCTCATATCTCAAGGCGATGAGCACTATGTGATGGAGTGATTGTCATCCTAAGTAGCGTCACGTTGTTACGGGCAAGCGTATCACATACCATCACGTGAACGTTCCGCACGTGTCATCGCTGCACAGAATAAAAAAAAATTGTCTCTCTTCAAACTTTGAATTACACTAATAAAATGTTACTATTGTATAATAACTTTCGCTTTAAGAGCAGTAAGCAGTTGTTGCTTCCGGTCGAAACGAAACGATATCTCGTAGCAGTTTAAATGTCTATTGGCTTTTATTGAGACAAGTTTTGTTAGTGATTCGGAAAATCGGTCGTTTTGCCAAAATAAAATCATTTTTAACTTAATTTATACATAAATGTATTGGAGGACTAAAGTTTTTTTTTTTAAATAAAACGCTGAATTCATTTTAATTTTGGCTCCTATAAAATTTTATATTTCCGTAAGCGATTCTCTTTAAGTATACAATAGTTTAACTTTTGATCTCAGTCTCATAATCATCATCAACATTTCAACCGATGGATGTCCACTGCTGGACAAAGATCTCTTAACCTCAGTATAACATGTTAAATAACTAAGGCCCCAGATGGTATTGAAAAACTTTATTATATAAGATCAGTTAAAAATATTAATATAAAAAAAAACAATATGTTACTCAGAAATCCTTCTAAGTTATACTCCAACGTACCTCAAGGAGTTATAGACCAAAGATTGGTCATTCGATATGTGCAAAAAGGCCAATCTTACTCATCTAACGCAGCAGCCCAAAGCTAGCCTTCAAAATACACAAGTGTTGTCTGTATCGCACGCTCGCGTAGGTCCTGCTCTACAGCATCTTTCCAGCGATACCTAGGTCTGCTAAACAGCTCGGCGGCCATGGTTCCGAGGTACCCATTTTTAAACGCTAGGATCGTCTCCCATCTTCAGCGAGTGGCCTATCTAGCGGAGTCAGTGGACTTTAGCTTTTCCCATGATATTCCCTTCGCCAATTAACCTCTAGATTTTCCTTTTATGTCTGGCTTATCAGCCAACTACCGTCCTCTCTTTTTCACCTGATAGTAAGTGACACCACTGCCCATAACAACGTGGCGCTAGCTAAGGTAGTATACACATCATCACTTTGCGCTCGTCGCCTTGAGACATTAAATAGTAAGTCTGATTACCCTAGTTAAATACTAGTTACAGCGTACTTCAAACCGGAACACATTAATACTGCTGTTTAGCGGTAGAAATGGGTGCTACGGTGGTTTCTACCTCGACAATATCCGGTAACAAAGACCTACCACCACTATCTCTCTCTATATCGGATTCTAAACCTCTACACATTATCAAATGATGCCAATCTGATGATATTTATTATTATTACCTAATTTTCCGTCGGATATACAGTATTGCTATACTGTCTATATATTATTGACAAGTTAAAAATCGATAACTTATGTTGTTAATTTAGAATATTGCTATATTTGTAACGGAATATTTCTAGCGTGGAAATCTTTACAAGAGCTACCCAATTATAAACGGTCCAACAAACAACAACGAGAACGTAAAATTGTTAACGATTTTACACAGAGCTGCATTTATAGGCTCTAGGTTTTTCTTTTTTACAAATTTTCCACATTTACTTCGTCGAAAATAGACTGAAAATGTATTAAAAATGTTTTTAGGATTTCATACAATTGTTTAAAAATAATATTTCATGAACAATAAATAAATTAATATACACTTGGTTCATGATTATTTAATTTTGCTTGTAAGTGATGAAACAACATGGATAGTTATTATTCACATTATTTTAATATATTTAAAATAAGGTATAACCTAGAAGAGAATTTTGAGAGATATTTGACAAGGAAAAGTCTGATGAAGACAGAAAATGTAGTAATATCCTACAGTTCAACAGTACGGACACTTTACATCTTATATAAAAGTAATGCTGTATGTTACTGTACCACATACTGACCCATATCAGATACATCTTGAACATGTTAATGTCCTATTGGATATACTATGTTAATAACAAGTAGTTAAAAATTTATACGTCTTAAAATCTAGAGCATTTCATCGGTGATTAAAGGCTTTACAAATTGGAAGATCATAACTTCCTAAGTTACATAATTTTTAAATAGCAATACTTAAGTTAGGAAATATCAGTATTGTGATTGGTCATAAAGTTCTTTCGTTATCTTAACAAGAAGATAAGCAATCAGAAAAGATGGAACTTTTACTATCTAGGGTCCGCTAGACTCTTTTCTTAGTTAGACTTGGTCGAATCCCTCGAGATCCGACCACAATTCATGTTCAGAGATTAGATAAAAGCATTCAGTATGACTTTTTCTATAACTTCTGCGGTTTTCATTTTGATTCTTCACATTTTAATAAAACTCATTGTTAAAAAATTCAATGATTTAGATCTTATATATATTAAATAGCTATTTTGTTATATAATATTTAATTAATATCAGTTATATTATTTGAGGGGATGGTGGTGCTGAACAATGTGGACCGACGATCTGGTGAGAATCGCAGTGATCGATGTGGTGATCTTTGGCGGAGGCCTACGTCCAATAGTGGACGTTTATCAGTTGATAATGATGATGAGTTTTATTATATACTTCATAGAGTTCTATGGCTAGCAGCAATGCTGATGATGATATTAAATCACAAAAGCAAACTCCTTAGTTTTTGCAGTAATACTAAGTTGTTTACAAAAAGCGTATGTACATAGTAATAGTTAAAAAACAAAGTACTATAGTGACTTAAGATTTATTTTTTATAGCAATCAAATATATATCAGATGATACTTAGTAGATGTATGAAAAAAGACAAAAGTAGTATTATTTATATTTTTGTATGTTTATTTGTTATTTATATAATATAATTTTTATTGTATCTGACTTCAACATTTCTACGTCTTCCGGGCTTGACTGGTAGAGAATGGCACCTGGGCATTAAGTTTACACTCAGTACCATGTACGACAAAAATAAATAAAAAAATAAACGTTTTAGAAAAAAAAGTCCTATAAGAGCTAAAGTAATTCTATGAATATTTATTACTGCAGACTAATTAGATAAGTACTGCAGTTTAGCATACTTATGTCTTTGAATGATGCATGTTGTTTACACGATAAATTCCCATCAAAACATTACAACTTAACTACTTCATCCTCTAAAAATATAGAAATCCGCTTTACATAAATTTATCATCACATTCTGGTCGATTTAGATCTTGAGATATCGCAAACAAAAAATATATCACGATAAAACAAATCTCAAGGAGATAAATATTTACGCTTCAGGTCCACACCTGGGAACAAGGAAATAACTTAATAACGCCAAATCCGTTTGCAATCTTTTTTTCTTCCGATGTTAATAGAATTCGTACAGAACAAATATTTGGTAGTATGTAACTCTAAAGTAATTTAATTTAAATAATATTAATGAATCATCTAAGTAAAGATTTATGGAGATGATTTTAAGATTAGTTTTATTTTCCAACAGTCACCATCATCAGCCGATGGACGTCTAATGCTGGACATAGGCCTCCTTCAAAAATCTCAACATCGATTGATCTTGCACTGCAGTCATCATATTTTAGTGCACCCTATGATTTTATTATATTAATTGACAGGGTTTCTTGATTATGTAGTAAATGACATATCCATTCAAAACTTTTATACTAAAATAAAATCCTTAATTAATATCGCCATACATTATAAAATGATGAATGACTCTAAATCATAATGATTTATAATTAGTTGTTAAATATCGTCCACGTAGAACACCTAGGGCGCTAATTTATTGCCTATCCTACAACTGATCGCTGAAACTTACTCCAATAGGAGAGTAGGGTTATCAAGATGATATAACCATAATTACACGAGCGTCGCACGGATATGACGTCATTACGGAACCCATTAAGCGCGTTATGCCTTGCTTTAACGTCGGCTTGTATTATGCAGTTAGTGGAGTTTTCAGTAACTACCTCCGTAATAACATAAAAACTTCGAACGGCTAATCTAAGGGGGGGTAAAAAAAAAAATTTAATATATTTACAGTGAAATCTAAAAAATCTGTTGTTAATAATTTCTAAGTTTATAGTAATGTTGTATATATATTATATTGTTTTTATAGCAAATTTTCAACAAGATTAGTATCTTAACTTATCGTGAAGTTAATTGATCAAATGTCTATAAAATAGCAAATTACGAATTTATAATTAATAAGTATAAGAAAGTAAGAATTTATAATTAAAATATCATTAAAAATAATCCCGTTTAACTAATATTAGTTATATGTATAAGTAAAAAACTAAAACGAAAGCGTAGCTTGGCAATACTTTACATAGGTGGAAACACTTTTACGCCACAATGTAGTTTCGTACAAACTGTTGGGTCGCCGGTCACTCTTTAGCTGACTGTCGACGGAAGCACAGCTTGTGGATTGAATGTTGGAGCTGGAAAGTATAAAATATCTGATGTATTAACCTTACCATCTTTCGTTACTATATGTGAACTATCTACGGAATAACACTGTGATATTGTGAATATTCTAAATACAAAATTATTTTGTTACTAAAATAGTGCGTTTAAGTCTTGTTGGATTCTTCTCAGGAGAGCCTATTGCAGCTAATTACTCCTCTGACGCAAGGACCTAAACTGAATCTTGACCTTCAACACAAGTACAGCTAACCCGCAGTAAAAATTCATTGACATTAAATGCAAACAAATTCGATTTCCGGTTAAAACAGTGCTTTATAATATTCTGCAAACAAAGATCTCGTGACCTCTCCAAACGCCGAAAGTGACCATCGAGCGGGTTTTAGTGGGTAAAAATCTCCACATAACTCTAGCTTCTCCCCAGAAGACAGACTATCTTTTGGAAGATTTCCCCCGAAATAAAAAAAAAAGTGCTATATATTTACATAGCACTTTTTTTTATATTATTTACAAGAATGTATCCACTTGACAATCCTAAGTATAAATTACGCTACCTCTTCGTGTAGGTCTGACTTTCTTATCGCTTTGATGAATAAAAAACTTTATTGCTGCGTGAGGGTGGGTGACTGGTGAAGCACCTCCTGTCAATAAAATAACTCGGTGATATTGTTTGGCAGCTCACGCGATCGCATGTTCACCTCGTAGTATATTAAGCCCTTCACATTGTTAATTGTAGGGGAAGCACCCCACATGCTAATGAAGCATCGAGTGCAATACGGAGCATGATGCTCCTGGGGAAAAAACAGGGTTATGTGGTATTTGTATCCAATAAACCCCTTCGGTGGTCATCCTCAGTGCTTTGCAAAAGGCTCCAGAGTATCTGACGGAACCCACCGATGCCACTGGACCTAAGCATATCCCGTCCAAGGCCGTCACCCTCCCCGGCACCTTCTGTTTGTTACAAGCACGAGAGCACCTCGTACTCCGGGCTCGTTTAGTGAGCAATGAGGGCCTCTATCTTCATAGCCCGGACATCTGAAAAAATGTTTATTTGCCTCCTACGAAAGTGAAGGTTTACTTTGAGATTACAGGGCAGGTAATAGGAAGCACCTATGGACTCTTTCAATGTAACAAGTTAACTGCAGGGGTGTACACTTGATAGTAATACTCCCAACTGTAACAAAGAAGTGACAGGATGTTATACAGCATATAATAGCATCGAGACCAGATGTAACATCTCATTACCACGATAATTGCACTCACCTTCGACGTTATTGTAATGTCCGGAGCAGCGAGCAGGAGCGTGCATAGATATTTCGGGAAAACTACACGTAATCTATGCTTAACTATCCATAAAAATATTTAAAAAAAAAATCAGTTAAGATTATGTTGCTTAAAAGAAATTTATTGAGAAAGATCCAGAGAGCAAAATAAAATCCTTATTTGCTCTTATGTAGGGCCGTCGGCTTCTTCGTGTTCATCGACCGACTACACGGCGCCGTGTGCACCGGTGAGTACCTACAAAAGTGACTCGAGGAAGAAATACTTATAAACAATAAGCCACGATTCGTTGATCAAGTGTAAATATTAAATAGAGACATATAAAGGTTACATTTTTATATTAAATCTAGATTTGTATTTTACAGATTTCTTCATTTTACCTAGGTAGAAATATGATTTATATGGAAATATTGGTCGAATTGATGTCATGTTAATTTTCCTTACTAAAGACTACTACAGTCTACATTACATGAAAAACTTTTTGCTGTATCAAATTATCATTTATACAAATTGCTTAAACATTGCACCGGCGACAGTTACCTCTATCCCTTCCTTAACAGCAGGCACAATAGCAATTAATTTGGACTTAAATTTTGTGAAAGCTAAGCTGAAAATTAAAAGTGCTTGTGTCACATTTCCGCCTGTGACGATGGAGATTGCGGATTCGCAATTTCCTCTTGAAATTACTTGACGGAGCTGTTCTCGAGAAAGTTACCACTTAGGTTAAAATAATTTTTATTCGTTTCGTTACAATTTAACTAGTAAGAGCCTAGTGTTTATTTTGATATATATTTCTATTAAGTACAACCCAATGGTTAAGTTAAATTAGAATTATTAGTACACCTACATTTTATAAAGTAATAAAAAATCTTCTTGAAATGCCTCTCCAACTGGTGAAGGTTGGCGATCAGCGTGGTACAGTCCTTTCTGTCTGGTTAAGAATATAATACAGGGTGGAGCAAAAGTAATCCTCCTATCAGAAAATGCTATAAATTTTGCCTTGATGTAAAAAAATGAAAAGACCAAATAAAAACAATCCACAAGAAGGATCAAAGTTTTTCATTTTTTTTTTAAATTACAGCCAAAAAACATCGGAAGGTTATTTTTGCGCCACCTTGTATATATGTGTGTTATTTTTATTTGGTCTTTTAATTTTTTTACATCAAGGCAAAATTTATAGCATTTTCTGATAGGAGGATTACTTTTGCGCCACCCTGTATATTCTTCAATAGATAATATTTTTTATAACGTGTGTTATAAATAAGGTTTTGTAATATCTTATGTGTAGTATGTAAACAATACTTAATTCAATTGTGTGATAATATAAAGTATGAAAAATCGGGATTAAAATCATGGTAATGAAAATGAAGATATCTGTAGCAATCCCTTTACAAGGACACAAATTTTTTTATTTATTTATTCACAAAATTATTGAGGGGTAAGGGGCTCCGAACAACAACTCACGGAACCCACGGGCCAGCGTGGTTGAAATTTACCCCAATCCACCACGTGAACCCCTAAAAACATGAAGATCTTTGGGGAGGCTTTTATTATGTTTTGATATATGTAGTTCTCGTGATTAATACATATGGTGCTTGTCATCTTGACTTGAAGGATGTGCACAGAGCTTTCGGAAAGGAAATGCAAACTGCTCATCTATTAAAAATAAACTTACCAATTTCAGATCTGCTTAGCAGAGTACCATTTCAGTGACTTGTGGAGATTGTTATTTAGACAGGTTTAGGGAGCCAGGATATGCAATTATTATTTACCTATATAAGGCTCACGCTCGTTCTTAAAACAGAAGATCGTAAGTCTCACTAGCTCAGTAATTTTACTATAATACGACTGAACTTCGCTACTAAATAATGATTACGTCTGATGTCAGGAATATTAATAATAAATATTCTAGAAGAATTGACGCGCATCGACTAACTTCAAGTGCATTATTTTTTTTTAATTTACTACAATGTAAACAAAATGTATGAAAAATAAACAAGTGACTATGAATTCGTCGTGCGCGAGCATAAAGCTCGTAACAAAATATCACAACAAAAACTGTTACGAAAATTCACTGCAAAATGTTACCGTAGGTTTTTTTATATTAAATTTCTGGCCATTGTGGATGAAACCTGAATTTCGTTGATAACGAATATTCGGAAGTCAATTTATTAAGACAATAACCTATATATATTTACAACATATAGTATGTTATTGCTTAAAAGAGGTAAGAGTTATTGGTACGGACTAAATCCTGTGTTACAATTCGTTGTTATATTCATTCATTCATTATCAGCTGATAGACGTCCACTTTTGGACATAGGCCTCCTCCAGAAATTTCAAGAGCGATCGGTTCTGCGCTACAGTTAGCATGGCATCCGGCACCGCCGGGCAGTAGGGACCGTCCTTTGTAGGAGACTATATGCAGATATTTGGGCCATTACCCACCACGCTGGCCTAATGTGGGTTGGTGGGAGCCAAAGCCTGCTTTGTTTTATTTATATACTATTTTCATAGTTTTATACAGAAAAGAATTCTACTCGAAATCTTTTAAAGTTTACCGGTGGAAGGTCTTTGTTACAGCAGACCGTATAGGTAAATACCACCACAACGCCTATTGCACCTGCCAAACAATATTGGGCAAACATTACTGTGGTAACGAGACCCAACACCTTATGTCGCAGGCGACGAGCGCAATATTGCTATGGACGGACGTCACACTTACCATCAGATCAACATCTCGCTCGTCGTGTCGCTTTATTGAATAAAAAAAAACATAAGTATTCAATACAATCCGTAATTTTAAACATTATCCTTGAAAGAGTTTTCCGAAATTTCGCGTATTGAATTTTCAGGATATATTATAGACTTGACGCAATAACACAATACAATTGTAAACTAGTGAAATTAATAATATAATTTGTTTTCAACTTTCATATAATATTGTTATATTAAATCAAAATAAGTTTAATAATTTATGTATAGCGATATAAAAAGGTATCTTTCAACATTGTTTAATGCCGTACGCAGAAACCTGACTACGGATTAAAAGTAAATATAGGTTATATTTATTTTTCATCAGGATTCAAATCCCTCGAGGTGTCACTGTAGATTGTAAAGGCGGAATAGTTTTAATTATTCCTTTTATTTAAACTTTTGCTTTAAAGGAAGTGATGGTGGTACAAAAAAATGCAAACCATTCAAATGAAAATTAAGGTCTTGAAATCTTTCACTGGCTCTGCTAATGTAATTAAGAAACAAAAATTGTATCGGAAAATACAATCATAAATAAAACATATACTAAGGTTAATTAATTTCAAATTTAAACTATAAGTATTCAGTATTAATATAACCGAGAACTTTAACTATTGTTGTAGATACTAGATTCTAGAATAGTTGCACACGGACATTGTAAATTTGTTAATATAGTATATAGTTAATATTAAAGCGTGTATAAAATTGTAAAATTTAAAAAGTATATATATTTTTACAAGAAATAGAATTAAATGGTAGTAGGCCAGAATCCTTGATTCTTATATATTGATAATTGGATCATGATATTTGTGCTTGATTTCTTATATCAGGGTAATAACTCTGTAAATCACATTGTACAATACAATATAATAGTTAATCCAGTAGGTTCAATATAATATGGTTATCAACCAATCTCCTCCAAATTGACCCGGTACTGGACCTAGGAAGCGCCTTGTGACAACGTACACGTACAATTTAACTTATTTCACAGCTTATCTAGAATTATTTTGAGTACCAAGATCACAAATCTGTTTCTTCAAAGTTCGTCTGTTTCACTCTAACCGTATTATGAAAAGAGCTATGCCCCTCACGTAACATACATTCCCTGTATACGTGATCGCGATATGTAGAATCTGTTCCGTACAGAGATATATGAATATATTACAAGTACGCTACATTACACATGAGGTCTGATCATTAATAAAGGATTTTTTTTTACAAATAACAAAAATTAAAAAAGGCTTAACTTTTTTCAATACCAAAAGAAAAATCACAAACTCAGAAATTTTTATAGAAATTAGCAGATTTAATAAGTAATCTTTTTTGCTTTTACTAGGGTTTAAAAAAATTTGAAAATTAAACCTTACGTATAGGGTTCATTATGTGATACTACTCTGAAAGATATGCTTTCAAACAAAAATATGACAGATCAAAATCAGACCTTTGAACAAAGGACTTCTTTTTCGTTCGTTTAATGAAGTTTACTAAAACTGAGTTCTAATACATTCCACTAAACACTAGATTTTCAATTGGATTAAATGTCTAAATATCAAAAACTTTTATTTGTATACTTACGCCATGAAAGTTGTAATATAATTTCTCTAAAGGATGTTTATTTATGTAATCGTGCCTTATCAGGCAGTTTCATAAAAGAATTTCATTCATTTCATCATGAAAAGATACAAAACAGATAAAGTCCCAGTTACTTCTAAATGCCTTCTCAAATTTAATTATTACTTTGAAAGACGTTTGCGTCAGTTCATATTACCACTCCCTCTTCTTTTTCACTGGAAAAAAAATATTCTCAACTTTGATAAAACTTACATTGTTAAGATTGTATAAGTTATGACTAACTGATATATTTGTAAGATAGAGCAAAATAATATTTAAGCTCTGACCTTCTTTTTTTGTTGTCAGACGGTAATCTCTAAAAGGTACGTCGCTTCTAAAGAGAAGATAGGGTTATTGAGTATTTCTACTGCTTCAGTACATGGCAACGGATATTCAACGGAATGCACCGTAGATTCTCTTACTTGCCTCTTGTCACAGGCAAGGGTTACCTTACTCCTCTTGTTAATGGCCCGAAACCTTGTCCAGAACACGACGAAAATATTTTATATATAATATATACCGAGGGTTGACAAATCGTTCAACCCACCCGATTCCATCACATGTGGTCTTAGAATCAAAACTCCGTGATACATAGCAAGCGGTAGCTTCGGAGACAGTTAAATATACGAATCCTGAAATACCTTCAAAATTTAAAAATAGCGTATACATATGTATATATAAATATATACTATATATTACTAGCTGTTCCCCGCCTGGTTTGCTGTCCTTAATATACAGTTAGATTTGAAATTTATAAGAAAAAGCCCGCCCGGCGGTATTTCGTCGCCCCTGGCCCCTTGCTGTTATTGACATCCCTTCAACACTTTTTGGGGGTAAAATTTCATAAAATCCGTTCGTAGCTGACCTACACTCGGTAACAGGAATATTCCTACCAAACTTCAAGTCTCTAGGTATAACGGTTCCAGAGATATTGTGATGTGTCGCTACATAGGTGAAATCTCTTGCATATATAAATAAGTATAGTGCGTGAATATATGGCGATCTCGGTGCTTAGTGACGTCATAATATCTCCGCTTACGCTGGAAGCGTTACATCATAGTAATCCTATTACGAGTGCAAATTAAAGTCATCGCTCTTGGCTGACATGAGACGTAATATAACAACCTTGTATTAAGTTAGCAAATGACCTCTTTTTACCTCTGTATTTTATAATGTCATAACTTCAATGAGGATGTTCTTTGAAATTTGACTTAGCATTAGCATAATTGATAGGAGGTCTCTGTCTTAGAACAGACCTTTTACTACAAGTCTTAAGAGGAATAGTAGAATAATCTCGGCGTTTTAACCTACATAGGTCCAACATAAACCTCTCGTCTCCAACAAAGTAAATGCAATAAAGGATTTTAACAAAGAAAAGCGAACATCTAGTTTTGTATATCCAATATCTGTTAAGGACAATATTATTGTTATGTTCAAGACTTAGTAAATAAACAATGTCTTCTAATATTGTACAGATTTATGTTTTTTTACTATTAATAACTTAATATAGTTTCAATAAAAACACGAAACTATAGTATGCCAAATCTGATTGTACTAACTTTTATTTAAGTCTAACACCCTTAAATTACTTATAAGTTTGCGACTTTGTAAAACCGATTTAAAAAATCCTCGTTTTTATCTTAGTAAGTTTTAACTTGAGCAATTGTTTATTTTATACTAATTATGAAAAAATTCATGTATAATCGATATAAAATCTTACCACGTATATACAGTTGTTAAAGCTCCAACAATTAAAGGTAAAACTTCAGTATTACAGAGACATGAAACTTTTTTGATGACGTTATGTTATACAAAGTAAAGGCAATAGGCACAAGTCCGTCGCCGTTACCAGTAACATTAAAAAGAAACATTAAATAGACATTCAAATAGCACTTCCCCCAGTTCGTCTAAATAAAAGTAGAAGCAGTTGAACAGCTAACAAGGAGTGATGGATCAATGCTTTCAACCCTCGTCACGTCGAGGAAAGTGTTTTCGTGCACGTCACAGGTTAAATATCCGATCTGAATTACGTATAAACATTTCTCGTTCCCTCATAGTTTAACTTCAGTATTTACCAACAGCTAAATGTATGTAAAACTAAATTGGCAACATCAGAAACGACGATGGACGAAGTTTACCCTCGCAAACAAAGGTTTTACCGCCTGAATGATTGATATTTAAAAACATTTACTGGTACACCAACATTACTGAAATCGGTTATGTCCATTTTTTTTTTCTCTTATTAACTGGTGAGATTACTAAAGTGAGGAGATTTATCGACCTCCAAATGAACAGTGCAATGTGAGGCTGTGTCATATCCTTACCACAGACAGATTGTAAAAGTCTCTGGTTTGTCGATTATGAAAGTAAACACAAGATTAACAGTCTTTTTAAATACAGGCCCAGTTTTGCTAATTAATGAATTATCTGTACTTTAATCAAGTTTATTATAAGCAAAATTATTTAAAATTATATGAATGTACTTAATATGGCTAAACAACAGTGAATTATCTTCAATGAATAACTTCGTATACTGAGCGTTTTATTCGAGATACATAATATGGGGGAAGCAAAGATATGTAAATATGAACAAGATGAGCTGGAGGATATGCTGAGGCTATGACCTCAAGCTTAGACCCGTTGTAGACTTATGTGCGGAGACACCCACGTAGTTCCGACTATAAACGAAAAGCAGGCCACTGTTCCGTTTTATACTCTGCTCTATTTCGATACCCCCCACTGTGAAAAGTTAATTCAGTCAATTTAACCACGAAAATCAAAATAAGTGGTAAGTGAGAATAAAACAGTGTTTTATGCTATTTTAGCCATTTGATTCTAGACGTTCCTAACCTATTTAAACTATAAGGATTCCGCCTGTATTTGAACTCCTTAAATTTTTTACTAGCTTAACGGTTTTTGGCAAATACTTGTTTAACACTAAGCTAGGTACATGGGCCTTTTACATACAAGAAAAGAGTTAAAAGAAATCTTCCAGGTCACTGCGTTTCGTCACCGTAAGCCATACTACAAATTAACACCGGGATCGTGGTGAAATACTAACCCATTTATAATAATTAACTATAATTATATCCGCCTATTGCTGTCCAGTGCTAGACGTTGTCATTATCAATTGATTTACCTATTCGTTCTTGAAATTCGAAAGTTGAATCCTCGTAATTAGATCATAGTATTAAAAACTTCGTCGTTGTAGCAGATCTTCAGAAGGCCCCAGTAATCATTTATTATGTGCACCTACCCTTTCCTCCTTTTCCGCATGAAAAGAAGAAAACGTAAGATTTTGTTTCCAAGTAAAGTTAACATTTTCAGAATGAAACTCGTGAAAACGTCGGAGTAAGATAAAAATGAACAATCGCGAAAAGTTTGCTGAAGCGTACACAAAACGACCGAGATGAATGAACGAGAACACTAAGAGAGCTCTGACGAAATGTTTCGTATGGAACCGCTACCGACTGGATCATTATCATGAAGACGTCTACTGCTGGACATAGGCCTCCCCCAAAGATCTCCACGTCGATCGGTCCCGCGTTGCTCGCATCCAGTGGATTCCCGCGATTCTCACCAGATCATCGGTCCACCTTATGGGAGGCCTCCCAACACTAAGTCTATCGGTACGCGGGCGCCATTCGAGGACCTTACTGCCCCATCGGCCGTCAGTTCTTCGAGCAATGTGCCCTGCCCACTGCCACTTAAGTCTAGCAATCTTTTGAGCTATGTCGGCGACCTAAATTCTTCGGCGGATCTCCACATCTCCGATTCGATCACGCAGAGAAACTTCGAGCATAGCTCTCTCCATTGCCCCTTGGGTGACTTCTGCCTTTTTATAATGCCCATAATAAAAGGCCACGTCTCGGATCCGTATGTTATCACTGGTAACACGCACGAGTTGAAGACTCTTGTCTTCATACATCACAGTATCTGAGACTGACTGAATATATTTAAAAATATATACGAACATGTTTTAAACAAAAACTTAATATACTTATAAGTTAAAACTAACTTCTAGTGATTTGCTAATAGGCAAATTTTATCGCAGAGATTCATTGTCATGTTCTTATTTGAAAAACCAAAATATCTAAAAAAATATTAAAATTTCTGACATTATAGATTTATTGTATTTCTAGTTATAAATTGTATTGAAGTTGCTCTAATATTTAAAGTTTTCACAAATTTTAATTGAATGGAAAGACACAATTATAAACATTGAGATATCGCAGTAATAGAACCGTTGAACTAATATAAATTCACTTTATCCGTTAAGAGTAAGAAAATGATCATCATGAACTCAACCAATTGACGACCAGTGCTAGATATAAGTATATTGTACTATATTTCAGAAAGTAATCTTGCGCTGTTTGAGTCTAGTAGTTCGCAACGATTTTTGAAATCTACGGAGATGAATATGAAGTATATAAATTCCTGAAGTCATCTTGCCTCTAACTTATTCAATAGAATCGAACGAAAACCAATAAAGGGGCAAACAAATGGCGTGCACAAGTGAAATACAAATGCAACAATCCACTCAACACATTCCTGCTGAATACAGAACAATTCACACTCCTAAATCTTTACGGCGCAACTGTAAAGTAAATGGAACAATTCCCACATAAAGGGGAATCACCGGGAATTGAAATAAAAAGTCGTAGTTAAATTTATGCACGCTCGAGATCCCGTGTAGTATTTACTTTAAGAGCAGAGATGCCGTAAATAATGTACATTTATTACCAGGAATCAAACTTTAATTTTTTTTTATTCTACGAAGCGGTATGTATGCTTGCCTATAAAAACGTAGAGCTAGTTAGTATGACATACGCAGCATCACATTGTACTCGTCGATTAAAGACGTAAGATATTAAATCTCTTTACCTCAGTAATGTCACTAGCTACAGCGCCCTTTAAACCGGCACACAGTAATGTCTTTTTTATTATTCTGAAAAGTGACGAGATAGACGGGACGTTCATCTGATGGTAATCGATACACCTGCCTATAACACCGTGATGCTTGTTTGTTTTTTTTTAATTGTTCTCTCTGCGTATTGTCGGTCAGGACCTTTATTTAATATTCACTTATCATCATTATCTATCTTATCTCTATACATTTTTGTATCCTTCATTCTCTTCTTTCATTCTCTCTTATCTATCTTACCATACTTATCTGTCATACTTCTGTTCTCTTTTATACTGCATTCCATTTCCTTCTTTCATATCATCAAGTGAAGACCGACCTTGGTGCTTGTTAGAATGATATGTCCAGCACCACATTGCGCTCATCGCCTTTAAATAAGATGATGTCTTGTTACCTCAATAATTTCACTAGCTATAGCGCCCTACAAACCGGCGCACAGTAATGTTTCCACACTAGTATTTGTCGGCAGAAATCGGCGCTGCGGTGGTACCCACCTAAACGGTCTCCAGCAACAGTGACCTACCACCAGCAGTATTGGAAGAAGATATATGGTTTTTCATTAGAACCAATTGCAATGCAGTAGACGTAGCAGTAGCACTAAACATCCCTTTCTAATAAATCATGTACTTCTTATAATACATGGAAACACTTAAGTGAATGGAAAAATAAAAATGTAATTTTTCCTTACCCAGGTTAATAAAGTTAAGAAAGTACGGAGCGCTCTTTGTTTCCTTTCAAGGATAATAAAGTGAACAAATGAGTTACCAACTCCAAGGCGAGCTTTCTCTGATTAGCTAATATTGAAGTTAAACAATGAGAAATGATAGTTCTTCGATTCTAATACCGCTCTCCAACTTTCTCCTTGGCCGATATGTATGTGTTGTAATTGTTAATATTAATACTTCATAAAAACATAGATTAGGATCAATTTAAGTTATATATACATACACATATATATCACTGTAAATCCTAATACTGTATAACAAAATAATAGGTCTAAGGTGCTCGCACAACAACTCACGGGACCCAAGCCAACCTCACCTGCTCGTGGTGGATCCTGATAATCAACAAACGTGGCTATGGCTCCCACCAACCAGCATTGGGCCAGCGTGGTGGAAAATGGCTCAAATTCTTATATCGCTCCCTACAAACGACGGCCCCTAGTGCCCGGCGATACAAGCAACGCCGGACCGATCGAAGTGGAAATCTTTGGGGGAGGATGTACAGCAGTGGACGCTATCGGCTGATGAAGATGATGATAATGAAATACAATACATACTTCTTTGGTAGGTCTTTATTCGCGGAGGACGTCTAGGTGTGTACCATCGCAGCGCCTATTTCTGCCGCCAGACAGAAGTGTGCAAACATTACTGCGTTCCGGTTTGAAGGTCGCTGTTACTAGTGTAATTACTGAAGTAACGAGGCTCAACATCTTATATCTCAGGCATCGAACGCAATGTGGTGCAGTGCGTCCCATCTTAACTAGCGCCACGATGTTATGGGCGGGCGTATCACTTACCATCAAGTGGATTTCCCGCTCATCTCGTCGCTTAATTACATAAAAAAAAATATTTCATAATTATTGTCCTGCAGATTTTAAAACCAGTGAGTATCCAATTTACATTTAATTGCTTCCTATTTAATTATATTAATGAATATAAAACAATAGAAAAAAAAAACAAACATAATACTTTTTCTTCCGTTTTAAGTAATAATCCAAAATAATATCAAGAAAGCAACTGTTTATCCTTATCTCTGAATATTGTTGATAGATGCTGATGAAGTGTTTAATATCAAAACATCACTTTTCCTTTATCTTTATACTGATTAAAAATAAATTTTAATCAGTATGTTACAAAATATGTAGTAAAGATCATCATCATCAGCATTTTGTGGGCGGTACGTGTCTGTTTTCGAAGACCGTCTCGTTAGGTTCCACTGCAGCGCCTATGTCTACCGCCTCACAGTAGAAAGCAAATATTACTATGTTTCGATTTAAAACGCGCTGTAGCTGGTGTACTGGAATAATGAGACTTAACATTTTATATATCAAAGGGAACAGCATAATGTGGTGTTATATATACCATATTAACTAACGCCACGTTGTCATGGTCAGGCATATAACTTACCATGAGGTGAACGTACCGCTCATCTTGTCGCTTCATTGAATAAACCAGCAGCCTGTAGTAAAGATACATGAAATAAAAAGGTATATATATATATATATATATATATATATGTATATTATTTTTGTAATATTCGACATTTACCAAGGACTTCCACAGTGCTCTATCAAGTTCTCTAATCTATCGCTTATGGTTCTATACAGTAGCAATCCATTGTGATGAAATAATTATGGCATTTAAGACGATTACATCTCTCTGTTATTGTTCGTTGTTACCAAATTATACCATTATTTCACCCTGTAACAGTACATTTAATTTGTTAAGTGTAAAATGCTATTGTTTATTGCCAGTGGGGTGAATTATCTGGTGTATTCCGGCTCATTGGCGGTTTTGTTACGCTTGTTAAATGGATCCCGTTTCATCGTCGCTACACGCTATTGTCCAAAACTGTTTCATTTATTTGACTAAATATTAGTCAACTTTAGAAAAATACGTTTGATAGTAACTAGTCGTTCGACTAAAACTTTGTACTACGGTTAGTGGGTCTCTGGAGAGCATCTAGGTAGGTACCAACTTAGCTCCTATTACTGCCGCCTAACAGTAGTGTGCTAGCGTTACTGTGTTTCGGTATGAAGAATGTTGTAGCTAGTGAAGTTACTGGAGTAACAAGACGTCTTATGTCTTAAGGCGTCGAGCATAATATGATGTAGTTTGTCTCATCGCTTGGTTGAATAAAAAAAAACTAGCTCTTTGCGGACTTGTCCTAAAAAAGTATAGTTTATTATACGGAATTAATTGAACTCTACCTTAACATATATAAATGTTATGTAAATATTATTCTTTAATTTTATTGATAAAGTTATCGTAACAAAAACACTTAAAATGTCAAAGAAGAACAGGAGATCATATCTCTTATACAGTCATAAATTAGCCACGAACGAAGAGAAAACACGGATGATTTTCCGTCACTTGGCTGACAAGGATCCTAAACAAAAAACCTCGAATAACCTCATTGCAAATTCATATTCTTGGAGACTCAGGATGACAAAGATCGATCAAATAAATAAGAATACAAACATCGATAAGTAGAAAATTGTATTCGGTTTTTTGGGCAGGTTCACTTAATAGTAAGTGAAACGCCTGCCCATAACAACCTAGCGCGGGATAGGATGGTATATACTGCACCAAATTGTGCTCGTCGCTTGAGACAAGATATTGAGTTTCGTTACTCCAGTAATCTTATTAAAATAATCATCACCATCATCAGCCGATAGACGTCCACTGCTGGACAAAGGTCTCCTCCAAAGATCTCCACATCAATCGATCCCGCGCTATCCGCATCTAGCGGCTTCCCGCGACCTTCGTTTGTAAGGATTCATATCGGGGATTTGAGCTATTTCCGACCACGCTGGCCCAATGCGGATGGATGGAAGCCAGAGCCTTGTTTTTTGATTGGCAGGGGGCACCACGAGCAGGTGAGGTTGGCTTAGGTTCCGTGTTTATTGATGTTAGATCTGTTTGCGAAGACAATGGAAGACATAGCCAGTAAAGTAGTGTAAAAACATTACTGTTGCCGAAGACCTTTTAAGCAGGTACCACCGCAGTGCCTATTGCAGCCAACACACAGTAGTGTGTAGACATTACTGTGTTCCGGTCTGAAGGTCGTTGTAGCTAGTGTAATTACTAGTGTAACGAGAAGCAGTCTTATGTTTTAGGCGACAGACGCAATATAGTGCAGTTTATAATCTCCAAACTAGCGCCACGTTTTTTTGCGTATCATTTACCATCAGGTGAACGTCTTGCTAGTTTCGTCGCGTCGTTGTAGAATAAAAATAATCAACACATCGGATCACGTTAACGGGCACGTGAATGACCCGCTATCATATCACGAAATGTGTTGATAACAAAGAAAGTGATTACTTTGCGTAGACAAATAAAATAAAATAGTACATCAGCAAGCATCCGCTGGGCATAAAAGAATTTTATTGCTCTCGTAAACTAGGCCAGTTTGAGGTAGTAAAAGAGCAATCTTTAACGATGCTGGTAATGTATCTTATTAATGTATAAATATAGAAAAATTAAACAATATCTACAGCTGATGATAAACATGTCTCCTGTATAAATGCTAAGAATAATCGTTAAGTAACAACTTTACTGGTAGTACGTCTGTTACTAGAGACCGTCTAGGTAGGTACCACTGCCCTTCGAACAGGTTCCCTCCCTGCCCTCGCGGTGGGGCTCGGTTGTTATGGCCTGTTCACCTACGCTGAAACTAAGAGGAACCTTCCCCGCCGTCCCGAGACGTAGAGCCAGCTCGAGGTGACCGCTCCAAGTGAGCTGCGTGAGCTCACTTCGAATGTGAACTGATAAGCTGCGAGGACAGGCGTGCACAGCAGGTAGTCGCGAAGGGAGAGGAGTGTCGGTATTGCATTTTGCTTTCTAACCACCGCTACTAAGCGGTACCGTACAGCTGATGCGGCGGAGTTGGAGTCGCGGGGGAAAAGGAATGTCGCTTGCGTTTCACATCTCTTCCTATCCTCTGTAACCGCATAACGATTGGCAGCGGAACCCAAGACCAGATCCGCTTCAAGAAGTAGAAAGAGTTTTCTCTCTTGGCTCCCATGGCCTCTGGGTAACGGATTAGGGGGGATACGTTTCCCACGTGACGATAAAAGACCGAGAAAAGAGCACACTGTATATTCCGGCACGTCCTCTCAGAGGTGGACAGGGAGGGGAGGTGGGAGGGTAAAGCGACGAAGATAGAATATCGTGGAAGCTTATTCGGTGCAAGTCCAACATAACCTGTCTTTGTCCTCGTGAGAGCAATCATGTGAAGGCATATCCCCCACGTAAAACCAAAAAAAACGGTAGGTACCACTGCAGCTTCTATTTCTACTGCCAAATAGTAATTTGCAAACATTACTGTGTTCCATTTCGAATGGCGCTGTAGCTAGTTATATTGCTGGGGTAACGAGACAACATCTTATATCCCACGGAGAAGAGCATAATGTAGTATTATATATATCATATTAACTAGCATCACGTTGTTATGGATGTGCGTATCACTTACCATCAGATGAACGTCCCGCTGGTCTCATCGCTATAGCGAAATATTTTTAAATTCATTTTGCTCATTAAATAAACTATGCTTTCATTATTATTAAATTTCATTAAAAGAATAAACCCTGTTTATGAAGTTTATAAATAACTTTTACTTGAACTCAAAGGAGAATTCTTTTTAAGTTTTCCATTAGATGACGTCACGACAAGTTTGTAAATTACGCGTATTTATTCACTTGAATCTACTTTAAACTTCACCACTAGTGTTTTACGTCGCGAAAAGTTGTAAAATTTTATCTTTTTTACAATTTACATACTGTACTAGTAAACTGTAATAAATGTAGCAACCACCGAGTAAGGTTTTTTTTTGTAAAGGGTAATATTTAACCCCAACATAGTGTTAATAACATCCAATCTAGATAGCAGCGTAACTTTTGTTTCCACCTATTACGCCCAACATTAATGCGTAAACATTACTGTGTTCCAGTTGATGAAGCGTTAGCTTGCGAAATTACCGAGGTAACGAAACATAAAATATCGAAGATGAGCGCTAAGTGGTACAATACTAATGAGCGCCACATTTTTACGGGCAAGCGTTTTGCTTACGAATGAAGCAGTGATGACTCTTCGTGTGAATTCCATCTATGCTGTATATAAATCGAATAGGCGTGGTTTGAATCCTCATCAGTTTCTGGAAAACATCCTAAGGAAACTGACATATTCCTTGTTCGGCAGCTTTCCATGGATACAGACGCGTCTTTCTCCAACCAGCACTGTACCAGCGTGCTCAATAGCATTGATACTTTCGATGAGAAATAAAATTAGAAAGCTGTTTATTATATGTTACAAGTTCAGACTGTTACAAGCAGAGTTTTCTTCTGTTTCATGCATTTCATGACTGAAGATCGTGCTTGTCCTGAGATGCTCTTAATGACGACTTAAACAGCTTCTTCCACATCGCTCTGTTCTTGGCACGTTTCAGGGATTTCGAAGTGTTGATGCTCAGTATTGCTTGTATCTGATCGGACCAGCGGGTAGATGATCTATTACCCCGTAATCTAAGGCTCTTAATCTTCCTTTGGGTCTGGTTGTCTCTGGGTAATATGACCATAGTAACTTATGATTCGTTGCTATCAAATAATGGACAATGTGGTAGTAATTTTAAGTTGCTCGAGACTAGTATGAATAAGTAGAGTATATGAAAATAAGTTTTTTTTTTAAGATAAACAATTCTAAGTACAGAACTTCCATAATGAAGTCCACGTGTCAGTTCATACTGCAGCTAATACGAAACTTTCTAACAAAACTTCGTTGCTACCCGCGAATCCCGCTTTTGTTGAACAAAGTGTTCGCAACAAAGTTAACATTTGATGACTTCCGGTCTACTTTTACTGCCAGAATTATTACTTTCATACAGAGCGTATATGTAGCTGTTTCAATTTTCATTTTATGTCACAAAGTAGGAAATCCCTCTCTTCAAAATTCCGAGAACAAAAATGTCATTGAATCAGTTCTTCACTGGAGACAGTTTAAATAACTCTTATATCGTTGAATAAATAATAATAAATAACATAATAACTTCTTTATAAAATTATAAAAACAAAACTATATATAAAGATTAACTTATTTAACCCAACAATTAAGCTTTTGAGACTTAAAGATTTCTTCTCTTCAGACTACCCTCGCTCCAGACGTATAAACAATATTCCTACATCTGCACAAAAAGGAAAGAAATTATATTGAAAAACCAAATATATTTTCTTTCTATAATGTTCACGTTTTATTTTCTTTCTAATTTATTAAAAAAAAAATTTAAGAAATTTGTATGTGTTCTTTATTAACTATAATAATACTTGTCGCTGTAACTTGTAGGAATAGATTATTACTTTATTTCGAAAACACAAGAAACAAATATGAAAGACCGGAACTAAAATAAGGACTTCCCCTAAAACATTATTAATTATACTACTAACAGTAAACAACTAGTAATGTAGTAATTATAACGTTAACCCATTCAGCCGAATTTATTTCAAAGATACAAGGACATTTTCTCCTGCGCATCTAATACTTACATGTAACACACATCGCGGCAAGGATTTAAAATTCCTTTCATATGCTTCTTTTCAGCTTTACATCGACGACACATAAAAGAATCCTATTCAAGGTTCTGACAACCTCAAGGATATTCGTCGCTCTGACTGCTTTCAGTATTTTCGAATATCTTTCGCGAGATTATAATTTTCATAAAAACATATAACTTAAACAATTGGTTAAGTATACTGTTTATACAAAACGAAATATTTAAAGTTAATGTTAAGTAAAATGTGTTACTTAACGAATTTAGTTTGTAGAAGTATTTATTCCATTATAATATTATTATTATCATCTGATCCTAGAATACCCGAATGTAACAGTTTCCGCCACCTTTACCAGGTTTCACTAAATATTAGACTGCAAAATTTAGTATGTCATCAAGGATTTAATCAATTTAATTGTTTTTTATTAATTCAAAAGTTAAAAACATGAAACAAGCGGTCTTACGAGGAACAACTGAATTGATAATCTGAATATTCTATAAGATCACAAAAACATTCTGTTTTTACTTACGAGTACTTTATTTTAGCATTTTTAGATAATGAAAACTGATGATGACTAATTAGTCAAATCAAAGAATATATAGAGAAGAAAAAAGTATTTTTGTCTTATCTGAAGCGAACAGCTTTGAATTTCGACAAAGCTTTGAAGAGTAATCGGCTTAGAGGCGCTAATGCTCGCGTGAATAGCAAATTCGGCTTTATACCTAGGTCTCCATTTCAATGTGACCTATCTAGGAAATGCAATGCAAAATATTTACTATTATTATTATACGTTTTCCATAAATATTGCCCTATATAGGTGTGAATATATTTACATCGACTTCCGTCCATCCATTCGATTAAAGTGACACATATATTCTGATTTGTGATGGAATTTAAATTGTTTGTTATCCGTTAAAACTTTAAGTAATCTTTTAGTAATCTATAATAAATTTTAACTTAAAAGTTGCATCATCAAACACAAAAGCAAACTTTGGTTCTATACAAGCGAAGCAAAATGAAAACTTTCGTCACAGAGATTTATAATCCCCATAAAACGGACTTAGTCTGATTTCGCAATAAACTCAAGCACTAAGTACGCGATAAGTAAAACGAAACAAGAACAGATTTTGCGACAGCAAGTCTAGTTTGTGAAAAAAGCTGTTATCCCTATCTGTGCCTTTAAATTCTATGTACATATAAATATATAGGAGATTTCCACCTATATAGAAACTCATCACTGTATCTCTGGAACTGTAAAGTCTAGAGATTTAAAATTTGATAGGAATATTCCTTGGCTAACTAAGGAAATATGTTACCCCCAAAACGGGTTGCGAGAGCGACGGGTAGCCGCCGAGCGGGAATGTTACTGACAAATTTCACGTTAAGTTACAAATCTAATATATTTCGTCATAAGCCGATAGACGTCCACTGCTGGACATAGGCTTTCCTCAATATTCCCCACGTCGGTTGGCCCTGCGCTGCGCTCATCTCAGGGCACTACGGGCCATCGTGGTAAGGGTTCATATAGGAGAATTTGGACCATTTCCCACCACGCTGGCCCAATGCGGGTTGGTGGAAATCACAGCTACGTTTGTTGGTTAGCAGAGTGCATTACGAGAAGGTGAGGTTGGCTCGGATCCCGCGAATTGTTGTGCAGGACCCCTTACACCACCTAATATATTTATATACATAATATAAATGTAATAATGGTAAAAATATCATTTTAGAGATAAGTGTAACTACTTGAAAATTAATGCTCTTCTCCTTATACATTTATTCATAGAATTATAAGCTTCGCTTAACATACCCGCATAAAGCAATCACCGGTTCCATTTACATTTTTAGTCATACAAACTGTAGCAGTTAGGAAAAATAAAACAAAATCCTATATAAAATGCTTTTCATTATAATCTTATTCTACTTTAAGTTCTGAATAATCTCAAAAGCTTAAAACACTTGTACGTTGCTGTGGTTTCAATATTTCATGTCTTAAATGTTGACATCTTTATTTGTATATAATAGTTTTTAAATAAGCAGCAGTTAAAAAAAAAATCTAAGTTTTTTTAAACAATTTTTAACAACACAAATATATAATAAAAAAAAATATTTTAGTAATGAACAGGATCAGTTATAAAATTTAATAAACATAGCATACCATGTTCCTTATATAATGTTACCATCTAAAAATTGTCTTATGTTGAAATTACTATAGGTTATATCAAAATAGCCAAACGTCTACTTCATAATTGTTTCTTAGAAAAAAAAATTACTTTAACTTTATTGACTTTTCCTCTTACCGCACAGATTACGAAGTTTGCTGTGAATTCAAAACGGATCCGGTTTATTTGGATTATGAAACTCGTCAAATCGCCTTTTTCACTTTATTACATATTTACCTAACCACAATAACTTAAACCATTATATAACTTTCAGTTTAATCCTTTATGATAGAGTAAAAAAGCTTATCAAAAACAATTTTAAAGGTCATTACATCTTTTCACTTCAAAACAAATGTATCTATGCCTCATTTCCGCAATATTTATATTACCTGCTGAAAAGAAAGAGGTTTTATTTATTCTCCCATATATAGAAAAGGCTAAGAAATACATCATTAATTTTACTATCAGTACAAACTACCCCAAAATATTATAACTAAACATAGATAATCATCATCCTTTCAGCCTAGGAGGGATCAGTAAGTTAGTGAACATGACGGGCGAAACTGCAGCCTCTTTTCTGGAATTAATCTTTCTGCGACGCATTTTGTAATAAGCCAAGCGAGGAGTGACGGTGGTGATATTCATGTTTATCTACAACGGGGTTGAACCCAATTCACCACAATGAGACAGTTGATGGTCAAGTGCTATCGCATAGAAATCTCTTCCTCTCATATTTTGACAACTGGAATACAACAATACTGGTACAGCGGCAGATTTATACGAGTATTAGAAAAATCTACCACTCTCCCAACTATAAACTAAGTGGCACCTGCAACGACCAGGGACAAGCACCAAACCACAGTAGCAGTTATAATTATCTAACCTACTATAATTAAATCTAAATCATTAGTCACTTCATGCCATTTGCAATACTGTCTTATTTGACAAAATCAAAGAGAAGATAGTTAACTGCATTAGTACGAAGCAAAAACAAGCGATCGTTAAGTAAAAAGTATCTTAATTACAGATCAATGTCAATAAACTCACGCCAAGTATATTTACTTTTCCTCTGATCTTAACCTATTTTAGTTATCATCCATTTCTTTAGTTATTTCATCGGGTTTTTATTATGGAAGGCATATTTGAAAAAATATGATTTATCTGTTCAGTTCTAACAACTTTTATGGATTTATTATTAAAATTTGGTAAAAAAAAAAAATTAAAACATACATACAATAATTTTTTATTTTTATTTGGTGTATCTATTAAAATAGTGACCACTGCGACAGTTCAGTAACTTCTGTCTAAATTTCTCTCATAATCTCTTCCTATGCATACAACAAATAAAATATTCAACATATAAAATATTTATCTATATAATAAAGAAATAAATCATTTTGACCAAATGGAAGTACTTTCAGTGTTAATGGAATTCATTTTAAATGCAAAGTGGTCAAAAGATTTAAATTTGTTAATCTGCTTAGATGGGTCAGCGTACATTAACTATTAATCTGCGAAGGCTTATTTTCAGAACATTTATATCACCCTCTTAACTTGACAATATTTCCATGGGAGTATGAGGTTTATTAATTATCGCTGTCTAGTAATAAAGGATTTTATTCTACCACACTTCAGTTCTGCCATTATAACGTGTAAGTTTATTAAGTTATTTCATGATCTAAAAGTTGTTACAGGGGACACCACAAAAGAACCGCACCGTTGTTATTATCCCCCTAACTATTGAACATCATATATTTAATATCAATCTTGATATACCTATAACTTTTAATATTTTTCTGAATGAGAAATCTAAAGAAACTAAACTACGTGCATTAATATTGCAACACCAGTAAATGTTTAATTACCTGTTACACATAAAATACTCTATTAATATAAGACATTTAAAAATTATATAACGATCAAGTTTTCAGCGTGTACATTGTACTGTATCTGATTTTGAAGTACCTGTAAATTTTTAATCGCAAAACGTAGAATTTTTCGTAAAAATGCTTGGAAACGACCAGCTCTGCGACAAACTGTGTTCAAGCTTTAAAAAATTGAAGCATCAAAAATTTATTCTAAAACGAGGGAAGAGGGGATATTTCTAAAAAAAAGGTGATTCATAATAAAATACGCTTGCAGAATTGTTGAAAGAAAACTATAAATAATGTTACCTTTTTGTTATTAGAGGATTTCTTTTTATATTCGCGACGAGACGAGCAAGATGTTCACTTGATGATAAGTGCCACGCCCGTAACAACGTGGCGCTAGTTAGCATGTTACATATTGCGCTCGTCGTATTGAGACATCCGGTTAAGGCTGATTAGCCCAATAATTCACTAGCTACAGCTCCCTTCAATTCGGAACACCTACCCAAGCAAGCCACGGGTCAAGCCCGATTTTCGGATTACTTCTTTCGCTTCAAGTACGAGAATAGTCCGACATATCTCGGCGATACCTTACAAAAAGAAAATCATACACCTGATTGTGGAGTGCCCGGTTTTCGGGCGGAAACGAATAAATTTAGGAATAGAGATGGATGCAAAAATAGATATAAGAAAACTGAGTTATATGATTAGCAATAAGAAATACAAATAGGAATAGGTGATACTAAATAAGCGAACCATTGTTTTTAATAAATGCAATAATTATCTATGTATACAAGGACTCTGACCAGAGTCAGAGAAAATCGGACAAAAAAAAATCGGAACACAGTAATATTAGCACACTACTGTTTGGCGGTAGAAATAGAAGCTGCGGTCAGAGCTACTTAGTCTCCAGCAGCAGATATCTCCCACACATGTGTGATATAATTATAATGAATATTCATTTTACGCGTTCCTCTACAGTGACGTACACAGATCAAATGTAGTAAGATAAAAGTGAGGAGAAGTAGTAATATTCCTAGATTGCCTAGTTTTTATCTTTAGACTATTCCAGTTCATATTTATTATTAGGAGTATCGCTCGTACACTTCAGACTTCGCAGATTAGATAACAAAAATAGGAGACGGAGAGGCGATTTCGGAAAAAAGGAGTTTTTCTCCAGCAAATATTTCCTACAAACATTACCATTCACAAAGTGGTTCTAGGGAATAACCCTCGTGATATCAACTTATTATATCATATCATAAACTTTGAAGCTCATAATGCACAGATTACTCTTAGAAATAATGCTTATACATTTATCCGCACGAGGACGTTTTTAAAACCACCTGCTTTGATGATATATCATTAATTATAATTTTAATGATCCATTTACGAATGATTTCTTAAATACAAGCAAATTTTTTTTGTCTTGTGAGGGTGTAAATAATAACGCACGACGACACCTACACAATGAAGTCCTATGTAGCCGTGGTAGTGGTCAAAAACACTAACGGTGCAACTTCATCAAAAACAACACCGATCCAGTTGCATTCCGAACCCCGGAGTGCGTGGACCTGCTAAGAAGTGTTCACCTTGACGATGGTTAATTAGAGGATTTATTTTTTTAATCAATTAAGCGACGAGACGAGGAGGACTTTCTCATCTGGTGGTAAGTGATATGCCCTCTCATAACAACGAGCTCGTCACCTGAGACATAAGAAATTCAGTTTCGCTACTCCAATAATTACATTAGGTACAGAGCCCTTCAAACCAGAGCACGGTAATTTTTGCAGACTACTGTTCAGCTGCAGAAATAGGCGCTGAGGTGGTATCTACCTAGACGGTCTCCAGCAACAGAGACCTACCACCAGTATAAGTGCTACGGGTAATTCTTCCTACCATTTTTTTAAGAAATGAGTAGTTATCCAAAAGATATTAGTGGTGTTAGCACCAGCGTTATATAAATATTTCTTGTGTCGTGTCTCAGGCATATTATGATATGATTCCTGTACTCTTGGATATACGCGAAAAAACACACAAATTCCTGAACCCCTGAAACCCATAAACATGCAACCTTTCAGATAACATAAATTAAGGTACACAAACTCAAGTTTATTGTTACTCCCTCGGTAAGAATAAAAGTCGAACGCGTTTTACCTCACCTCAGCCGCTCATTCGCCAAAATAAATCGCCTTTATCTTTATCTGTTTTTTTTTTCGCTTACAAGCAATATAACAAAGTACATATGTATACCGATGGTAACTAATACCAATGCTAATAACAATAATAAAGCTGTAAGGTCCTCGAGTGGCAACTGTGTACCGAAACTTAAACATTCACTGATGATAGATCCCTGTTGTTGAATTAAGTAGACAGCCTAATACAAGTGTACAAACATTATTGTCATCCGGTTTGAAGAGCGATGTAGCTAGAGTAACTGTTGGTGTAACGAGACTCAACATCCTATGTCTCCAGGCGACGAGCGCAATGTGGTGCTATGTATAACACACTAACTAGCGCTATGTTATAGGCGGGAGTATCACTTTCCATCAGGTGAACGTCCGGCTTGTCTCGTCGCTTAATTAAATAAAAAAAATTCTTAGCTTGAGTTTAATGGCTTTGATTTGTAATTAAGATACTTTTTACTAAACTGTCGCAGATTTTTTTTCTTAGTACTGATACATTTAACTGTCTTCTCTTTAATTAAGACGTTAATGGCTATTGAAAATGGTTTGAAGTTACTTATGATTCAGTTTTAATTTTAGTACCTTAGAAAGTTATAACTTCCACTGTGGTTTAGTGGCTGAGCCACCGGTTCGTTTCCGGTGCCGCTTGGTTTAGAATTAGTGTAATTACTCGGGTAACGAGACTCGACATCTTGTCTCAACTGACGAGCGCTATGTGGTGCCGTATATATCACACTAACTGACGCCTCATTGTTATGAGCTTGCGTATCACTTATCACCTGATTATCTCTCCCTCATCTCCCTCATGCCGTCGCTTAGATGAATACAAAATAATATGGAGAAGACCTACGTCTATCAATGTACGCCTAAACGATGTTGATAAGAATAAGATCGCTCAAAGCTTTTAAACTTGAAATATTACTATTCAGTAGCCTTAGGACCCAATTTTTTTTCAAAAAAAGAACCTATATCGATATAGTTGTTAATTTTTGAATATTTTATTATTAACTTAATTAGTGCATTAAAACTAAAAAGCTACATATTAAATTTATAGGTAGTAACTATAATTAAATAGTCGATATATTTCCTTTAGAAAAGTAAGGAAAATAAAAAAATAATAGATCCTGATACGAGTGGTTCACTGTATTCATTATTAAAATAGCTCTTGAGTTTTCTCTTCCACATTATTCACTTACGTCCCTAGATAAAAATGAAATATTAAAAATACTTCTTGAAATTATTATCAGAAGATATTATTGCAATTGAAACACTTGTGCTGTATAATTTTTCAAACTACATCTTAACTGTTTCATATACTGATGGTAAGTCTCTTTTGCCGGAGATCATCTAGGTAGGTACCATCGCAATGCCTGTTTTTACTGTGTTCTAGTTTGAAGAACGCTGTAGCTAGTGAAATTACTGGTATAACGAGACTCAACATCTTATGTCTAGAGGCGACAGAGCGCAATGTGGTGTAGTATATATTACCCTGACGCCAGGTTGTTATGGGTACGATATCACTTACCACCAGGTGAACGTCCTGCTCGTCTCGTTGCTCAATTAGATAAATATATATATATATATATTGAGTTGGACACTATATTTTTTGTAACAGTAATATAAATGGTATAATCTAAGAGCTGTAGTACAATAGGTTACCTTGATCTATACTGTTAGTTTTAATGAACTGTTAAGTTGAATTTAATATTATTGTATTGTATAATTATACGCCCAAAACGCTTAAGTTAGATATAAAAAATATAACATTTGATTACTTAGTACTTTGGGGTATGATTTTATAGCATTTTCGGTACTATAATCCGTTTTCAATTTGACAACGTTAACCGGAGATATCCCAAGTGGCTATTCGGGAATCTGACGGGAAAATTTATTACTGACCTCGTATAACCAACGCCTCTTATGTCTTATTAAATGTGATGTGATTTCAGATAGCTTCTGAGCCTAATTTCATTATTACATCATTGATCCAATCAAATTTACACAACCATTTGACATTTAAATACATTTGGGGGCAACTTTATTGCATTTATATGAACTACTTGTTCCCTGGCCACTTTGCTGGCAGAAATATAAAAATAGATCACATATGGTATTATATATCAGTCGTTAGCATAGCAACCACATAAATAAATTAAATAAAAATTACATATGATCTCATCACATGTACAAATCTATCCGCATCGAAATGTCATATGTCCGATGTCGATATGTTCACTAATTTCCACGTGATATGCGAACAAAGAAAACCAATTTTCTTATTATAAATATATTACTAGCCTTATATATTTTCCTTTGACTATGTGAATACATTGTGATAATAAATACGCTGAGTTTCAGGTAGCCATAATTTACAAAAATGAAGCCAAAACTTGTGCATGTATTAACTTATTTTGTTCCTTGACATCTGGCAACAGCCGCTTCGTGAAATCTGTTACAGCATTTGAATAAACAACGCGTATTTCTGAACTTCCCTAAAGGCTGTAAAAAGGTACTTGGGCACATAGAATACCTGGAATGAATTATTCAGAAAGCTAAAATAAATTTTCGGTTACTATGAATAGTTTTTCACTTTGTGATAAGTGTTCTATCATCATCATCAGCCTGCGGCAGTTCACTGCTGGACGTAGGTCTCTCCCGAGTAACACCACTTAATCCGATCTTCAGCTATGTGCATCCAGTTGCTCGCAGCCGCCATCATATGTTCTACAATGTTATCTATATATACAAGAGATTTCCACCTATGTAGAGACTCATCACGATATCTCTGGAGCCATAAGGCCTGTATACTTGAAATTTGGTAGGAATATTCCTTATACTGAGTATAGATCAGCTAAAGATGTATTTTAAAAAATTTCTTCCCTAAAAGAAGTTGCAGAGGGGGATGTTACGGCCAATAAAGCTAACGAGGAACAGCTAATATGTAAATATATTAAATGTATTTATTTTGTGTGGATTCCATACAAAATTAATATTGTGAACGTGTTCAGCATACAAATTGAGAATTTTGGTTACTCCATAAAAGGGTCATATTAAAAGTAGAGTAAATAGCTTATAGATTTACATAGCTTTAGCTTCGTAGACCAGGTGTCCACTTGATGTAAAAAATTAGAAAATCTGTACTGCATTTAAAGATATTAGCAGTGGATTACGTTGCTCAGTAAATAATGGTGTATATTGAGATGGAAAAGATTAATAAGAAAAAAAAGATGCTTTAAAAGACTTTATCTCGAGATCAAGTTGTCCAAGTTTAAAATATTGCTCTTTCCTACTTCACGCGGTAAAGTTTCACGTTAATAAATTTAATATTGTTCCGAGGCAAACTGTCACAAGCTCTGTAAAGTTAAATGGAGTATAAGCAAAGATATAAATTGATCGCGCCAAAGTAAATTTTACTTTTGGCGTTAATGATAATAAATCAACAGAGCATCGATTAATGTTTCAAAGGATTTATTAACAACAAATTTAAGTCATAATTTCTTATAAAAATACTGTTAAATAAAGTTTAACTCGTTTAAAATGTTTTAAGAGTCTTCACAAAGTATCTTACTTTTACATATGTAGTGTTACAGTTACATGTTACTATAATTTAGATAGTTTTTATCTCTTTCTTTTACTCATTTCATTTGTAGGTATTTTATTTTTAGGTTATAATAAATATATTAAATATTCGACTAAGCGTAAGTTATTTTTATAACAGATAACGAAGAGAATGTTAAAAGTTTAATAAGGACAGCTCACAACAGTACATTCTGCTACGAAATGTTGATGATGACCCTAGGACGTATGAGTACAGAAACAGGGTCATCATTCAATCCTACCATGGCAATATTACGCAAATTAAAACAAAGCGTTTTTTTTACGTTCTTCATAAAGCAAACTGTGTACTATTAGAATCTCTTGACAACTTAAATTTTTCTGTTTAGATATAATACAGCAATATTACAGAGACGAGTAAATAGACTTATTCTAGATAATTTCTAGACACTTTACAACTAATGACTAAATCGCCTCGTATTGTCGCTTTATCAAGGAACCTTAATCAAGCTCTTATCTGCATAATTAATAAAATTAATGTAGCCCTAAAACCTAGTTTCATGTGACCTTACTTGAATCGTGTCTAAAGCGAAAATCTTTCCAAGGATATTCGGAATCCTTGTCAGAGAATAGCGATACTTCACACCAGGATAGCTTGTGAGCCCGTATAAAACCCTGATCGGATTGTGTATGGGGTGCTTGTGCTACTTATGGACGAACGGGTGCCGCAATTATCATTTGGCTGTTCTGGATGGATGGTGAGGCGGCGCGCCATGAGGATAATCGGTAAACAGTAGCTGTTAAATGCAAATATGAATAGTTTGGGTCATCGAAGTAAGGTAGCTAGCCTCCCGATATTTTATCAAACCATTTTGGAGAGTTTTCCCTGGCATTGAAAGATTCAATTCCGCCATCGCAGCAGACATTCATCCCTTCGACGTCGATATTAGACCCATTAGAACAAACCGTTTCACTTCGTGTTTCATAACGCGTATTGTAATAGTGGAGAAGTCTGTCGACATTGGACTTTCCATCCAGTTATCTCGTGACTATCTTTAAGAGTGCGAACAGGCATGTTCCAAAATCGTGCTCTTTAAAACCTAGGTTATATCTCTCTTTAGTATCAGTTGGGGGTTGCAGTCAAGCGCTATACAAATGAAAAGGTAGCTCCTTTTTAAAGGGCTACATTCAACTTTTCGATGGTCTCGAATCAATCAAGTATATATTCAAATTAGATGCGTTAGCGAGCGTTTGCTTCGGCGCCGCGCGCTCGATGCGGAACACGCAACCGCGCTCGGCTGGCGCCGTCTCGACGCAATCAATTCTCTATCATTCTGTTACCCGATACTAACTAAATTAATCGCTTATATTGAATACACCACAAGATACCTACACCCAGCAGTGGACTTCCAACAGTTCAAATCGCAATGAGAATAATACACTAAACTTGTAACTGTTATCTCTTGCCGGACACCGTATAAATAGGTACCACCGCAAATCCTATTTGTACTGCCTAACCCTGATGTGAAGACCTTACTATTAGGCCCTTACATATGAAATTAGCGTTTTGTCGCTAATTTCACTTTGATCTGAAGTATCTCCTCTTTAGTTAAGAAATCCAAATTCAAATTTATGAATTCATTTAGCTGGCACATTTGAGTTTTAAAAACAGTAATTCATTTGTTTTTTCCTCATTATTTTTTCTTTAACGTCGCTTATTACCGCACAATGGAAAACATGAAATATCGGTATATTTACGAGTACGAGTTCTGCCGTGGCACCAGTGCTGCAGAAACAGCTCGAAGGATTAATGATGTGTACGGCGCTGGTGTCGCAAAAGAAAGTACGGTACGTTTTTGGTTCAAACGTTTTCGTTCTGGAAATATCCACTTTCAGAACCAACCCCGTGAACGGCGAGAGATCAAAGCAAATGAAGAATTAAAGGCTATTGTGGAAGCGGATCTATCACAAAGCACTTCACAGATAGCTGCAGGCTTCGTGTAAATGACAAAACTGTATTAATCCATTTGAAGCAAAGCAGGAAAGTAAAAAAACTTGAACGATGGGTACCTTATGAATTGAGTGAATCGAACTTGCAAACACGCGTCCGACTGCTGTGTTACTTGCCCCAACAGATTACCATTTTTTCCGGAATTTAGACAACTTCTTACAAGGAAAAACTTTCAACTCCGATGCGGCAGTCCAAACCGCCTTCAAAGAGTATATTGATTCTCGTCCCCCCATGGTTTTTTTAGTAAAGGGATCAATGCACTACCTGTGAAATGGCAAAAGTGCATAGATAATAACGGTGCATACTTTGATTAATTAAAAATATTTTCCAACAAAAATTTACTTTATATTCAGCACAAAATTTGATATGTAAATTTTTGTATTCCTTTTTTTTGGGGAGAGTTTATCTCTTAGGGATATATCAGCCCCATAGCCTCAAAAAAAAGACACAACACAAAAAAAATATATGTTTATTTGTATATAAATCTACAGTTTATGTCGAGATAAATAAATTCTGCAGTCCTTTATATTGTCTCTTTAAATATTCTTCTCTCCATTTCCTCTCGGCATTTAAATGATAGCATGCAAAACAGGAACAATGTTTCGAAATTATTGTATATTGTAGAAACAATCCCATCCGGTTATAAGTGCAGTATGTACGGTCAAAAACAAAATCAAAGTCAACTGGATGTCGATTACCTGAAATTGTTGTTTTTATCAAATAAATCTGTCAAGCCATCACACAACAACCCCCAAATAATAACATGGTTCTATCCATCTGAACGTATGTAGCATTTGAGATTTGTATTCATCCCCATCACGTTCGGGACGTAAGGTATGAATGTAATAGTATTTCTAAAAGTGAATTGAACGTATTGAATTTTTTAACCCTATTTATCCCGAAACTTGGAAACGTTACTCGATTTATGAAAGCATAAAATCTCAGAGGCCGGCCATGAATATTTGAAACATGCTACCAACCTTCAAAAACTTTTTAAAACCTCGCCTTAAGTGTACCGGGTAGGTTTTCCACTAAAAGGGTTCAACTTTTTTTTTATTTAACTGTCGACTGGTTCTTGTGGAAATATGAAACGTTTGGACCCCTTTCATGCTCCGATTGTGTTTTATTAATTAATATTCCTTCATCCGGCGCGTTTCCACTGTATTTATGTTCATGGTATAAAAATGTTTTGTATACAATTTCCGTTTTAATCGTCATCATCATTACAATCATTTCAGCTTACTGAATACTGATCTAAACAATTTCAACATATTATATTACTGAACCCTGATCTCAATAATTTCAGGTAATTACCGTACTCGCGATCTTGGTATTGCAGTATGTTAGACTGTACCCGACTTGTTCATTTTTCAACCCCTATTTACGAAATAACGTAACATACATTGGTAATGTCCTCACCAATATTTCTTTCATTCATTTAAAAAAATATATATTTTACCCACCTTTTCTGGCTTCCTGTCTTCTTTCTACCCACCACCTATTTTTGATACATAGTTGTTACTGGTGGTAGATCTCTGTTGCCGAAGACCGTGTAGGTCGATCCTCAGCGCCTATTTCTATCGGCTGACTGTAATGTGCAGCTGTACAGTATTCCGGATTGAAGCGTGCTGTAGCTAATGTAATTACTGGGGTAAGGAGAAATTATCTTGACTCAAAGCGACGAGCACAATGTGGTAATGTGGATACCACACTCCTAACTAGCGCCACGTTGATACAGGCAGACGTATCACTTACTATATAAGATGAACGTCTTGCTCATCTCGTCGCTACTTTAAACAAAAAAAAAAACACGAAAGCATCTTTATAAGCAATTATTTAATATGCCTTATTTTATATCAACCTCTTTCTATAGTAGTTCAAAACAGATTTATCAACGTTACAGTTTACCGCAGAGTTACATGGTCGATGATGCAAATTTATAATGAGCTTGGTTTATTTAACAATAACACGTTATTATTATATTGCATATACTAAAAAGCAGCTTGTGGGTCAGCAATTACAGAATCCAGTGACATGTAGCAAGATCGATAGCTTCAAATTAAATTTATCACAAATAGCGTAAAACTTTATTGGCATCTAGATGCTTGCGAAATTAGACAATACGCATTGCGACTTTTGTTTAATTAAAACAAAGTAAAAACTTGCGATAACTTAACTCTGAATTTGGTGACGGGAAAATAACTAAGTACGCCTACAATCAATACAACTAACAACAGTTTTATGTTTATTCCAAGGGTCGATAAAGAAGCAACGTCTTTTATTAACCCCTTAAAATAATCAGATTTACCTTATGACTGGTTACATCTATAATAGTTATTATGCCTTCACCGAACTATCAGGCACGAGCAAAATTGAGATCTTTCATCTATATTCTATTTAACAAAGAAACGATCAGAATTTTTTTTATCTAGCGGTTGGTTCGTCTAGGCCGCAGCAATTTTTACCACCAAACAGCAGTGTGCAAATATTACTGTGTTCCGGAGAGACCTACCACCAGTAAAAGCTTCGCAGTAAAATTAAGGTCGTGTATAAAAAAGATGTTCAGACAGAGAAGATCGGAATAATAATTTGAAGAAACATTAAAATTATTTTTTTCCACTGCAGACATCATTAAAATTTATCTTAACATAAATGTATTCTATAATCTTAGTAGTAATCTTAGTATTCCATCATCTTTTAATATCTAGAAGTGTGAAAAACGAAGTTTAAGGGTCTCAAATTAAAACTAAATAGCACCAACTTGAAACTCTTAAAGTAACATAAAGTATAATATAAAGAAATGTGCATTCATTAGTTTAACGTCAGATGCGCGTGGCACTCAAGAGAAAAATCTAGCAAGAAATCATTCCGGAGAGCGTACTTTAAAGAAATGATATATATTTCTTTCCCTGACTAATGTGTCTAATCATTTCTAGGTTTGCTTTTGTTCAAAGGTAATATTAATCTCGGAAAATCCTTTGTTTGTTGACTAATGTTTACTTAAAATTTGCTATGAAATGGATTTTAGGTCATACATCGCCCATGTTAAACGTTAAATCATGTATTATAACTACATACCTATATATAAAAGGTTACCAAATTATTAAGGATTACACATTTTTTTATTTAATTTATGCTTATTTTTTTATTTTGTTTATTATTCAAATAATAATTTATTACTAATAAAGCGACGAGACGCACGAGATGTTCGCCTGATATTAACACCATCTCTCGATAACAATGTGGTTCATGTGGGTGTAAAGGCTCCCGAACAACTTCCGGGACTCAAGCCAACCTCACCTGTTCCTGACGCACCCTGCTAATCAACAAACGAGACTCTGGCTCCCACCAACCCGCTTTGGGCCAGCGTGCTGAGAAATGACCCAAATGCGCGCATATAAAAACGGGTAGATCTTTGGGGGAGGCCTATATCCAACAGTCAAAGTCTATAAGCTGATAATGATGATGTTGACGAAGTTGTGCTGTGACGTTGCCTTCAGACATAAGTTGTTAGATCTCAATTCTATAATTTCACTAACAACCACGCCCTTCAAATCGGAACACTGCTATGTTTGACTTCCAAGGCAGTCTCCGGCAACAGATATCTTACTGTCTATAACTTACCATCAGTTGTACTTGTAATTAATAAGAAAAAATATCAATCCGTTTATTAAAATACAAAAATTGGTTAACTGGTATTATATTAAATAGATTTTTTATAGAAATAAGTTAATGTTTGAATACAGTCCCTTCTGATATGAAGAGGTAATGTAGTCTATGGTGGTAAAGCGCGTTAACTTAAGCAAAGCATATTCACTCTTCTCTTAAAGACGCCCACTTCATAGTTATACGGGAACACTGTTGCCGGCAAGCTATTCTTAACAAGCATAAGGAGCTGAACCTCTGTGTTCATGAACTGGTGATATTTACAATGTAATGACTGTGACTCACTGTATTGATCGTTTGGTGGTAAAAGAGTACTGTATGAATGCACCTTGTGAATTTATTATACGTATTACAAACGATAAGAAATAAGTTTTTTATATATTTAACAATCGTATTCCCATGACATAAAGGCCTTCATTGAAATATACGAATTCATAACATAAAAGAAATAATAAAAACGTTTAACATGGCGGTATTCACCAGAGTACCTGAAAGTGAAGGAGGCGCGTGCTTAGCATCCATCCTGTACTCATGAATGCAAATCGAATATTCCATGATAACTGTATCTCTAACATCAGCATAAATGATTTCTTTCCTTTTTGTTCAAACTTGTGATCTTTATTTTTAACCTCTAACCGATCGACGTGGATTTTTTTTTTGGAGAGGCCTATGTCAAACAGTGGACATCTATAGGATGATGATGGACCTATGAAATTATACAGGTATTATTTAAGGCATCTAACACGAGACCAAGTGGAAACTACCGTAAACTAGAAAGAATGCAACACTTCACTAGTATGTCTCTGTTGCTGGAAGTCAGCCAGGTATGTACTCAGCTCTAATTTCCGATAGCATACAGTCATATGTAAAAATAACTATATTCCGGTTTAAAAGGCTTTATAGGCAGTGAAAGGACTGAGATAATCAGACTTAACGTTTTGTATCTCAAGGCGATGAACATGTGGTTTATGTATGTAACTTTAAGTAGCGCTTCTGCTTATCTCACGATTACTATTACTTACAAAATTGATATAAATAATAATGATATGAGAATGATGTCTAAATAATTAAACGATATCTAATATCTTCATAATAAATTTAAACATTTTATCTTAAACAGAATAATTTAAAAGCTTCCTTGTTTATAACAATGAGTATGCAGCACAAAAGATGCAGTTGTTTCATAAAAGCACTTGTAATACGTTTTCATAATAAAATAAAGGAGAATGAAATTGATAACCTTCTGTAGAATATATTCTTAATATAATATTTCTATATTGAAATATAAAAAATGTAAGAGAGCCTCCTAGCCATACATAATTTACAACATCGAATATAACCACCTATTTGTCATAATTTTCTATATTATCTGTGACAGGTGCTCTGAACGTGTAGCTGATAAATTTTCTCCTTCAACATTTTACTACTTTATATATTTCATTTTATAGATATAGCATTTAAATTTTAATAATAAAAACAGCAGCACATTATCATCATCATCATCATCAGCCTTTTTAATCCACTGCTGAAAATAGAACTTTCCCAAAAGCTTCCACCAAATACGATACTCAGTTTTTCACATCCACCGACTTCCTACCGCAGTAATGATGTCGTCTTTCCATCTGGAAGGAAGGCGTCTTACACTTCTGCATCATGTAGACGACCTCGAATCCAACACTTTCCTGCACTATTGGCCGTCACTGACACGCCAGACATGACCGACCCACTGCCACTTCAGCTTGCAGATTTTGAGAGCTCCGTCGAATATCTTCGTTCTGTATTTTGTCCTTTAGAGAAATGTCAAGCATAGCTCACTCCATCGCCGGGCAATACAGCAGTACGATAACCATAATTTTTTTCATACAAATATTTATGATTTATATATGTATAACGAAAATTCGTTTTTTTTTGTTCGCCAATTAGGTGAAAACTAGTGATCGTGTGGATGCAGGAACATGACTATTCAACTCGGAATGATTTATAAATGGTTATATGCGATTTATTTTTGAATTTCAAATATCCTTCATCGTTTTCATATCTTATCATTTATGCGATTGCTATGGTAAGGGTTTCTATATAAAGTCATTTACGGTCGCGGTTGCTCTTAAGCAGTATTTCAGACAAATTTCAAGTCTAATTTTATATTACGGCCAGCAGAACAGGCGTGAAACAGCTAGTTATATATATTTTAATTTCCACTATTGAGCATAGAACCGGTATTTAAGTTCTTATGCGACTACTCTGCTGGATTCTACAACCTTTGAGTCCCTACCATTTTCCTCGGTAGCCGGCCGACCATCAGCTTGCCAAAAACTAACCTATACGCCACCATCTTCTGCTATTTGAATAACTTATTGCCGTCTACTAATCTGCTAGACTATACCTTTTGTCTTTCAACAGCTGATTAATATTTCTAAACAATTCATTAACATCCACTTTTTTTTATTCTACAAAGCGACGAGACGAGCGGGACATTCACCTGATGGTAAGTGATACTCCTGTCTATAACAACGTGGCGCTAATTAGAATAGTAAATGCTAAATATACACAGCACGACACTGTGCCCGTCTCTTTGATACAAGAAATATTAACTCACATTACCCCAGTAATTTCACTAGCTAGTTCTATAGCTATAGAGCCCTTTAAACCGTAACACAGTAATGTTTGCTCACTACTTTTTGGAGCCGAATATTACGGCGGTTATTTCGGCGGTGGTACCTACCTACACAGTCTGCGGCAATAAAGACCTACCGCCAGTGAATCTTTCTTTGCAATTAATTCTCTATTGGTTATTTTTTAACGCTTTCACATAAAATACATATATCTTTGATATGAATAAGAGAAAGTAGCCTCAGAAAAAAGTAAGCGTAATAAAGTTTTCATGCATCGGTATGAATGTGAATAATCTTTGTTCAGTAGCGTGTAGTGAATTGTTATCTGCGCAGGCCGTCTACAGGCCGCATAATATTCCGCGCCATTTTGTTTTATTGGGTCTAGAGGCAGCCGCCGCGCCGTACAATCTGCTCGTACATTTGAATAAACAACTTATTATCATAACTATTTCATATATTTACGGGAATGATACAGATTTAATAAAACAAAATTTTACAAATTGTATCGCGGCAATTTAATTATTATTATTATTTTCTACAATTAGTCGCGACGAGCTAGACATTCATCTCATGGGAAGATTACGCCCACCCACATCGTGGCGCTAGTTATAATGGTATATACTGCACCACATTACGCTCGTCGCTTGAAACATAAGATCTTGAGTCATATTACCCCAATACTTACACTAACTACACCGCCATTCAAACCGGAAGAGAGTAATGTTTGCACAGTACTGTTTGGCAGCAGAAATAGGAACTTCGGTGGTACCCGCCTAACCGGTCTCCGGCAACAGATACCTGCTACCAATACTCTTAATTGTTACTGTGATGTTTCAAGTGCTTTCTTCCAGTTTTAATCACGAGAGTACTGTGGTGAAAGGTGTCCTGACATCAGAATCTTCACGGAGTACCTACAGTTCTTAAATTACTGTCAACAATCCATTCTGCGAAGCATGAGCTCAATGCATCTGTAATTGTTTTAATGGCATGCTTAGAATTTGGTTTAGTCTTATTATTAATGAGAAGGGTGGTTTTTCTATTATAATGAATTTAATTTTACCCTATTAATTAAATTACTTCTTGACATGAAAAAACAGTTTATTATAAATAAAATGTTAATATCGTCACGACAATGCGGTTCCAACAGCTTGGATAGAAAATTAATACTGTTTTATTAACAACTTTATTGAAATCGTGAAACGTGTCACAGGATCTGTGTAATTTAATAAACTGCAAGGTTAATATAAAATTAAATTCGCTGAACCGTAATCAACGTCGCCCTTAATTAAAGTATTTCAGAATTACCACTTTTAATAATGGCAACAAAGTGTATTAAAATTTTATGTGAACGAAAAGGATTTACCTAACAGTATTTATTAAATTACATAAAAAAACATTTTCTTTTAACTGAATAAGTTAACACTTGATCTTAACACGTCGTTAAATCATGATGAGACCGTGGATGGTGGACAGTGGTGAAACGTGCTTATTCAAAATACTTCCGCTTTCAGATGCTACTCCGGTGGTAGGACTCTGTTGCCAGAGACCATCTGCCTAAGTACCACCGCATCTATTTCTGCCGCCAAACAGTAGTGTGTACAAATTACTGTGTTCCGGTTTTAAAGGTGCTATAGCTAATGAAATTACTGGGGTAACAAGACCGAACATCTTATGTCTCAGACGACAAGCGCAATGTGATGCAGTATATACAATTCTAACTAGTGCTACGGTCTTATGAGCAGCCGAACATATGATAATCTACCATCAGGTGATCGTCGTGCTCGTCTCCTCGCTATTTGGATAAAAAAAAGCCCTAAAACAAAACATGACGGCGGATTTAGAATATGAATATGATGACTAGAGAGTTCGAATAACTCTGCCACCATTCCAAATCGACATGTCCTATAACCGAATTTAATCTATATCATATATCTAATTAAATTTTTTCCTATGTATACCTAAAAAATAACTCTTGTTAGTGTAATTTTAAATTTATAAACTAAAAATTAATGCTGAAATTGTGTTAATTTTCTAGCTAAAATGAGCATACCGCCCGGGACACCCTCGTGAATAATTTTCACGTATATCCGACACGGTAGGTGTTATAATACACGGAGGGCTAATAAATGCGGGTATCATACTTAAAAAAATTAATACATATATAAAATATATATTTTTTGTACTACAAAGCAACATACATCGAATGGTGAGATTTTGTCCATAGCATTGTTTTGAAAGGATATCTACACTGCACCACTTGGTGCTCCATTCAATCGTTCCGCAGCTTCAGTATAAAACATTTCTTTTTATTTCTCTCTCGTGATTAAGTTATATGAAAGAATTATATTGTATAGCAGGTGTATACCTGTATTAGTTATAGTATAATGTTAACTATATTCCAGTAAGTTACCGCCAATCCTGGCATCAAGTAAAGACACGTGAACATCGACCTAATACGATTAGACAATTCACACGCCCCACATGTCAACCTAACTGATTCTGATGCATCAGTTAATTCTGAAATTACGTTTCACTGTATAACCTGTTCATTTTCATTACTTATATAAGAATATATATAAGCTAATATATAAACTATTCGTGACGTATTAAGTTAACAGTTGTGATAAACAGCATTAAATCTTTTTATAAAGGAATAATAAAAACATATTTTTTCATTTGATAAAGTAACGCGATGAAAGATACTTTCACCTGATGGTACTCCCACCCATAACAACGTGGCGCTAATTAAGATGATGTACGTTGATTTGAGACAGGATTAATACCTATTGGTCTCATTACCCCAGTAATTTCATTAGCTACAATGCCCTTCAAACTGGAACACGGTAATATTTGTAGGTATCACCTTAAATCCTTTTAAACTTAACTACTTAACCGACCTTAGACAACAAAGACTTTTTGGATTGTTATTGGAGGGGAAGTCATATAAAAAGATACCCTGCTTCTGCGGGAAAGACAAGGTTATGTCAGATTTATGCCCACTAAAACTCCCTCGGTGGTCATCTTCAATGCGTCGCGGGAGACCCTGGAATCTTCTACAGAACGCACCGGTGCCTTCCGGCAATACACCTGAAGCACATCCAAGGAAAAACTGTAGCTCACCTCGGGACCGTCGCTTTGGTTTGACAAGCACTAGACCACATTGTACTTGTCGTTCATCCCGGGCTCGCTTAGTGGATAATGAGGGCTCCCCACCTTCAAAGCCCATGAACTTGAATACTCTTTTAGTGGCCTTCTACAATAGCAACAAAGACCTACCGCCAATAAATATAATAACATACAACATACGACCGCTATAACTTTTTAGTATAACCTCTACAGTGAAGCGTCTATTGCTAGGGTGCTACAGAGGTCCTCGGGTTAATTCCGGTGCCTGTGATAATATACACTACACCACATTGTGCTTGTCGCCTTGAGGCGTAACATGTTAAGTCTAGTTACCCCAATAATTTCATTGTGCATATGACCCTTACAACGTTTGACAAAAGGAACAAACGCTACGGCGATACGTACCTAGACGGTCTCCAGAGATCTACCACCAGCACTGTGTTATATAGTGACACTGCTTTGAGATATCGAAAATATAAGAACATACAATTTTTTTTTTTAAATATGTACATCCTCTTTCGAAATATTTTTAAAAGTTAACCCTCATTCATTGTTCCATCTGGTGTTAAGTTGTGATGTAGTCTATGATAGTTAAATTCCTTAGTATATTAAATTAACAGTTTCCTTTAAAACGGTCAGGTATTAGAACTGTTGGTACTTATTAAAAATGGTGGTTTACTGGTGTTAGGTCTCAGTTGCTGTAGACCGTCTAGGTAGGTATCACACCAGTTTCTATATCTACCGCCGAACAGTACTGTGCAAACATTACTGTGTTCCGTTTCGAAGTGTGCTGTATTTAGTGTGATTCCTAGGGTAACTAGACTAAACATCTTAATTTTTAAGATGACGAGCCTAATATGGTACTGTGTGTACCATTTTAACTAGCGGCACTTTGTTATGGGCAAGCATATCGCTGAACCCTCAAGTAAACGTCCCGCTCGTCTCGTCGCTTCGTACTAAAAAAAAATCTGACTACGGCGGCAAGTTATACTGTCAACTATAGTACTATTCCAGGTATCCAGCAAGGTAATAAGTTTACCTGTACTTGTCGTTTACTTGAAGTTTACATGTGCAGTTGTTACTGTGGTAACCTTTTATGTGTCCCACATTTTCTAATACGCTGTTCTATTCAGTCGTAAACTTGCACGTTTACGATGGCTCCGAAACGGTGCCAGTTCACGATGGCAATAAAATCAGCTGATGTGCCAGCCGAAAATTACACTGTGCGCCGCATTAGACAAAAATGCACAAACAAGTTTTGCACACGACCGCTTTCTAATTAATAATATTATTGCATGAAATATAAAAATTTTTATGTATTTTTCTAAGTAACACAAGACTTTGTTTATCCAAGAAAGCGATGAAAAGAGACACGTTCACCTGATACTAAGTGTTACGCCTACCTGTAACAATGTGTCGCTAATGAGGATACCACATTGTGCCTTCAGACATAAGATGTTGAGTCTCGTTACCGCTGTAATTACACGACCTACGACACCTTTCAAACCGAAACACAAAAATTTTCGCGCACTACTGTTCGGAGGTAGAAACAGGAGCTGCGGTCGTATCTACCTAGACGATCTCCAGCAGCAGAACTACCTCCAGTAAGTTTTTTTTATTCGAAGCTTTACCATTTTATTTCTTTGAAATACACAAGTTTCATGTCTTCAAAGAGTTGCAAAAAAGTTCTTGAAAGTTTATTACACATACTACCAAGGTTTTAATTATTTACATATTGTTTGCTTAGATTCTCTCATATATTGACGAAGATTGGACACAACCTGGACGATATTTTCTTATTTATTACTTTTAACAAAAATTTGTATATACATCAAAACAATTATCGCATTTTGAGGTTGGCATAACTCATTCATCAGCACATCAGCGCAGACCGCTGAAATCATTCCGTTCGTCCGAGGCCAAATTGCTCCAACTGAATATTCAACGTAAATGTACTGCGAACGGAGTGAATTCATGAAAATTTATTGTGTATATATAAAAAAAAAATGGTATATTGAAAACAATGCAGCTCGGCCTTAACATGTGCAGAGTTCGCGACACGTTAAAATTTACTGCCTTTTGTTAGAAGTAAATTACATAGCAGATTTTATTTTCGCAACTATCATTAAAGTTCCTCTCCTATATTGCTTTTCTTATTTACCTGCCTCATTCTTTCGAGTTAAAAGTAAACAATCTAGCTTAAAATAATAAATAATAACTACAAATTTCACGACGTCTACACTTCTTATTTTATCTTAAAGTTTTGAAACCAAACACGAATTCAATATTTTTGAGACTGCTACTTACCACATCTATATCCTTTATAAGTTCAAATGCTGAATAGTATACAGTATGTATTTCTGCTATATAGCTGAGGATCGTGTCTGGAAGACATTGGGGAAAGCCTACAAACACTAGTGGATTAAGAAAGACTGATAATGATACACATAACCTGATGAACAGCTTCTTCAACGCGTATATAATAGATACTTCACTATAAAATTACCATTTTTAATTAATTAAAATTATCACAATCTTTAAGATAGGCCCTAAATTTTACAGTAAAAACATAACCTATTTGATTAGTTCTAAATTATGATTTAACGAATTGATCATTCTTCAACCCCAACGGCATTTCTATTATTGGTAACCGAACATTTGAGAGCTGCAGTATTATCATTTAATGCTTTACCATCTTCGGGTTTAGAGTCACTTAACATTGTACGAAATAAGGGTCAAGTGTTCCGTCCATTGTACTTAATAAAGGGATAAGAGTTCTAAAAAAATAATTTTATTTAGAGTTGTAGAATCAATGCGGTATAGTAGTTTTACATATGTTATATCTCATCAAACGTTGAATTTCGTAATATCGTTCACGTTCCCACTGACGGACTTACAATGTATCCGAACCACAACTAATCGAGCTGTACGCACTCAAGACCTTCCCAGTATCAGGAAATTTAATCTCGATAGACGTTGTGAGATCCAAACGGCCGGCTACAATTAATTCCCGTTGCCTTACAATTGTATAATTCCATCAAGCCCTTGTTAAATCTTCGTTTACACAAATAACGTGAAGCAATGTAAAAGGTATTAGAGTAGATGTATAGAAACCAAGTGAGAAGATACATGCGGTTGAAGTTAAACTTTGTATTCTAATTAATTCGTAAGAGAATGAGATGAATACACTATGGAGGTAAACAGAGAGAGAGAGATCAATTATTTTATTGATTAAAGAAGGAAAGAAAGAAATAGAGAAAGCGAGATAAACCGAAGCGAAGTAAAAATAAAATGTAGTATAAAATGATCAAATCAACATCATATTTTCTTATATACTACGTTTACAGCTTCCGACTTATGTATGGGCTTGTATACTACTATATAGTTGTGGGGTTGCTATGAATCATGGTACAAAATGAAGATGAAAGGTAGGGCCTCAAAAATATATATTTTGTAAGTTAACGTTTGGCAGTAGAAATAAGCACTACGGTAGTATTAACCAATAGTTAGAATTAATCATAAAAAAGATGTTCATATTTATCTTGATTATTATTGAAAATCTTTTGAACCCAGTATTCTTCACTGAATTCGGAGATAACGAAATTATTATTAATGGCCACAGTCGGCATGCAGAGCACGTTTCCATCTTCAGATCCAGATGCTGCGAAGACTTCATATCGTCAAAGCTTATTGTGATGATAAATATAGAGCTCACAATGATCTGTATTCACTGTAACTATAAAAGAACTATACAAAGTAAATTTAATAAAATTAACAATAGTACAATAAACAAAGAAAGTCCTCATTAAATTTGAGATTGCAGTTCTATTATTTATGGTTGTTTAACCATTATATTAATAAGAAAATAAAACAGATTATAAAAATTTATTAATATTAAGAGAATCATAGAGCAAATAGAGAAATTGTTTTCATTGTGAATTTCCATAGACAAAAAAGTTAGGTAATTAATAAAGCCTTCATCATTCATATGAAATATGTTATTTATTGTAAATTTATTATTTCTTAACAAAATTAATTTGTAACTGTCTAAGTAAATAAAAAATTTCAAGGCCAATATCAATTTCACCTTACTCAGGACTTAATACTTGGATCTTGTGTGATCGGTTGTGATTGTTGGGAGCTACTAATCCCCGTCATGAATAATTCCAAGTTCATCCTGATCCCTACTGACCTTATCCAGTCATTGTATAATTATGGTGCAGGAATAGGAATTACGGTGGTAAATACGTGGTCTTCGGCATCAAAGACTTACCACCAGTATATAGTAAACCTAATAGAGAGTTCAGCATAAAGATACACGAAAATAAAAAAAAAGGAATTGAATCATATACATACGGAAATATCAAAGATAATTTTATTTTTGTATTGTAGAGATTCTTATTTTTTTTTTATTGAGTTAATATTAAATCATTATATAAATTGTTATTACAGTCGAAGTTAAATAAAATGCAATTTTGTATGCAGCTATTGCCTTATCCCGATTGCAAATTTTATGAACCAGTTTATACGTCGGTGGGTGTAATTAAGGCAATTAATCAAAAACATATTCATCATTACTATGACTGGTCACGATCGAGGTCATACTCCAGATACTGATAAACTTAAAATCCGATTTTTAGTCATTGCGCCTGGTGATTAATTATTGACATAGAATCATCTATAAAGTATGAAACAATTATCTCGTTACGAAATCACTGGCGATAGGCCTTTGATGCCAGAGATCGTCTTAAAAGGTACCGCGGCAACTGCTATTTCTGCCGTCAAACAGTAATGTGCAAACATTGCCGTGTTCCGGTTTAAAGAGCGCTGTAGCTAGTGTAATTACTGGGGTAACGAGACAACATGTTATGTCTCAAGGCGACGTGAGCATGTGGTATTGTTGTAAACGATCCTAACTAGCGCCACGTTGTGACGACAGATTACAAACTTACAATTAAGGTAATGACTCGTTCATCTCGTCATTTGGTTGGATAAAAAAAAGAAGTTTCTGAAATTTATCTATCAACTCATTTTCTATTATAATATAGGGAGAGAGATCTTCGAAAGCCTTATCTGTTAGGTTAAGGTTATAGAAATAGCATTTATAATAATTTTAACATACATATGATATAGATTGTTTGAAAATTATAACAAAAAAAAATATTTCATCTTTACTTTATTCTACAAATACAAAAAGAGAAACAGGACGTTTATCTGATGACAATCGATACACCAAACTATTAAAATGTGACGCTGGTAAGAATTTTATATACTGCACCACGTTGTGCTTGTCGCCTTTATTGAAAATCTTTTTGCTCCAATAATTTCACTAGCTGCAACGACTTTCAAACCGGAACAAAATAAAGTTTGTTGGCGGCAGAAACAGAAGTAGCGGTGGTACTTAAATGATCTCGGTAGCTTTCATTTTTAAAATGTTTTTTTTTTATGAATTAAATGCCGCTGAGATTATTTTGTACATTATTTCATTTGTATGAAAATTAAGTGTGTTTAATAATTTAAGGAAACTTTTGTTAACTTCATTTCATTTCGTTTTTCATATATAATAATCATAATTATCTTCCGCTTAGATAATCTGATGAACTGCTGATAATTGATATTTCGATAGTGGATGAGTTATGGTTTTGGATTCGGTTTCTAATCAATATGATAATTTTGAATTGACTGAGCTCATTCAATTTGACACACATTCTACATACAAAATTAAATTGACGGTATTGGTTTGTGAAGAACAAACAAAAATAGTTTAATATTCACTTAATAATCCCCAAAGGAGTGACGAGGCCCGCACATCAACTCAAAGGACCCAAGCCAATCTCATCTGCACGTGGTGCACCTAACAGGGTGTTGATTAACATCAACAAACAATGTTCTGGCTTGCAGCAACCCGCATTTGGACAGCGTGGTGGGAAATAGCCCAAATCCCTCTATATGAACCTCTACACACGACATTCTCTAATGCCCAGCGGACCTAACAGCCAAGTTGAATGTATGCGGAGACCATTGGGAGAGGCCTATGTCCAGCAGTGAACGTCTATCAGCTAAAGATGAATAAACTCCAACTTAAACCGACTTTTAAATTTTCTTTACACATTAGTATTAAACGTAATCTAAATAAGAAGTGTTAGACAAAGGTTGATTAATTTAGATTATAACACCACGGTCTCCGGTTCAATTTCAGGATGAAATGAGATAGGAAAAGCAGCAGAGAAACCAGTACCAGCTTCATATCATATAAATATTTTTAACCAAAAATATATGAAGCATTAAGAAATGCGATTCGGTGGATACGTACGGTCTACTTTTATATTCTTCATTGTAAACCTTAAAACTAGGTTATGAAGGGGCGGCCTTTATGTCTAAATCCATTTTCTTTCAGTCAACCGAGGGTATGGTTGGAATTAGAGGCTGCTTCGTCTGTAAATTTAAAAATACCATTAAAAACATAATCTTTTATATCCTTGGCAATAAGTCTTTGCATAATACTTTAAATAAGAGAGATGATTATTTTGTTCAATTCCTATTGTTTATTATGATGAAAGTATAGATGCTAACAATACTATCGCGATACTCTGTTTAATAGTCAATATGTATGCAAATAACTTAATATTAAAAAGGTATAATCCAGACAAATTGCATTCAGGCTGTAGTTTGCGGCGGCGCCGGCACTGGCACGCGATCTCGTGCTCTGTCGTAAAGGGAGCCGCTTACTGTCGCATCTAATTTGAATAAACATTTCTTACACAATCATTACAATGACGTTTTCAATAAAAATATTTACTTTATAATAGTAAAAGTAATACATACTTTGCACAACTACCTTTTTTTAAATTCAATAAAAAAAAACCTCTTATATACTACAAGTAATACCCTTAATGCTATTATAATTTTCCCTCTTTCTTATTATATTAATAATATACCAGTTAACTAATTTCATCTACAACTAAACCTGTTTTAAATTTTATTATAAATCTCTTATATAACCTAAATATGTATTGCAATATGTGCTTAATATTTTCCTCCGTTTCCGGATCGCATTGTTATGCGATCAAATTATCTTTGCTATTGTGCTCGCTCATATCTGAGCCTGTGAACACTTGAGTAGTTATCAGACCCTTCTTAAACGATAATTTCACTGATTACCAAAGAAAAACTGGTCGACATTAAATTTCCACACAATCTCTGTTACAGTACAAACATTTGCGCAAAAATAAAAACTTTAGGATTTCACAAGAAGTTGCCCTTTTCTCAAAACAAATCAAAAGTTTCCCCGATTCTGAGACATTGAAATGACGTCCGATGTCGATCAAAGTTCGAGTAACATCGTCATTGGATTTAATTAAACATTTTCAATAAGAAAAACTTTATTTACTTTTTCTTTTACTAGCAAAGCACGTACACCAATATTTCACTATTGTTATATAAATGTGAATTAAAAATACCGTGATTTTTTCAAGTTCTACAGATGTAATTAAACATGTCTTAATTGATGAAAATTACGTTAAATTTTATTACTAATTCGCTGGACTAGCAACTATTAAAAAAAACATAGCAAAAAACTCGTTCTTTTAGTATCACACATAAAATAGCATTAAAAATATTCACAATATCAACTTTATATCGTCGATAGTTATACGGTTATAGAGAAGAAAAATAGCAAGTTAATACCCACACAAAATATTTATGAACTCAAGATATATATACAATTTAATATAAACTATGCGATATATGCTCCCGTTGGCAGTCAGCGAAAGACTGACTGACAACTGCAGCGCTGCTATAAAACCAGTGTTGTCACCCATCGAAAATGTTGCCAGTATAAATAATTTTCATTTTAATATTAATTCTAAAGGATTATTTATGATGTAATTATTACATAATTTATTAACTGCCTATAAATCTTCATCCACACAAATAATTTTTCGCCAGCATTTTAGCTTATTTGCTATTTTATATTAGTTTGAATATCTTGTATATAAATAAATTTAGACACTTATTTTAATGTGACTGACATGTACATGATAGTGTTTAAGTAAATGTGTAGTAAATCTTCGCTTATACTTGAGAATTGTCAGCTTGCGATAACACATAATATGACCCAATAAACTATATGTTACCTCGACCTAATTAAACATTCCATTAGTAGAATATACGAGATCGTAATACACCTGTAATATTTCAACATGTTGCCTTAAATACGAGGTTATACAGAACATGATATATTTACTACGAATTTTCTCCTTAATAACGTAACATATCATTATTTTATTTAGTTATCCAAACGAATTACTATAATTATTAATGTTATTGATAAGACCTTAGCAGAAACGGGTAGTTAATAAATTGGTAATACTATTAGATACGACATAGGTAAAATTAAGCTAATGAAATCTCGACAGAACGAAAGATATTTTAGACAAATGTACGCTTCGACAGCGTTTCAGTATTCGTAATCATAACCTAACTTTTTACGTTAACGTTATACATAATTTAACTAAATTATAATGTTTATTTAATTAAGCTGACAAGTGATACAATGAGATAGGAGTTTCTGGAATAAACAAAAATATAATTTTTATATCCCACAAGATTGACCAAAGACTGGAACCACGATGACAACTAAAATTATTTTCAATACAATACATCATACAATTATAGTAATCAATATAATTTTAAATAAATCTTTAAAGATCATTAAAATGATTAAACACAGTGAGAAAGAAAGAAATTATGCTTGTATCGTTGTCATGAGAAAGAACCATGTGTAGAAATCGGGTAAGAATATCCCCATCACCATTCTACCCTCAGCGTCTCTTTAAGAGGAAACAAAGCTAGTAATAGACCTTTCTTTTGACCTTCATTAATATAATGCAATCTCCAATTCGCATAGCTTGCAAACGCAGCGGTTATCCTCAGAATTTGAGCTGCCCGTTATCAGCAATTCTCATCAAAGAGATAAAATGATGATGACCAAGAAACTGTAATATAATAATAAAAAATATCATTATCATCATTATCAGCCGATAGACATACACTGCAGGACATAGGCCTTCCTTAAAGATTCCCAAAACGATCGCGTAGGAATTATTATGATGGGATTGGGGTCGTTTCCGGCCACGCTGGTTCACTGTTCATTGGTGGGAGCCAGAGCATCGTTTGTTGATTAGCAGAGTGCACTACGACCAGTTTAGATTGACTTGGATCTCGTGAGTTATTGTACGGGACCCTTACACCCCTAATAAAAAATATGGTAACAGATATTAATGGAAAATCCTTTAAGACGCAATTTTTATTCCACAATAGCAAGTTATAGTAGTTTATAGTACTGTTAAGGGTTGTAAGGGATCCCGCACAAGGCACGGACATATATTTATGGGAGGCCTATGTCCAGCAGTGGACGTCTATCGGCTGATGACGATAATGACTTTTATGGTAGGTTAAGAAAAATCTTATTTTAAAATTGGTTTGATATTTTACTAAACTTTTCACGCAAGTGTCGTATGCATTTGACGTTAAATTATTAAATTCTATGCTATTTAAGATTTAACGACTTTCTTATAATAAAGTTATTAAAACTGTTAACTTTTGTACGGAGTACAGCTCCGTTTTAATTTAAACTTTTTTCTTTAAATTTTTAATACGTTATTCGTAATAATAACATCGATTTATAAATTATAACGAACCCTAAATAAAGTTTCTATAGGTTCAACCTTATATATTCAACCGTAACAATATTTAAAATACTAATTTCTGTTAACAATTATAACAAAAAAAAGTACCAGCAATGTCCCACTGTATTTGCCCTACTAATTTGTTTGACAACCATAGCAGCTTCATCGGACTTTGAACTAGAAATTTCTGATGTAACGAGAGTACATCTTACGTATCAAGGCGACGAGCACAATGTGGTGCTGTGTATATTATCCTAACTACCACCACGTTGTTATGGGCAGGCGAATCACTTACCATGAGGTGAACCTTACAGTCAACGTTGCTTCGTAAAATAAAAAAAAATACATTTTGATGATTAACCTCTTAGGCAAGAAAATGCATGAACCTGGTACAATAATAATTAACTATACAAACTTTGAGAAGATGAGAGAAATGAAAATTTTAAGATGTGTTACACAAATAGTTCTTTTCGAGTACTTTTGTGTTTTGCTGCTTACGTATATTTTCGAGTATATAACTGTGACACCTATCCACTTGGTTTCGCAACTTGTTTTTTTTAATCAATAAAATTAAAATAATGACGTACTCAAACGGAACGCTGAGAGTAACGCTAAGTGCGCTTCACGAAATAAATGAAAGGTTGGAGCGGTGAAAATAAATCAGACGCTTTGGTAAACAAACATTTTTGTGGCGATGCTTCCTCTTCAACCACCAATTCTAAAAATGCAAAAACAACCCCATTTTTCACTTTCTCCTGCACATTTTTCTTTTACGTAATTCATTTTGCCGTGCTTTGTGTATGTGATTTAAAGTGCTATGAAATTTCTTTTTATCGTTACTATCGTCTTATGTTACGGTCTTCTACCCCACTGCTACCTTTAAAGTGATATAAATATTTTGAGTCGTCTTTAGACATACATAACGCCCTGAAATTCAGAACACAGTATTGTTTACACATTACTATTTAGTGGCAGATATAGGTGCTGTGGAGATACTTACCTAGATGATCTCCAGCAACAGAGATCTATTAACCTGTACACTTACAATATCACCTGTGATGAGTTATGTTCTAAATAAGGATTAAGTTAGATTTACCATTGAGGACCATTTGTTAGAAGTCTTCGTAATATAACATTTGATTACTAATATACACGAGAAATACCATATGAATTCGATTTTAACGTCAATAATCGTATACTCTATGCATTCGGTTCTCAATAGAACAGAGCAGGCGAGCTCCACTTGAAACGGCAGGCTGAAACGGAACCTGTCAATAGGTAATGCCCGTAGCGGAAAACTCGATCGGTTTTGTAACATACGTACAAAGCAACCACACCACCGCATCGAATCGAAACGTGTTTTACACAACTAATGAATCACATTTTTTTTTCTTTAATTGATGAAACGACATCAGCATCTACATTCATTTATACATATACATCGCCTTCTCCATCTTCGACGTCGTCGTCGCACTAAAGACCAAACAAAGAAAAGAAAAATACGTATATATTTAGGTCTAACATACGTAACTATGAAATATTTGTTATTACACTAGTTCACTTGTATATCTTACTTAAGATAGTATAGAATAAAGAAATTATTGAAATTTTTAATGATGAAATACTTTTAGTAATATAAAGTATTAGTCTTTTCTTTATATTATTAGCATTTCATACTAATATTTGTTATCAAAAATAAAACATCATTCAACTTCACCGCTTACTACTTACTACGCTATCATTGACTAAAATCTAGCTGATCGTCATCATAATCAACCTTTGTTTATCCAGTGCTGGATATAGGCCTTCTACAATGTCTACGATCCTCAGCTTCTCGCATCCACCCACTATCCAAAATCCAGGTTATAATACAATATAATTATTAACTGTTTTACAAAAAAAAAATATCTGGCGGTGTGACTGTGAGAATAGTTGAAAGATTATAAGCATCTTTACCTTCTCTCACAGGAATATAAAAAATATCAATAAGTTAGCTAACAATAACAAAACAAGCCGTATTAGCTTAGTTTTTAAGTTAATTAACGTTATGAGAAAATCGACATGTTCTATGGTTCAACATGTTTGTTATTTAAATAGATTAGTGCTGCATCACAATCGCATCTAGTGTTAAGTAGTATGTCTGTGGTGGTAAAGCGCGCTAAGTTAGTAACATCCTATTCACTCAATTCTTAAAGACTTCTACATCGTATTTGGATGGGATCAGTGATGCTGACAAACTTTCCAGTTCTCTACTGTTCTTATTAAGAACGAGCTTGAGTAGTGTGGTGGATAAATGGCCCTAACTCCCTCCTTGTTGGAGAAGAGCTTGAGTACCATTAGTGGAAACATTGGAGCTGTTTGTTTTAAGGTAAAGATTTTCAGTGTGTATTAATATCTAAGCGATCGTTCACAATTCTGTCGGCATATATTTATTGATTTCAACTATGTACTAAATTTGCTCTTTTCGCTGTTTTACTTTCATAAGATTAACGTACCCTCTCTTACTTCTTTATAACACCCGCACCTCTCCATAAAATAAACTGTAAACATGTTTACCTGACGGCACTGTACATTATTCTTCCGTACGACAGCCAACGGACTTAGGTAGCCGTAAATCACATAACCGTTTTCCCTACTTTATAAAATATAAATGTCTCTTTAAATATTACTTAATATATTCTAACGTATTATAATATTGAAGTTACATACAACATATATATTGAATAATAATCTTTAATTTAATTTTTTTTTTATTTTACGATGCGACGAGATAAGCGAGACGTACAGCTGATGCGAAGTGATACATCCGCCTTACATGTATAAAATAATATACACAGCACCACATTGTACTCATCGTCTTGAAACATAAGATGTAAATTCTCGTTACCCCTGTAATTTCACTAACTATAACGTCCTTCAAACCAGAACACAGTAATATTTGCACACTGTTGTTTGACGGCAGAAAAAAGCGCTGCAGTAGTACCTACTCCACGGTACCAGTAAAAGTTATCCATGTTAGAATTAAGTTGTTAATGCTTTTATGTTTTTTTTTTAATTCGCGTAATTCTACTTTGATTCTAATTATTTGTCTACTAATATTTCCCTTTTTTCTTCTTTCTTTGTAGTACTCATTGGTAGTACATTTTAATTACATTAGTGAGGTAAAACGTGTCTTTATAAAATTCTTTCTTTTTCTTCCTTTCATGTTATTGTATATCTTCTAGACAAAGTATAGTGCTTGGTTCTATGAAGCAGATGCTGTTCTATTACTCTTTCATTTGCTTCCTTTATATCTTCATAAGTCACTACAGTAGACTTCAAAAAATTCTTTTATTAGTAACTTTGTGTTATTCTACTTCTTCTTTCAACCATCATCTTGTTTTGATCTCGTTTATAAAATTCACCTCGTTTATATGTTGTCAGCCCTTTATCTTTTACTCTTGTCATTATTTCATCGATAAAAATGTTATCCATTCAGCTTTCTCTTCTTTCATTTTCAGTGACACTTTTCTCATTATAAATATGTTTACGTTTTCCATATAACTACTTAACACTGTTAATGAAATTTTGAAATAATCAAAATCAAAAATATAGTATATCCGTAGTACTTGTAAATTTTGAATGAACGGTGACGTTATTTTTTTATTTCTTTTTGCTCCATGTTTCGAATGAAATGCCGGTTCAATCTTCTGGATTAATCATCCTCCAGAGCCAATTTAAACCGCCCATCTATCAACCACTTTTACAGTTCAGAACACGGTCAAATTATGAAAAATATTTATCAAAGCAAACCCTTTACCTCTCAATAGAAAATAAGAATTTCATTACTTCAAAATGAATCATTTTTATTAAAGTAAAAAATAATTATTTTATTGATAATTTTAGTAGAATTATTGCACTATTTATATATTTATTCGTTCTTCCTTTTTTAATGAAAATGTAATTTTTTAAAAAAAAATACACTTGTATGTTAAAAACAACAATAGGCCTAAATTATGATTTCTTTATTTAAAACAAATTAAAGTAATCAGATCATTTAATAATTTGTATATGATTCTTTGTCATACTCTAGCTGTAAACTCTTTAGTTTAAAATTACTGTAATTTAATTATTTTTTTTCTATAAAATATAAAAATTTTTAAAAACCTATATCTTACAAAGATTAACACCTAGAAACATTCTCTTAACCTTTGTAGAATATCGTGTATACATATGGTAAGTGAAAACAAATTTTAAGTTTATTTAATACATATGGAACATACATTCGTCATCATTACCATCATTATCAGCCGACAGACGTCCACAGCTGGACATAGGCCTTCCCCAAAGATCTCCGCATCGATGGATCCTGCGCAGCCCGCATCCAGCTGCCTCCCGCAACCTTCACCAGATCGTCGGACCACCTTACGTTACACATACATAAATATATATCACATATAAGTATGCTGTTGTTGATAGAAAAAAAAATACTTTAAATCTTTTAAAAGTTGTTATATATACTTAATTCTTAACCGATTAACATTGCAAACCATTTCAACGTTTTCTGATAAATATCGTTTTATTCATAATAACCTAAGTTCTCGTTTACGTCTGCTTCATACGGAATGATTTTAATGTATTTCATTATTATTATACGCACGTAATACATTAATTTCCGTTAGTTACTCAACTCGGCTTCCGTGTTCATTTTTCCGTGTATGGTAGAGCCGCGGTCAGTCGTAAATCAATTTACCGCTTAACATACAGATAACTCTTCGTTAATTATCTCCATGGAGTTTTTATCCCAATTACTTTCAATATACATTATTGCTAATGTTATAAGATTATCAAAGAGACACCGAATAGTGTATGAACGAAAATTATTTTCTACGTTATTAAAAAAAAAATATGAATATATATATTTTAAGCTAAAATTCATGTTTCTAACCAACAATGACGCCGTATATTATATGTTGGATAAGATTGTATTATTATTATTATGTTTATATCAGCTGCTATAATAGCATAGGCCTTATCATCTAAGGCCTCATTGTCACTTAACATCATGTGAAATTAAGATCAAATAAGTAAAAATTGGTTGATCACTGCATAATCTATTACCACACTGAGTAACAGAAAAGTTCACTTTTTAAATTGATTGGTTTTATACAGGTAATTATCCTGTTCAGCATTTAGACGGAACATGGATAGTCTGCATACCACGCTAACCTAATTTCACTGCCTGACAAACCTTTACGGCTCTTAGAATTACACTCATTCAGCAGTAAAGTTTCTAACACAGTGTTCTTTAGAAACGCTGATGGAATAAATCAAACCAATACGAAACATATATACAATTATATATGTTAATGTCGAAACGCAAGTTAGATTACTTATGATTGTTTTTTTCGTTAGTAACAGCCGTAATAACAGTTACTAAAGTCTTAATAATATTTATTATATATATATATATATATATATATATACTACACTCAACAAGACTTACCTTGTTAAAATCAAAATATGACTTTGATTTCATTTTGATAGCAGACGTTAACAAAACCTGATCAAATCATTACCAAAATCATGTATTGCAACCTTCAATGTTCTCTGAAGTGGTTAACAGTACTTTTTTGCAAAGCGTTTCTACTGCCTCTACATTTTGCAGATGTGCTTTTAAAAAATCCAACATCATTAAAACATCGCTGAAATGTTGAAAATCTGACGCTGCATTTACGTCCTCACGTTTGCTGATGTCGATTTTCCATTGAGCTAGAAATGGAACGGAATTAACGTAGGTGCGACTACGGCGTCGATTCTATTAGTAATCACGCAGAATAGGCGGTAACCAAACGAAAAGTTGGTAATTTCACAACTTCAAACCCCTTTCCAACTGAAAATCGGTGCTATGATGAAATAATAAAAATACGTTAGTAATATATGAATAATAATCAAATATTAGGTTTCAATACTCGGTATTAGTCACTATAATTTTTCTGTACTTTTTTTCTACATCTAACCACACTACTAATACATACGAGGTTATATTTACCCAACATCAAATTCCTCTCATCATGTTACATACTTTACTGAGGTAGATAAATAATATCAAGCTTTGATGGTTTATTTTATAAGGAGATCATACGCACTATCTAAAAGACACAGTTACGTTTCCGGCTTGGTGATTGACGCTACAATGGCACCTTCGTTGATGGTCACCTTAGGCCCAGTACAAAATTCACCGATATTCTAGGAAATCTGATAAAATCATTGGAAACAAGCAGCATAGAACAATGCGAATGTCTTTATAGAAAACATCCAGCAATATAACTTCTGACTGATAACCGTGAAAACGAAATAAATGTAATGAGACGAAATAATTCAAATAAAGGTAATTTCAAAAGGGAGTTATTTAAAACGAAATAGCATTTGTAGTTATTACAATTTGTTTGAATTTACCCAATAAAGTAAAACTAAAAGAAAGATGAAACCAAATGGTGCGGTAGGAAAGTAATAAAGACAGCGATAGTGAGAGGAATCATCCTTCTGCTGAATGCGAAACTATCGCGACGGCTCCCTCCTTTCCTTTATTTAGCCAATTTTTGACACTGTGGAAATATTACCAACTTGTCTTCATCTTATTTTAGATATGCACTATTATGATCCTTTTTTATTTATGTTCGCACTAAATAGAACTAAACATATTGAACTACTCGTGCTTTGAAGTCCACTTTATAATATATTTTACTGCTGTTTCTCATACACATGAAAATTTTAATTATTTTATATTAAAATTATTTAATAATAAATCGCTTACTGCCTGTTTAGCTACATTTACAAATAATTATACCGTACATTTTAAATATAAATATAAGCGCTTAATGCAGATATATAACTTAATATGTAACTTTCGACATAAGACGACAAATTTAGACAAAATCTTACTGACAGCTCTACCAAACAGCAAACAACTGATTATCGTAAAATTTAACTGTGTGAAGCTTTGTAGAATAACTATCCTTATCAGTTTTGCCACATTTTATTATTTAAGACATTTACTTTATATTGTCTATCTTAAAATTGTACAAAAGATGTAACAGGATCGAAACACAACTACAATCAGAACACAAAACTTCTATATAAACTATGAGATTAGAATATTTTAAAACTTCGTAGTGTTCTTGCAAATACAAAAGAGTTTCTTTTGAAAACTTATCATATGCATGTTGTATCATTTCTACAGACAAAAATCAACCAAGAAAAATAGCAGGCAACGTCTTTTCTTAGCACTATCTCAATATTGACTGTAATAGCTCGATGCGACCGCAATTCCACCGAATACGGCTACGTGAGAAACATTCCATCCAGTGAATGTGTACTATTCAGACCAAGTATTACCATCGTTCCACTACGCACCTCCTGGCAAAATGAAAGCAAACAAATCTAAAGTGTAAGCTTTGTAAGTCTTACGCAAGAAGCCTTTCTTGTTGTCAAGCTTTATTTTCCATATTGAGCGAGAAAAGTTTCTCAGCCGATTGTTTGAGCTTTATTATTTACTCGGTGTTTCTTTGCATAGAAGTTTTCTATAAAAGCTGCGAATTAAATAGCCATTAAAATGTTATATGATCATTTCAATTAGTATATATATTATTGTCTATTAATTTCATAGTTAATAATGTATATATACTGGTGGTACTTTGTTGTTGTAAACAGTCTAATAGTACCACCGCAGCGCCTGTTTCTGCCGCCAAACAGTAGTGTGAAAACATTATTTTGTTACGGTTTGTACGGTGTAGCTAGTGAAATTACTGGGGTAACGAGCCTCATCATGTTATGTCTGAAGACGAGCGTAATGTGGTGCTGTGTATATCATCACACACTATCACTAATCAACAACTGAACGTCCCGCTCATCTCGTCGCCTCACAGTATAAAATAGAATGTATTGAACCATTCTTCACCTTCTTTCACTGTCAAACACTACTGTTGAGTAGCGATGACCACAATGTGGAGCACTGTAAACATCTTATCTACCACCTCATTATTATGAAAAGGTTTATCTTCAAGTAAAAGCCTTTCGAAAGAAGGCGGCAAGCAATGGATTTCTAAGAGATGATTGTGATAACGAAAAAATATTTTATTATAAAAGTAGAGGTAATTTAAAGCAAAATGTTTTTGTGACCATCATTGTAAGGTACTCAATGAACTAAAATTAATAAAAAAATAAAAACAAGTAGTGCGCTAGAAAAATATTTACATATATTAAGGAGAATCACTTTCTGCTGAACGCAAAACTATAACGAAGTTCGCTTTATTCCTTTAAAAAGCCAATTTTTGAATCTACCGTCACCATTAGTCCTAAAAAATTGCAATAGAATTGTAATAACTACATTTACGATAGAAACTCGTGAGAATCACAGATACCGAAATGATGACAGCAATAAAGATAACGGAATTTGCATGCATATTTTTTATACGGGAATTAAAGAAAAGAAGGGTAAGAGGGGCTAAAACACTTAGTAAATTTTAGTAGCGGCAATTTAACTTGTTCTTCTCGAGCTGAATTCTGCGAAATTTGTACCCCGCATAACAAATTAGAAGCAGTTCATCTAAATAGTTGCCAATTGCGATGCGGAATGCCTTGCGCTGATAGGGCGGCGACGTTGCGCTCGTGTTCGACAAATTGCGAACGCTTTGTCTCACTGCAGACAACATTGCGATCTTTACGAATCTGTTACAACGGTAACATTTCTTTGTTACATCATTTAAAACGTTAACTTCAATTAAAAAATAATTAAATCTTTGAATTTCTGATACTTAACTTCTTACACAACATTTACCACCTAGCAAATGTAAATTTTTTGTTATTAAAATATTATTTCAGATAAATTCATATATTGTATTTAAAGTGTTTTTTGGAGATAATCCAATAAATTTAAATACGGATGCTTACACATATGAACATATATATCTGTATAATTATATGTACAGATATATACGACCATGATGCATATTAGCAAACACATTTATTATACAAACAATATCTTTGCTCAGAACTGCTCCAAATTCCAAACACCAATGTGTGATAATGTTGACAGATTGAAATTGAGAATAAAATAGTTTAAAGCATTATAATTTAAATACTTTAATTAACATTTGCATAAGTCATACTTAAAATAAATATCGTTTATAATTTACAACACAGGATTAATATGAAATACATACTGAACTAAGAGATATCATACACCTCTAGATCGAATTTCTCATCGCAATCATCCTTGAGTACCATCTTCAGCTCGAATTAGGATAAATTAATTATTGCCCTTGTGTTACTTATGTTGTGAATCTTTAGATGAGTTTGTAACTCAAAGAGACATTTCAATTACTTTGATAACTGACACTTGAGCTTCAGTTATCAAAGGAATTCAATTTTCATTCGAATGCCCAAAGCGTACCTTTTGACCGCTACATCGCATTCGCTGTTTCAGTAACAGTTATTAAGTTTTCGAACATTTGAATATAATTTTACTGTAAAATATAAAACGAAAACCTTCTACGTTAATAACCTGTCTGGATAAACTATTTATTTAACAAAACTTAAACGTGCATCTTGTTTTATTTCCCACTTTATCTCGGTGTATATACAAAAATCGCGGTGTTCCACTTTTTAATATTTTAACACATACTATCAATGATATGTTAACAAACTGTGATAACCAACGAGACGTTTAAAATTATGATTAGAATATTGTTAATATTAAATTATTGTAATATGTTTTTATCATTATCTTTATAATGAGAATAAGTAACGGCAGTTTATCCAATGATTAATCAGAGGAATACAATATATAACTTAGAAGCCAGTTAACATTTGTAAAGAACCGACAGTGAGTTTGAAAAAATCTTTAAATATTTATCCGCTTTGCTCCAAGAAAGAAATGCTATAACAAAGACTTTATTTGAATTTCACTAAGCTAATATGTATTCTAACTAATTGGAAGTACTTCATATAAATAGTTGCCAACTGCAATGAGGTATGAAATGTCTCACGCTGATTGAGAGACGATCAATTCCGGTCGCTTTGTATCACGCTAGCCAAAATTTATATCGAACTTTACTTTGTTTTATAATATTACTTTTACAAAGTGCTTCTACTTATCCAACGGCTTTTGCTTAGATTTATACAAAAATATTTTTTTACTATGATTTTAACAGATGACAATGAAGCCATAGTGATAAAGCGGCCTTGTTTAAAATGCTCTTTGTATGTTGACAACTGCAACGCAACGCTCTCATGCGGTAAAGTCATGTGCAGTAGAAGCTGGCTAGACGGGTTCAAAAATGCCAGCCATCATCCAAATTCTACATGTGACCTTACAACTGAACCAGGATAATCTGTGTTACAAGCCAATAGATTAGCCGATGAGCCGACAAAAGCAGGTGTATTCATAAACTAGTGTTTATAAACAGGTAGACTAGGAATGATCTAGACGAATAATATGTAGGTTAAATTCATCTTTTATCTTATCAGAACTTGCTGCTGTTTCATAATAGATCTAACATTAAATAATAAAAAAATAAGTCCCATAGTGTGGTCCTTATCTAATCGATCTAATGCAATGTTTAATTATCTACACGATTTATTATTATATCTATTACCACATGAAATATTATAAAACTCAACAATATATATACTATCAATTAAAATTAAACAAAAAATAAAATATATATTTTATCTTTTAGTTCTTCGTCTTCGTTCGTCCTTTAACTCTGGTCCTCTGACGGTTTACTTCATTTGGAATCTTATCCAATAGAGACACTCCGAGTATAGCTGTTTCCGCCCTTTCTGTGCCATTTTGAAGTCACGGAAGTAATCATATTTCAAAGCTATAGGTTTTCAATTAAACTGAATTCTTTTTCTATAAATATTACCACTTCTTGTTTCCTGTACCCTTCACTTTATACAATAAACATATGATATGTTAACGAAACCGTACTATTTGTTTCATCTTTGGCATTATATATTTTGAAATGTGTATATTGAGGGTTGTAAGAGGTCCCGCACAACAACTCACGGAACCAATGCCAACCTCACCTGCTCGTGGTGTACCTTGCTAATCAACAAACGAGGCTCTGGCTCCCACCAACCCGCATTGGGTAAGCGTGGTGGATATACCCCCGTTCCCATATCCCACATATGAACCCCTAAAAACGCGGAGGACCTTGAAGGAACCTTTGTCCAGTAATGGACGTCTATCGGCTGATGATAATATAAAAAAAAATTTTTGAACTATTAACTAATATATACGACGGAAATCGTATTGACAAAATTTATTACCTTCCAATTAGTCTCAGTAAGAGAAAAATCGAAGGTAATCTTACAGATCAAGTTTAAATCGGTTATCAGTAATTCACATTAATCCGTCTGTATACAAATGCAAGCTTCCACTATCGCACCATGGATAAAGAGATTACACATTGTCAACATGAGAGAACCGAGCGAGCAATCCAATTAGTACAGAACACATTACTGGGCTAAAGAATTTTTTTTTAAAGTAGGGTAGTAGTAACATTTGTATACTTAACATATTTAATCTAACAAACTTCCTACTGCCGTAAACCGTCTAGGTAGATACAACCGCAGCTCCTCTTTCTGTCGCCAAACGGTAATTTTAACAATACTATATCCGGTTCGGAGGACTAGGATAACTGGATTTATCTTCTTATATCTAAAAGCAACTTCATTATGTGGTTCGGCGTATATCATGCTAACTAACACCACGTTGTTATAGGCAAGGGTGTCATCATCAGGCGAAAGTCTCGCCTTTGAAAACTGTGCATTAATATGCACAGTTGTATGAGTTAATATAGTTATTAACTCATTTCCTTTAATCGCCCTAAACCAATTTATCACTCAAACACTAACAGTCATAAAAATAAATAAATATCATCTACGTCTATTTTTTCCTTTGGAACTATCCAATAGATAATCATACTCTAATATTTTTACAAAGATCAGCATCATAAGTAACATTGACACTTTAGATCTGCTCTTATTTTAATGATATACATAATTTTTCATTAAATAAATTGCTTGTTAATAATTAATACACTAATCGTTAGTGAAACACCGTCAAGTTACTAATAATACCAATTATGCTTTGGCAATCGGCAAATAGCCCACTTTAGAATGCATAAAGGAAACCGCTGGTACCTAGTAACTTAACCATTAATAGTTTAACTTTAGATAATGTAGATTACATTGATATTTTCACAATAAACTTATAAATAATCTATAATATTAATATTTAATTTCGATAATTCTTCATACTGCAAATATTGTATACTACAGTGGTCAATTTTAAATCTAGTAATTGTTATTTATTTATTAAATGAAAAATTAAAGTATATTTACTTAACTATATTATATATGTTCATATACCATCAGCATACGGAATGAATGAATAAATTGTAAGCAGTTAGAAAATCAGTAAGAAACGAAGCGAGGTAATCAGTGGTAAACATCGGAAGTAACGATTCCTTAGCTCGGAGCCAGAATTGTTTTCTTTTTTGCTTATATCTCTATTCAGATAAGTTCTCCTATTCAATTATTCTTTTATCCTTTATTTTCTAAGAGAATAAACTAACTTATATACTAGAGTCAAACAGTATTAGCAAACACTTGCTATTCTATAATTTAATATTTTGGTGGTAATACAAACCGTTTGGTTTCTCTGTTATGAAACGGTATGAGACAGTTATTATAAGATAAAACCGCATAATATCTTCTTTTATCTATTCATTTTGTAGTATTTTTATCGTTGAATAAATCCTGAATTTCACGATGCTACGATAAGTGAAACTGTGGTCATCCAGAATGCACTGGCTTTTATATTGTCAGCCGGAACACTTGAATACGGTTATAGAAGTAGATATATAATATGTATTAGCTACTCTGGTGGGTTTGATAAAACTTTATCACCTTACTAACTTAGATGCTGCGCCGTAGAGACCAATTGTAGTGAATGTAGTTAAACCATAATAACTTCTAACTAACTCTTAAAGAATATCTTAAAACGAATCCAGTTTCCCTGTGTGTAGGTAATAGATGCAATTGCCATAACATTGTGTTTGGTGCCAATTCATGGCAGAGAGCTATTTGGCAGTATCATGAAATGGAAAAGAATTATTAATATCACTTAAAATATTAATCTTTCACAGAGAATAGGTTAATAGGCATCACAGATCACTTAATGTTAGGAGCTTTCTGCGGATAATGAGTTTCTTTTCTTATAATCGATAGAAAAATGTCTATACTTTTCTCTTATCATTTATATCGAAACACTTCGTTACTGGTAACCTTTGTTTTTGTAAGTTAAGGTTATTTAGTATTTCTACTTATATCTATCTCCTTTGTGATAACTTTAGAAAGATACTAAGATATTAAGATGATGATTAAGATCAAATCGAATTATTTGTCTACCCTTGGATGTTACCTCCTAATAAAGCAAGTAATGTTAAATTTCAAAACTAATTACTTCATATATATATCAGATAAGTATTTAAATTAACGAAAATTTATGACTCTTAAATTTAAAAGGCGGTGCTCGCCGACAAATAAATTATTAAGCGAAAGAACCATAAAAGCATACTACTCGTCTGGTGGGGAACCATAACGAGAACGCCCCTCTTGGGTATCATCCTTTACTCGGCGAGAGAATTCGCAGTATCTTTTTAGTTTATTACATAAATAAAACAATTAGGAAACGAAAATTCCCGGGGGTGTAAAATAGAAATGTTTTCATTTATTACAAAAAATACTTTCTTTAATATAGTTAATATGACATTTATTAGTACCGAAATACAAAGATTATATATGTATATTAAATTAAATTGATTACTTTTGCATTTCATTTATGCATTTACATATATATTAATACGTATAGTCTATAAACATTAAGTATATTTTCGTTTCATACAAATCGTAACAAAAATAAAACTATTTTTAATTTTTTTTATATTATGCAACTTTTTATTATATATTATGGTACTATGTAAACATTCTGCTCTACAGCCGAATCAATTGCCATCTCATGAAGGTCTATTTTTAAGCTTCACAGTCTACATAAATATCCTCAAACACGCCGTAAAAACATGAACACCAAATATTACACATATATAATTTGAATTACGAATGGTAGCACTATTGTGGACTAATTAACATTAATTACAATGGTCACTGTGGACTATGTAGCCGGAAACCTTTCAGTTAGGTTAGCAGCTTATATTTCTGCCGCCGAGCAGTAATTTACCAAAATTACTGAGTTCCGATTTAAAGGGCACTGTAGCTAACGAAATTACTGAGGTAACGAGATTTAACATCTCGTATCTCAAAGTTTATCATCCTTACTACCGTCACATTGTTATAATTAGACAAGACGTTCAGGATTAGTAAATGATACCATTTACTATTATTAATGTCTGTCTGTCTAAAAAATGAGCTGGATAGGACCCTAGATGATTTTTCAATAATTTCTATTATACTAATTAAATATGCGGTTCTTAAAGACAATTTAGGACTTGCCAAAGAATTATTAAATGAGCCATATATTTAATTAATCGCTGAATTTTCTGAAAATCTGTGAAGTTAACACGCCTATACTTTAAATATAAATCCAAGTTGCGCATAGGAACAAATCTCAGTTACTGTCAGGTTTATGTAAACCACTTCCACGGAAAGCACTTCGAGTATTCCATTGCATGAAAATAAATACAGAAGAGATTCTTATTTATGAGAGGAAAAGGTATTTATTATTATATAGAGGGAAATAAAGACGGCATAAGTTCTGTATCAGTACGAAATTATTATACATTTTAAAAGATGATAAATTATTTTCTATGAAAAACTTGTTTTATACCTTCACAGGTCTAGTAGTGCTTAATTCTACGAGTAGTATAGAATAAGCGGGTCCATATAATAAAGCCTACATAACCTACCCAAATCAATGTAGAATGTCTTTTCAGCATCGCATTAAAAGATATTTTTAAACCATAACCTGTTAAATCTGGTTACTCTAGAAATAAATATTTTATTGCTGTTCATCTGATATTTTGTACTTTAAATAACTTACTCGTATAAAACTTAATAAAATCTCTTTGAAAATGTTTTGCGCGATATTTAACTCCACTTTTTAGGAACAACATGTGCTCGTAGCCGAGGAAGTTTCTAGAAATATAACCAACGAATGCTTTGTTAAAATGTTTTTGCTAAAGGTATGTTTATTATATTATATATATAAGAGATTTTTCATAGAGCAAATCGACAAAGGAGCATATTAACTAAATATGTTACTTGTATTTAATTAACTTTTACATATGACATTATAAAGCAAAAGTTTTTTAATTATTGTTGTATAAAAAGACATACAACATATGCGCAGTTCAGCTTAAACATCTTACTTCATATTCTCACTGAAAAACCAATGTCATAGTCCTCAACTTTGGGCAAGTAGAAGATGATGGACGAAGCTTATCTTGAAAGCTGTTATTCTTGAAACTTGTCGGACTGCCCACAGTGTAATCATTCAAAGGAAATTCAAGTATAACGGGAATCGAACTTGTGCGCCTTCCTGTACTTTCCAACGCCTACGTACTTCAATACTTACAACTGCAGTGTACGAGTACACGTCAACAGCCTCCGATGATTATAGCATCCGTCATTTATGATTCACTTTATGAATACATTATCTTAATATAAATGACACTAACAGTGTTCATAAATCATGCATGTTGAATAAATGCATGGTGTGTAAGTAAAGTGACCCGTTTCCAACGTTATGATAGGTGAGGTCACATTCAAAACCTGTGAATATCTGGCAACGAATATTTTAGATGTACAGGAGGCATTGTAGTTCCGACTGGGTCAAATCCACACGCGATTCTCTTATTTATCATATCTCTATTACAATGCCATTCTTGTTGTAGATCCTTTCGTAGTAACATTAATAAAATACTTTTTTTTAATATCTAACGATAGGTTGTTTTACCAACGTCCGAAATAATTCTATCGTCAACCTGCAAAATCTAAGTCCGAAACTCATCATGTGAATATAGTAATCTTGGAGTCTACGAGCTGCTAGCTGCATTGTAATTAAAATATATATTTTTATTATTATCTATGTATTATACTGGATAGTAATCCACAGCATCAATTGGCACAGGTTGAAAAAATATGACTTTGTAGGAATAAATCTTGATGACGGTAAGTCTCTATTGCCGGAGATCGTCTAGCTACTAAACAGTAGTGTGCAAACATTACTGTGTTCCGGATTGTGGGGCGTTGTAGCTAGTATAATTACTGGCGTAAGGAGAGTCAACATGTTGTCTCAGGTAACATGCGCAATGTGGTACAGTATATATCATCCTAACTAGGCAGGCGTATCACTTACCATCGGGTGAATGACCTGCTAGTCTCATCGCTTCGTTATATAAAAAAAAGTTAAAACGTGAACGCTATAAGAAAACCCCCAAAAATAAAATGTATGATAACTCGCCTTTTTGATTTGATCGATACGATATAACCTTTAAAAAAAATCATCAATGCAAAATTAACTAAATACTGAATTTGCTTTTTTATTTTTTGATTAAAATCCGCATTTATTTAAAATAATAAAGTTAAAAATCCAGTTAAAACAATGGTAAAGGAACACAAAGACCCTCTTCACGGACTTTCAACTCCATTATATTTGTGTAAATAAAAGTCGTACTTATCCTCGCATCTGTTATCATAAACTGTGAGATGATTTCAAATAGTTATTTGTTGAAATGGAGAGAAATTTTATATTTTCTTATAAGTTTTATATTTTTAAATAAAATTGTTATTTATCGTCAACAACGGTAAACCAGGTCCATCAGTTATTTATATTTTATTTGGATTTGCTATATCCTTTCTTTATTATTCAAGTTACACCTGCATATAACTGAGTTATTACAAACTTCAGGATACCGACGATGTAACAGTTCGACTAATAAATAAAAATCGTAACTGATTTTCTTAATTATTATTAATATTTCGTAAAGTTTAATGTTAATATATAAGTTTCCTTCTAATATCTATTCATCAAAGCTTACTTTGTCGCTAAAGTTCACTAGAAAGAAATTCAAAATTAATTTCGCTCGCCAGTACTTCAACATTCGTATTGCTTTTATATTTATAAGCTTCATTATTAACCATTAATAGAAAAAAAAAGATATTCGTTATCCTGTTTGTAAAAATTCCTCTGTTGTAGCCCAAATATTCCTTTATACAACTTTTTAAGGTGATGCTGTAATATCTTATGGATGATATAATTTACTATTATATTTACGCATGTAATAAAATTCAACGTTATTTCTCTGTTCTTATAAACTCTACCATTTTCAACTAGAGACCGAAACAGGATATTTTATAAAACAAACTTATTGCATAAGTTCAAGATTTTCATTTCACGGCAACTTGTCACAGGCGAGCTCTATTGCTTTTGTAAGACCAATCTATAGAGAATTTTCAATGCTTATTACTAAACAAAAAATAGTAATTGAGAGTGCACAGTGTTTAAAGATTTCATAATGTATTTTTGATATCAACTAGAACTTAGAATTTAAGACCTTAAAAATCTAAGAATTTTTCTGTTTTTTCTTTACGCAATCATTACTATTTATATTAGCTAATAAACCTTCTCTGTCGTCATAACAATGATTACTATAACATCAAAGATACAGAAGTGTAAAATTGTATATGTTATAAAAATCATATATGTGAAGTTTAAAAAAAAAAATAATTACTTCTTCAATATCAGCATTATAACTTTGGTTCGCTTGATAAAGTCGCAAGTTTTAACTTTAAAAGAACTTCTTAGACTTTATTCCAAGATTCGCGTTTTTTTTCGTCACTCGACTAACCTTACAAGTGAGCTCTCACGTTTTACTTTGATATTTTCTACAAGTCAGTTTTTCTAATTACTGTTATTCCTTTGTTCCGACCTTATTGTCTCAACTTCGTGGAATTTCCGGTCGATAAATCTTTTGCTAACTAATTCTATATTGAAACGGGAAACCTTTGACTTTGTAACAGCAAGACCACGGACCTGTTCCAGGAGCACATAACTGGTAGAGTTTGGATTGTACTAGCGTTTAATCGAACCAACCTAGATAGATAGCACCAATCTATCACCATAAACTTAGTTTCGGCAATCTTACATAGAAACACCAGTGACCTTTGTGAATATACTTTAATTTCCTACGTCTATAAAGTATATAAAAATAATTATTTTATTAAATTAAAAAAAAATCGTACCCTAATATATACTATTTGGAAGATCCTCTATATCTCTTACTCGCTTTCTTCAATAAAAAGGTAAATATTATGTTAATAGAAAAATTTTGGAAAAGTTTAACATTGATATGAGCGTTTAATGAAATATATTAAATTATTTACAAAAATATATATATATCTATATATAAAGGATATCTCCTGAAACTATAGACGTGAACACACAAAATTTGGTAGAAATTTTTGCCATTTAGAGGTTAGTTAAAAATGTATTTTATAAAATTTACTCCCCAAACGGAATTGCAGGGGATGTTACGCCAGCAAAGCGAGCAGGGAACAGCTTGTATGCATATAAATATATATGTATATATATATACTCGTACATAACAGCTGTTCCCCGCTTACTGGAGAATGAAAATACGGATAAAGTCCACCGACAATTACTATCCTTCTTTTCAAAATTATATCTATAGTAAGGATATTGTGAGTAGAGTATGAACATATCCATTTCAAAGCAATTCACGAGTAGAATAAAAATTATTATAGCATTTTATTCTATTTCTCTTTCTTTTCCATATCGATGTAAGGAAAACTCTCCGTTTAAGGAAATTTCTTCTGTATAGATTCATTAAAGAAAAATTATAATTATGAATATATTTCATAAAATCTGTCATGGACAATAAATTTAGAAGATAATAAAGCTGAAGGGGCATCACTTGCAGCGATGCGGGTTTAAAGAATAATGATGAATGATAACAGAGATGTATCAGAGGCTGTGAGGTCCATTGTGCCCGCAGAGCCGGGTCTTCTCCGATAAAGCACGACACTCAAAAGGATACAAGGAACGCTTTCATCTCGTCCGCTCACACAAGTGGCCGTTTCCTCGGAGGATGGGCGTCTAATGACGTCATTATTGTCGCCTATATAAATGATGTGACGGACTTTTTTGTTTTAGTTCCATTTCACAGAAATTCGTGTATACAAACTTTATTAAAAGATTTTTTAAAAGATAAAGATACTTATTACGAAATATTTAATGGTGGTAGATCTTTTCTCCAAAGACCATCTAGGTAGGTATCACCGCAGCGCCTATTTTTGCCGCCAATCATTACTGTGTTCCTGTTTGAAGGTAGTTGTAGCCAGTGAAATTACTGGGATAAAGAGATTTTACAACTTTTATCTCAAAGTGACGACCAAAATGTAGTGCAGTGTATACCATTATAACTAGCACCATATTGATATGGGCGTGCGTGGTACTTACCATCAGGTGAACGACCTGCTCATCTCGTCGCTTTATAGAATAATAACAAAGTACAAGTTTTTGAAATAATTTTTTTTTTATTATTTTCTCAAAAGAACGTTTTTATTGTATTAAAGACTCCCTAACCAAATCTTACTATGTACATTAAAATAATGATTTAGTATGTTATTACACTTATAAAACTAAAAGTTGATAAGGAAATAACAACAATAATAAATACATAAAACATATTTTTTTTAATAATTATACTAATCGGCTTTTTCTTTTCTTTTTTTTTTATGCATTAATTATTGCGTGTGTATATATGGATCATATTAGAAGAAATATATACTCGTATATTTACTGAACTCGGCGAATTAATAAAAATATATCAAAACAACTTAAACGAAGTTTTCAATAAAATTAAAAGAGTTTCTAACAAAGTTATTAAACTTGCTCCGTAAGCACTCGGTGACATGCGCCATCGGATTTCAAAGGGGGCAACAATCTTCAGCTCTGTAAAGGCTCCGCCATTTTGCTGCACCGCTCTCGTGAAACGAAATATTCTATAAAATGCACTTCGGAAGCAATTGAACTATGCTTTTGAATTTTTAGTAAACTCGCAAGCTCTTTCGTAATTGAATAGTCATTGGAAAACGAATATGAGCTGAGCTTGTTTGGAAATAAAACCTTGTTTAGATTTAAACAAGCTTTGATATGTAGTTATAAGTAATGATAAATTTATTTGTGTCATTACTACGTATACACTATTTTTAAATGTTAAACATAGACAAAAATTATACTTATACTTAAAAGTATAGTAAACTTTATATCTTCGTTATGTGATATAAACTTTACTTCATGATATTTTAGGACATTTTCATCATTGAGCGTGACAGACACTAAAAGCAATCTTAGTTTAAGAAAGAAATTTATTTCGATTTACTTTGAACTGTCTTTCTAAAAAATAATATGGATTATTTACAGTTTCGCAAAGATCCGTAGAAGAATATACTTGGGCACATCCCTGCGGATTATTAGACTAAAATAGTAATAGGTAACTGATGATATATTCAATAAATACTATTCATATGTTGCGCAACTATTCACTACATCTGTCAGTCAAAGTAATCTAGATTGTAGTTAAACTTTAAATTTACAGTTGGTAAGGCCACGTTAATTAATGCTTTATCAAAATTAAATATCTTTGGGAGTAAATTGTAATAGAGCCGATGGCAAGTATCTCAGTCGCTTTTATTGTAGAAGAATCTATGAAAATTTAGATATTTTGTACTATTGAGCATAATTATTAAAAAAAATTCAAAAGCTCCTACATAAAAATACAAGACGATATACGAACTTCCTTATTATGAATTATAAATGATTTTTGGTTTTCGGTTTTTTTTTTCAGATTCCGAACTCGAGGAGCTGGGTGAACAGCTGCCGAGATACAGACCCGACTCCATTGCAGCTCTACGGCGGGCGACCCGCTTCACCGAGCCCGAACTGAAGAGGCTGTACCGTGGGTTCAAAGCGGAATGTCCAACTGGGGTAGTGCGAGAAGACACGTTCAAACTGATATACTCACAGTTCTTCCCACAAGGAGGTAAGGGTTATATATAAGAGTAATGTTTTAATGGTCTTCTGCCAAAGATCGTCTAAGAAATTGCCAGCGTAAAGAGCATAAATTACTTTGTTTCGGTTAAAAGAGCGATATTACTGGAGTAACAAGATCAGTAGAGCAGTAAAAATATATCAAGCGCAATGTACTGTTGTTTAAACAAATCACATCACATTGTATTTAACGGATGTAACATTTGCCGTAAAAGGGACTTCCTATTTATCTTACAGCTTCGTTGCGTTTGAAAATAATATGAACTTAATATATACTATATAAAGTAATATACTACAATATATAAAACACTATATACATTTATAATAAAGGTATATTTTTTTAATAAAGATTGCGTTATTAATGGCATTTAAAAAAGTGTCAATATATATATAGAGATCTTAAGATATCTTACATAATAAGTGTTTACAATAGCAATTATGTTACTAAAGGTTTTGAGTAGTATCCTGCAAGGAAACCTGCTCATCTATAGGACCGTTTTTTATATCTACAATAGGCTAATACTTGACCACAACGAGTCTGTGAAGGTTGAAATGTCCTTGCTCAAAATATTTTTACTTTATATATAGATAGCTGAAACACAATGGTTTTGACAGCAGATTATCCATATAAGGACGGTTTCTAGTCAGGTAGGTTCGAAAAACCCTACCACCAACAAAACATCACATCTAGCACCGGATTCAAACTGGGAACTTCCCTGTTACTAAGCAATTTAAACATTATGAGGTGATAAAGTAAATTCTCATCTCTCTCCCTCATCTCCAATGTCAAAGAGCATCTGTGAATAGAAACGCGTATTATTTTTTTAAACATGGCGAGCTTTTATTCCATTTACATCAAAATCATTTCATAACAAAGGTGAATTATGAAAATGAACCAGCGAGATCGTTTTGACCTCTGAAACAGTACTTAAAAGGAAAAAGTGTATCCTGAAACACAAAATGGCAGTCCGAACGACGCACCCCGCCTAGTTAACTCGAAACATTGCGAACGCGTCGTAATTAAATACTTTATTTCTACGCCCCCGTTACAAATTTTTTGTTGTTATTTATAACCGAATAATGTAAATATTTAGTTATTTTGAGATAAAGTTAATCTTACTGACGACTGATACAGCTTCGTCGGACTCAACGCTAAAATCTACATCTACTCGTATGATTTAAAAATGTTTTGGGACCTCCATTACTTATATTAGTTTCATCGACAAAAAACAAGCCCTTTTTAAGATGAAAGAGAGATTTATTCTGGATCTTCATTTTGCCAAAGAAACAAAGGCGCTGTGAATTTGACGCTGTCATCTGTAACCATAAACTCCTTAACGATTGAACTGATTCTGTACTAATTAATCTTTAGTTTGAAGAGCTAATCAATGTAGAGTTAAAAATTCCGTTCAACTAAATATTTGTATCATTTTTCTACTGAAGGTATTTATGAAATTTAATTTTATATTACATTAACGTACTTTTTTCAACGTATTTGCAGTTTCCTGTATTATCTCGAAATAAAGTGTTTGATGTGTTTTATTTAAAACTCCTTTAATGAAGAACATTGAAGAGCAGCCGCCGAAGAAAAATCAATGATGGTAAGTAATACTTATTGTTTAACTTATTAGTTATTAGATTTAGACTTGTACAATGGATAATAGTAAATAAGATATGGTCTAGTAACGTAAGTAAATGGTAAGTAACTATTTAAAGTAAAACATATCAACGCTATATTGAAGTTAGGTTAAAAACACTAAGTTCTTTTGTTAATAACTAATGTGATATATTTCTTAAATATTGTTTTTTATTCTTAACAATTTATTATTTACGTTTAATATTTAAATTGTATCATAATTTCGTTATATAAATAGTTATAGCTAGCAAAAACGCTTTTATTAAGTACTTTTGTTAACAAATATATATCCAACAACAATATCATCATAGACCTACCATTACTTATGATTTGTACCTAATATACATTTCGATTTTTTTATTAAACGACCTTTATTGGAAGATTGAGCTAGTTTTCACTTAGATGGAAACATATCACTACCACTAAAGCCATATTTGCCATTAAGATGTCACAAAGCTTTCACATCCGCGTTACTAAAACTATGCGGAACATAATACAGTAATAAAAGAGGCTATAAAAATCATCGCATAAAGAAGTAATAAAATGACCCGCTTAAATATAATATATAACGTATACGGTAGTAAGAAAAAAGGATGAGTCTCTAGAATTTAATAAACACGTAAAATATTTTTTTTTCCTCTGTTTTTTGGAGACTAGCGAAACTTTCACTCGGTAGTCATGATACGCCTGCCCGTAACAACGTGGCGCTAGTTAGGATGGTATACGCAACACCACATTGCGCTCGTCACCTGAGACTTAAGATGTGGAGTCTAATTACCCCAGTAATTACACTAGCTACAGCGCCTTTCAAACCGGAACAGTAATACATGCAGAGTAATGTTTGGCGACGGAAACCGACACTGCGGACTACTACTACTTACGTACGGTTTGCCACAACAGAAACCTACCATTAATAAATCTTTCATATAATTCTGTCTTTGATAATATTCTTTAATATTTCTTTCATAGTAATAGTAAAATCGTATTTGCGAATACATTTTCTTTTTGTAATATTTTAATATGTAAGAGATCGATCGGGCGCCGTAATGGCTTCAACATTTAGCGATTCCAAATGCAATGCTGCAAGTAATGGCCGAAGCGTAAATAAAACATCGATTTCGCTCAATATACGAAAATTTTTAATATTCAATAATATCTCTCGCCTGTTAGTAGACAGCATCGCGCGGGTGCTGCTCTAAAGCCTTTTCATCACGAATCGCCATTAAAAATGGTACATTTGTTTAATTCAGCCTCTCGTTTTACTTCACAAAGGATACGTCCGCGTAAAGCGTGTACTCGTGTTTTATAAGTGCTTTGCCAACTTCCGTTTCCGTCGGCGCTTGGAGCACTAAATGAGATGCATTTTGCCGATGTTTGACGTAACGCGCATGACTTCACTTTCAAACATTTCATACGCCCCTCTTACAAATTGTATGTAAAGTTATTGGTAACATTTCCGCAAAACCTGTACTGCAGATGTATTTTAAAGTACTTCTCCTCGTAGGAACGATGACAAAAAAATCTTTAAAAATATTGCTCTTTACATATACTAAGTACATAGGTATAATTTACCTCTATTATTCTTGTACTTAACTAACTTAAATTTGTATTAGTTTTTTTATGAAATCTCCTTTGGAACATGAAACCTAAAAGTGTAACGGAATAAAGACAACTACAAATGTTTATACCAAGTTTCGGATGTGAGAGAACCAGTTAGAACACATTGCTACTCGTACATAGTTTCCTCATCCTCAGTCTTCTCTCTGTAGTACAGATCGTAATGCGCCTACTCTCCTACCGTGGTAGAGGGGCTCATATAGATTCTGAATACCATGGCTACTAATCTACATATTGTATATTGTACTCGAAATTTTTTTATTCGACGAAACGACGAGCGGATCAATCACCTGATGATAAGTGATACGCCTGCTATAACAATGTGACGCTACTAGCATAACATACACTTCATATGGTGTGTTCATTGCCTTAAATATAACGTTACATCGCGTTACCCCAGTGATACTAGAATTTTATATAGGGAAGAGGAAAAACGTAGAAAATTATTATACTCTCCCCGTCATACATTCTTTCCTACATGAATCAATAAAAAACTTATCGATCAATCATTCTCTCTCTGTTCACCGCCTTTCATAGTGTATTCATCTCATTCTCTTACAAATTAACCAAAATACAAAAAAGTTTTACTTCTCCCGCGATAAATTCGCCTTCGTTTTATTATAACTTAATAGTACGAAAGAGTTACCATGTTAAAAAATTAATAACAATTGAGTTAAATTTAATTAAAATAACAAAATTCTCACAAAAATGTAATAACGTTAAAAAGTAATTTGTTGCGAGTCGAAAGGGTTAAAAGCTTAACTCACAACTACAGGCGTATGTAGGGGCTGTTAAGTTTTCGTAGCCCGCAGTTTTATTATCTTAGTTCAATAATTCGCCATTAGACACAAATGGGTATTTATATCATCAATTTAAATATGCTATATTGCTCAATAACACATTATATTATTGCATTATAAAATCATGATAATCTATATATATATATTTCCTCCCATGTAAAGACTCATCACATCTCTAGAATCATCCCTAAAGACTTGAAGTTTGGTAGAAATATTCCTTTTGCCGAGTATAGGTCAACTAAGAACGGATTTTACAAAATTATTTCCCCAAAGGAGTTACGGGGGTGTTAATGCCATGAAAACGGACGGAGATCAGCACGTTTAATATAAACGGACCGAGTAATACATAGAATACAATTCTTTCTATCTTCTAACACATGATCTCGCCTACAACACTTGAAGCACCTGTGCAAAGACGCCGTGAAAACCAGCTCGCCTAGAATGCTCCGACATTCCTGTATATGTTACTCCACGGTGTCCATTTCAACCCCTTTTGTTTGAATGTAGTTCCCATGTTATAGTTAGTCGTCCACATAAATAAAAGGTTAATATCTCCAGTACATTATTTTCATTACAGGAACAACTCTTCTCTGTGAGAAGGGTTATAAATCATTAATTGGTAATGTCACTCCTTTCCTGATAGAGATCAGAACCGAATATTATATGCTCGCACAATATCCGAATACAATCACACAAAGTACTTTTAATACCTTTTGGTACAAATTGGGATCCCTTTTGTTATTTTTACAGATGTAAAGCGTAAAAGAATAATTTCCCTTTAATGTTGGTTATATACCAAAATCTTTCCTCACTCTCATAATCATTGTATCCGGTGCTCATTGAAATTCTCTTTACTGTCAACCGATTTTACTTGTTATTCATTCGTATGATATTTTGAATCCTTTTATGCCTTTATTATTCATACTTTAATATCGATTCAAATAACAGATGAAAGAAAGAATTGGTAATGAAAAATATGTTTCATAATAGAAGATAAACGCTGTCTTATAAAGTATGAATGAATAAAAACTGATCTAAAGTACCACATCTTTGTACATCCTGATTGGCATTCCTCTACACCTTCCTTATCAAGATTATTTATCGAACTCTTGTTCTCGAATATCTTTTTATACTTTGATGATTGTTTTTTTCTACTTACCAGGTTTTTTTGGTTACTGTTTAGATATAAGATTCATAACTTCTGTAAATACAAAAAATATGTTTCATATTCAAAGCAACAAAGATTGACCTTACGATTTAAATAAATATAACCTCATTCAACCTCAATCAAGTGAAAGTGCTAAGTTATAACGAAATATATTTACTGACAAAGATGACTAAAAAAATCATTTAGACAACCTCATTACTAAACTAGAGTATAGAAAAAGTGCATACTTATAACCTCTTTTGTGTATACTAGCTGCTCCCCACCCCATTTACTAACCGTAAAATAAAATTGTACCCGGAATCCGCCTGAAATATTCCTTGAGACCAACCGCGACCACAAATGGCTATCTATAGCAACCGTTACTATAGCAACCGCATAAATAATACCAAATGAAAATGTCTGATGTAATGATCTATGTAACCATTCCGCGTCGATATGTCTACTAGTTTTCACGTCACTGACGAACAAACATTTCATTATATATACATATATATTGATATAAAATATCTAAAATAATCATATATACTAAGTTTCTAAGCAATCAAAACCTAGTTTACAAGTTTATATAACGTGCAGTTGAATTGTTGCCAATCCTACTGCCTTTGTATCGGATGATGTAGATTTGATTCTATTGCAGTACGAATGTGACGTTTAACCAATGTTCCTTGCTGACAAAGTTTCCACCTTCGGATCGTTTAGCATCAGAACATGAGTGATATTCTAGTGTCGATGACACTATTCTTATATTAGCAATGGACAAAAAGACGAAAGTTTTTCTAATTTTCGTAATAGTATTATACACCTTATAAGATTAACTATTTCTTTTTAGGATCTGATATCAGCTATATATGAAGTAAAATCGTCTAAAGCTTAGTATATATTTAAGTTTTAAAGTTGGAAGAAAGGAAAATTTATTTTACGAAGCGTATATTTCATTTCCAATATAAAACTATCGTAAAATTATTTTGTTCGGTTGGTATGTGGGTGATACTAAAAATGTTTTTGAAACTAGAAATTTTAGAACATCTAAACTTATGACGTGGACTATAAACCCCGTAGGGGAAACGAATTAAAATTGCTCCTCCGCCACTATCCTACGAGTACCCTCGGGGTTTCATAAAGGGTGAGTAAGAGCAAACAAGATCGGAAAATGCTCGGAAAGCTGCAGCAGCGTAACTCATAGGGTAATTGTTGTCTATTAGTGTTATAAGACCAGTCGCACAGGAAACCTATCATAGAGACCTGTGTTCAACAGTGGATAATAATAGGTTAAAACGATTACCAGTACAGTCTCCCCATCTGCATCCCAAGCGTGGAATACGGCAATACCGAATTTGGGCTTACGTTCAACAATAGAAAATAGGTTAAAATTATAAAAACAAAATTATAATGAGATGTAATCAAGACTATTCTTGCACTGGTGGTAGGTCTCTGTTTACTGGTGGGTAGTCTACGTTGTCGGAACTGTCTAAATAACTACCACCGTAAAACCTATTTCTGCTGTAGTATTTGCACACTACTGTTGACGGTTTGTTCCGGTTTAAAGGGCGCTGCAGCTAGTGAAATTACTGAGGAAACCAAACCAATATCTCATATCTCAAGATGACGAACCTAATGTTGTGCATCATCCTAACGGACCTGCGGGCAATGGCGGGCGTATCACTTAACATCAGGTGAACGTCATGCTCGTCAGGCCGCTTCGTAGAAAAAAAAATATTAGCTGTATTTTTGTCATATTCCTTAAGAAAGGAAAGCACAAAGAAGGATCTCTTTGAAAGTGAAACAATTAAAGAGGAACCTCAAAGCAACACTGTAAGGTTCCTCTTTGAAATTAAATCTCCTTGTAGTTTTGCTTGTTATTATATTAAATAGGCGATGTTGAAAGTTGCTTTAAATGCTTGTTATTAACGGAATAAAATAGTTTTAAAAATGTCCAGCTGCTTTTTAATAAGCTATACATTGAAAGCTTGTGTCAAGCCGAGGCAACAAGTTGGCGGGCTCGTAGAGAGCCGCCGCGCGGAAATCTCGCGTTTGTGCTTTTTTAAGCATTTTAATGTTAAAAATGTAAATGTAAATCTTCGCCAAGTGTTTCCTCTTTATCTGTACCATTATTTACTTAATTTTATGTTTATATATAATAATTATAACTTTCTGTATAACAAATTATCGAAAAGCACAAGTTTATTTCCTCTTGTGTCCTTGACTATAAAAACTTTAGTAGAAGATAATATATCCACACAACCACTTTTATATATAAATTTAAAACAGTAAACACGTCCCATTATTACTGTTGATTATCAAGCTTGTTTTTTTTTAAATATTTACTTGTATACCAAAACCAACATTACAATGTTGGACGAGTATAAAGCTATATTATTTAACTACCTTGTAAAAACTGAGTAGATATTTTCATAATTTTATTTGTTAGTAAACAAAATAATTTTTTTTAATAATAAAAAAAATTAAAAAAATAATGGCTCGTAGTTTTATAGCGTATATTCTACGAATAATAGTTTACTTTATATAGTTGTAACATCAATGTGAGCTTTATACGAAAAAACGAACGTTTTAATGCATGCACTCTATTACAACTTTCCCCATTCAGCTCGTATCAAAAGCTTTCGGTGGATGAAAAGCTCCTGCTCTACTAACGCCTAAAAACTTAAAATTACACTCCGTTCCAGTTATTAAAAAAGTTCGACCGCGGGGAGGAGCAAAAAGTAAGTGTTAACAGTTCTTTTAACTGGAATAACTAACGGTTAAATGCTACTTCGGGCTGTACGACTCCTTTAAACGAGGAAGTTAAAAAAAGTATACAAGTTATACTTCCTAGATATAAATGTAAATATTTACTATTAAAGGATTGCTGGTTTACTGGTGGTAGGTGTCTGTTGCCGGAGACAGTCTGAGTGGGTACCACCGCAGGATTGGGCGGTAATCTGTCACCAAATATGAAAGGCCTAGAGGTGGTGCGTGCGGTACTTCGCCTAACAATTTTTAGGGGGTGGAGAACAGTAGCTTCACCCCGAGACGTGATCTTATCGAGGCCTCCTGTCGTAACCACGGTTGTGTGCGAAAGCGTTCCCGTGGTTCCGGCCAAATGCGATGAGTGAGAAACCGTGGGGTTTTATTCGGTAAAAGTCCGGCATAACTCTTCTGAGGCCCCGACAGTAGAAGGGAATCCAATGCAGGATTTCACCACGAAAAAAAATAGGTACCACCGCAGAGCCTATTTTTGCCAACAAACAGTAGTCTGCATTGCTGTATTCCGGTTTGACAGGCGCTGTACCTAGTGTAACTACTGGGGTAACGAGATGTAACATCTTATGTCTCAAAGCGCAATGTGAATCAGGTGATCAGGTGTATAGATTACATCAGGTGAACGTCCCGTTCGTCTTGTCGAGTAGTATAATTAAAAAAAAAATGGTGTTATACATTTTTAAAGTATTTTTATTATTCAATAAAGTGAAGAGATGAGCGGGACGTTCACCTGATGGTAAGCAATATGCGTGCCTATAACACCGTGGCGATAGTTAAGATGGTCTTCATAGCATCACATTGCGCTCGTCATTTAAGGACAGAAGATGTTATGTCTCTTTACCCCAGTAATTTCACTAGATATCCATCATCAGCCGATAAACGTCCACTGCAGGACATAGGCCTCCCCCAAAGATCCCCACATCGACCGGTCCTGTGCCGCCCGCATCACCACCAGGGGCCGTCGTTTGTAGGATTTCATATGGGAAGATTTGGGCTACTTCCCACCACGCTGGACCAATGCGTTTGTTGATTAGCAGGATGCACCGCAAGCAGATGAGGTTGGCTTGAGTGGCGTGCGTTGACGTGAGTTGTGCGGAATCCTTTATAACCCCACTAGGTATAGCATCCTTCAAATCGGAACATAGTAATGTTTACAATATTTACCTAAACAGTGTTAGGCAACAGCGACCTACCCCCAGTGGTGTACCTATGTAAATTTCAGGACGAATGAAAACATATTGATTATTTTAAATAATTCGTGCGGCCATTGCGGTAACACGAATAAATTCAGTGCGAGACGTTAACGAAGACGATCAAATGTAATTTAAATTCCGTCGTACGCAATATCCGAACCGATGTTCCTGTAAACTTGAAAATTAAAGGAAGACGAAATGAATTGTGGAAGGGGTCTGCTTTCGAACCCCACGGGACTCGCTCACAAACGAAACCATCAGATAAATCTTGAGGGAACCCATTTTTAACAACTTTCATAGACATGCTATATACTAGTATGTTAAATGTGATGTTTATTATGGGATGAATTGAAAAATTTCAATCGAAATTTAGCGATCATATATTATAAATAATCGATTCTATATATATACATTAAATTGGGTTTGCTTTGTTAGTCCATCACGTGAAAACTAGTGATCGTAGCGACACCGAACTGGACCAATCTACGCGGAATGATGGTTATAGACTATTTATTATTTGAATTTCTTAGATCGTACATCATTTTACTTCTAATTAACTTCTATAAAGATTTTCATTTCGTATTATTTATGCGGTTGCTATAGTAACGGTTGCTATATAAAGTCATTTGCGGTAGCGGTTGCTGTCGAGGAATGTTTTCGACAAATTTCAAGTCTAATTTTATATAACTACCAGCAATCCACCCGAGGAACAGCTGGTTTCTCATATAAATAAATACTGAAAGTACTATAATGAAAACTTTTTATTTCTATGTTACTATCATAATAAAATCATTTAGTTTTAGATCCAAATAAGTTAGAATGTTAAACTTAACGAGCATTTAGCGAAATGATGACTAATCACAATAGTAACACTATTCAGTCATATCATATATGCATAACCATTACATAAGATGTTGAGTCTCGTTACCCCATTAATTACATTACCTTCAACACCCTTCAAATGGGAACAGAGTACTGTTTGGTGGTAGAAATGGGCAATACGGTGGTACTTACCCAGACGGTCTCCAGGGGGAGTGATCTACCGCCAATGGAATTGAATAACTTCTGATATAAAAAGATATGCAAAGTGCAATGCGAGGTCTGAAACAGTTTGTCGTGTCCATGAGAATTGTAACTCGTTTTTTGGCAAATTACCAGATAGCTTACATGCTGAATATAGGGCCTAATGGCGTCTGTAAAATAGGATTTTCTATTGTTGATAGCCATATATTTGGCTGAGCTTACCCTACTCCATTAGTGTATACAACTCGTGCCAAGATTGAATACAATTTCTAACACTTCGCTATCTACTTTATAACGTATTGATATAGTAATCTGTATAAATATAATTTCAATATATTCATTTGATTAAAAATAAAACATTTATCGCCTAACATTATATTTATATTATTCCTTTTTTTTTTCTATTAAGCTGTACTCCTGCACATAACAACGTGGCATCTATCAGACTGATATATACTACATCACATTGTCCTCATCGCTTGAGACATAAGATGTTGCATCTCCTTACCCTACTAATTACACTAGTTACAACGCCCTTCAAATCGGAACATCATTATTTGGCCGCAGAAATAGGCGCTGCGGTGGTACCTAGGTAGACAATCACCGCTGACATCAGGCAAATGATTAATTACTAAAAATTAAGAAAGACTGATTATCTAGATAAGTACACTAGTTTCAGCGTTTTTGATTCAGAATTTATATGGAGTAAATTTCTGAATCGATAAGGCTGAAAATAGTGTACTTAATTAGATAATCAGTCTCTCTTAATTTTTAGTAATTAGTCTTCCGTTTTAATTAATACTTGTGTTAAATAAAAATCATTTATTGGCTAATATAAAACTACTGTAGCTTTCATTTCCCTCTTCAATTATACTCATAGGCAAATAAAACGCTTCGTACGTTAAATAATATTTTTTTTTTATTTAATTAAGCGACGAGACGTTCACCTAATGGTAAATGATACGCCTGCTCATAATAACGTGGAGCTAGTTAGGATGATATATACCGCATCATATTGCGCTCGTCGTCGAAACATATGATGTTTAGTCTCGTTACCACAGTAATTACACTAACTATAGAGCCGCTAGGTATATCGCTGGTGGCGGTGGTAACAACCTAGACGGTCTGGCAAGTGAGACCTACCTCCAGTCAAAATTATTACATAGCAATAAAAATAATGCGAAGCAAAATTAAAAATAAAAGAATCTTATATACTTACATGCATTTGATATCCATCCCGGAAGTGTTTTCTTTTAGGAAATAAGTCATCCGTGAAAGATTTAGAAGAAATCAGTAATCATCGACTTCGATCAAGAAAACAAAATAAACGAGTCCCACTTTGATTTAAGTGTTTATCTCTCAAACATCACGTAACTATAACCTGGATCATAATCCTGGTAATCGCATAAGTACATTAACTTATCTCTACTTAGACGGTTTCCCGCAAGTAGTTAACCTACAAATTGTTTAGTCGCAGTAAATAAAACAAACGTTAAAAGTAAGAATATTTTGCTTTGTTATATATCATTCACCTTGAGAGCAGTAACTGGTTACTGGTTACTGTTCTCTAACTGGTTACTGAGTTTACTGGCGGTAGATTTCTGTCACCGGAGACCGTTTGGGTAGGAACCACCACAGCGCCTATTTCTACCGCCAAACAATAGTGTACAAACAATACTGTGTTCCAGTTTGAAGGGTGCTGTAACTAGTGAAGTTACTAAGGTAACGAAACTCCACAACACAGTTATGTCTCAAGCGATGAGCGCAATGTGGTGCAGTGTTACCATCACGTGAACGTCTCGTTCGCCTCGTCAATTAATTGTGAAAAAACTATTTTATATACAAATATTCTACAGTATTTTTAATTTACTAACGGTAGGAAATAAAGTTTATTTACGACAGGCGCAGTATCCGGCCTGCAACAGGTCTTACGAGTACAGTTGTGTAATTGACTCCTGTGCTTAATGAAACCTCTTCCACTCAAGAGTTATATAATATTAAACAAAAAAAAAACGTATAATATTACCAATTTTACAATAAAATATATAAATGTGGTTCGCTTATCGATAACAAATATTATTAAATAGCAATAATATAATTTATTATTACTGCTAAAGAATTTAGTTAACAAAATCTCTTGTTAGTCTTCCTAAGGATATCCTTAATAATTCGTTCATAGTATTTATTAAAAGGATGACGATGATATTATATCAGAAGGGGTCTACTAGGGGCAGGTTTCTGTTGTCGGAGACCGTCTAGGTATTTACCACCACTGTTCCTATTTGCAGCAAACAAACAGCATTGAGAAAACATTACTGTGTTCCAGGTTGTAAGTCGTTGTAGCTTGTGGGGTAACGAGTCTCAACTTAAATCTCAAAGCGATGAGCATAATTTTGTGCAACGTGTATTATCCTAACTAACACCGCATAGTTATTAATTATAGTATCTCTTACCACCGGGTGAATGACCTTTTCTTTATAAAAAAATCCGCTATATACAAACGTTACTTTACTCTAATTCAATAAAAATTTACTCGTTCTATAAAATACACTTTTAATGTAATATTCCTTTCGTTTATAAAAAAAACATTGTCTTGTTTACATCTTTCTTTCATAGGCGAAGTCAAACATTACTACTATTATTAGTAATATAACTATAGTTAAAAAATAAGTATTTTTATGTTATATTAGATGTAGTATAATGTAGTGCTTCTTGGGAGAGGCCTATGTCCAGCGGTGAACAGCCGCAAGCTGTTGATTATGATGATACCGTAAGGTAATAAAGCGACTATAATTTTTTTTTTGTATTAATAAAAACTATGTTTATTTTAATAAAGAAAACATTGATGAAGCATTAACGATAAATTTATAGACGAAACGTGCTGACTGCGCGGTATTTTACGTTGTAAAGATCTCTGATACAGCAATACCAATTTACTGAATGACTTTGATTTTGCAGTTTCAAAGCGAACACTTCAATAATGCTTTCGCAAACATTTTGGCAAAACCCATCAACTTAATTGCACGTTGTGTGCAAACTGTTTACAAAGCTCTACGGAGGCCGGTACATAAGCTACGTGGTAATATTTTTGTAACATGCATCAAATTTTAGACATAAGTTCAAACTAAAAACATGCTACTATTTGAACATTGTGCCTTACAATATCTTTCGATCTAGTATCGGTTCTCCTGCGGAAAAGACAGTCATGTACGAATTCCTAACCCCTTAAAAGTCCCTTAGTCGCCTTCCGTGCTTCGTAGACCTCTTTGAGACCTATAGAATGACGCCGCAGGATAATTTGCACTATGCTTAAACATATCCCAAGGAAGAGAATGACGCTCTCTAGCTTCCTTGTATTACTAGCTACGATAACAGACAATAAGGAGATACCATTCTCAAAACCTCTGTACCTTAAATATATTTTAATCACCCTCTGTAACAGCTAGAAGTATCTTAGTCCTTCTCTAAATACCCGAGGACTACAGAGGGCTGCGGATTTACAATCCATATCAGCTAATACTAAACATCTACTAAAAGTCTTAGTAATACAGAAAACATGAATAGTATTTTTTTTATTAAATTATCTACTAAATTAATCTTTGTTCAGACTGCCCCACTTTAAAGTATATTATGTTATGACTTACAATCCGTACACCCCCAAGGAGTCTATTTTCACCCTTTTACCCCTACGGCTTATTGATCCCTGTTTGACCGTAATGATCTATTTATAAACAACAAACAGCGAACAATCCATCTTCGATTTAATTATACTGTTCAAAACTTACAAAATATAACGAAGGAGAATAAGTTACAACAGTCATTACTTGTTAAATACTTGGAGCAAACTTGGTTCTTGGTTCAAGATATTTCACATGTCTGTATCTAAGTTTGTTCGATCTAAGCTTGCTCCTCCATTTGTGCAACATTATTGTGCAAATTATATTGTGTGTATGTATGACGAGGATACATAGTAGCAGAAGTGGAGGCGAAGTTGTAGGAAAACGGAGCCTTTTGTTAGAACTATAAAAACATGTAACCAAGTCGGTTTATTTAAAAATTCATATTATGGTAAAGCTTTAATATTTAAAACAGTTCGCGAATGAAATTAAATTATACAGAAATATTGTTAAAACGATCGCTGTGGTTCGTTAACGGAAAAAAGAAAAATCTTTCAAAGCTCTTTGTAACAATTGAAAGCTTTTCTTTAAAATTATATTTTGCCTTTTCATACCGCTCTTTAGCAGAATATTGTACACTATAATTTTTTTATAAAATAGTGGGAATATTATAAACAGATTCAATTCGAAACAAAATTATTGACTTTTTGCCAGTAATAAAATATTGCTATATAATTTTGACAGGCGCAACATTTTGCATATTTATTTTTACGGCTGATATGAAGTAATTCCATAAATGCGAATATAGAACCCCATTTAAAACTTCGTGATCTCCATGTGTGGCATAGTTAACAAAGGCTAAAAAATATCTATTAAAAAAAATAAAAAACAACACTGATTACTCTAACAATACGCATAAAGAGAACGGTAGGTACTATGATGAACTTTTTTATATGTTTTTCTATAATTTAATTTGTTATTTTAAGAGTTCTCGCGTAAGCATACACATTTATCATAAATAAAAAAAAATTAAACCAATTACAACCAGTGGACTTTTGTAACAAAAGCAAAGAATTTTATTCCGTTTCACCGCTAAAATGTTATTTCGGTTGTGCTGACCAATTTCCATAGCACATTAATTTAGTACAATGTGAATCATCGTTTTATGACTCACGACATACAAAAAGTCTATAAATTCTTTATAGATAAACGTAACAGCAATTTTCTCTGTGTTAGCTTTCAATTTTGACGAACAACTAAGACCATAACCGGAAAAAGCTCTGACGTTACAACGAAACCTATTAGCAGGTTTTGATTACATTAAAATTACGATCCTAAGTTGAAATACGCTGTAGCTAAAAAAGATACAAGGGTCGGGATGGTCACCTTAAATAAGCTCAATGTGGTGCTACGTAACTAACCTCGTTAGCGCTTCATTATTATGACTAAGTGACGGCATTTACCTCTCTGTTTATTAAAAAAAATTTGGTTCATCAACTGTACGTCACTTGGTTCCAATGATTTGTCGTACATTCACATGAGATTAAGATCCCTTACCACCATCCATTAACCACCGTATTTTTCATAAGTACTTTAAGAGTAACGACTACCAAACAAATAACATGGCTAATCAAAAAAACAACCATGGGCACTTACGCGTTTCGATATTATAAACTAATTTTAAATAATATTATATCAGTCGTTAAATATTTAGAGAGTTATTTTCAAAACTTAAGTAAGATAAAGTTATAGAGGGAACATATTAACAGCGGAAAAACATTATAAAGCAAGGCCGGAAGTAGCGACATTCTCGCTGTTATGCAATAATTTTTTTGTTCCCCACAGTAACATCACATAATTTTTAACCATTTTATAATTAAACTTTATTACGCTTTTCTATAGTATAGTATTCTATATTTATGAAACTTTTAATAATAAAGTAGTATATTGATCCAAAGATGATCAGGTTATTTAACTTAATAAAATTTAGTTTAACTTAAAATATTACCTAAGTAGTAAAAAACAGAGTTAGTTTCATGTTTAGGAGACCGCAACATGTGATTTTCTTACCTAAAAATAAATATAAAAGAGCAATACAGTCCATTCATCGTTGTAAAAAAATATAAACGATACTATTATTGTTTATTTACCTTTTAGAAATGTGTTGCAGGAGTAATTAAGTAAAAAATTCAAATTTAAAAAAGTAATACAAAAACATACATTTTCAAATGCGTAGTCGCTGGTTTTTTTTTTAAATTATAAAAACCGTTAACATCTTCTCTAAAAGATCGATAGAATGGTCAAAAGAAAATATCGTTGTAAGCAGCGTTTTCGATTATAAATGGTATGATATAAATTTAAACTTAATTATAATTTCATTAGTTATGTTGATCTAACTAATGACAACTAGGCTCCACTTGCCATACTCACATAAAAGAGAACATTTTCATCTTTTCTTATTGAAATTATATAGTTAAAAAAAATGTTGACTACTTCAAGACCATGTTGCTAGTGAGCTGAAGCTTCCGTTACAAAATTAATAATAAAGCATAGCGCCTAGTGCGGTTACGTAGGATTACGATTCTGAAACTTTAATCATTGATACCTATTTTCATTTATTATGAATATCGATATTTTAATAGTAGAAAAAATTTATAGGTACAACACTATTTACTTCCGTTAGCTGGTATCGACAAGTCCCATCCTTACCACAGGAAATAGTTAGTCATATTGTTGGCAAAAGGTTAGAAGAAAATACTTTTAATTCATTGTTAATGCTATTTGGTAATATTATTTATTAAATTTGTACGAATATGTATACGAAATAAAAAAAATATATTTACTAATACTACACGGTAATCATAACATTTTAAAATTTACTTTTACGCAAGATTTATTATAAAAGTAATTCTAGATTATATGACAATTTAATATATAATGAAAAACAATGTTAACTTCTTTAATTTAAAACATCATATATATCCTAATATATGTTATTTTAGAAATGTTTTTAAAATTTAATTTAAAACATCAAGTAACTCATTGCGCAGAAGCGCGATAGTGGCGCTGTTTTAAGGCGCGTATCGGTTGGCAGCACTGTGCTGTATCCCCCAAGCCACTTTGCCGGTCGCCATTACCACGCCGCCGGATCGAGAATCTGTACTTGTGTGCAGTTTGTATTTAATTCGCCGTACTTATCAGTTCAGTTCTTTGTTGTTTTGTTTATATTTCACCTTAAAATACATTCAAAATGGCGGACGAAAAAAAGGTATATATTCTTTAGTTTTATCAGTTATCTTTTAAAATGATAGCTTCACCCCAGTCATGGCGCTTTACATGAAATGTGGTCATCATTTTAAAAATTTGCTATTCTTTGATTGCCTTTATGCTTTCATTATCTTTTATTCGTGTTCTGTGATTTTCAGGGAGAAAGTGAGCACATCAACTTAAAAGTATTAGGCCAAGACAATGCCATAGTGCAATTTAAAATCAAAAAACACACACCGTTAAGAAAACTTATGAATGCATATTGTGATAGAGCCGTATGTATTACTTCTTTTTATTTTAATGCATTAGAATTTGTTTAAAGGAACTAATTTTACGTTATTGTTATTACTTAAGTTTCATTACAAGTATTGTTATTTAAACTAAAGGGCGAATATTAAATTTTCATTTATTAAAATAACATGCTAAAAGAGATATAATATTTTTATTGTTAGAACATAAACTGGCATATACCCATTGTCAGTTTACTTATTGTAGTCCCTGTTTAAGGACATAACCTTGTTTGTTAATTATTGTGGGACCGATATTACACAGAGTGAACTAGTTCTATGTAGTCTATAAATCTTAAATACATTGTGTTATATATACTTATTGATAATTAGTTATGCATCCTAGTACCATCTATACATTAATAACTTTTCTCCTCTTGCTTTTAAAAAGATTTAATTCCATTGTGAAAGTAAACTGTCTTGATGATATCCAAACATCATCAGCTTGCGATAATCCAACACCTGGATGTAGATCTGTCCCAAGGAATGCCTCCACAACCATATATATGTGATAAAATTAATACCATAATCAACTTGACAACATATCTAGTATCCAGTTATGTTCAGTACCTCTGATTCATTTACAATTTACTGTTTTATATAACTATATGTTTTTATTGTTGGGTCTAGTAATTAAAAAACAACTAGAACTGACAAAATATTTATAAAAAAATTGTTTCCTAACACATCTCAATTTCAATACTAACATTTGATGACTAATTATAGTCATAATAGATTAGGGGTAAATAAGATTATCCATATTGTTACAATTTGTTATACTCACCAAACATTAAGTTTTTAAATTTCTATAAAAAAAATTATAATATATTTATAATATCAAAATAACAGCTCTTCATTTCTGTCACAAAAAGAAAATGTTAAAACTTGTAATCTATTTATTATGGTATTCTCTAGAAAGTTTGAACTGCTTTAATTATACTTTTCCTGTAAATAGTTTTAAGGAAATTTTAAACTTAATTGACTTTAAAAGTTGAGTTCCTAAATTTGTGTCTAGATTATTTTTGTATCTATTAAAGAAAATTCTAAATTAAATAAACTGGTACCATTTCTGCTGGATTCAAACAATTACATCAAATAGAACAATATGTGACATCAAAGGAAAAACCCACGTAATACTATACAATATAAAGCTGAAGATGGTCAATATACACTGGATCTGCTTGTTATCAGTTTCTCTTTAATACTGGATGTTGACCATTACTGTAAACCAAACAAATTCTTAATACATTCGATTAAGTTATGTTTTTGCAACTGATCTCAATTTTTTATTTATAAAATTCATATAATTTAATTATCTTTGTGATCAAAAGTAACAACTAATTATTTAACTGTAATTATATTTGTTCACCATATAGCAAAGTTTGGTTTTACACTTTTTGCACAAATATTATAACTCAGAAAAATTCACTTTGATTTAATTATATGGGAATTAGGGTAGTTATAGAAATAATATACGTCAAGGCAAAGCCATAATAAATTTCTTACAAAAGTTTATTATTGACCATAAACCCAACTGTGCTTAGCAATGCTTATAATAATATATTATATAGCTAATATTACTTTTAAAAGAATTTGTTTTCGGAAATATATTAGCTTAATTTGTGTATTTCATGCAAAAAAATATAATATTGTGGTCGCTGTTTTCAGGGTCTATCAATGCAAGTTGTGAGATTTCGATTTGATGGGCAACCTATTAATGAGAATGACACGCCAACATCACTGGAGATGGAGGAGGGAGACACTATAGAAGTTTACCAGCAACAGACTGGGGGGGGGTTGTTCTAGTGTTTATTATTTAAGTTAAGGAACAGTGTCTGTGTAATCACGAGTGTGGCCCATCTCAAAATAACATTAAGTTAATTTTAATAACACCATTTTGTAACTGCTTGTTGGAATATACAAGATAATGAATGATAAAACTTTGAGAATATCAATGTTGTGTTAATATGCATTAATATATAGGTGGAAATTTGAGGTAAAGCAAATGTTCTAATTAACTTCTAGAACTATTCCATTGTGATGACATTTCTGTAGGATCCGTCAGTGTTTTGAATGCTGAAATACTAAGATATTACAGGTTCTTTTTTTTTTAAATATGGTAAATTTAATTTATGGGACATGAGTCCAAGGCATTGTCAGCTCTTGAATCGATGTACCTATCGGAAATAAAGTAAATGTAATGATAAAATGTTTTTCATTTATCATCAAATTAGCATGTGTTCATTTCACTGGTGGCAGGTCATTGTTGCTGGTGCCCGACTAAGTAGGTGCCGCCGCAGCACCCATTTCTGCCGCAAACCATAACTGTGTTCCGGTTTGAAAAGCGTTGTAGCTTAACTGCTGGACTTTGATTCCCCCCCCCCCCTAAAGGACGATACAGACATCCGCCTAGGTCCAGCTGTGGACGTCTATCGGCTGATATATTCTAACTGGCGCCACGTTACAGACAGGCGGATCAGTTACCATCAGATAAACATCTCGCTCGTCTCGTCATTTAATTATATAAAGAAAAGTTTATGTCATAAGATCTCTGCGAGACAACGTCAGCGCTCTCTTGCGTCACATTATTCCAATGGTAGCACACCTCACTCATCAGGTCCACATTTCATCAAATAAAAAACATATATTTGGTAGAAAGTAGAGTAATATCTTAATGATTTTTTGTACTTAATTACTTGTCCAGACGAACATTCACCTGTTGTTAAGTGATACGCCCGCCTTAACAACATCACGCTAGTTAGGATAATATACACTGCATCATATTGGACTCGTTGCCTGAGATATAAAATGTTACGTTTCTCTACCCTAGTAATTACACTAGGTACAGCGCCCTTCAGACCGAAAATCAATAATGCTTGCACACTGTATGGCGGTAGAAATAGGCGATGTGGTGGTACCTACCTAGATGACCTTTGGCAATAGAGACCTACCGCCAATAATATATACTCGTATGTATTGTATTTATTCTTAGATCTTAAAGCCTTAGACAAGTAATGAAAACATTAACAACTATAAAATACAATCAGATATAAACAATAGTAGACAACAATCATATATACATATATATAATGAAATGTATATTTATGATCTATTACTGGTGTTTAGCACTTAAAATAATTAATACACAAATAGCGTAATTACTTTAAATGTTAATGCTTAGCAGGGAAGGCTAGAAGTTAATGCTTAGAAGGAAAGGCCCGTATAAAATAATGAAAACAACACCGGGAAGAAAAAAATAATTAAGAAAAATATTAATCTACTTGATAAAATATACCAAAACGCCTGTAAAAACCGTATTTTTAATTACATTGTTATAAATTTATTGCTATTCATTGGGGAAGTCGTTTGCAACTCCAAATTGCTGATTTAACAATCCCTGTTCAATCTACTGTCACGGTAAGGCCCGAAATACTAATTTTATGACATTAAATGTTTCTTTTTAAGACTGTTCACTTAACTACGTATAAAATAATAGCGACTGAATAATAATTCAAAGTAAGAAAAAGCTCACAAACGCGGGCATTTCAAACTGCCGCCATTTTGGCGCACTTGTTGTGATGTCATCATAGGCTGACGTGACAAAGTTTCATTCCTTATTCCAACATGAATCATTATTGATTAGAGCATAATTCTGAAGAAATAAGTGTTTTATTTAATAATTGTTATATCACTTTAAAACACTGACTTTTGCATAAAAAAAATTAAACCAATTTAAAATAAATGTTTTGAGAATAAATCTTTTTATTATTTAATAGCGACAGAGCGAGTAGGTCGTTCACCTGATGGTAAGTGATACGGCTACATAACAAGGAGACGCTGGTTATGATAACACCACAGAATTGTGCTCGTCTATTTAAGACATAAAATATTGTCTCGTTATCTCAATAATTTTACATGCTACAACGCTCTTCAGACCAGAACACAGTAAGGTTTCCACAATGCATTTTGGTGGCAGGGATAGGATCTACGCTGAACATATAACCGAAGTTCTGCAATGGAGACTTACTACCAGGTTTAAAAAAGCTTTCTTAACAATGTCTTTAGATATGGCGCCCTTCAAAGTAAAAAAAACAGTGATATCTTAATATCGTCTACTGCTTGGTAGCAAGAGTAAGCGCTGCAGTAGTATCTATCTAGATGATAGCAAAAAGCAACCACCAATAAAACTATTTTATATTAATTATAGTTTATAACAATTTAAATTGCACGTAACTATAAAATAAAGCATAGTTCAAAAAAAATATTTTTAATGTTACAGCAAACACCGCACAGTACGCTCACTATGTTTTCAATACTTTGGATCAAGACAGAAGCGGACTATTAAGTTTTGAGGTAAGTTATCATCAACAACATTTTTATGATAATAATCAATTATGATTTGTTAAGTTTTCCGTTTAGTAAAATTTTATTCTCATCGCTATTTCAACATGATCTATTGCAACTATAATGAATCTAAAGAAAAGAAAATAATTAATATTTTTATTATTTCAGGAGTTCGTTACCGGATTGTCAATATTGTCAAGAGGAACATTAGAAGAGAAGCTACGATGGACTTTTTCGCTATACGACATCAATGGCGATGGGTACATAACTAAAGAAGAGATGACTGAAATAGTAACTGCAATTTACGACCTTATGGGAAAGATCGTGGAACCTATGATAGACGATGACGTAGTAAGAGAGAAAGTAGAACGCCTGTTTCAGGTAAGCTACGAATTTTTATTAATTCGTGTTGTTTTCAACAAACATTACATTGAATATTGAATATCAGACTCCAAGTCGCAGAGGCCAGGCTCTTGGTACAAGGAAAAAGATCTCTGTGATCCAAATCCACTATTCCAGGGGCTGCCGTGGAGTTTGATTGGTGATATTTTTTTTTTTTGATAACCACAGCAACTATTTCCATATTATAAATCAACCGTCATAAAAACATAGCTGGATTTCGGTAAATAACATTTTAAAGTTAGATTATTTTGGGTAAGCGCGCTTCACGATCCATGGCTTCACTATAACTTAACATCATATGAAATTAAAATTTTCAGCGATTCTAGAAATGGTTTTAAAGATAAGTTGCTACATCACTTCTTTGATATTTAATGGTTATTGATTGAATATAGTTTCTGCGTGATGTCACTGTATTGAATGTACACACCATGCTATACCTGCCTGTTGATTGTTTGAAAACTGATATATGTTCAAAATTTTATTGTATATTTTAATTAATTGTAGACCATAACTACTTTTTTCACTTTAATTTTTTTAAGTCCAAACTGGCCAAAGTTTTGTACGCCTGTAATAGGCATACATATTTAATATTGTACATTATACATAGTGTATGTATAAATAAATAAATAAAATGTCCAGTGCTAATCTTTGTAATTATTAACTAAAAATAAACATCGAAACAAACTCTATACTTAGGCGTTTACAAGAGGGATCTGCAGGCGCAAAACTCTAAGTAGTTAACTGTTTTGCGTTACCATTTACTTTAACGTAAGGGACACTTAATTAGACATTTGTTTACAGAAAATGGACTTGAACCGTGATGGTGTCCTGACACTTGACGAATTTCTCGATTGCTGTCTCCGCGACGAGGATATTTCTCGCTCCATGGGTGTTTTCGACAGTAATTTCTGACGGGGCCCCGATGGCGGGAGGCCTGTTTCTCGTCACGCGCCATAAACTGGATCTTTAAAGTTTTAAGAGGATTGTTCCGAGCATGGGATTAAGTGAATTGCCCAGTGTCTATTAACCAAATTTAAAGGCGCGATAAAAAAAGGGGTTGCCAAAATATCTTTTTTAAATAATCTCTAAATCACCATATTTATTAAACACCAAACTTTTTGCCAAGATCTGTGTAATGTTAAAATGTTGAATATCTAAAAAAAAAGATAATGTTAAGATAAAATCCCTGTGTATGGAACTGAATGTTATTACTAACATTAAAATTTGAAAATTTTAGATTTAACTATTCAAAAATACATGTGTAGTTTACTGAGTTTAGCATCTCAGTGTTTTATCTTTTCCTAAGCTATCGAAATTGATGTTTAGATGCAAAAATACGTCTGAAAAAATAATTAGAGTATGTCTGAACCGTTGTAATCTTCACTCAGCTTAAAACTTTACAAATCGTACATTTTTCTTTCGCTGAAGCATAGATTAAAGTCAAAACTTTTAAATCCTGGTCCATATATTAATTGTGTAAAAACATTTCACCTCTACAGCTACAAAACTATTTATAACCATTAAGATAAAAACTTATGGTACTTAATAAACATTTTAAACGTAATATTGGCAAAAAAATACTTTAATTTAATTCCAATGCATCTTTTTCATACGTTAAATTGCCTCTAAAACTTCTTTCACTTCATTTTGAATTGTTCCGGCCATTTTAAAATAGCATGTATAGACGTAAAGTATTCATTTAAGATATGGCGTAAATATTTAGAATTTTTTTATACTATGTCCCTTTTTGCATTTAAAATAACGGAATAATACCAACATGAATACGTTTTACAATGGGCTCATCATAAAAAAAATACACTGCCATTGAATAAATCAGTCTAAACTTTTTATTTATTTCAATAACAAATTTCAGATCAATTCCGGATACTTTGTAAATAAGTAAATTATTAATAGACCTTTAACCATCCGTTCGTGCTGCTATTTACTGTAAAAGAGGTTTCTTAAGTACACATTTGGTTGCCAGCCGAGGATTTTTAAAATATTTTTTTCATGGGAAACTATGTTTTATACAAAGAGATTACATTTGTAAATATTTTACTGTATATATATATATTCCAAACGTTTTATAGTATTAAATGTATATTTTCATAGTCGATGTTAAAAGGAACCAAATAACTAGATGACATAAACCATTATATCATAAAGTCTTGTTTAAAGAAGTTTGTCCTCTTACCGCAAAATAAATAAGCGAGTAAGTAAATATCTGTGTGATCATAAAAGTGATGAAATAAATAAAACTATAATATTTCTTTTCAATAAACACGGCCGTTAAATAGTTGATTTTTGCAACTCAATCTCCATTGTCGGTCGAGCTTAAATAGTTAAGTAATTTTTGTGTCTTCCCAATATGTATAATACTTCACCTGATAATCCACAATCAATAAAGCGACAAAGGTAAATTCTTCAAATAATGTATCGTAATAGATGAAATATATACGTATGTAATATATTTCAAATTGTTGTCTTAAGACATGTTTATTCGGAACGTAAAATATGTTATTAAATATTTAAAAAAAATAAGGTCAATAATTAAATATTCGTTAATGATATGATTTCTGTTCACTAGTTTCTAGAGCCTCACATTATTTGCTTTATTTTTATGCGAGCAATATAAGTGCCAAAATCGTTGCTTAGTTTTATTTTATCATACTAAGTCACATCATAAACATATTCAAAATAGAAATACAAACGAGGAATGTTTTTTTGCTTATACATATATTCAAATACATTTTTCTTAACCTGGGCAATTTTTTTTAATACATTTAACGTTATTGTTATAACACACAAAAGAGATTAATTGTAAAATTGTTTCACTATATATCTTACTCTGTACGTTTGAATCCTATTCGGCATAGAAGGAATTTAAATAAGTCTTTAATTTACTAATCAAAACTTTATTTGAAGTGTGTTAAACTTAGATTTTTTTACGGCACATTCTAGGCCTATTAGACTAGCTTAATGGCCATTTCTACTTATGGTCCATATTCTATAATAGTATATATTACAGGTACGTACTTGATGTTAGTTAATTTAGTATTTTGTGTATAGAAGCCATTGTCTTAGCATGCTAACGGTATATATTATGTGATGTTCTCAAATTTCTAGGTAATCATCTTAATCATTGTAAGTCAACAGAAAATGTACCATTCAATAGACGGTGTAATAATTTTTAAAGAATATGCTGATTATTCATTTAAATGAGGGAAATAATTGTCACTTCCATAATCAGTATCGGAAAAACGCACATAAGTTGGTTTACCTTTTACTAGAATTCTCAATAACAAGTATGGATAATTTGGGTTAGTATATTTATTGTAATATATACCACTCTGTTTATATTATTAAAATGTTGTTTTAGTGTAGCGCCTTCTATAAATGTACAAAAAAAAATATTTATGACTGTCCCGTTATTTTATTGAGAATAAATACGTTACAATTCATTGAAATATTATTTATTATAACAACAGTAGTCAACATAATTCTTTTCTTATGTAATGTGATCTTACCATCTGTCAATATATTGATCGGAACTAAGTCATTATTTAAGTTCTAGTTATTACCAATTCAGTACACAGCAATGGTACCATTTCTACCGCCCGTAACCTTAGTTTCACGACATTTTAGACAAAGCAATCATATTATTTTTTTCATTTCATAAGAATAACATATCAGACTTGCATCCTATTAGAATGCATTTTATGACAGCGTAGAACTCTTAAGTGCCCATTAATAATCCTTAGTGAAATATATAATACCTAAATATAAGCAATGGAGTTCTCTGAAAGATGAACATTTGGAGAATTAATCATATAAAAACATTTAAAGGAGGTCTTCTATAGATGACCACAACGGTAGATGTAATACCGCCCCACATGGTGGAAATGCTTGTTAGAGGCCAATGTCCTAGCGCTTAACAGATATTGAAAACTAAAACGTTGCAAATGCAATGATGAATATTTTAAAGTCCACCGTTATAATATTCTGAAAACTACTACTCATTTTGTCTTAACTTACCTTCGCCCTCTGTCTCCATCCCCTCTAGAAGTTAAGATGTAAAAATTACTAATGGAATGATTCAATTCGCCAAGATAACTGAATACACCATTAGATATTATATTCAATAGTTTCGATACCAGTTATAGTATTGTGCGATTTGTATTTTTAAGGCTCTTGACCAGTGTTATGATAAAAAAAATTATCTATGGTAACCATTTCGTTTTCAGTTGGATTGTAATAAATACAGTTTATCAATGCAAATCCTTTATACCATGTACCTAGTATTTTAGTAATTAAAAAACAATACAGCCAAATCACAGATTCATATATTTCTTAAGCTTTTGAAAATCGTTACGTTTGTGCTACAACTGATAATTTGCCGACTTCGTTTTTATTTTAATTTAAAAACATCCCAAAATGTACCTTCCTACGACATTAGCGATGATATATATGTAATTAGATAACTAAATATTAAATTATTTACAATTGTATGTGTATTTTTTAGAAAAATAAATAAATGCGAAAATGTTGTCTTTTCATTGGTATGTATAACATTACGGCAATTGTAAAAAAAATCTATTTTCCTATTAAAGAACAGCTAGTAGTCACATGATTCTCCTAAAATCATCTAAATGTTATTATCACCTAAATTGCTAGTTATTTTACAGTTAATACTACAGGTAGAATTTAAAAATTAAAGGAGCCCAACCTAATAATACACAGGAGAGTTTCCATGCTTAGTTTACATAAAGGAATATTTGTTGGATAAAAAAAATTAAGATTTAATGATTTCTCATCTTTATACTAATAATATACATATTAAATTTAAATTAATGTAATGGATTTTAAGAGGTATTTTTAACTATAAGAGCGTAAAGGGGTGAAAACATCGAGGTAATAATTAAATAAGCGCTATAAAATAGTTTTCCTATAAAAAAAACTTACAACCATTGGGGGACTCGTACTACAGAATTGTTTTATAAGTTTTCTGATGAAAGAAATCATTGCGAGGGCACCAACATTCTCCAAACTCAGCTCCAGTGGACATGTGATATCAACAACCGGCATTTGGCCAGTGTAGTGGATAAAAAGCCTTGGCTCTGTTGGTTTATTCTCATAAATACCATATACATAAGGCTCTCGACCTAAATCACAGCAGTAGAAAATTAACAGGATTGTTAGTGTTAAATAAAACAAATATTTATTTATTATAAATTTTATAAAAAAAACCTTATTGTTTAGGACAGTGACTATATTAAGTAATATAAAGATAAAATAGTTAATTACTATTGCGTCGATACACGAGATCAGTTGCTAGATCTCAACGATTTTCAAACTATATTTTATTTATACGAATAATGTGCATTTTATCTGTTAAAACTAATTGATTGCACCAAATCACTTGACACGGAAGTACGTAATTTTTTTTTGTGTGGTTTTGCTAAAAAACATTTTGTTCAATAAACAAAATATGTACTAACATAAATGTTTTTAGAATAAGGAAATCAACGCGTATATTCTCGAAAACATCTCGGTCGGAGGAAGTAGCGTTTTTTTTTGTAATTCATGCGGGTTCAGGTATCTAGACGGTAATTCATGAATAATTTTTTATTAAAACAACAAAAAAAATTACGCTGTATAAATTCATATCTACTTCCGTCCCACCGAATATATAATGTAATATCGTGACTCTTGGTTAGCATTGTCCAATGTATACATACATATATATATATAAACAAAGCTAAGTGTAGTACTTAGCACAAAATATTATTTCTGTGATGTTTTTTTTTCAAACAAATGCTAACTGATCTTTTTCTGTTAGATTTAATTAAATATATTTACTATAATTACGATTTGCTTTTTAAAAAAAACATTACCTAATACATTAATGTCATTAGATCAAATAATTCGACATTTGTTACGTCAATAATGTTAAATTCATTGTATGTACTAAACGTACAAAAATATAAAATTTTAAGATCACGTCCAAAAATATAAGAATTTCTTCCCAAAGATATGTTAATACATAAATCTACAAAATAAATTGTAAAATATATAACAGACAATTTTTCACACCTAAATATAATTCTATGCCACAGCAATAAAATTGTGTACCTTTATAATATTAATAATAATTCGTTATTATTATAGATGTTATTTCAGTAAAACTATGCTACTTAGATATAGTATAAAGATATATAAAAAAGTCTGTAAAGCGATCGTTCGCTATATACGTGTCAAAGTAACGCGAATTTAAAACCCCAAGCTTGAGCTTCCGGTGAAAAGAAACATCATGAGGAAATAGAGTTTCCAAAACAGCTTGCGAAGATATCTGAGAGAGAACATGCACTTGGCCTTTTAATGGATGAATAACCCTGATCATCTCCTAAGGAAAATCTTCGAGTCCCAGTAATAGGATAATAAAAAGATTATTTATTATTATAGCTATAAATATAAGTTAATATGCCCTAAGAAAAAGGTAAAGGTTAAGTGTAAATGTAAAGAGGAGCAGGACGCTCCTGATGATCAGTGCCTGCTCTTAATGACGTGGCGAAAGTTAATAAGGATATATACTGGTACCACATTGTGCTCGTCGCCATGGGACATAAGACACTACCACAGTAACTTTACTAGATACAACGCCGTACAAACCGGAGCAGAGTAATATTCATATAGACATACTAATGTTTGACAAGAAGAAGTCTTCCTGTGTTTCCTACTTACACAATTTCCAGCAGATAGTAACTAGTGAAATGTTAAATCTACGCATAAAAAAGATATAAAACTTTTAAGAAGCTAGTATATACTACAACTATTGCAATATGGCAAGAAATTTAAACTAATATCCATAATGTTGCCACAATAATTACCTTTTCTCAATTGCTATATTTCCGTTAACTACAACAGTAAACGGCCTCTTAACCTAGGAATCAAGTTCATAAAAAACGATGTAAAATATTTTACATATAAATCTTGAGCACCTAAGTATATTACAAAAATTACTTTATGAACAAACACAAAAGCGATATTTAAGATTTTTTTTATGAGACCGTTTTCGAGACTAACTTCACGATATAAAAATCTACTAAAGGTAATGATTTACAAATAAACAAAAAATTCGAGAAAAAAAAATTAAACATTACGACTATTGTAAAAACTAAAATGTTAACTATAAAATCGACCTTCCCAAGACATATTTAACTATATCTAGAGATTCACTTACTCATCACGAGATCTTCGAAACTATTAAACGTGAAAAGTCATAATTTGGTAGAGATATTGCTTCTTTCATTTATGTCAGCTAAGAATGGATTTTACAAAATTCAATCCTCAAGTAATGTAAAAAAAATATATGTAAACCAATGAAAAAAAGGTTGTGAAGGACATACGGTCAGCAAAGCAGGCGAGAAACAGTTGGTATTATATATAAAACTAATTATTCTATCAATACTGTTGCACATTCTAATATATTATCATATCTACTAGTATCGCTATATTATGTAATACATTTGAGCATATAAAAGTTGGTATAAGAAATAACATTTTTTTTTATCTACAATGACCTAACGAGTGACCTCAAAGTTTGCAGTGTTGAGTGACATTAGCCATTGAGGATGAAGATAACCAAAATTCTCAGTCTCTCATCTTTACAACCGGTTACATAACATAGCTGTTATAGCGGGAAATTAGCAGATACCTAGCTGGACCAGTTAGAACCTACAACCAAACTCCTTAACATGAAGCTGTGGAATCGAACCGAGGTTACAAATCAATAGTCAACTACTGCCCACGCGTAGACACTAACATGAAATGTCATATACTCTGTATTAATAATAAATAGCCACACAATACATGACCACCATCAGAATCTATACTTGGACCAAATTCAATCTGGAAACTATGGAAACAACTTCTCATAAAGTCCTGCCCTGTAATATTTTTCTCTAGTATAAATTTTAAAATTCAATTACACATTCTAAGTTAAAATTTTTAATATGTTTGAAACATTAAATTTAAAATAATGTTTTAAAATGGTTGTTTTATTTCGATATATATGAGCGCATAATATACGGCTAATGTTAAAATAGTGCAGTATATATATGAACATGTAAAATTTTTTTTTATAGAACGTTAGATAAAAAAATATATTCATGAGCAATAGAAAATTAAATTAAAAATATTGTCAAAACATATGTCACTGATAAAATTAATATATATTATATATACAATAATAATCAAGATAAAATAATTTAATTTTAATGTAATTTAACAACAACACTAATCGGTTGGACTTAATAAAAAGTCAAAATGAATGTCAATACTTACAAAGTTAATATAATAATGGATTTTATTTTTAGGATAAAACTTTAATTAGAATACGACTAAAAAATTTTAACATTTCGTTAATATTAATTTTCTATTTGTTGCTAGGCAACACTGATACATTCTAAGTCAAATATTTTAAGTCGAATTTGGTCGAAGTATAGACTCAAAAAAATTACATCAAACTGGATTCAAACTTATATATCCATGCTAAATATAATGTATATTTAATAAAAAATAAAAAACCGGTTACAATTTCAAACGAACATTTGGTCCATTGAGTACCATCCATCACTAAATAGTACGAGATTAAGAAGAAAACTTCAATCGTAACTTAATATCCCAATACCATACTCAGATCATATTAATCATAAGATCTACATACATATCAACTATAGTTCAAAAAACTATCTCTATGAATAAACTCTATAAAGAAATAAATTTGCATATTCTGAATTAAAAAAAAATAGTTTAATACTTCAATTAGACCAGTTTTATACTAATTGTATGGTATAACTAGCTAACCTAGAATAAAAGAATTGCTAAAATTAAATGTTCACTAACATAATATGACACACCATATATCAAAATCAAACAAGTATATTGAAGAAAATCTGAAAAAATATTTAAACTCTTTTCACATTCAAATATATAATGTGATTGACTAAGTATATTCCCTCCATGATATTAACTTTAATAAAAAAGTTGCAAATGCTTATAAAAAAAAATACTTAATGTAACAAGTAAATATGTTCAGTTTGTAATTAAAATAATTTTTTTTAAAGTAATGCAAATTAGTTTACAAGATCTTAGGTATTATAAGAGATGGTACCCGTTTGCAGTATCTCTGCCAGGCGGCGCCGTATCGACGGGAGCAGCGATCATGATCCCGCCAGGCGCGGTGCAGCAACACTAGTACAGTCAAAGAAGCCGGCAGCACCGCTACCGGGTTCTGGGTTAAGATCCCAGGTAGCGCTAGAGCTATATGTATCAAAATATCACCAGCGTAGTTCGGATGACGCATGATCCCCCACAGGTTCGACACCAGGAGTTTGTTCCCGTGAAATGTCGGCATTGATTCTAAATCTGAAATACAAATTATTGGTTACATTCTAAGCACCTAATCAGTGTCCAGCAGTGAATGTTCATCAATTCAAATGATGTTGAACTTATACCAATCATCTCCACAAAAAATACAAACATTACAAAAAAGATGAGTCTCGTGTAATATATATCTTGCAGCAATTACAGTATTTACAAGATTCAGTTTGAGGAATAAAGTAATATTTACACAGTACAGTTAGGTGGTAGAAATAAGAGCTGCGGTGGTGCCTACTTAGTCTCCAGCAGAAGAGATCTACCAACTGTAGAACATGTAGAATACACCTCAATACATAATTAAATGTCTAACCTGTACCTGATGCTTACTTTAGAAATCAAATATTTTCATTGTAACCTCAGATTTAATTGATTATTACTTTGTTTGGTGTAATTAACTTTTCAAGATTTTAAACTACTTTACTTGTGGTAAATATCCATTGCCAAACAGTAGTGTGCAAACATAACTGTATTCTAGTTAGAAGGGTGTTGTATCTAGTAAAATCACTTCGATAATGACATTTAACATCTTATGTTTCAAGGCGACAGGCACAATGCAATGCAGTGTATGTTATCTTAATCAGTGCCACATTGTTATGAGCAGGCACAAGTGATATCACTTACCATTAGGTGAACATCACACTTGTCTCGTCACTGCCTTGAATAAAAAAAGTCAATAATCTAAATTTAAACATACACCTTTAACAAGACAATTATTAATGTTAAACAATCAAAACTGTATAAAATATATATTTTATGTTGTATATATTGTAACCGCATATAAAAAAGCAATAATATATCTCGTAAATAACAAAACACATATGTACATAGAAATCATTGAACAAGTGTTATAATACAAAGATTTTTTTTTTTTATGAAATATTATTAGATTAGCAAAAGAATATAAAACTTACATGTAACACTGGGATGAAATGGATTTTTCCGGAATTGATGTTTTACATTGTTACTTATAAGCATTATAATAAATCCCACCAGAAATAATGTTAAAGCAGCAATTAAGGCATTAGTAGACATGTTCAAGTCAACATCAACTACATATTTAGCAATGCTTGTGAAGTAGAATGGATAGAGGGCACTTGAAACCAACTGGAGGTACCCCAGGCCCTCATATTGCCAAAAGAATGTTGTAGTTATCTTGTGTTCTTTTAAAACAAAGTTAAGAATGTAGATTATTTGCATTGCTGAATATAGCAAGGCAGTTTGCTTGATGCGCATTTTGCTAATAAATTCTTTGTAGTTATCCAATGAAAGCATTTGAACATCTATAGTCTGTAGTTGGAAGCTATGTTTGAAGATAAGGACTGATAGTATAAGCTGAAAAGATTAAAATAACTATTATTACCAGTTTGTAAACTAAGAAAGTTTGTTAAATTCATACTTACAGCATTAATGTTAGCTATTCGGGATATCCACAGTTTAACATTCAGATTCTTTAATGATGGATGTATTTCTCTGCCCACAAAGAAATCATTTAGAAAGTATCCTGTATTTCCATACGGGTTTAATGCTGAATTACCTAATTTATAGCTCTTTACATAAAGGAATATTGCTAGTAATATAGCAAATAAATATGATATGGCTGCCAAACTAAGATACGATTCCAGTATTTCATCAATATTTATTACTTTTAGGTAATCTAATGAAAATAGAGATACAAAAGTAGACATGCATGAAAAAAATGCATTAAAGCATACTATTTTGTTCTCTACAATACCTAGTTCTTTTATACCGAAAAGGGGAATGGTGACAAATATAGCTTGAATAACATACTGTGCTAAAACAAGTATGAGAATTTTTCTACTGAACCAGAAACTTAAAGATTTAAACTTGGATAACTCAAAAAGTTGTTTGTGAGAACAGACATCTGAACATGAGATTAATATAGAAAAAACTGTAATGGGAATTAGTGTCATCAGAAAAATAGGACCAAATAATCCACCGAATTCATATTCTTTTAATTGATAAAATTTTCCAATGCTAGTTCTTAAAGGTGTAGCTAATCGTCTTGTTACTGATACTGATTTTCTTCTAAAAAATTCATCTTCAGAGTTCTCTCCATCAGATATTGCTCCAATAGATTTACTGATAGACTTGCTTACAGACTTTGATTCACTGATTGACTTACTGATGCTTCTTCGAATATCTGGAGTATTTTCCACCATCTCCTTTAGCTTATTTGATCGATGGGATAGAAATTCTTCAATTGGCTGACGATTTTTTACATCATAACTAGTAAAAGAATTCAAATAAGGTTCTAGGCCCAAGTTAAACTTATCATCCAAGATCAACTCGTTTTTAGATAAATCAGATTGCAAATCTTGTATGGTATATTCAATTCGTCGCGAACGTCTACTCTGATAAGTATTTAAATTAGATGATATATTTTTAAACTTTTCTTGTATGTCTGTCTTTATAGCTGGTCTTTTTGATGGCGAATTTGGTTTTGGTTCCAATTCTTTTACAGATCTAGTCGGCGATTTCGAAGAAGTATTTTTAGAGGTTGATTTACGCGTAGGAGATTTCCTCGAGGGTGACTTACGGGAAGGCGATTTGCGAGTCAATGAACGCGATTTCGGAGAACTTTTTCTCGTTCTGGCGGGCGATCGCCTGGGCGAAACAACACTCTTTCGAGATTTCGGTGGACTAGTCTCCACAACACTTAATCTTACCCGACCACTTCTAGTAGTCATGCTAAAACAAAATACGTATAACTTGCTAAAATAAACTTTTCCTGTTAAAATTTGTGATTGATTTCTAAAATTAACATAAACCACACACTAAGACTTACTTGTCAAGACCGCCCGAAATTCATAAAAAGTATATATATTCCACTGTGCCAATATTTATCACAATTATTCAACATTCAAACTTTGAAAAGATAATTATAAAAAGACTATTAAAGAACACAACCTCAGAGCAATACCAACGCAACGCCAAGCGTCAACAAAATAACAGAAAATTTTAAAAACCAACTCTGTGATTGGTTGAAAATAGTGCGCGCTAAATTTAGATACGCCAAGCGCACTGTCAACGTTTTTTTACTTTTATTTCAAATATACCTCACCAAAGTAATCTGTGTTGTGTCAGATTATTTTAATCCAACATAATTATTTTTTGGTTATAATATAAATAAATACAATTATAATCCATTTATTGTAGATAAAAACAAAACGACGAACAATATGTCCTACAGCGGTTAGTATGTTTCGTTTTTCAAATCTTTTAAATTTTCTATTTTGTTTGTGTCCTCTGCCATATAGATTTAAAAACGAGTTTTATTTTAAAAAATAAATACTGTAATAAAATTTGTCTTACTTTTTTGTGTATTTGTTATTCATGGTATTAAACAAACAAAAATTATTTATTTCCTATTAACTAGATGGTAACTTTTTTTGGGTTCAGATTGCGTAAATTGGATAACAAAAAATAATATAACAAACATTTTCATTCTACGCTTTACACAAAATGCAGAGCATATTTACGCGTAAAAATTTAAAACTATTCGCTTCAATTACCAAAAATAACCTTTAATTTATAGAAATTATGTATAATTAAAAATAGTCGAGTATTGAAAGTGGACACTGTCGTAAATACAAATTTTCACTACTTCGATTGATAGCTGTAATATATAGAAAGTCCATTATAGTTAATTATAACTAAAAGTTTTCTGTTTAACACTTCAATAAATATTTTTAGAAATCCATTGTATAAATCAATAATGCTTAGAAACTTGTCGACTGCAAGACCTATTTATCCACCACATTGATGTAATGTATGTTAGTTGATGTCAAGTTTTCATAAAATATGTTGACTTCGTAAAGTGCGGGTTTCCTTCATCAGAGGTTCAGCCACAGAAGCGATCGAAACTACACTTCGAAGTGTAGTATGTATGACCGCGTTTAAAACATTATCACAGTTTAATATCTTGTCTTTCATTTGTAGTAGATAGCGCAAAAACCTTGCATGGATAATAAATAAAAAAATATATACTTTATTTATTTATTAGTTAAATAACTCTCTATAAAAATTTCCCATTTATAAAATGCAGTTTCACTTGAATGTATTTGGTGAACAAACAGATATATAAATCAAAACAATAACAAGACTTTATCAAGCATAGTGTCAGGAGTACATCACACACCTAGATAATTTGTTTGAATAATGTGTTGCAACACAAATTAAAGATTTATTATAACTAGTTACAAAAAAATTCAATTAAATATGTAATAACACAAAGTTGTGCAGTCTTGATCATGCTACTATGATGAAAATTCATAGATGAGTCTCTTTAAGCAAAAAAAATATATTTGATTACTGTTACTCAAGGTCATCATCAATTTAAGACACCTAAGAACAATTTCTCTAAAACATCCATATATACAGTATTATATTTAAAATCTCTAGATATATTTTTTTATTAGCAAATAAATATTGTTTATAGGGCTTAACACAAAATTATATGCATTTGTAAACTATTTATTCCATTACCCATTTGATAAGAGATGGCCAATATCTAAATTTACCAATATCTTTCCAGTGATTTTACCAAGTCTAATGGATCTACATTAGGTCCATGTCTTTCAGTAGGTACACCGTTTTTATCAATAATGAATTTGGTGAAGTTCCATTTAATGAAGTTTCCAAGGGTGCCACCCTGTTTGTGCTGCAAATATTAAACACTTATTATAATTAAAACACTTTCATGATCAAAAAAGATTAAACATACATCAAAACACATTTTATATCTTTAAAACATTACAGGAGTTTCAAGGTTAAAGGAAACAAATTCGAGGACTAAAATATCGACATCAGTACCATAATCATTAATTATTAGTATGTGGACAAAAAATCAATACATGGTCTGTGTTGTGTATTGATCTATTTCTTCAGACTTAAAATTCAATGAGCAGATTATTCATACATGCCTTGTGTGTCATGTGCTTTATCAAAAATTAATATTAAATAGTAAATATTGCTTAATGTAAATACTATAACTACTAAAAATATAACACTAGAAAAAGAATTTAATCAAAATAATTGTTACCACCTTCAAATTGTAGATATATGAATTATGTCCACATTATATTTACAAAATGAGAAATTTTATTCAACATCTAATAGTAATTATATACTATATATTTATATATAGATATAGAATACAATTATTTCTGTAATCAGATTTTGTATATAACATGAAATCTGATTCACATACATTACAAAGTCCATAATGATTTCATGCATGACAAAGTGGAACAGGATTAATAATATATCAAGATTAGTTCAATGTTTATACAAGGCAGGTAATTTGTTAATTGATAAAAAATTATTGGCAGGTATGGCAAAGAAAAAAAATTTAAATGAATACTGTAATAGAAAATACCTTTAAAAATTTCCACAGCTCATTAGCGCTATCACCATTGACATCAATCTTTTCAAACATATCAAATTTAACCTTGCGGTCTGATAAGAAGCACGCAATCTGTTCAGAATCTCCTGGTTCTTGGCCCGCAAATTGATTACATGGGAAAGCCAAAATACGAAGTCCTGTGGATTTTTAACTTATTTAACAACAAAAACACTAATGCTGTCATAATCAAACTAGTAGTTGTTACATGTTCATAAAACTTTTAAAAAAATTGTATAAATGAATAAAACTGGTGGTATTACCTTTACTTTCAGCATATTGATCATATAGCTCATTTAATTGCTTATAGTTATTAGCCGTTAATCCACACTGAGAAGCAACATTTACAATAATACAAACATGGCCCTTGTACTTCTCCAGATTCACTTCTTCACCTTTAATGTTTCTTACAGTAAAATCATAAATGCTTTTAGCACTTTTGTAATCATTACTTCCATCAGCCATTTTTCTATAAATATTAAATATGCAATTAATAATCAAATGTAATTTAATAAAAATAATTTTATCTTCTTAAATTTATTATATTTTCAAATTCATGCGAAAGAGTTACATCAAAACGGAACAAAAAATAAACAAACTGTATAAAAAAAGACAACTAATTAAATATTACATAATATAAAGAAAGAGTTAAAATAAAAATAAAATACGTACATAGTAGTAAGTTGGGCACGAGATAAACAGAAAATGTTAGTAATTACTGGAACACCCAACCTATATAAAGACTGAAAGCCGATTGTCATGATTACTGAATAAAATCAAACTTGCAGCTAGTAAGTATGAATATAGGTATAGGTGCAGATATGAAACTATTGTAAAATAAGAATCTGTTATTTCCAAGAAATATTTATTTATCTTTCAGCCACAATACATTTTTGTAGTTTATACATTAATAATATTTATAATTACGTATCTAAACCTAAAAAAGTAAAATAAAAATTTAAATTTTTCTTAGTTGACTTAAGATTTTGTTATCTATGATTAAGCTGCTACTAGCATTGAGACTGTAGAATCTGTGGTGAAGTAAAATCAATAGTCGACTTCTTTGTAATAATTATTGTGCAATATTTTGATTCGTAAGCATTATCTGGTTAAAACAATTCTGCTATTTCACATTGTTTTACGCATTCTTTAAAATATTAACTAAAGATGGCTTTTTTAATGCCCAATTTACGTAGATGTTTTTGCTTTAATAGCTCAAATAACATCAACATTATACAGACGGCTGCGTATCACGCAAATGTAAGTGTTTTTCTTATGCAATGTCTGGTAGTAACATTGTTTAGTTACTGCGCAAAAATTTTAGCCCGTTATTAAGATTTTTTATGTATTTTAGGTCATCGATCATTACGAGAATCCACGTAATGTTGGATCTTTAGATAAAAAAGATAAGAACGTGGGGACCGGTCTTGTTGGAGCTCCTGCATGCGGCGACGTTATGAAACTTCAAATTAAAGTTGACGATAATGGAAAAATCATTGATGCTAAATTCAAAACGTTTGGATGCGGTTCCGCTATTGCTTCCAGTTCCCTTGCTACAGAATGGGTAAAAGGCAAAACCGTGGATGAAGCTCTCAAATTGAAAAATACTGATATTGCTAAAGAATTATCGCTACCTCCGGTGAAGTTACATTGTTCAAGTAAGTGACGCTTTAAGATAGCCTCTTTTAGCATTTTACCAAAAAAACGTTTCCAGCTCTTTTGCATTTATATCGCGTTAATAGTACGATTTTGCTTCTAATTATATAAAAAAATTGTAATCTTTATAAACACATAGTCTTTCTAATATAGTCTGTAATCAATTTACTGTTTATACTATGTTTTTATGTTCTTATAATAGAATGTTAAACAATTTCCAGTGCTTGCTGAAGATGCCATAAAAGCCGCACTATCCGATTACAGAATTAAACAACAGGGAAATCGGAAGGAATAAATGAAAGTGGAGATAAGTTTTGGAACAGATCTGTGATTGAAATAAAAATGTTAAGAGGATGGAGTGAAGGTTATTTAGAGATGTAGACATTATTTGCTACAAAGTAGCATGTTATTGTTTTGCGGAATATTCAAAACAAATAATTTCATACATGGAAATTTTGATTCAAAGTATATAATTTTGTCTTAGGCACATGAACAGATTATATAGATATTTGGTTTCCGCTTTGATAAATTGTAAGTAGTAAAACATGTTGCAAATAAAAGATGTATTAAAATAATGCCAGTTTTATTTTTAGTCTTAATTGAAAAACATAATATCACTCGATTGTAACAATGCCAAGTTTTTGTAGAGCAAGTTGCGCTGCGTCGGCTTTAGCTTGTTTCTTATTTGCACTTGCAACAGCTGGTTGATATTCAACACCTGCTACTTTTACCTGCAACAATTGTTATTTTATTTTATATGACTACTAATCTGTATCTCGCTGGCCTAATGGTTAGTGTGCAGCCTTCATTCTGAAGGTCCACAGGTTCAAATCTCGGTATGTACCAATGGCTTTAATATTTGTTATGTACATTTGTGAACTTTAGTAACAGTAAAATACAAACGGTGAAGGAAAACATCGTGAGGAAACTTGCACATGAATTAGAATTTATTCTAAGGTGTGTGTGAAGTCACCAATCCAGATTGGACCTGTGTGGTGACTATAGCCTATTGCCCTCATATTGAGGGTAGGCCTGTGTCCCATCAGTGGGGACGTTAATTGGATGTTATGGATGGACTACTTAAAAAAAAATTTCTGTTGGCATAAGAGAATTAATTGCAGCGTGTCGGTGATTAATACATGGATAGTTAAAGTATCCTAGATGAGCCACTTCTAATATAAAAGTCCATGTACATAAACGGTTCTCTAGTTATAATGTTAGTGTAAGAAATAGCTTTGTTGTGAAATAGTCTGCTATGACGTCACATCTATTATACCAAAATGGCGACCGTTAAATGTTCCGGTGTGCCACCTTAAGTTTTTTCTAATACTTTAAATTACCTTTTAGGAATTTACCATCATATAATGATGAACATTATCAAATTAATGCAATCTTATACCTCAGCTTAGAATGTTCTATTATTGCAAAACATATATAACTTAAATCATAAAATGTCAATGTAATTGTGACACTCGGCACTCGATTTTCACGTTACACAGATTACACGAAATAGCTTTTACATGGTTCTTAAAAAACTGGTTTTGATCTTATTATGATAGTTCGCGGTATGTGCTTTCAGGATAATACGAAAAAAAATATATTGTGAATTAAAAACCATGGTAAATAGTCCATTTCCAGGGATAGTGTAGAAATAAAAAAAAAATTCAAAACAGCGTAATTGAGATATTTTTAGGAAAAAAAAATAATATTTGTTTGATGGCAACGATTCACTAGCCTAATTCAAATAATGCTGTTAGTTTTAAAAGTAGCCAGTTTTTTTTATAAAGCCGTGGACGTTGAAGGCTTTTATATGCTGACGGCAGGAAAGGAAAAAAAGCTGCTAAGGGGGCGGATTTTTAATGTAAGAGTGTTTAGCCAATCAGGTTGATTCGAAGAAACCAAACCCTACAATATGTAGACCTTGAATGAAACCAGAAACTTTCTTTTTAAAAAGCTTATCCAAAGAGCGAGTTAGAAATATTTCATACTAAACACTACAAATAGTCCAACACAGAAACTATATTCATTTAATTTTTTGTTTTAAATGATATTATACCAATATTGAGCCATATTTATGTCTTTTCTGTCTGAGAGATCAGGAAATATTTATTAGTATAAGCATTAAACGTATTTTTTTAAAATAATGATTAAAAAGTAAGACTAACATTTTGCTAATAGTTTTTATCTTACATGATGGTACTTCTGTTACATTAGCTAAAGGGTCAGTACTCATATTCCGCCAATTTTTTTCTTACCATCGGATGTATATTCAATTACCACGATATAAAACGTCAACTGCCAAAGTGGTGATAACGAACCTTAAACAGGAAATTCTTTTTGTGATCCGGACCACATTCAAAGCAAAGGTTGTATTCGGGCGGTCCTAATTTCTGTTTGGAACAATATTCTCCGAGTAGTGATACTGGATGTTTTCCACCAGCTATCAGAGGCGCTGGACCACGTCGACCCGGCCTCTGTGGTTTCATCTGTAAATATTAAAACATTTTGCTATGGTAATGACATGTAATAAAATGTCTTCTCATTGTATACAAATATATTAACGACGTTTTAATTAAAAAATAAAAAGAAATAGTTACTTACTCCTTTTGCTGGACGTGTTCTGACTTCTTCTTTAGATTGCAGACCTCTGGTATCCAACTTCACTTCAAGTAGCAAAGGTTGGAGTGTCCCAGTGCCTTCTTTGCCCAGACCTTGGCCCGGAGTCCAACCCATTTTCTGCAGCAAATGCATGCCCATGCCGCCTTCTACAGGCGCGGCTCGTACCAACTGATCCTATGTAGTCGTACCAAAATATTTAAAAATGATCTTGAAAGTAACTTATTAAAGATAGTTTATCATTATTTACTTATTAAGTATTTCATAAATATATTAACACAAAAATGTTATTATCAACTGAGATGTTTCCATAAAAAAAGGTTTTGTGTTATAAAAAGTTAAACATGCACTTAATTACATTATCAGCATTAAGCTAATATATGGTTATCATTAAACCCTTTCGATAGACACAAGGCATTTAACCCTTTTTTTTAATTATTTTTTTTGGTTTTGGTACTTAGGTCAACCATCATGCTATATATAGTATAATGACAATTCGCCTGGCTAACTTTTGTGATAAACTAATGTATATGCGTAAATAAAATATCACAAAGTGGCATTACACCGTAATTAAAATATTAGAAATATAAGGATTGCTTCAATTTGCCTAAAATCAATGGTAGTGTAGAACCAGGGAACTGCTAATTCATGAATCCTTCATTTAATGTCATTGTACCTTTAGTTTTTTCCCAACACATGATACTCACCTGCGCGGTTTTGGGAACATGAGTAAGCATTGCGCATAACATCGGCGTTTCGTGTCGCGTCTAACGAAGTGCCCGCGTCTCCTTATTAATTAAAAGCTGCAACAAATATTCAAGAGGTCCCCCGACAAGCCGGGCTCTCCTAAGAGCTTCTACAGCTCCAAGAATTACGCGGCTTTCTTGGCAATTACTCATGACTGACTCCATCTTCAACGGATCGTAAATTACATTATAATCTTTTTTTTGTTTAAATTCCAAAGTTAACATTAAACAAAGGTGGAAGAAAATTAAAGAGCTTTCATTAAATTTCCAATCTTATCTTTTATGATATTTAGCAAAAGTGGAAAGAAATTACCAAAGAGTTTTTATTATTTTCAATCTCATCTTTCGATATAATTACTATAAAGTCTTGATTAATCATTTATAAATATTTTGTATTAGTACGATAGAGTCAGTCGTACGTAAAAGAATATTTTTTTGTTTTTACCAGGGGAACACTGAATATTTGTATGCTTATAACGCTCGTGATAATTAACACGCCATTGTCTATGGCATGGGTATTACCACGCGATCGGAGATTCTATATCTTAGAAGTGTAAAGAGCGAACCAAATAGTTCTTACTTCACACAAAACGACAAATCGTACATATACGATTGATTGTTACAACAACAATACAACTTATAAGTTCATTTTTAAATAACTTTTTTTTATTTTTTTTTTTATTAAACAACTAAACGAGCATGACGTTCAGTACCGGTAAGTCATCGACCCTCTCATGATCGTGATCACAAGACAGACATTGAGGCACGTTACCCCAGTAATTACACTAACTAGAGCGTCATTGAAACTGAAATACAGTGATGTTTGCACACTAACTGTTTGGACATAGAAAAAGTAGTCCAAACCTATCAACAGTAAAAGATTGTGTGCCAATAGTGAAATTTGAACCTTATTATTTTTTTAATTTGGCGCAGTTCAATTAATCACAATTTAATATATTTTAATTTTATTGATAGATTTAAACATAAAAATTTTTAAAAATCCTCTATAAAACTACGTTACCAGAATGAAAAAATAATCATCAGACATCTTTATATATTTAATGTTTACTTTGGACAAACGTCGCTTTTATGTTTAGAAGACTTTATTGCGTTGTATAGTAATAATTTTTTATATAAAAACAACGCAGGTCTTGACCACGATCCCAACTGGCATCAAGTCGTGGAGTAGTTCTGCGGTGGTAAAACGCAATAGTCTAGTACCAGCCCATTATTAGAAATTCTCTTGAGTTTGTTTTTATTCTGTGGAACACGTGGTGGCGCGAAATGTAAAGTGATATGTTGTCGTAACCGTCAATGCGTATGATAAACAAGGGTCAGAAGGTGTAATACTATTGTATTATAACTTCTGACCGGCGTCCCGCTCTGGATCATCGACTGATGACGCTAATGCCGACCACAGACGCTTTCAGCTGAAAAAATTCCATTGACACCCTTAAAGTATTGAATGAAACCGATGGCCGTTTAAAATTAAGAGTAAAAATCTAAACATACGGCCAAAATCTTTGACTATTTCTATATTATGATTAATAGTCCGCTTATGCTTCCCACAGCAGGGACTTGGAGCTTTGGAATAGAGTCAAAGAAATTTAACCACCGGTTAAGATGGTGGTGATCACATGCCCACGAAAGCTGCTGTTCTTGGAACATGTCACTTTCCACATATTTGAATGACATATTATAAATATACTTATAATTCACTTGTATTTTTCATAAATTTTTAATTAAGTATTGTATTAGAAAAAAGCATTTATTATAACTACTATATATTTGCAATTTATGTTGTAATAGTTTTTGTAGTCTCTTTTAAAGAATTCTTTTTTTTTCTTTTGAATGATGTATAGTATGGCCGACTAATATTCACTTGTAATCTATTTCGTAAACATGTACAGAATTCTAGTCCGGTTTCATTTGATACTTTACACTTGGACAATAAGGAGCTTTGATTTTGTCATCACAGAAACTCATCGCCAATTTTATTACCCACGCGTATGACTTTTTGTGATGACGAAGCCAATGACTCTCGAAATGGAAACAATTAATTCAGAAAAAATAAGCGAGTTTGAACTCACTAGTGATCGGAACATTGGCGAATACCTTTTTAGCCCATGCTTGCGTACCGCTTGCCAGCTCCTTGGGGGTGAGTATTTGTGCACCAGTAGAACCCGTGAACTGGCCCAGAGTCTCCTTTGTATTCCAACCAAACTGTGAAAGAGAATTTAACCCATTACATTGTCTCATTCTTTTATTCGACGAAGCGAAAGACTAACCTTGTAATGAGCTATTTTTTTGCCTAACGAAGCGATGAGACGACCGAGACGTTTACCTGATGGCAAGTAATAGGCCCACCCATAACAACGTGGAGTTAGTTAGGATGGTATACACACGCACATCACAATGCAGTCTTTGTCTTGAGATATAGGATGTTAAGTACCGTTACACGTGTAATCATTAGCTACAGTGCCCTTCAAACCGGAGGACAGGAATATTTTTACTCTATTGTTTTGCTGTAGAATTAGGGGCTGTGACACAATAGAGACCTACCACCAGTAAACAGAGTTACACTCGTACTCCGACCCATATAGAAGATCATTATCTTTCGCTTTAATCAATTATATATAATATATAAAGTCACTTTAAGTATCTATTTAATGTGTATGTATGTATTATTGGTTTTAACAATATTATTATTTTATGCATGTATATGTATAAATTAAGTACCCACACCAAATTTTCGGTTATTTTTAATATTTTCCATCCAAAGGTTGTCTGGAAGAGATCGCTTTTAGCGATAAGACCGCCCATTGCGCATTTATTGTTATATATATATTCTTTCTACGATGTAACATTATTTGGTGTGCAATAAAGAATTTTCTATTCTATTCTATTCTATAGAAGTGGCGCTAGTGAGGATGATAAACACTACACCACATTGTACTCCTCGCTAAAACTATGATGTTACGCTAGTAGTTTCACTAGCTACACATTACTATTAGGCGGCAGAAATAGAAGCTGCAGTGCTATCTGCCACATTGACATCAACAAGATAGACCTACCATCGGTTAAATCTTTTTTTACATGGGTATAAACTTACGCCTCTTGTACTACACAGCTCGTTCTCCTCTTGTTCCCTCCTTATTATAGACAACTTCTCCGAAACAATCGACGCAATGTCCTGATAACAAAAGATATTATTTTGAATTAAACAGCATCGTTTATTTTCTTTGGAATAAGAATTTTTACTTTAAAAAATTACCTGTAATCGCACAGTTAAATAAAATGTACCATTTAGAAGCAATTTTTTTTTATTATTTTTGGCTTTAAGAATCATCATAATTAAGAAACAACATATCTCCAATAACGATTATATTTATATCTTTAATGGTGAAACTGTGATAGTTCAGGCTGCAAGGCAGCATGCGTTACACAGTGCGAAGACACTCGGGTTCGATCCTCAATGACCTTGAGCTTACGTCAAATGAAAGTATGTTGAGGCTGTTTTTGTGGACGGATATATTTACCAACTGGCACTTGGCGTCAGCTATAAATGATTACGATCCCTCGTGAAAGTTGGTCAGTCCCAGCAGTCGAAATATTAAAAGGATTGTTAAAAGATTTAATTCATTTGTCTTCATAAATATATAAATAACCTAAAACCATACATAGGTGTTATTAATAAGTGACAATAAATGGCAACTTACAAGTTTTGGGGTTTCTACGCCTGGCGGGTACGCCTGGGGCCCGGGAACAGGCAGCACAGGCACTGATGACAATTCTGGTAATAAATAGTATCTTTTAAAACTAATTTCATTATTGAAATAAAATCTTTATACAACACAAACAGGATAAAAACTATATGCAAAAAAATATATTTAAAGGTCAATAACGTCAGACTGATATGGCAATGTATCTTTCCCATTAAGTTTGTCCAGCAATAGTTTGGGTTAGGTCTATGACATTAGTTCTGGTTGCTTAAGTTATTTTTGTTCTACTAAATGACAAGACGAGAAAGACGTTTACCTGATGGTATATAATAAGCCTGCACATATCATTAATTTCATTAAAATACAAGATATCCTCCTTAAATAATTTGGTATAGCAATAATGCTTTTTATACCAGAACAGAGTAATGTTTGCACACTAAAGTTTGACAGGAGAAATATGTGATGGAGTAGTTCTTAGTCTAGTCTTAGTCTCTGGCAAAAGAAACACTATCATATTATTATAAGCAATACTCACGGCTTCCAGATGTAAAGGCTTTCAAGTAAGCTGGTGCAGAGGTAGTCGGTGGTGAAGGTAATGCTGGGATTTCAGTCCTGTAAAATAATAATGGATTGTAATGCTCACAAATGACACCTGTTCACAGCGAGAAAATTATTTATAACGATATTGGTCAGTTATGCAGTTTTCCAGATTCAATTCCCATAAAGGTCAAATTGTTTAACATGTATGACCTGGGTTTAAATCCGTGACCAATACGGAATTTCGGCCCCTGGGAGTAGCAACCAACCTTCATATTGTATATCTGCCGCCATAACATTATTGCAGTGTTCCAGTTGTCAACATATGAGAGCCAGAATGTACTGAGTGAGCACTTTCCATTATATACGACCTCATTGTCGTTTAAGACCGATTTTTAGTCATCTCCCAGGACACCAAAAACCACCATACATCATACATGGTACTTGATGTAGGGAAACATTGCTATAATTAAAAAAAAAATCTTTTAATATATTTCATATTCTTTTTCATCGTGATCGTCAGGCAATAGAAGCACACTTTTTAACATAGGGCTTCTCCAAAGAAATTAAAATCCTAAGTCTTACTGATTAAGTTCTGCTGCAGCTTGAACCGGTTTAGTTGCTTGTGGTTTCGAGTTAAGCTTAGTCACTTGCTGTGAAAAAATATGTTATGTTAGATATATTACAAGTTACATTTTAACTTTTTTTATTTAGTCGGGGCATCAAGATCACCAGGGCATTTAGCTCATGGTAAATGATACTCCCGTCCAAAATAATGTCCCATTCAAACAATTAAACAAACCTTGAGATATAAGACATCTAATTTAACAAAATTAATTTCTTAAGAAATATTAATTTTCAGCCATACTCTAAACTACAATATTGCTTATAATAGCAAAATATCCAATTAAGCCAAACAGATATAAAATAAGCTGTATTCAACTAAACTCCACAACATACTGTCTCTACCATAGGAGCAGTTCTGATGAATAACATTTCATAATATTCTGATAGTATTAATTATTTACCATATCTTTCTTTGGGGAAACAGGAACCCATTCTGAAGCCTTTTCTCTATGCTGTGTACCAGACGATACAGGGAACTGTAGTCGCAATTCTTCCTTGTTAGCTATTGGCACAAGGGTCGACTTTACGGGCAGGGGTGCACCACCCTAAAAAGTTATGATAAAATTCAATTAAGTTGTGCATGAAATTTAACAATGTAATTTCTTCTCCAATAAAACAATGACACCAATAGACTACTCACAGCATAGAACAACGTTAGGCTAGTTATGACACACATGACATATTACACAGCACCTGATTGTGCTTGTCTCCTTAAGACGAAAGATGTTAAATCTTGTTACCTCTGTAATTTTATTACCGGTAGTGCCCTTCACATCAGGATATTATAATATTTGCACACTACTGTTTAGCGGCGAAATAAAGGCTGTGGTGATGTCTGTCTAGACGTTTCCGGCAACAGCGGCCTAACAGTAGTAAAATGATGATGATCATCATCATCATGATATACAGTAAGTATATAGAAATCTCTGTTGTAAATAAATAAACATTTTAAAGGCATCCTTTATAGTAAAACTATCATATAACTTACCCTAATGTTCATAACTATAGGTGCTTTTTCCTTTACAAGGAAGGGATGGTGGAAAGCCAAAGTGTCTTCGTTTCCACTCATGTCATCATCATTAGAAGAAACCGATGACAACTCACCCAATGCTTCTTTTTTCGACAAATGTTTACAAAAATCTGTTAGTTCATCTACAGATTTACCTGAAAGTATTTTAAAATGCTTAAAGCAATATTTTCTTTAGATTTCAAATGTGTTTATGTACCACAGCTGTTCTTATTTCTGCATTCAAACGATAGTGTCCAAAAGGTACTGTGTTCATGATTGAAAAATGCTGTACTTTGTGAAATTACATGGATAGTAAGATTTAACATCTTATGTTTTAAAGTGACAAGTCTTAACACGTGCTTGTAAAGGAAGGTTCGGTAATTGCAGTATTGAAGATGCTGTTTATTACTATTTCACGAAATAAATGGGTTGTTGAACAATCATTTATAATTATTATTTTTCAATTGATTTTACCTATAAATATACAAAATTTTTGATAATTTGTAGGAATATTAAAAAATGGTTGTATTGAACTGAGACAGATATTTTTTGGGTTATAAGTGATAATGTGTGCATTTACCCAGAATACAGGGTATTGATATGTTACCGGCTAAAACAGCAATGCTTTTATGCTGGCAGATTTACAATATTAAACAAATATCTGGATAAGTGGGTTCTGAAACACCCTATTTCTCCCAACATTACACAATTTGTCTCTGGAATAGAACTAAAGACCTTTGTATAACAAGCGAAGTGTTTAATAATTGCATCACAGAGTTAGTAAAATGACTTCAAAAACAAAAAATCTGTACCTCCTGATTGTATAGCTGCCATAACTTGGTTCCTGGTATGAGGAGGCAAAGCAGCCGCGCCTGCTGGTACTGCGCCATTTTTAAGCATATTGATTGCATTCCTTCTAGCTACTTCTAGTAGACGTTTTTTTTCGCTGTCTGCTAATTTTACGCCGCTAGGTGATCTATAAAAGAAACAGTGAAGCTTATTAATTTTAGGTATGACGTAATAAAATAGGATCCCTCGATTTTTTATGGAGGCCATATGGATAGATGTAGCCGGTGTATGTTATTGCTTTCTTTACCTTGATCTACGACCCCGGTGTCGTGGGGAGTGGTGTCTAGAACGGTGACGAGATCTCGATTTAGATCTCCGTCTGGAGCGAGACCGGCTGCGGTGGCGAGAGCGGCTCCGGCGGCGTGACCTTGACCTGGAGCGATGTCGGCGCCGCTTTGAGGTAGAGTGAGAACGTGATCTTCGGGACCTACTCCTTGACCTTAAAACATAATTAGATATAATGCACATGTGAGACATGTATCCTTCAAAGTGATGTAATTCTTCTATGTAGAGCTGAGTAGTATTAAAAAGGTATAAAAAAATGGAGGCTAAAACTAATAATTTTTTTCGTTTTCTTTCCTGCTCTCGGCTGTTTAACGTTAAGCCTTAATTAGATATGGCATTGTATATCAGTTCATTAATGGTCCATGATTCAGTAATTATAGTACCCCATTTAGGTTAACGTAGACTGGAGTTATTTGTAAACATTTTAAAATATACGCTAGTAAATAAAATTTTGGAGCGGTCAATATTTATTTCTCAGATTGGTTGGTAGACAAATTAAGTCTAGAAGTCATAGTCTAAGTTATCAATATTTACAGATAATTTGTTTAAAAGGATTATGGTTATTTTCTTTACTATGTAAATTAGTAAAAAAAAGCATTATGGTATAAAAATAAAATCCATTATTTCATACAAAGTATGGTCAAGAAAAGTATCATACATTAATTCAATCAATTTATGTTATTTAAACCAATTTCTTAAAATTAATGTCACTTATGAATAACTCACTATGTAATGATGAGATCTATATAACAAAAGGCAGTCCCATTTTCTGTCCACTTAGGCTTTTTGATTTATGATACACAAATTATTGTTTTGTGAATTATTATAGATATTAATGTTAACAAATAGTTCACCAGCTATAAGTTATTGAAACATGATTTCATGAACTGAATATGTAATTCATTAGGTCTTATAGTTGTCAACTTATCCACATGCAATTAAAACACAGCCGCAACAAAGCAAATAGTTGTTATAGAAGAATCAAAGAAAAATCTTATAATAGTACATCAAGGTGTTAATAATTATATTTAAGTGGTTAATAAAAACTTGTTCTATGTAAGAAAAAATAATGTTTAATACATTATTTAAATAAAAAAGTTAGTACCTTTTCCTTGATCTACTTCTTTCTCTTTTTGAAGATTTGTGTGATGTTTCCGATTTACTTTTCTTAGAAATACTTTTTTCTTCTTCAATTCTGTCGAATATAATAAGTTAAGTAAAAAATTATATCATTCGCAGGTTTTTGTCTATGCATTAATTTATGTACAATGACACTGAGACAAGATAATAATGATGATCCTGACATTATTATCTAAAATATTATTATATAGATATTAACTTAGTAATCATTAATTGGTGTTTAGGTAAAAACCAATCAAATTCTTATTACAACTATTCTTGATTCTATGGATAGGCCTTAATTAGAACTAACATTTAGAAGTTGTGCTGGAACAAAACTGTTAATGACAAAAAATAATAAGGTGCACTATAGAGGAGTGGTAGTTGCAGATGTGGTGCACATGTTGGAAGCCATATTGGTAACATAAATTTAAACCAAATTACTGTTTAGTTTCCTCAGCAGCTTGTTTTTTCAGGATGCCTCCTGGGTCTGATGTTTTTGGGAATTGTGAATTCACATCGAGTTCTTTAACAGAACTACTTGAAGAGTCTGTACATTCTCCTTCTTCAACTTTCTCAGCTTTTTTCCGAGCTTCTTCTTCAGCCTTCTTAACAGTCTCCTCAAAAACAGTGCTGAACTTCAGATTTTTTATTTGAATTTTACTTTTCGTTTTATCATTGTCAGTAGTAGTTTGTTCCAACTTTTTGTCTGAAATTGGAGTTTCTTTAGGAGATTCAGGCATTGGAATAAGACTAGCATCAAAGGAGGGTATAGTAGATTCTTCCGTTTCTTTTTTGATAGATATTTTAGTTTCATTTTTAACTTTACTTTCTTCCTTGATTTCGGGAATTTCGGCCTTAAAATTAGTTTTATCTTTATTCTTTGAAGATTCTATTTCCTCTTTAACAATGACTGGAGTTCTAGAACGCTCATAAGAAGGAGACCGACGATTGCTTTTTTCTTTACGTTTAGTTTTGCTCTTTTTTCTCTTTTTCCTTTTGTGACAATAATCGCTATTATCGGAACTAGTACTACTAACACTTCTACTTCGTTTTTTCTTCTCTTTTTTTTGCTTTTTCTTACTCTTCTTTGATTTTTTTACAGTAAGCTCTTCAATCTTCGGTGGGTCAGCGTTGAAAACGCTGAAAAGTTCTGATAAGATTTGATTAGAAGACTTTGTGGCATCATCATTCTTGCGCTCTGGTGTAGTTCTCTCTTTTTTAATTAATTTATCGGTTTTGGAAAGTAAAGTTGTCATCTTTTATTTATCAATTATGTACATCTAATGATTACTGAATTATATTCGCCCACAAATAACCAAACAACAAATATCTATAACTAGTCATATTATGACAATTGTCAGTGAAATACTGACAGCCGTATTTATTGGACCAGGTTTTAAAACCAGGTATTTGCAAATATCTGTTTTTGTAGTGAACTATAATAGATTCAAGTATTAATATTTCTAAGTCGGTGAACATGGACACTGGTAGTAGACAGCTTATTACACGAATATGCGACAAAAGCAGCTATTAAGAAGAAGTGGAGGTGTTTAGTGAATTAGATTAGTAAAATTGCTTGATAATCATTACAGATAGGAGATATGGCAAGACTGTAACAATTAAAAAAAAACCCGGTCATGTTTGACATTACTATCTCTTTAAATGATTCATCATCATCATCATCATCATTTTTACCGATGGACGTCGATTGTTGAATTTAGGTTGACTTCTACTTTTAAATGATTGTTTTATGAAAGTATGTCATTTAAAACATTAGCCACGCAGACCTAGTATTAATAAGTCGAGATAACACTGTCTATAGTTTATAGCCATCATTCTCTTTTTTATATATTTGCAGTATAGTTTTATGACGTGCTTTCTTCAAACTGAATTAATAGAGTCAGATTGAGAAAACTATTCCGGTCTTTAGCTATTTCAACTGATAGTATTGTCCATCAGGATCAACTTTTGGAATTTACAAAGCGATGAACTTTTATTAGATTTTTAAAAACAGGTACGAAAATATTATATGAGAAGTAATTTCTAGTAGTAATTATAGTTTATAGTTATTAAATTTTGGGTATATTATTTATAAATAATATGTCATAAGTACTAAGATAAGTAGTGTGTAATAAGTACTCTGCGTCGAAAACTAAGTGATAATCAAAAAATAAATGTCTTTAGTAATTTGAGTAAGAATACATATTCATTTCCTCATAAAAATGGGTAATGAGTACAAATGGTCAGTACTTTATGTTTAAAGTTTACGAGTGGTTTAGTTTATATATGTATGTATCTTCTTTAGAATCACTGTTCATCAAATTAACGCTGTTTTATACTCATATGTAGTTATGAGATGGTAGACTATTGAACAGTTGTATATATATTTTTGACGATTGCAAAGAAATTGTTCTAATTTTTAAATAATGTTAATCGCCAGTTAGCATAAAACAAAATCTTTATTTATAAGTGATATGTATTTGCATCATGAAATGTTGAAGATTTGTGTCTAGCTTATTAATTTTTTTGTAATTTCCCAAGTACACTAATTTATAATTATTAATTTAATCAATAGAGAATAAAAATATTTATAGAATAAATAAAACAAACTCAATATGGTTTATTATTTTATTGTTTTCCGAATACCTTTGCAAGGTAATTATGTGATAAACAATACGGAATGGACACTACATTCTTTATATTTGTATGTAGTTGAAATTCAACATAAATCGTGTTGCAATATGCGGCGCCAACTGCAATATTGAGGACGGAAATTTGTCCTTTGTTAAATTTGTTAGGCAATGGAGATGTGTTCAGAAAAACGTTCTTACAATTAATTATCTCAAGAAATTCTCAAAACTACTTGAAAGTACCTACTCGAGAAGTAGGAAAGTGGAAAAAGCCTTCAGCATGATTGCATGTGTTGATGAGATTCTAAAATTCAAAAATTCAGTTTTCGAAATGTAACTTTTGGTAAATATGCAAACACAGCTCTTACATATTACTTGTTGAATAGTAGCTAAGTCCAAAATTGTAGCTGATTATACATTTGTGTCTTTGGCAGTGCTGTGTTTACCAATATATGGTATAATATCGACGGCAGGGAACAAAGCCAAGATTTATCTAAAATGAATTTAAAGTACATTTATTTGTAAAGGTTTGCCATTCAATTATTATTTTTAAGTTTTTCTATTAAAATTATTACAAGCACAATGATTTAATAGAGTAATTTTTTTAAAACAATTTGGCGTAATGCTTAATAATATGATGGACGATACAGTACGAAACAAACAATTGGAAGCTCTATATATATTGAGCAAATTTTGGGTTCAAATCATATATGTATTATTTGAAGTTATAAAAGAACACCAAAGTATACCTCTTGGCTGAGCCGTGTCTCAGACAATCATTTTAATATGTACCTAATTTTTTTTTTTTGTTAGAGGCTTCTACATAAATATAATTAAAAGTTGAAAAACAGCATTGTCATACAAAAGCATTGTGTTCCCTTGGTGTACAGTATAATAGAGCTATCATAGTATTTTTTCTTTATGGACCGCCCTTTCAAAGTTCCCAGTGCTGGGTCTTGGGGGCTTCTTATTAAGAGTGTCAAGTTCATTTATTCATCGCACTGGTCAAATGCGGGTTGGCGGATGTCACAGACCTACAAAATCTGTTCTTCTTGGGACATATCATATTTTTCAAGATATTTTCTTTCACCGGAAAATCATGTTCAGGGGGTACGACCACCCTACCTACTGAGTTGTCACGGCTTCTTCTGTTGCGCTTTTATTCGGTTGTTTTGTTTCTTCTGTTGATATAAAATAAATTTTTATTAAAGGCCTATATATTAATGTATTAATACAGACAATGTCAAGGAATCGGTGGTACGTATCAATTTTTCTAAATTTTAAGCGACTTGTTACTTTTTTAATAATATCGCTAATTTTGACAAATGGCATATATCTGTCACGCTACATCGTCCAGATTTATAAAGTGTATAATTAAAAAATATTTAAAAAAATAATTCTTAATAAATAACTAATGTAAGTATATTGTTATCATTAAAAATACAAAACGAATAAATAGATACCGTAAGCCATCTTTCTTTCATTAACAGGTTTTTGCAAACATTCCAATAATATCTACATAATTTGATATATAATTGTAAAATAGTTTCCCATATTAAAATACCTACCTATCTACTTTTCGTATCAAATTTTATATGGTTCATAATATCCAACAATGTTTATATAAAACCGAGTACACGGAAAAGTTATATAAACTGAAAACTACTTATGTTTGCACGTTAGTATGACTAGATCCACTTTTACATTCAATAAAGTCTCGTATTATATCGAATTCGATTTAAAATAACATATTTCATAATAGTTTTCAGTTCGTATACATCTTTTCTTTATTATAATAGCAAATCACATCATAGAATATAGTTATCTACACCAATAAAATAAAAGGTTTTAATTTTTTGGACATCGCTTGTTGCACTAAAGTAAAAACGCACACTAATTATAAACACTATAAAACCCATTCGCTGCTTCGTATCCAAAAATAAAATAAATAAATAAAACGCACGGTTCTTTTGGTTATATTAAAAAAAAATTGTTTATGCTGCGTCATATAAGTGGTGCTCAAGAAATGTAAATTATTTTAATATATTGTGCAATTTGAATGCAATGGTAACTTCCTTTCCTATGTGTTTCCCCATACGCGTACATACTAAACGTCTTTTTTATCTACTATGGATTAATACTTGACCTCAACTTAACATGTTATTAAGTGACAATTTAGCAATGGATGGTGAAGTATGCCAGCTCAAAATATTGCGGCTCTCATTTGTCGACAGCCGGAACACAACAATACCGTTATAGCGGCAGACTATATAAGGGTGGTAGCTAGCCAGGCAGTTTTGAAAAAACCCTACTACTAATCAAACCCACGTCTTTATCACACGAGATCATAAAGGGTCCCAGTAATTTCATAAACCGTAAAACAGTCCAGATTCTGCGCGGTTAACGAATGTCGATGAGGCGTTCATCTAAATGGTTTAAAGTTAACAATGTCGACAATAATTAACACCCAGCCGTTAAGTGGAGAGGCATTTTATCAAACTTTGAACATTAAACTTGGTTTGTAATAATTTTTGACAGTAGTATCGGGATGCGTGGCGACGCAGCGAACGGCCACGGCTCTCGTATCCGCTGAAGATGCAAAGAAAAAGTATTGCAGTTTCTTTCATAGAATGTACTTACGGTGATCTATAAGTAATTTGTTTATATTATATAATATTTATGTCTCTAACTTAATAGTGAAAATTCTAGTACTATCGACATGATCATTTCGTTACGCGCAAAAAAGGAAATTTTATGCTTTTTTTGGCAGTAAATTTTTTTTTGTTAATTTTTTTTCTACAAAGATTAACTCGAAGAGAATACTTTGTGGTACTATGTCTATTATGTTAATTTGTTTCTGTTAATAAACGCATCATGTTCTATGAAAGAAACTTTGTTGTATTACGTTTGATGAGTGAATTGAAAAATGTTATTATTTGAAAATAGATAATAATTACAGTATTCAAAAAACCTTTAATATAACTTTTAAGAAAGTGATACACGACGCAGATTTGTTATAGTGCAGACCGAGAACACTAGCCGCTCCAATCTTAAAGCTACTACTAAAACTCCTAAACGATCAAAGATCGCAAGCTAATTTGATTTTTTTTCTCAAAAGTCTTAAAAAAATAAAATCTGCTAAAGTTCAACGTTTATTTAGCGAGGGCGTAAAGCGGCGCGAACCGTTCGGAATCGTTTCTCGAAACCGAGCTTGGAGTAAAGGGAACGAGACGCGTCGTTCTCCGGACGTATAACGACGAACGGTTTGTAGCCGCGTGCGGCCACCTCCTTGGTCAGACGCCGAGCGAGGTAGATCCCGTAACCTTTCCGGCGGAACTCTGGTCTCGTTTGCATAGAGAACATGGCTCCGTAATAGCTTTGTACCATCCAAGCGGCGAGTTGGCCTTCCACGAAAATGCCGTACGCCGGCAACTCGGCGACCAATTTCTCGAACACCTCGCGACATTCGATGTCGCTCGCTGGATACAAATCGTGCACCGCTTTCATGTGCTCAGGCTGCAAGCGAACTAGCTCCACGTCCGGTGGCAGTCTGCAAAGGCAACGAATGTAACTGTTGTTATTTCTATCGACAAAGAAGAAGTATACAATTCAATCAGACAATACTTTTACTTTCTTTTACATAACCGATTTTTTAAAACTGCATAATTTTTACTTGTTTGAAAGTTCATCCCATAAAAATAAGAAAAAAAATGTATATTTAAACGATTTTTAGCCAAAAGTCCAGAAACTTACTCATCAGCGCTGGTATCTTCAGGCGGCTTGTCACACACGTACACATCGCCAGTGATCTTGTCTTGTGCTTCATAGTTTTTCTCCAATCGGTTCACGATCGCTTCATGTGTGAAGTTTAAATACAAAGGCTGGCTGAGATCCAGAAGTACGTCTTCACTGCTCAACAGATCAACCAGTTCCACCCTTTCCGAAGGACAGAACACCGTTACGCTCTCATACGTGAGTTTGTTAGGCTGTAACATAATTAGGAATAATGATTAATTTCATTGATTTAATAGCTTATACATAGCTCTATTTGGAAAACAGATTACAGTATCCTCATCATTCTCGACGCAGTGTAACAAAGTCTGCTAAAGAGCAAATAATTCTTAGATTAAGGCAGCAATCATTTCTGCTTCTCTTGCGAAAAAATATTTATTTTAACGGTGGACATACATAAGCTGAAATAAATAAATAACAAAGAAAACGTAATTAACATGTAGTTTGTTAGTTGGGAGTCTGCATTTTCTGTATACACTGAGACGGACACAAGAAAAGTCTTTTCATACTATATCTTACAAAATTTATAGGTTTTTTTTTCCAAAAAAATATTGACAGGCTTTTAGAAGTACTTACTGAACCCAAAGGAATTGATAATAATAAAAATGATTGTCGATAGATTGAGAGACATAAGTAAAATAATTAAGTATGATTGGTAAATGCCCTATTATAATTGTATGATTTCGTTCATTGAAATATTAATCAGAAAACAGAAAATACCCTCGTGAGTTCACGATTCACCTAAAACAAAAGATTCTATATGGAGTCAATACCACGTGTTAAAAGTTTCAGAAGTATTCTACAAAATTTTTATAGTTAAGTTTTTTTGTTTCACTTTATATTTGTTCCCCTGAACATGTGTCCTGCTTGTCTCGCCGCTTAGTAGAATAAAAAAAATTAGTAAAACTTTAAACCGCTTCTCATATGTAACAATTTTGTTGTTACAAGTGTGGAGTATTTACGTGATAAAAATTAACCACATTAAATAACAAAAATTTACCGATGGCACTGCAAGTATTTGTAGAAAAATTGCTTTTTTTAATTATCTTTGTTAATATTTAGTACGAAGTAGGAGTACTTTTTCATTTAGTTTTATATCCTCCATCACGCAAAAAAAGGTTGGATTTTTCGAATACTTTCAAAGACGATCTCTTTTCGAGTTCCCAACGATGATCCTGGTGCGCAAATTCCTAGGTAAAAAGCGGATGAAATGGTTTGACGACATAAGGAAGTGGAGTGGGCTTAAAAACCATCAGTTAAAACGAAAAGCTGAGAATCGAATCGGTTTTCTTAATTTGATCGCCAAACTGCACTTTCAAAAGGGCACCTTTTACTCTGCTTTTGAGGGGAAGACAAGGTTATGTGGGAAGCTTCTACCCACTAAAACTCCCTCGGTGGTCTCCGTCAGTGCAATAGGAGAGGCTCCGGGATTTCCTACGGAATGCATCTGGTATAAATCGAACCGCCCATACCACTACAGTTGGCGGGAGCTTTCATAAAAACAATTTTAAATAGATAAACTATTTAGTCCTCCTGATGACAGATGATCACTTAAAGAGGGCACCTAATAATGATGATTATATACTGCGGTTTTATAAAGTCGTTATTGATTATTTTAGATAACTTTCCCCTTTGTTTAAAATACGCCAATAACGTAATGTAGGTCGCGTTACTTATGCATGTTACTGCATATTTTCCACAAAGACATATGCACCTTTTCATTAGTTCCATTTAAATTATTAACGAGAGCTTACTGTGAGAACCGGAGCGGGCGGACATCGCGCCGTGTAGACATTTAAAACGAGTCCGTGAAAGCTCCGCTTGCTTTGCAATATTTCACATTCAAAAACTTTTAACTCCTTTGCAAAATTGCGAAATAGTGATTAATAAATAAAAAAGTCCTTCTACGATATTACATCAAAGCCTAATTTATTTTTAAATCTTATCAAATGTCTGGTTACATCAAATAGTTCTATCTAATGTTTATAGTAGAGTTCTATCTGGTGTTTTGTATATCATACTGTCTAGCGGCATGTTGTTATGGGCAGGCATATCACTTACCATCACGTGAACATGTCGCTCGTCTCTTCGTAGATAAAAAAAATATCATCGTCATCCGACAGGAGCCCGCTACTGGACATAGATCCGCCAATAACAATGTGGTGTTAATAAAGACTGTATCGTACATCGTTACTCATCGATGAGACAAGACGAGTGAAACTTTCACCTGATGTTAAGTGATACGACTGCCCATAGCAATGTGGTGCTCTATAGGATGGTATATTGCACCGCATTGTCCTCCTCGCTTTGAAACTTAAGATGGCAATAAGTCTTGTTACCTAAGGTGTTGAGTGTCGTTATGCCAGTAATTTCACTAGCTACAACGTCTTTCAAACTATAATACAGTAACGTATGCGTTACCGTTATTGCACTAGCTACAACGAACTGCAAATTTAACAAAGTATTGTTTTTGAGTTGTGTAAAAAACATTAAATATAGCGTCCGTCTTAATAACACTGACATAACTTTCACATAAGACGAATTTTAAATAAGCAACGTCCTAAATGTGTTTGATGTTATAACAGCAAAAATAGAGCCTTAATTCTGTCGCAGACAACCTACTTCCGCTCTCAAGCAAATGTAACACTCAAGTCAAGGAGATCTTGCCGACGCCACACCACGAGAAACGTGTCTATAACGCGAGAGAGGGGGTTTAAGTATCAAACTTTTAGATTTGAGAGGGCTATTTGTGGACAAGTATTTTATCAACGGTTACTAAACTAATCACAATTCTTTGATAATTTTTCCTTATTCAATTAAACCACGAGACAACCGGAGCTTTCACCTGGTAATAAGTGGTACGCCTGCTCATAACAATGTGGAGCTAGTAATGATGATATATACAAGATCACATTGCGCTGGTCGACTGAGACATAAGATGTTGAGTTTCGTTACCTGAGTACACTAGCTACAGCATCCTTCATACCGGAACACAATAATGTTTGCACACTACTGTTTGGCGGCAGAAATAACCGCTGCAGTCGGTACTCATCTAGACGATTTCCGGCAACAGAGATCTATCAGTAGATTATTAATATTTTGAGCTATACAACGAATACATTATAGGAGTGTAATCAAATTAGCGACAATAAAATCAATAAAACCAATTTCTGTTCATAGCATTTGTTATTGTTAAAATATATTCAAAAATAATATTTTTGCGGGTGTTAGTAATATTTTTTAAATACTAAACTCTTCTTTCTTACCGTGCTCGTACATCCCGGGAAGTGTAAACAGATCGGATCCTCGGGCCAATTCTTCGCTACATAAAAATGGAAGTCCCAAACTTTGTTGTTCAGATATGTTTGAATCGTCTGATGAAACTGTAATAGAAAGTTTATCAATGACGTGCTGCAGGCAGGGGTTTGAACTCTTTTATCTTTCTGGTAGTAAGCGAAATTACAGTTATTAAACTTGTTTAGTATATAACCTTCAGCACGTTATAAAAGACGGTTAAGGAGAGAATAATTTAAGGGAAAGGCAGCTTTTCTTAAGAGCATAATGGCCCGTAAAACCTGCTCCCTTACCCACAAAGTATTGACGACTGCAGCATGTCTCCTTTTGGGAACGCCCATGTTCAACAATAGGCTTAAATAGATCTAGAATTCCATAAAAATCCTTACTAATTCGAGATTTTGTTATAGACAGAATTTTGATAGCTGCGGTTTTTAACATATGAATGGTGGGTAAAGGAAGAAAGTTGCTTCAATAATTTTATTACATGTGTATGTAAATGTATCTGTACGAAAGAAATTTTTGTATGAAAAAACAAAATATATAATCTGAATATTTTTTTAAAGAAAAGTAGCACATTTTTTGTTTTAAAATCCTATATTATCTAAACTAAAACATTTCGTATTTTACCTTTAGCGATTCTGGCATATATTGCACTAAGAAATCGGCCAAAGATGGGAGTTCTTCTTCTCTTACCAATCGGAAGTTTTTCCCCTCGGGCACGATTTCCATCTCTGTAACAAACAAGAATACGTTTTAACTTTGCTTTTGTTATAAATAGCACTTTAATTTATTTGCAAAGACAATCTAATAATATTTTTTTTACTATCAGCAAATTTCGATTCCTAACTTAACATCATTCTTGAAAGTGGAGGAAGCGAGGAAGTGGAGGAGGTGTGTGAGGATCGTAGCAAGTGGAGAGTGGAGGTGGTCTCTGCCTACTCCACTGGGAACCAGGCGTGATATATATGTATGTATGTAACTTCAAATGAAGTTTAAACAAAAATAATGATAAAAGTAGACTAAAAATTACTTCTAGATAGACAAAAAAATAAAACAATTTTTCTCTTTTAATTTCAATGTAAAATTAGTTTTGTTAGTACACTTTCTAATATCTAAGTGGCATTACTTGGGAGAGGCCTATGGTCACCCACACAGCTAGATCACAGTCCATTGACTGTCGCGGGCTATTAATAATGATTCAATATATATGCACATAATAACTAAAAAACAATAATATTTACTTTAAGCATCAAACTTTATAGACAAGGACATGACAACTTAATTTATTGAATATTTGTTTTTTTATAATAATTGTCACGAGTTTAAATAATCTTAGTACAGCCATTGAAAACAACAGTTTAATGAAGAGTGTTATTGTTATATGAAATGTTGAATAATATTAACAAAGTACATATAATAACTTTAAGTTTTATATTAAAACAGAGAGGTATAATTATGTAGCCGTAATGGTTCCTTTTAATAGTATTACGTAAAATGTTTAATGGAATCGCGTGCAATTCCTATGTGAAAATCTTTATTAACGTTGCAGTGTTTCACACGCTTTCGTCAATTATATAATAAACGTGGACTGCATCAGAACGGTCAAGGCCTTTACATACTTCGAGCACGGCATTTAAAATTATAATTTAGTCTATTCGATGCGGACATGAATAAAGAAATCAACTAGCTTCCGTTCTAGATTAAATAGACTACCTGCTGCGGTAAAACATTCCCCTTAGCACTACTTTTTGCATATAACCATTTATTCATTACAATACTTTTTCATTCGTTTTATTAACTTTATTAAACAAGTTTACTATAAAAACACTTTTAAAGGAATAAACTTACGTACGTTTGCTTCCTACCCTTAATTCTATTTTTATATCCATTCGCGTTTCTGATGAGGAATAAATAACAAATCCAAAAGAGGTAGAAGCTTGAGAAGCTCACGTCTTTAAAATTTCTTTTCATTTACTTTTTCTACTTATTTAAAACATATTTTTTTTATAATATATTTGAATCTTCGTAATGACGTAAAGAGAAACTCATAAAAGTTGAGCTCAACAATTAGCCCTGTGCCAATGAAAATGTTACAACCTAAATTTTGGTGTTCGTTAGTTAACACGGTGGAAGGGTTAAAAATTAATTAGTTATAGGCATTGGAAAAACTACTCCTTCCGCATCCTTCCCCTTCACTTGCTCTCAATAGACATCGCAATTAATCGCCGATGAGGAAAGTTATCTATACAGAGAACAATGGTACGTTTTATAAAGGCGGTACTGAATTACTTTAGGGGCAGTATCGAACATAATTAATTTTTAATTCCGTCTATCCATTTTAAGTACACATTTTTCTGAAATATAACTTCAAAACTACACCCTTATTTATCAAGGTTGAGACAACACTTAGACCTCAATTTAACATGATATTAACTGACGGAGATATTGAAGCATGGCTGCAAAGAATATTCTGGCTATCATATATCAGAAACTGGATCCCACCAATACTTGTGTAGTTGTACTTAAATTTGGGGTAGTAGATTTACAATATGAGGGAGGTCGCTAGATAAGAAGAAATCTAATACCATGTTGTGGTTCCTTAACTCTTCTTTCTCCTGCCCTGGTCCCACTTTATGTAGAGTCGGCACAACATGTTCTTCATTACCGAACATGTTGTAAATAGTTTTGGCTAAACTTTTTACGACCGGCCGCCTGCCTGACATCAACCCTCTTTTTGGGAATCTTTGGGGACGTTTGTTTGTTTGTTGCTTTTTTTTTTTTTTTTTTTTCCTTCCCTATTTGTATTTCGCTGTTGTTACTACAATTCACAAATGTACATAACTTAAATATTAAAGTCATTGGTACATGCCAAGATTCGAACCCGCGACCTTCGTATTGAAGGCCGCATGCTCTAACCATTAGGCCAGCGAGCTACTTGTGGTTCCTTAACTATAATCAAATATTTCAATTTAGAAAATACCCTTTATAATGTTTGCGCTCGTTACTATCGAGATATTACGATAGCTCTCATTCGATTAACCCGGTAATTGAATTACCGCGCCCGTAGATGTTCATCTGATGGTAAGTGACACATCTGCCCATGACAATGTCACATTTATTAGGATAATACACACAGCATATTTTGAACAAGAGGTGAGAGTCTCTTTATTACATTAATTTCATTAGCTATAGCGCCCTTATATTGCCATTAGGCGACAGAAGTATGCGCCGCGGTGTGTTCTGTTCAGATAGTTTCTGGTAACAGAGACCATCATTCTAGCATGTTAAAGAACTACTTGGGTGAATTTTCGTGGTGTGACTATGTAGACTGTATCTTAAACCATTAATATTAAAAGATCAGGAAGATAAAGACGTCTTGTAATAATTTATACTCGAGGAATATGTTAAATGAAGTATCTATATTTTATGTTGGAGGTTTTAAAAGCTAGCTAACTTGAACACTGTGCATCTTGAAAATGAATGCAGGATGTAAATTACTCTCCGCCATGAGACGATAGTAGTGGAGACCGTTTTTCGCTATCTATTAAAATGATATATATATATGATGTAATCTTCATTTAATTATTATTATTATTTTATTTAATCTAGGTAACGAACAGCCGATACACAAGTTCAATAGTACCAGATTTGATGTCTAATATGTCAGGTGAATGTAGACAAAAAAACGTTGAAAATATAACTTTGTTACATAGTTTAGAATCGACAGTTGTACATAAAAGAATAATTAAAAAATATCAATTTAAACACTGTTTTATTAAACTAATGTTAAGTGTTTCTTTTGTATTTAAGAATATGTTAAAAACTTTATAACACTATGAAACTGGTAATGATTATGATAATTTTTACTTATGCAAAAACAATGCACGTTGCTATATCGTGGTGATCATACCGTAACGTGTGCATTTTTTGTCGGTCGAGTTGACCATGCAAATCTCGTATTTACGCATTGTTTTGCTACGTTTCAACAGGCCATGGACCCAGGTCTACGAGCTCATTATTAAATAAGCTGTAAATGCTAAAACGACTACCAAGTGCTACAGGATATCAGAGAAAAGAAACAGCTAAGATTAACCTTGTACGTGTTAAATTTTTTAATAACATTACTGTGTAGTTATCATGTGGCTAACATTTTTTTCTTTTTTTTATTCAACGAAGCAACTAAACGAGCCGGACGTTCACCTTACAGTAAGTGACAAGCCAGTCCATAACAACGTGGCGCGCTACTTAGGATGATATATACTGCACTACACTGCGCCCGTCTCTTTCAGACATAAAATTTTAAATCTTATCGCCTCAGTCATTTCACTAGCCACAACGCCTTTCAAACCGAAACAGCAATGTTTGCACACTACCGTTGGGCGCCAGAAACAGGAGCTGGGATGGTACCTACCTTGACAGTTTGCGTCAGCAGAGACCTACCACCAGTATTAACATTTCGCTATAGACATTTGAAATAATCAAAGAAAATAACTGCGCTTCGTCATCGATTTATAAAAGGGTTCAAGGTTTATGTTTTCGATAGTGTTCAAAGCTTACTATTGTGTAGTCGTGATTATTTGTGTCTGCCTCTGACTGTATTTCTTTACTCTGCACTGAATTAAAATCACGTTTGATCAACACTTGCATAAATAAATGTTATGTGATCAAACAACAAACTACTATTTAATAATACTGTACCTATAACGCTAATCAAGCAAACTTAATTCTGATTATATACGCGATTCTCTTTTTTTTTATACAATGAAGCGACGAGACCGGCAGGATGTTCACCTGATGATAAGCGATACTCCTGCCGATAATAATGTGGGCTAGTTAAGATGGTATTCATAGCACCACATTGCGCTCGCCGCATTGAGACCCCAATAACTTCTCTAGCGACGGCGCCTTTCTAACCGGAACCCAGTTATGTTTGCACACTACTGTTTAGCGGTATAAACAGGCACAAAAAGGCGCTGTGTTGGTACCTGCCTAGATGATCTCTGGCAAGGCTTGTTCTCTCGCTACCGCTAAATTCGATATTTTCTCAATTCGAAGAACAACAGTCTATTGTTGTTTAACACTATTCCGTTACCAAAAGTCGTTCGCGTGTTGCAGTAGCGTGATGCGTTAGTGGAGTAAAGCAGCCGCCATTTTGATTCTGGGGTTCGTGACTTAATACGAAGTTTTCGTTTTAATAGGCATACTTTAAGTGGCAACATAGGCGAATAGAGTAAGCGATATTTGCTATTTTATCCCATTTATTACAAAAACTTGTATATTTACTGATAACTGCTCATAACGCAAGGACGTTGATTTTACTACGGGGCTAGATGAATGACTAAAATTGTTTAGTTTTATTGGTGGTAGGTCCCTGTTGCTGGAGACCGTCAAGGTACCACAGCAGCGCCATTTCTGCCGCTAAATAATAGTGTGTAAGCATTACTGTGTTCCGGTTTGAATGGCGCTGTACCCAGTACAATTACTAGGGTAATGAGACTTCACATCCTAAGTCTCAGGCGACGAGCGTAATGTGATACAGTATTTATCTTACTAACTAGCGCCGCATTGATATGGGTAGGCGTATCACTTACCGTTGCATGAATATCCTGCTCGTCTCATCGCTTAATTGAAAAAACTAAATATATTTTATATTAAAAATAATTAACTTTTTTATAATACACTAAAATAATTACTTAACTCTGGAAGTATCGACGGGCAGAGAGCATTTAAATAACAAAGCGGTGTATTATATTATTACGCATGGGCGGCAATCTATACTACTTTGATGAAGATATAAAGTAACAATTGAAATAAATAATTTGTATATTGTTTTCGAAATGATTACGGTACAGTCATAATTAGGTTATTGGCCGTAGTTCATGAAGAATTCGTGGCGTGATAAATCAATGTATTGCGTTTCAAAACAAAACTCGGTGCGGTTCAGTAACTGAATTTCGTGACTTGACTTTGAAGACGATAAAAACGGCTGAAGAATAACTTGTCGCTAAAGTTAATAAAAGGAAAATAACTTCGGGCGCCAATGATTATCCCGACGTGATTTTTTAACTTGAAAATTTTAATACAAATTGTAATAGCAATACATAGGATGAACTCAGCGTATACAGTATTCCATGCTTGGTATTACCTTGCATTTGAGGAAAGATAAAAGTATGAAACACGAAATAAAAAACACACAAAAATTTATCCGTAAATGTATATAAAAAAGTAACATTTATGTAATGTAACGATTTCTACTTGCTGTGCACTATAGTAAGTAAATAATAATAAGTTTTGTTAAGCCACTGTAAGCTTTATTGGTGTTATAATATTATAAAGAGTAATGTAATAAAAAAAGGTATATTTAAAAAAGATGATTGTTTTAGCGTTGACTGATCTTGTTTAACTAAATTACGTCTTTCATCAAAAAAAAAATACATTGACTTGATTTGTCCGGGTGGATATTTAAGGTAGTGATAGATCCATTTTAAAACGATATTCACGACCTCCATTCAAATTACCGTTCCGCATAGTAAAATGCCAATGATCAAATCAATGAGCTCTAAAATGGCAGTCAATGAAACATGACAGCTGAAACGAGCAAAACTTGCTGAAATTTCATGCAAATATACAGTATAACAGCTTTTGTAATTTTCCAATATACGTATAAATGCATACTTAACAACTATAGATTATATAAATAATGTAGCGAATATAATAAATAAATAATTCTTACTGGTGGCAAGATTCTATTTCCGGAGACCGTCTAGGTAGGGTAAAATCGCAGCACCTACTTCTGCCGCTAAACAATACTGTGTTCCGGTTTGAAAGGGACTGTAGCTAGCGTAATTACAGGAGTAACGACGGTCAATTTCTTATGTCTCATGTGATGAGCACAATGCGGTGCAGTGTATATCATCCTAACTAGCGCCACGTTGTTATGGCCAGAGCGTATCACTTACCATCAGGTGAATGTCTCGGTCCTCGCTTAATTGAATAAAAAATATATAGTAACAAATATTTAGTTATGAATTTTATGATTTCGATTTAACAATAATATATTATACATGCTTGCTCAATACTTGGAGTATATCTGCGTGATCAAATCAGAAATGGAGATCCGCAGAATAACCAGGATCACTAACATAGCTTTACGATTCGCTGAAGTGGCAATGGGCGGGGCAGATAGCTCGTAGAACCGATGGACGTCGGGGTCTTAAAGTGCTGGAATGGCCCACCGGAAAGCGCAGCGTTGGCATACCTCCCACTAGGTCGACAGAGGACATTAAAAGAATCGGTGGCAGTCACTGGATTCAAACAGCGCAGGACCGTGCGTCCATCGGTTGGTATGATGATGATGATATATTACATATTATAAAAAAATTCCAATTGTGCTACGAAAGTTTTACGCAACGCTACGAATATCTTGTGTTACGACTACGCCGCAACGTTGTTACGACATTTTGTTAAATAAAAAATTATATTATTGTAAGTTTCCAATAAAAAGGCTTTTGTTATTGACGTATTGAAGTTAAATATAAGGAGGTTATTTTTGGAAGATAAATTTCATACAAGTTTACCTAATCAAAAGTTTTTGTTAGCCTGCTGGGAGTTGCGAAGTTATGAAATTTTTATTAAAATAGATCAATTACATAATAATATATAATATATAAATATATAATGCATAACTTTGGCTTATTAAAACCTAATTTGAATAAAATTTATTTCACACAAATCTGGATATAGTTAGACTTTTGTGTTCCGTATGTCGTACACAATTTCGCTTTTAATATCTTCTTGTCCTTCTCTTTATTCCTGTTTTATGACGGGGTACAACTTCGCCCCAAGCTTACTTTAAAAAATATTTCCTTGTAACCGTTCTTCAGGATTTATATATTCTTAGGAGTTTTGTGGACTTAAAACTCATATTTCCTTTGCTTTGTGAAATAATGTAAAGAAAAATTAATTATCAATCACGATAAATCTAATAGTATCAATCCGTTAATCAATAATCAGCCGATAGATATCCACTATTGGACTTAGACCTCCCCCAAAGATTTCCACATTGATCGGTCCTGTGCTGCCCGTATCCAGCGGCTACCCGCGACCTTCACACAGTTAGCATGACCTTCGGTATTGCCGGGCACTGCGATGCGTTGTTTGTAGGGGTGTAAGTGGGAGGATTTGGGCCATTTCCCACCACACTGGCGTAATGCGGGTTGGTAGGAGACAGAGCCTCACTTATTGATTAGCATCGCGAGCAGGTGAGGTTGGCTTGAATCCCATGAGTTCCCCCTGCACAGGTTCCGACCTTGTCGTGGTGATGGGGTTCAGTAGCCGTGGTTTGGTCGCCCACGGTAAAGCGAAGAGGAATCTGTCCAGCCCGCCCGAGGCGGCCGCTCCAAGTTAGACCTCTGGAGCTCCGTGAGCAGCCGAGGTGTAGCCGTGGAGGGAGAGGAGTATCAGTATTGCGTTTCGCCGTTTTCTTTATCCTCCGCGGCCGTATAACGGTTGGCGACGGAACCCAAGATCAGATACGCCGCAGGGAGTCGTAAGAGTTTTCTCTCTTGGCTCTGGGTGACGGATTTGGGGGGATCCATTGCCCAGGTAACTATAAGAGGCCGAGGAGAGGGCGTGAGGTGTGTTCCGGCGTGCTCTTACAGAGGTGGAAAGGGAGGGTTTTGCCCTCCCGAGGTGGGGCTGCATGGTGCAGCCGGCGCTGGCGGGGTCGCGGAAATGTGCGAGAGTTTTCCCGTGACCCTGTCATAATGGATTCCATGAGATATTGTGCGGGACCCTTCTCACCTCAAATCTAATAGTATAATGTATAGTAATTTATAATTATGACTGAATAGTATAACAATAAAATCTTATAACTAGACTTATGAATGTATTAATATTAATTATAAGTAAATATTATTATTCTGTTTGAAAGTAAAATATAACATAAAGGCGATTTGATTTAAATTCACGCCATTTAGTTATTACAAACATCACCAAGTTTTTTTCATTTGTTTGTAAGTACCTTCCACCTTGATAGCTTTAAGCGACATCAATAAGATCTAAGTACAAAGGCAAGTAAGTTAATCTAAAGGCTATATATATAGTAATAAAGTTCTCTTATTTAATTCGTTTACACATCGATAATCTGAATTTTTTTAGTAATATCTCCCTCATGCGACACATTTCTTTTGTTGGATAAAGTAAATTTTATTATAATACCGTATTGATTTTTTTTGTCTTTTGATTATAAGTTTTTTTTTGATGTTTTACGTGGGGGAAATGCCTTCGCATACCTGCCTTCGCGGGGGCAATGACAGGTTATGTTGGACTTGCACCGACTAAAACCGCCACGATGTTCCACCTCGTCGCCTCATGGCGGGGTTACGAGAACGCTTTCGTACCATCCGCGACCCCGCGGGCCCTGGCCTCTTACGCAGCCCCACCTCGGGAGGGAGGGTTGAACCTTCCCTTTCCATCTCCGCACGCCGGGACATACAGCGCGCCCACTTCTCGGCCTTCTGCAGTCACGCGGGCGACGGATTCCCCTGAACACGTCGCCCAGAGGCCATGGGAGCCAAAAGAGAAAACTCTCACGACTTCCTACGGTGGATTCGATGTCGGGCACACCGCCACCCGTTATGCGGCCGCGAAGGATAGAGAGAAAGACGCATCGTTATACCGACACTCCTCTTGCCCCGCGGCCTCACCGCTGCCGCATCAACGGTGCGGCACCGTTTAGTCGCAGAGGGTACTCCCTTCGCGACTCCACTTCGGCTGCAAGGGGCAGTACAAAACCGCCCCTGCATCCCCGGCGCGCATCCGTGGTGAGCTCCTTGAATAGGATCTCTAACCTGGAGCCTCTAGCCAACCGGGTAGGTTCCTCTTCGCTTCACCGTGGGCGACCCAGCCCCGGTTACTAAGCCCCGCCACTACGACAAGGCGGGAACTTATAAGGGAGTTCAGGGATTATCGAGTATAAATATGTATGCGTACGTCTTTGTAGTTTACAAATACATTTTGAAGCTACTTTGATAATATTTTTTTTTATTTTTGCTATCACTATGGAGAGACAAACATTTGTATGGGTGTAATCCAAATAAATTTGTTCATTCATTTGTAAATGATAAACTCTCTATGTTTTCACTTTGAGAAATGTTTGTTTATATCATATAGTTAAGCTAGATAACGTTCAATGAATTCGTTAAAGAGGATTTTTTCAAAGTCAAAGCAAGCTAACTTTGATGGTATCATATTAATGCATAAATGCTCAATTGTTAATACGTTAAGTCAATTATATTCTTGAAAGAAATTGTAATAAATTTCACCATATTTAGTTTAGTTGGTAAGGGTGGTCCTATTAGCTGTTTGACTCTTTACATGAAAGAATTTACAAAGGTCAAATCTTATATTTTCACTGAAACCATTTTAGAAAACTTAAAAGTTTTGCTTGTGTTTAATAAAACGTTCTAAGTAATCTAAATGTCCTAATTAATAAATGTTTGTTCTATAATTTATAATTAATTTCATATTACTCGAGCTTTGATTTTCAATCTCTTTATAGTTTTATTTAAAATAACTGATTGTAAGATCTCAAAAAAAAAATATTTAGTAACTGAGATGATATAAATAGCGATTTAATTTGCCACCCTTAATACATTAGAAAAAATCTTAAATGAAAACATGTTTATCAGGTTCCTTTTCGCTTAAATCTCTCCTTACTTGTCAACTTGATTTTCATAAATTTCTAATAAAATATTAATTTACGTATACGAATACAGAAAATATCTATATAAATAAAGTAAGTTCTACAAAACACGAGGCGGATGGTGCTTCAATAACATCTCTGAGAGAAAACAAGGAAAAGTATGAAAAAAAAAACTCTTAAACCGATATCTCATCTGTCTGGGTAAACACTTCATTAAAATACATTGTAACTGTACTACGAGTGGATGATTCATTATATGTACTAATTGAATATAAATACATTGTGTAAGTTAATAATTATTAACATACTATATAATTAAATATTTTAATTATACTTTTTCCTAAAAGATGTAAACAATTTTTAAATTATCAAATATATATAACATCTTTTCAAATACGTATTTGTATACTTTTTTTACTAATAAATAAAACTTGTGAAACAATGTAATACTTTGTAGATCAAATAAATAGATAAATAATGTTTTTTTACCAGCGACACCCAAATTAAATTAGTACAAATATAATGATGTACATGTTAAAACGAATAATAATTGATATATGAGGTTCCTGAAAAGATTTTCAGTTTGCCTGTAAAGCTTTGAAAACGTGAACATTCTACGCGAAATAATTTACAGACGGCTATAGGCCATATATTTTTGGTATTTCATATATAATTCATGATTTTATTTTTAATTAACTTTTATAAACATTTTCATTTCGTATCATTTACGCAGTTGCTATAGCAACGGTTGATATAGAAAGAACTGCGTTTGCGGTTACTCAAAAAATATTTTAGAGAAATATCAAGTCTAACGAGGAACAGTTAGCAGATAAATGAAACTTAATTTAATAAAACAAGACAATACATATACTTGAATCTTTTGCAATAGTATATAAGTATCGCCTATTTCATTATTATTTCCAAAATATAGGTTTTATGTTTGTGGGTAAAGAGGAGTGCCAAGATCGGTTTGCCGCCGTCAGTCGGACGCCTGGGGTGTTTGTCATTTGGCAGAATATTTGCCAGACATAGCCGGCGTCGAGGTCGGGCCTTTATGTAGAAATATATATACATTAAAAGTAGTCAACAGTATTAATGGACACGAAATATTAATTAAGATATTCCTGGATATTATTTAATAAGAGGCTGTATCAAAAGTATTACTGGGAGCCACTGGATTTAAAAGCGAGAGACTGTGTTTTGTATAACAAGAGAACCATGTCCAGCAACACATCGGTTGTGATGACGATAATGATGATGGCTGGTGATAAGAGTCTATTGTGAAAGATTTTATTTTTAATAAATTAAGCGACGAAACGAGTGGAACGTTGACCTGATGGTAAGTACGTCTGCTCACAACAAGGTAGCGCTAGTCAGGATGATATACACTCCACCACATTGCGCTCGTTGCCTGAGAGATAAGATGTTGAGTCCCGTTACCACAGTAATTAAACTAGCTACACTTAAACTAGAACAAAGTAATGTATGCACATTACTGCTTGGCGGCAGAATTAGGCGCTGCGCTGGTACCTAGCTAGATGGTCTTCAACAACAGAGACCTACCACCAGTTAATATAGTCATAATATTTGCAAATCTACACATTAAATGTACGCATGTATTTTTTTTTCAACTCTCACTGATTTTTTTGAAATTCTAACTTCAGTATACTTGTGTATGGTCATATATGTTTATATACTTTTTATTATTAATATAACTTTCTATAAACTCTAATAAAGTATTATTAATGATGCACCGGTTCTCGTCCTGGTAATAAAGCAGACAATTTTTTAAGTCTGTCGACTTACTAATGATTTTCTTAAAAAAATGCGCTCCTTAAGCGTTAAAAAAAATCATATTACTTCAATTTCAACTTGATTTAACTTTAAATTGATTTAAATTTAAACATTTCTTTGTTTGCGATGTTGACTTCCATTTATTTCTATATATATACAAAAGCTCGAAATATTTTTTATAAATTATGAAGAGCCAAATATTCAGGTATTGTTAAGTTGAGTATTACCGGATTCTTCTTAAGATCGATATCCGGTGAATAGAAATCCGCGAGTTCAAGCAAATGCTTACAAAAGATCCTAATTATCATTGAATTCTCTGTTTCATTACAGTTGAAAGCTTAATGATTGTGTCGTTGGAGTATAAAATGTGGAATATACCTTATTGCTGTGATCATGCCTGAAAACGAAGGTGTGCTAAAGCTTAAAAAGATCTACGTCATGTTTTATTTGAGCATTGGCGTCGCACGGTGACCTAAACAGTTACTGCATTGACCAATTTTTGCGCATTGTATCTTTACCTTTTTTTCAGTGCGTAGAGCGTGACTCTCCATGCCGTTATAAACCTACAACTTATATATTCTTACATAAAAATGCTAATTATTGATATGAATTATTATTTTTTTAATTTTTCATACTCAATATTGTCTCACCTACCCACGGCGTTTACTTACGTCTTAGGTCGACTGGTAGAGAATGCCCGTAAGCTTTATGTCCGCCTGTGAACCTTGGAATGTCGATAAAGTTTACAAAGATAATAAATTAAGATAAAAATTATAATTCACCAAATATAAATACTCATTAACTCAATTGAATTCTGGTTAAAGCATTTATATTATATTTAAATAAAATAGTGCACATTATAACTGCTAAGTTGAGTTGAGATTTAAACATATCAAAAATGTACTTTATTCGTAAATATAAATACCTTTTGTTTTAAATAGGGTGAATCATAATTTGCTATAGGAGTGTTCGCTATTAATAAAAAAAAAATCTTACAAAAGGTACACAATGTAATGTTTGAAACATTTATCGGAATAGATGTTAATAAGATTAATGTCAATAAAGTAATATTGAATAAAGTAGTATAGCCGTAGAAACTTCCGTAGGCAAGTAATTAAATATCACAGATGACATCATTAAGGTGTAATTAATTGAAAACTCTGCGTGGAGAGCAACGAAAGCAACTTCGCAAACCGGCGTACACCGGCGCAATACGCAACCCCAGCAACACATGTCATTAGGGGAGAGAAATTACTTAGGGCGGATTTAATAGAAACGACTTACCTTTGGTCCACCGGGCCTGTTCCGCGAACGCCGGCGTACAAACGCGCTGATGGTGGCGTGGGCTCGAGGATGAAGCGCCTAGCAGGGCTCCTGGCCTCAAAGGCCGGGTTGCTTGGCTAAGCGAGGCTCGGCCGCGCGGGTGCCCTCGAATCGGTCTGCCGTCGGAGTGGCCCTGACAGTCGGGAAGCGAGGGATGCGCGCGCTTGCGACACCGCGCATGCGCCCCTAACTGCCGCAAGCGATTAACCTAACCCACACACCCGACGCATTACTAAATAACATCGCCACGCTCGCACACATACACATGTAGCTATGATTTTACGGTTCCCACTAATGCCACAATGTACATTCGTAATGCTAATCTTTTTCGTTACGTCTATGGCATTATATACATCTCGTGATTAAAGCATCAGCCTTGGGCATATTTTGGAGATTTATAACATTATAGCTTATTCTAATATTTTATTGGCCCTATTAAAGAAACTGAAGGTTTTTTTTCGGTTAGGAGATTTTGGGGAACGCCTGCGCCCAGCAGTGCGCCCAGCAGCAGACGTCCTTCAGCTGATTATAATGATGATTGATTTCATAATTATCTCATGTCAACGTCACTAATAAAAATTTTTTTTGTAGTATTATTTTATCATTAGATTGCAGAAATTTCTTTTATATGAACTCAACTTTGGTTCAATCCCCGCTTACCCTTTCCTCGAAAATTATTAATTGTGCCGGATATTAATCTTTCACATCTCGCTTTTGTTTGTTAATAGGGATTATAGACAGCTGTTTAGTTGTAGGCTAAAATTATCGATTGAATATAGCCACTTTTACTCCATGTTAAGTGTCGTTCTTTGTTTTGGCGTTGATCCAGAGGTCCGGTCTGTTACTAAGTCGATCTCAAGTGGATATCTATTCTGCTGAGAGTAGTAAATTTTTAAGAACTGATTATAAAAGTTTTGTTAAAGAAAACTCTGTTATCGTACGTTACGTTAAAACTTGGAGTTTAGACATTTTTTTCTTATTTTAAATAATAATCAATAAATATGTATAAAGTGCCGGACTAAGCTTTATATTTAGAGACAATTACGATAATGATTACTAGTTCGTAACATGACATGTCAGTTTATCAAAGAAGTTCTTTTCCGCCAAGCATTAGTATGAAAAATTTATTGTTTATCTTTTAAAAAGCCGCGATACAGGCAGTCAATTTACTGGGATAATATCTCTCTGTCCCAAGGGAACGATCATTATGTAGTACAGTATGAACATTCTAACTACGGTCACGCCGTACCGTTTACCATCAGTTAAATGTTATGGACGCTTTTAAGTGATTAAAATAAAAAAAAACTTATTCACTGCATCTGTGTACGTATGTAAAATTCCATATAGGATTTATAAAATTTTTAATAAGCTTTAAACAATAAACACATTTTCAATTCGTTTTCTGTCAAAAGAAATGATTTCGCAACAATTTTCTATATCGCTGGTTCTATTGTTGTAAGCTGTGAAGTTTTTTTATCTTTTGCCCTATTCAAGCTTTTCAAAAGAGAACACAAGAATCTTGATGCCTTTTCTTCTTGTTGACATTGCAGCTATAGTAGACTTTCAGCAACCGATTTAGTTTTGCTTTTTATTTTACCAACCAATTGCTTGTAGTCTGCTTATTACTATTTTATTCATACATTATATTAAACTGGAAAAAGGTGTTATTATTACGTATATTATTTTTTAAAAAAGATTCTCAATCTGTTTCTGAGAATGTGCGTACACGGTCTTGAATTCATCTGTAAGTTAGGATAACGATTTAAAATAACTAGATTTGTTTTAATTTTATCTTAATTTTTAATATTTTTTGTTGTTTAATGAAACGAAAATTTAGAGATTACATTAACCGTAATTTTAAATAATAATTGGAAGAATATTACATACGACGTTACTGATATATTTTAAGGACACATAACGACAAGATGAGTAAGTAATACGTTCTTCAACTAATAACAATCACAACCATTATAATAAGATTCTATTGTAGTTACAGTGAGAATGCATAAACACTTTAACTGTAATAGAACTTACATTAACTTACGTTACATCTTGTAATTTATTGCTTTCTCTTTATCATGTCTTACGTTTAATTTAAATTGTAAATGATTTTATTAATAATTTAATAGTAAATGAAAACCTATTACTGAGAGTTCTGAGAGAATTCTCCGTTTTAACGAAACAATAACATTATTATCATCTCGCTGATCGTCTATTTATATCTTTCTAAAAGACCTTCAAGTCAAGACGGGCATCTACTGACGTTTTCAACCCCGGATTATAACAAAAAAATCGAGCCAGTAAGTGGCCGCTGTTCTATATTGAAACAGCCTCGAAAACTAAAGTTTCAAACTACTCAGACCTAATTAAAAATTTTATAAAAATTTTACTTTAGTCATTGGCTTAGTGTGAACGTAAAGTATTATACCGTATTAAGGACAAAATATTTTCAGTAACCGAATACTGATTGTTTGCGGTGGCGTTAATCACGACTGACAAGTTCAAGGGCCACAATGATTAGCCACATTGATGTAGTTTACTCGTTCGCTGCAGTGCGTCGCATCGGGTCAAGGGCGATAGATTCAGCATTCCTGTTCAACTTCATTTATATGTTATTTCTACGGTAATATGTATATAACATTTCTGTATTTTTTTTATGTAATTAAGCGATAAGACAAGCGGGACGTTCACCTGATGGTAAGTAATACGCCCGCCCTAAAAGTGGCGCTAGTTAAGATGATAAGTACTGCACCACATTGCACTCGTCGTCTGAGACATAAGATGTTAAGTCGCGTTATCCCAGTAAATACATTAGCTACAGCGTCCTTCAAACCGGAACACAGTAATGTTTGCACACTATTGTTTGGTGGCAGAAATGGGAGCTGCGGTGATGCCCACCTACATCATCTCCGACCACGGAGACCTACCACCAGTAAACAAATCCAGAAATTTGATAGTGTAAATATCTGTATTAATAATTTTATTTATTAAACAAACGTTAATAATTTTAATAGTTAAATAATCAAAACGAATGGTTAATAAACGAGCCTAATTGTAAATTAAGAAAAATGGGAAGGCCGCGAAATTGCTTTTTTCTTTCTCTATATAATTTTGGCGTACGCAAGTCCTAGAGAAAGATAGTCTATACACTAGTCTACTAGAGAAAGCTTTTATTTTTCTTTTTGCACAATTACCTACTTTCTTCGCATATTTGTGACCGTGCTTTGTATTTTAACCGAAACAATAAAAAGTGTAACATTACTTTTTGTTTATCGAGTCCGCATAAGTCATCTTTTTGTAATTCAGATAGTGAAAGAGCATCTGATTATTTTGCTGATTCAATTAGCGTATTTTTGTGTCGATATTGTAGAGGGTTTTATGAACATAGACTCGACATAAGTAACAAAATCGGTTATTATATTAATCTACCGAAAAACGTTATAGATTCTATTCATATTTTTAATGCATTTTATTAAACATCTACTTAGAAATAAATGCAGTTTGCTGAAGTAGATGTTTTTACATTGAATAGATGTACTATTTGAAAAAAATACTAAACATTAACGTATTTTAATCTCAATGAAACCTTACTATTCAACAATTATCTACGTATGTCCAAGTGCATTATTATAATTATTCGATGATTTAAAATTTGTCACAACAATTGACAATAAAAGTAGCAAGCGACTAACTGCTTACATAAAATTAAGCAAATTGATATTTTCTTTAACACGGTTTTCTTATCGATCAGATTCCTACATAAATATATAAATTATTAAAAAATAATAATTATTTTCTTTCTTTCAATTTTTGCGCTTTTATTTTCATTAAAATGTAACATACACACACACTACTGATATAAACAACATAATTTCATTTAATAAATGTCCTCTATTGAAAACAGGATTCCAAATTTTCAATTACCTTATTTTTGTTACGTAGGCAATGTGTGTAAGAGTAGTATGTACTCAATACAAATGTTTACATTTTAAGCACCAAAATAAATAAGAAATTGTAGTTAAGAGAAAATGTAAGATAATTAACTATTTTTATTCATTACTTCATATACATTAATATTGAAAACTTGACAAATGACAATTTCATTCTGACAGATGACATTTGTATAAAAAAAAATTTCGCGTCTCAGTTGATTTTTTTTTGTAACGCCTTTTAATAATTATTTGGTAAATATGGAATATTACTTGTAGTATATGAAGTTTATGTAAATGATTTTTGTTATTAATAAACGCTTATTCTAGTGTCTTGGTTTTCAGATAGTTTTGTGAAAAGAATGTCTCGCTTTCGTCTTCGAAGACCGGACGGTTATACACCAGTACCGAAAGACGATAGTGGGTTTTCGGATTCACAGTTTGAACTACCACCTCCTAGAATACCCTGGAAAGCAATAGCTTTGGCTGCATTCTTGTTTATTGTGGGCACGATTCTCCTCACAGTGGGTAGCCTAATTGTAACCGGTCACATAGACACTAAATATTCAGATCGCTTATGGCCTATGATAGTTTTAGGTGGAATGATGTTTTTGCCTGGTGCATACCATATAAGGATAGCTTTTTATGCTTTCAAAGAATATCCAGGATACAGCTTTGCTGATATTCCAGAGTTTGAATAGTTTAACTATTTATGTTAAAGTGCAATTAATTGAATTTGAAAGGAGATATTAATATTAAAAACATCAAACAAGATCATAATGTAACAAGTTAGTAATATATTTATTATATGTTATTAGTATTAATGTTTATTGTTAACCAAGTACTATTTAAGAGCTACAATTTCTTTGCAGAAAGTAACATATGAACATATGATCTCATCTTTTATACTTTCCAGACTTTAAATTGTGTGTTATTTTATAATTAAATATGGTTTAGGTAACAGAATTACCAAGGACAATGGAGACTACTGCAGGGGAGACATATTTTTGAATAATAAATAAACCTCTAGTACACAAGACAATTTAAACTTTTTTTTTTCACATATGAGCAAGTTCTCTTTACAGCTGACTAATTTAAGTGTACATTTAATTAGCATTATCAATAGCTTTAAACACTACTTGTAAATGACAAAACAGTATATAGTTATATTTGCATCTATATTTGGATATAAAAAGGAGACAAAAAAAATTTTTAGGCATACTTTATTGAGTGATCATAATATTAATAAATAAATTGATAAATTCTCTTTACAGATCGTAGAGATTTAAAGAAAATCACAATGATTCTCAATGAATATAATTAATACATTAACCCTATCTAATTTCATTGCACATTTATCTATTTGCTCTTTTGCCTTTTTTAATTTGAGCGAAACTAGTTTGTGGAAGGGGTACAGAGTGGCCTGTCTTTTTTAAATGCTCAAATAGTCTATTCTTAGAAGGAAAATCGGTTTGACAGGTGACACAGCGAAGGTTTAAAGCTGTACTTGAGTCTTCAGTTTCACTGGTTTTAGTTCTCATAGATTTCCGTTCTACAACCTTCTTTGGTTTAATGTTCCTTTGCATTTTGGGCAAGGCAGGTCTGTCTCTGGATAAGGCTGTTTCACCCAATGCGTCATCAGTTGGAGTTGTGCTCGATACTTCATATAGGTTTTCAGTTGAAGTTTGTGACTGTGATCCTTTCTTTAGGTTTGCTTCTTTTTTTGCTTGAATCTGACTTTTAAGCATGTTAAATTTTTTCGCCTTCCGGCTGCGTGAAGGACCTTCTATTTCATTAAAACTCATCTCATCATGACTGTCATTTCCTTCACTCTCTGGCATTGGAATGAATGATTTCTTTTTGTTTTTCTTTTTCTTCTGACTTTTAGGTAAAGCCTAAAATATAAGACCAAATATTATTCACATTTTTTAAGTTTTATAATTTAATTACTACAAAGATCAATGTATACCACTAGTTACAAACATATACAGCCCCATGCCCAGCAGTGGGTATTCATAGACTGATAATGTTGATAAACATTAGGACTGTTGACTTTAAGACATAACTGAAGTATAATGGTTTGGTAATGGTATCAAGTATTGGTTAGTGATAACAATAGGCAACGTAGTCACATTTTTTTATTAGGTCCTCACATATGAAATTAGCGTTTTGTTGTACTGACCAATTTGATCTGAAATATCTCCCTCTTTAGTTAAGAATTCTAAATTCAATTTTATAAATTCATTTAGCTGCAGGCTTCGGGGTAAGTGACAAAACTGTATTAATCCATCCACTTGAGCAAATCCAGAAAGTAAAAAAACTTGAATGATGGGTGCTTCATAAATTGAGTGAATCGAACTTGCGAAATGCGTCGACTGCTGTGTTACTTTTTTTTTCTCAATCGACACAATAATGAAGGGATTTTAAATAGAATCATTACTTGTGACGAAAAGTGGATACTATACGATAATCGGAAAGCGCTCTTCGCAATGGCTGGACCTTGGAGACCCAGCCAAATCCTGCCTTAAATGATAATTGACTCAGTAAAAGTTACTTGTGAGTGTTTGGTGGACTAGCGCCGGTTTCGTTCTTTACAGTTTTCTAAAATCTGGCCAAACGATTACGGCAGATATCTATTGTCAGCAACTGCAAACCATGAAGGAAGAACTAGCTGCTAAAGAACAGAGATTGGTCAATCGCTCTAGGCCACTGCTGCTTCACTACAACGCGAGACTACACACTGCACAACAAACAACCACTAAGTTAGATGAGCTATAATTGGAATATCTGCAACAACCACTGTACTCCCCAGGCCTTGCCCCAGCAGATTGGCATTTTTTCTGGAATTTATACAACTTCTTACAAGGAAAAAAATTCAACTTCTATGTGGCAGTCCAAACTGCCTTCAAAAAGTTTATCGATTCTCTCTCCTGTGATTTTTTAGTAAAGGGATCAATGTACTACCTATGAGATGGCAAAGCACATAGATAAAAATGGTGCATACTTTGATTAATTAAATATATCTTACAAATAAAAATTGACTTCATATTCCACCTGTACAAAATGCCAATTTCATATGTAAGGACCTAATATTTGTGGAAGTTATGAGATCAATAGGACCTTTAAGGGCCTGTTGAATCAAATTACTCCATAACTTCACTTGTGGTCCTTTAAACTGGAATAGTAATGTTTGCACATCAGTAAATAGTGACAAAAATTTTATATACATTGGAGACCTACAACCAGTATACTTCTTATATACCCTTTTATATAAAGTACAATCTGTGGGATAAATTATGATGCATTTTTAATATTCAATTTAGTTTTGGTTTGGTTCAATGAATTTTATTTTAACATTGTTAATATCATTAAAATGTGTACCTGAACTTTATCAGAGTCATCACTCAATGTTTCCCTGATATCATTGTCTTCAATGTCTGATGTTGAATTGCCAACATGGTCCTTAAGTTCTTCACTTTGTCCATTAATTTTCTCACTGTCTTGCTGCTCATTGCTTGATGCATTGTTTACTTCATCACTGCCTTTCTCATTATCAGATATTCCTATTTCATTTTCTAAACTCATATTGGCTACATTTTCTTTGTGTTTCTTACTATTTTCATGGTTCTCAAAGGAGTTAATGTTTTTAAACAGTTTGCTGCATGCTGAGCAATATAAATTTTTAATGACAGTCTTAGTTTTCGTCGATTTTCCAGGCACTCTTGATCTTTCACTTGCCTGTAAAAAGTACAAATGAAAAAGTGTTAGTACATAGTAAAATACAGTAATATATTGAATTAATTTTACATTTTAAATATTTGTCAACAATGCAAATGGTGACAAAATTAAATTGTCAAAATCCAATGATGACAGATTAATGTTGCTGTAACCAATGTTTTGATAGTAAATCTCTGTGAAGATTATATTATGAAATGAATGTTAAGGTTGAATACACACATTTAGATTTTGCATAAAAATATCTTGGATTTTTGTATCCAGAATGAGCTAACATATGACTTCAATTCCATGTTGCATTTACTGACAATGAGGCTGTGGCCATCTACAGCCTCATATATGTTGCCATTTGGAATACAGCAATACTACTATGGCAGTGAATATAATATATCTGGGTCTTAGCTGGCTAAATCCCAGATAAATCTTGTCATAGACCAAATTTCTCACAATCTGTTCTGTAACTGGTAAACTTTATAGCGAATGTATTTGTTCTCACTTTGGTTTGCATTCATGGTTAACTTTGTATTATGTTTAAAATAAAATAATTTATAAAACTCAACATTTGAGTTATCTCAAATTCTTGTTAAGTTCTGGTAATAGAATATCACAATGGCAATGGGATCAAAGTATTAACTAAAAAAAAACAAGAATAAAATTGGTTTACATCTTCTGTCTTAGAGCTTTCTTCATTGCTACTTTCCATTCCACCTTCACTAATGGTATCATCATCTGATGATATGCCAAACTCTTCAGCTAAAAGGGATTCAATTTCACTAAGCTTCTTTTGAAAATCTTCACTTTTCAAGAAAGAGTTTTCTCCCTCCTTCTTTTTACCCTCTTGTATTTCTCTTTGCCTTTGCAGTATTCTTTCTCTTCGAACTTGTTCTGCCTGTAAATACAATTTATTAAAACAACATTAAAAAATTCTAAGGTGATATTTATTGTTGGTAAATGTTGTAGTTTTAAATTTTATTTCTTTTTATTTTGTGTCTTACCTTCTTCATATTAGCTTCGGCTTTTTCTTGAAGTAATTTTGTATGTTCAATAACCCTCTTGTCCTTTCTACGAACAAAGCACACGAGGCGCCTGACTTCTTCATTTCTTTCCTTTCTCGCCTTTTGCCTGATTTTTTTATTTTCCTTCTCCATTAGTTTAATAACTCTACGATTATCACCTTGTGATATTTCATATTGGTCTAACCAACAATAGCCTAAAAGAATTATTAATGTATATATTAAGATATAGTAGGCTAATACAAGCTTACTTGTATAATCTTTCTTTAATTTTTTTGCTAACCAAATTGTTCAACAATAGTATTTACAATAAAACAAATATATTAAGTAACCAGTTAATTGCTACCACAATAAATTTGTTTCACAATTGTATTTTGGAAATAGAAGTTATACCATAATATAAAATATTATAGAAACAAAATATTGATGATATATTTATAAAAAAAAAACACTAGTTCCTAGGTACATAGAATTTTACAGATAGAGATATCAGAAATTTATTATAAATAAAATATTTTTAATCATAATAGATAATATTAATAATCTTATAGAAAATTTAACATGCATAGAATTTAGGGTAAACAAAATATTGAATGTCTGGTATTTGAATATGTGTTCATGTTCATAATAATCCTTAAAATAACTTACTTTTATTTGTTGAAAATGACATCCAAAAAGCATAAAATTCATGTACTTCTTCGTAAGGAGTTGTTGAATTACCAAATTTTGGAATTTTAACTACATCTTCCGGATCATCGAGAAAATCAGTTTCTTCTGATGCTAGTTTAGAAAATACCTGAAAGTATTGAAAATACTGCAATGTTACACACATGATGAATATAACTAAAAGGTTCAAAAATTTAGGATAACAATTTAGAACTTTACATCTCATTATTAGTGTGAATTACATGTTTACCTCAGAATAAACACTATAGAAGCTTTGGGGATCATCACTGAAGCCTTTATAACAGGACGGACTAAAATAGGGGTAAACATCAAGACTGTCATCATTGTAAGAACTACTAGCTCCACGTAAAAGTTGCTCTCTGTGATTATCATACCTAGAAATAAGAACAATGTATCATTTTTAATAGAATCCTCTGATTATTGGAGTTACAGTAACAACTAAGCTAGTGTAAATAATAATTATTCTAAATTGACGTAGTTTTAATATTATAATTATTGTTATAGTGTAAATTCAAATATTTATACTTACTACTTGGCTTAACTTATATGAAAGACGATTGAAAACTTGATTAACGTAAATAGATATTTTACAATCTATACGTGAGTTATACACTTACCAAGCTCTTTCCTGGGGGTCGGAGAGCACTTCATAAGCATTTTGTACCAACTGAAATTGCTCTTTAGCCTCCTGTAAGTTGTCTAAATTTTTATCGGGATGCCATTGCAACGCAAGCCGGCGATATGCCCTCTTTATCTCAGAAGAGCTTGCTTCCCTAGTTACACATAAAATTTCGTAATGGCACTTCATTTTCTTACCATTATTTTTATGCTTTTATGACTTACAACAACAAAAGTTAATGTTATTTAATGAAATTTGTTAACCTTACGATACGCGGATTTAAAGTTGATAAGTAATAAAAGATTTAATATACTTTATTATTAAAGGCAGAAACTTATCTTGCTATGTAATACGATATAAGATAATGAAGTCTATTTATTTAGGAAACCATTAATGGCAAAACGATCGTCATCGTCCATTAGCACGACGTCCATGCTTCTTTTTTACTCTCATAACATAACTTGGCAAATGTACAATGTTGCCATGAATAAATATTAATTGGTCATTTTTATTATTAATAATAAAAATTAATAAGTAGATATCAACCGAATAATGATAGTAATATTGAGGTACACATTTAAAAAGGTTTTTTTTCATGTATACAAAGCCAATTAAAATATTAGGTCCTGACATATGAAATTGGCGTTTTATACGGGGGAACATAAAGTCAACTTTTTTTTTTGTAAAATATATTTAATGAATTAAAGTATGCACCGTTGATATCTCTGCACTTTTTCTATTTCATACGGAGTTCATTGATCCCTTTACCAAAAAATCCATAAGGGCGCTAGTCAATAAACTCTTTGAAGGCGGTTTGGACTGCTGCATCGGAATTGATTTTTTCCTTGTAAGAAATTGTCCAAATTCCGGAAAAATTGGTAATCTGTTAGGCCAATGTCGCAGACATTCCAATTAAAGCTCATCTAACTTAGTGGTTGGTTGTTGTGCAGTGTGTGATCTTGCGTTGTCGTGAAGTAGCAGTAGCCTAGAGCGATTGACCAATCTCGGTTGTATAGCAGCTAATTCTTCCTTCATGGATTGCAGTTGCTGACAATAGATATCTGCCGTAATCGATTGGCCAGATTTTAGAAAGCTGTAGTAAACGATACCAGCGGTAGTCCACCAAACACTTACAAGTAACTTTTTCCGAGTCAATTTTCGTTTAAAGCAGGATTTGGCTGGGTCTCCAGGGTTCAGCTATTGCGACGAACGCTTCCGATTATCGTACAGTATCCACTTTTCATCACAAGTAATGATTCGACTTTAAATCCCTTCATTATTGTGTCGGTTGAGCAAAGTACCACAGCAGCAGCAGTTAACGCGTATTTGCAAGTTCGATTTACTCAATTCATGAAGTACCCATCTTTCAAATTTTTTTACTTTACCGATTTGCTTCAAGTAGATTAATACAGTTTTGTCACTTACCCCGAAGCTTGCAGCTATCTCCGAAGTGCTTTGTGATGGATCCGCTTACACAACACTTTCATGGCGTTGGTTCTGAACGTCAAAATTTCCAGAACGAAAACGTTGAAACCAGAAGCGTACCGTGCTTTCTTTTGCGACACCAGCACCGAACCCATTTGGTGCCACGGTAGAACTCGTACTCGTAGATATACCGATATTTCATGTTTTCCATTGTGCGGTAATAAGCCTCGCCAAAGAAAAAAAGAATGAGGAAAAAACAAATGAATGACTGTTTTCAAAACTTAAATGGACCAGCTAAATTAATTTATAAATTTGAATTTGGAATTCTTAACCAAAGAGGAGATATTTCAGATCAATGTGATCACTACCACAAAACGCTAATTTCATATGTGAGGACCTAATATTTTCATCGCTACGTTATGGTACTCTAAAATGCGAATAATAGAGAATAATTCCAGGTAAAGGCATACTGTAAACCGCGTTCAAATATAACGTGCAAAACGAGAACCCACAAATAAAGGGCGTGGGGGCACCATCAATGGGTCGAAAATATAAATCTAATAAATAAACCAAACTTACCAATTTGCTTTTTTACGTGACTACCAATGAGTTGTCATTTACGCAAAATGAAATACATGGTTCTCATATTCTTGGTGTCAATTTTTTTGGTAATAGAACACTTGTTTTTTTGTGTTTTATATATTTTTAAATGATATTTCTTTTGTAACGGCGCGTTACAATAATTACGAACCTCTTTAATCAGTCGTTCGATATATTTTAAATGTTCGCTAAATAAGGAAAAGAAATTGTACATAAAATATACAATTGTCATTTGAAGATTATATAAAAAGCATTTCAAAATAAATCATGACATGTCATCGCCAACTCTAGACTAATTATTTTCTACACTAAGGGAACGGAAATCTGTGCCAATCCTATAGTGAAATATCGTAAAGAGGCTACATTAGTGAACTTAATGTAGCTCACAGTAACATGTGTCATTACTTCACTTTATTGGTGTTAGGTCTCTGTTAGTGGAGATTGCTAGGTACGTACTACCGCAGCGACTATTTCTGTCTCCAAACAGTACTGTGCAACCATTACAGTGTTCCGGTTTGAAGGGCGCTGTAGTTTAACAGGCCGTGGATCCAGGTCCACGCGCCCAATGTTAGATAAGCTGTAAAAGTCGAATGGCTTGCAGCGTTAACATCATCATGAATCAAGCGGCGCTGTAGCTAGTGAAATTACTGGGGTACCGAGATTCAACATCTTATATTTTCTGGCGACGAGCGCAATGTGATGCTGTGTATAACATCTTAACTAGCGTCACATTGTTAACGGCGGACGTATTACTTTCCATAAGATGAACGTCCTGCTAGTCTCGTAGCTTCGTACTATAAAGAAAAAGTTTTATTTTTTAAATATATACTTGAAGTAAATTTGTATATTGAGAGTGAAAGATTTCAAGCAAAAATAGGATAAATAAGAAGTCAGAACGTACTTAAACTCTGCGACATTTTTTGGCTCATGTAAATAGTTTACAAAATTTTTATACATACTCAGAAACATATTAGATAATTTTTTAAAAACATACATTTAAAACTTTGAAACAAAACTTAATACTTATCTTGGTCATTAGACGTCAGTAGTGCATTTTATAAAATCTATTAAACATATAAATACCAGGAAGAAGAAAAAATTGGTGTAGGTATATATCTACTTACTGCCTGATCATCTTTATTATTTTTTTGTCATTTTGAAACTACAGTGTCAGAAATATGTCTTTTTGTATAATTGTTAACTTTATTCAACGATAAAATACATCATACTATTCTACTGTGATGTATTTTATCGTTGCTACTATAATGTATGTATCTAGTCATTTGTATAACTATTTGAAGAGTTTATAAATCTTTACATGTACAGTTAGAGTTGGATCAGAAGGTATATACTAAACGATATCAATTCAGAATAATTTTGTACTGGATGTTAATAATGTATCCTTTAAAGTAATCGCTAAGAAAACCTAAGTTAATAAAACTCAATTTATTTTTAAATATTCAAGATTCTTAGAAGTACTAACCTTAACGTTACCGGCGTATTCTTTAGATCATTAATTTCCGTCGCTTTAAGCTACGGACAGGTGTAGAAAGATCCAAGCGTCCGTTTTAAGGCTTGAATATATTTTTATATAAATTACTTTAAAAAGAGTGAAATAAATATTGTAAAGCCATGCTGAAGACATTGAAAATATATTCATACTTCACAAATAAGCTGTTAGGGTACCTATAGGAAAACCGTGCGTAGTAGCTTCCCGTTTGTCACGGCGATCTCTGATACGATTCTGGGTACGTATGCTGTTGGGCGTGGTTAGTTGAATGGTTTTTTTGAATTCGTCTGGCTAGCCGTCTGCCATCGTCGTATTGAAAATCTGCAGCCATATTACCTCCTTCGGCTATCAACATAAAGGAGAATGTTCTGGGCTACCATGCTTCATTATCCGTGGCCGCATTGTTAATTAATACCATGCAAATTAAAAAAATTCTGTCCCGAGAAGCGAGTCAGTAAATTCACTACGTACAGCGCCCCTTATGCCAGAACTTGGTTATTTCTGCATATTATTGATTGACGGCAGAAATAGATGTTGTGGTGTTACTTAGATGGTCTTCAGTAACAGAAATCGATCATTAATGTAATCTTTAGGTCTTAAAATATATTTATTAACTAATTTATAATGAAAAAATAAAACAATATAAATTAAAAATCAACATATGTAAAGATATTAATCAAAAATTCATGTAGAATATACACCATTCAAAATATAAAATGTTTACAGTATAAAATAATACATCATTTTACTCCTTTGGAGGCGCAGAGTTAAACCCGATGAATTCAGTGTTGGCTTTAGTTAGGCATGTGGAACTTCTCGGATAAATTTGGCCCTTGTAGCGTTCCTGTGAATGTGAATTTTAAGGAAAATTTCTTTTTATTAGAAGTTACAACGGTCAAAACTATATATTGTTAATGTGTAATGCTTGTTTGTTGATAAATTTATAATTACTTCGAAATGGTTCGTATGATACATTCGTTAAATATCAAATCCTCGCACAAAGAATTATTTGTGGATTAGGCCATCAGAGAGCTATGTCTAGACACGATCTGATCACAATTAAGAAAATCCGTGAAAGAATAACGATTAGATGGGTCGTCCAGGTAAAGATGAGATCGCACGATGTGACGAACAGTCAGATTGTTCAGGTGGACCGACGACTTGGTAAAGATCAGGCAAGGAATTGGGGAAGACTTTGATCACCAGTGAATATAAATTGGGTGAAATAATAATGATGATGCTACTTTGTGAATATTTTTAATTCACGTATTTAACTCATTTTATGTATGTACGGATATCTATTAATAAAGAGGTGTAGGTAGTTGCTATGTACAATAGTTTTAACTGTGTTCGAGTCAACACAGATGGCAGACTTAAGGGAAAGTTGAAATAAACTTTAGTTTCTTTTATAATTTGGGAGATTGTACGTTGTCTTTACAGATAAAGCATTCATTTAATGAATTCAAAAGGTATTTACAAATAGCAAGGTGTGTCAAATATTTATTTATTAAACTAATACAGTGAAAACAAATTAATTATAACAATAAACAATACTTTTGATAAAACTATTTTTCTACGTATTATAAATTAACGATAATAAAAAAAATTATAGTAAATTCATATTTTGAACATTTAGGAAGATCTTAAATATATACAACTAAGATTTGTCATTTAGGATATCGATTCGGACGTTGAGCTAGATGAACTTTCGACGACATCAATTTCTTCTTCCTGTTGTAAAATTTCATTAATGTATCTCAAGTGCAAGTGAAGTTTGTTCCGCTACTAGTGGTGCTAACGCTTCAACATCACCATCAGCCGATAGACGTACACTGCTGAACATAGGCCTCCCCCAAAGATCTCCGCATCGATTGGTTTCGCGTTGCTCTCATTCAGTGGGTTTCTGCTTATTGTGGCTAACGCTTCCTGACACTATATTACGAAAATTGATTTCTTTTAACTTATATCATGCAGTAGTCTTTTTAATATTTTTATGATTTGAAAATGAACTGATCACATAAATTCCTTCAGAGTTAAACTTTTACACTAGATATATATAATATACTGCTATTGAATTGACCTAGATCCTGGACTGAAATGAGATGCCATATGTGTAACATTTTAGTTAAATTATTTTACTTTTTATATAAGACTTGCGTGTTATTATTATAATACATTAGTGACCAAAGGATAGATTTTCCGCTGAAGTGTGTACAGAGCATCTCATACTTTGCCTGTCAAGCTGTGGGAGAGAATACGAGAAGTATAAACAAAACTATAACTACATTTATATATACGTGTAAATAAAAAATAAACTATATTTCTTACAGACTCCGAATCGTAGTCTGTGCTAAATCGGTTGGAGAAGGAAGCATGAGATATGGAGATGACCGAAGGGCCGCGAGCAACATGTGTCATCGGCATTAACCATTCCTCGTACAAGTCAGATCTCGGACCCAAACTCAAGTCGGGATTTGTACGGCAGTTCTCTTTGATCCATTTTTGTTCCAATTTGCACGGAAATCTGAATCGGAAAGTAAGATTAATAACTCCTGATTTATTAAATCATGAAAAGTACATCAAACTTATCAAATCCACACAGAAATTAAAGGTCAGAGACACGACATGAAATATTTGTGATCATGAGTACGTAGATTTACCTTACAATTGACGAATGTTGGTCTCCCTTATAAACAACATTCGTGCTTGGATCGAAGAAGCCATCTCCCGTATCGTAGAAGCTTGCTGGTATATCTCGCGGGGGCTGTGTAGCAGTAATATACGATTCACCAGCTGGTTGCAGGTCGGTATTGTGTTCTATTGTATATCTGTAAACCATAAATGTCAACAATATCAAGTCAAAATAAGATTAATCTCTTGTTATATTTAGAGAATTTTAATCTCTGTCGAAAAGAATGGTGTGTTTGTTTGTGGTATCACTTTTTTACATTAACACCTCGATTTCATATAATTTGAAATTAGTGAAGAGAGAGGTGTGCCAGGATCGTAGCAAGTGGAGATAGGTGGTCTCTGCCTACCCTACTGGGAACGAGGCGTGATGTATATCTATGAAGAGTTCGCACAGAATATTCTGGATTTTATATATTCGCAGCCGGAACGCAGCGGTGTGTTTAAGGTGAATTTATAATAATTGGTCCTAGCTAGCTAGGCGGGTTTTCCAAACCCTCTCATAGTCCTAAGTCCGTATAAAATTAGTCGCTGCACTACGAACGCAGTGCAAAGACTTCCAGATCGACTTTTATGATATGGTAACACCAATACACAGACTAGCTTAAAAAAATTATTCTCTGGATATTTATCCACACATACTTCTGACAAGTGCAATGGTGTTTGCTTGGCTTCTAGCTGAACGCTTTTTTTGCCGCGATATTTGTTGTAGTTACAGATAATATTTTTTTTTTTATAATCGAATAACATTAAATTTGCATTCATGAAGTTGTATTGTAATACAACTACATTGAGTTGAATTCGAAAATGGCGGCAGTATACCGTCCTCATAACATTCATCATATAAATGTAGAAATAAAATGGAGACATGACGATTTGTTCAATAACGAACTTAAGATGGGATTTTTTCATGATTTATTACGGTAAAGATTATTTATTACAAAGTGACTCAGATTGGCATGGAATTTGAGTATTTGTATTCGTGAATCCGAAGGCGTACCATTCGAGAAATGAGGCTTTGTATTCCAATACATAAATAACGAAAAGAAGACAGACCGATTAGAGGTCATGCAAGGTGCGCCGAGGCCCTAACAATAATTCATACCTTTTCATTTATTTGTCACTTCGCAAGAGGTGAGTAATTTCAAAGCAACATTTTATTTACGTTACAAATGAACGTACACTTGGTAACAGACGATTTTATATTTCCTTTCATATTTCAGGAAACTCTGGGGACTTGCGGGGAAACGGGCTATTTATAATTGTGACAGTACCGCAGTCCCCGCAATGTGAACATAAAGTAAATAATTCAAAAGGCTCACAGCTACTGCACACGGTTAATCGTAGATTTATTGATTAGTATTACTTACAAAAATAAAAATTATTCACTTAAATAAAATTATGTTTAATGAAGAAATTATTTTGAAACACTGTCATTTGTATAACATTATAGCTTAAAAGTAAACTTTTTAATATTATATATTATTATATGTAAAAATATCTCCATCCCTACTCCTACCCCTTTAGTAAAAGATAAATATTTTATTTAAAATTGTATAAGTTTATTTTTAAGCACCGAGAGCTAAATTGCTTCGTAAAATGCAATGTTGGAGTTTTTGTTAATCTCACGGGAGTAATATTCATATTCATGTGATTTTAAGTTACTTTTGCAGTTGATTCCGTTATAATATTGCTTTATACAAAGCCGTATGCCGTTATTAAGATACATTACATAGAGTATATAATTAACGCGAATAAATAAGACTACTATATTAATTTTTAAATGCGTAATGGGTACTCCGGGTTTAATGACGAGTTGTTACTAATGTTATGATGGTAACATACCTTCAAATTTAACGAATTTAGTTATAAGGTAGTAAGTACCTTCGGTCAGGCATCAGGCAGTAGGGCCAATCGGTCTCGCTGTACTCCAGGCCGTCGTCAAACACTAAGGTCTTCTCTCCCAGCTTACCATGCGACCACATACCGCGCAGCACTGCGCCGCACGGGTACCTCAGCTCTCCTCTCCCGTGAAACATGCCATCGTCAAACTCCCCTTCGTAAATTACTCCTATACAAAATATATATGTGACTATCTTCTAGAGAGAATAAGTCCCGACTTCAAAGAAGTGGGGATATTAAATATGAACGATTTTAATAACTTTTAATTATCGAAACTTTGGTAAAACTACAAGGTGGCGCAAAAATAAACTTCCGATGTTTTTTGGCTGTAATTTAAAAAAAAAATGAAAAACTTCTTGTGTATTATTTTTATTTGGTCTTTTATTTTTTTTACATCAAGTCAAAACTTATAGCATTCTCTGATAGGAGGATTACTTTTGCGCCACCCTGTATTTCCGAACTTGAAAAAATTTATCTAAAGCGTATTAAATATTTAATAAAACTTGCGACAAAACTATTATACTTCATTCATCTCTAATAAAAGGAATTTCCTGAACACTTATGAGTACCAGAAAAATGTTTCCGATCGGTTAGTTTATTTGAAGGCTACGAGTCCAAGAAGTTATATGATGAGGTTTGAATAAAATATAGCGTTACTATATACTATTAATCAACAAAATGTTAACAATACACATTTAAATACAAGAGACATATGCAGCTGCAGATGTCTGTCGAGTAAGATAGTGACACAGTTAATACTGTAGTTTCTAACGCCTTGTAGTTACCGAAATTACTACGGTAACGAGAATTTACAATCATGTGGACGTATTACTTTAGACCAGAGAAATATTCGCAGAATTAAAAAAAATCAATGCTATATATACTAGTAATGAAAACGGTAAGCTGTCGTCATCATCTAAACTGATGGACTTCCACTGCTTGTTATTTGTAATAAACCCTCGAAATTATTTATTACTAGCTATTACTCGCACGCTTTGTTAGCCGTAACACCCCTGCAACGTACTTTGGAGACGCAATTTTGTAAAATCCGGTCTTAGCTGCCTTATATTCGGCAAATGGAATATCCCTACCAAATACTTTCTAGGTCTTCAGGTTTCCGGGATATCTTGATGTTTCTCTACATATGTATAGATAATGTAAATTGGGAAAGGTCTGAATTGGATTTCATAGTTATTTATTTTTGTGTTTAATTCTAACACAGATAGGAGTGTAGTAATATTTCTATTTAACATTTACTGCATTATAATATAATTTCAGTATTTAATCTATGAATTGATCTATTTGAATACTAATGATAGACTGTACGATTAAATGTCAGCTCCTTTGTGAATATGTCTTGCTTCATACGTTTCAAACCTTTTTGTTATAGGAATTATTGCACAAGTTTCCACATGTTGCGTCCAAGTGTTAATATGATTGCAAATTTTACTGTAATAACACATAATTATGATGGCGTAGTCACAAAACCGTAATATTCTGCCGCAATGTAAGCAATTAATCAATATCTTAAAAGATATGAAATTTAATATAGTAATGAATGTTGTTGATTCATAATAACCTTGTCATTTCAAACGGAGGCATCTGTTATACTTTCCCTGTGATCATGAGGATAAAATACTTGCCCTTGCTATTGGAATTATTTCTACCTTCGCCTTTGGCAACACGTATAGTTAAATCAGCAGTGGAAAAATTTTACAACCGCACAAAGTCATAAAACAACATCAAAGTAACATTTAAGCTTTTTATATTTGTATATTTCTCAGAGGGCTATGCTCGAAGTTTCTCTGCGCGATCTAATTAGAAATGTGGAGATCCGCAGAAGAACTAAGATCACCGACATAGTTCAAAAGATTGTTAGACTTAAGTGGCAGGGTACATTGCTTGAAGGACCGACGGTCGATGGGGCAGTAAGGTCCTCGAGTGGCGCCCGCGTAGACGTAGCGTTGGAAGGCCTCTCACAAAGTGGACCGACGATCTAGTGATAATCTCGGCAACCCACTGGATGCGAGCAACGCGGGACTGATCGACGTGAACATCTTTAGAGTGAGAGGGGTGGGGGAGGGGGGTATGCCAAGCAGCGGACGTCTATCGGCTGATGATGATATTTTCTAATTATAGGAATCACGATTGTTGCAAATACATATATTTTAGCAGGCATTACTGTAATGTGTTATACAAGGCAATCAAAATAAAGTATTCGGAACGGGTGCCGCTTTTTATATATTGCTTTATCAAAAATATTTTTTGGATAAAGCAATCTATACGATATACTTTATCATATATACAATCAAAATACCAGTTATAAATAATTATAAATCGTAAACACATAATGATTTTTTCTCGAAAAAGTATGTGTGTGAGAGTGCCGATAAACTTGCAGAGTTAATGTGTTTGAGAGGTGTTAAAAAGTTTGAAAGTTCCCTGCAAATTACTGTTGTGACTGAAAGAATTTCGAGTTGCTTTCCTTACCGTTAGGAAAAGTGTACACTCCATATCCGCTCATGCCGAGCACGTCCCAAGTGCCCTCGTACTCGGATCCAGTTGGAAACTGCTTCACCGACCTCGCCACTCGAGGAATATCAACCGACACCGCTCTTATGCAATAAAATAACGTTACTTCGCCAACCAAAGAGTAAAAGCAAATAATGCTAGGCACTAACAATATTAATAAATATAAAATCAATCTAAATGTAAGAAAAATAAAAAATCTAAACCATTTCAAATTATCCAAATAAATGATTTTAAAAGAAAAATATGATAAACAGAAAAATTATAAGAGGAGCGAGATAATCGTCTAGTTGTTAGACGGATAAATTTTTTTATTGAATTTTCACAAAAAAAAATGTTGAAAGAACAACACCGATGAAGCTGTTAATAAATAGACAATTACACACATTGATTTAAATATTAAAGATATAATACGAAAAGTATCAAACTATATATATATATATATATATTAATACATTAACAATGAAAGATTTGATGCTTCTAGTTCTACCTAGAAGAAAGTTTGATACAAATCGTACCTGTGGGTGAATTAATTCCGAATCTCTGAACTTATGTATTTTTTATATTGATATTAAAACTCTACATAATTTAAGTTGATTAAATAATAACAAATTTGCAGCTCACTTGCATTCGACTTTGTGCGCCTGAGAGAATTTCCTCATTAACTCTTCCCATTGCGACAACCGCTTCTCCCCAACGCTGAAAATACAATATTAATTAAAGAAAAATAACTTCGTGAAGATAAGACTATTTCAAAGGAAACTTACACAGAGCTTCCTCTTCCTTGATCAGAAGACATCTAAAACGTTAAGCGCAATGCGTATACAATAATTATTTCTCTGTAACAATAAGAAATAAATAAATTTTAGACTTTTGTTTATTATTAGAAATTGATTTAATGCAAGTGGTAGTGAAGTTGAAGTGACCGTTTGAGGAGACATCAAGAACGGGTGTGTGGAAATGTCATCAGAAAAAGCGAAGTTCGTTTAAGGCAACGGGCAGGAACTGGATACTATACTTATCTAAAGTAAATAAGCCAAAGACCGAGCCTAAAGAAAGCTGTCGCAGATTGATGGTGTGAAAATAAAATCCTTATCCATCAACTTTCTATAATTGGAAACGACTGAAAGTTCTATTAACGAACAGATTCAATGACAGATTATTGAATTTTACTGTAACACTTGCATTTTATCTCATTTGTTTGAAATAGGGTTGTCGATGACTCCTCTTCCTGTTTCTCTTAATGCAGAACTAGCTTTTTTATGAATCCTCTTCCTCATTCGTGACCGCTAAATAAATTTGAAAATATCCTTTTCCGTCTTATGCGATAATTTATAAAAGAGAAAGATTGTGTCTTAATTATATAGGAGTAATAAGTATATATTTTCCAAAAATAATATTACTATTGTGGTGTTATTTATTTCTCTTTGTCTTCCTCATAACACATCCTCATCATTTGCATTCTCAGTTTTTTAAAAATACCCTCATCATTCACAAACATTTTCTTTGTCAACCTTCTTGAATAATTTTTTTTTGTATTTCTTGTAATCATCAATAAATGTTTTCTTTGCGCAGTATATTTTTCCATAACGCATTGAGACATAAAAACAGGCACTGTTGTGATTTATTGCCAAATTTATTTATTGAATATATTAAAATTGAGAAATGATTCTAAGTTAAAAATACATAAAAGCTAATATAAGTTTAAATAGATTACATTCGTAACTTTGTAACAAGTGTTGTACTCGTACTGTTGTTAAAATGGCGAATGTGCGAACGGGAGAAATTGAGAATTATTTGGAAGCGTGTTCAGCTTTTTAGTATTCACGTCGTTGACGTTACGGTCATGGTCAAATAAATCGCGGCATGCATTATTTATATCGAAATAGTGAAATTTATTTAGCAATACAACGAAAACAATACGTTGAAAGTTTATAGGGAGCCTCATGCTGGATGCAAATTTAGTTCCGGTCGGCGTTTTTGTGTTCTTAGTCACAATATTATTTAAAAATTTATAACACGTGGTAACATATAAGTAAAAGTAAATTTTTCTTCGAACCTAATAAATATTTCATGGATTAATATAGCTTTTTCGATATTTTAACTTGTTTCATTAAAAAGTGTTATGTTTAGAGGTTATCATTTTTGAGATAAATGTGAACAGGTTAGAAATTTTGCAAATGAAAAATTTTTAAATTATAGTTATGAGAGATTTAAATTCAATCTTTAGTGTATAGTGAAAAATATCATCTTCCGGGGAAACTTAAAATTCTATTGTCCAGTGTATTTGTGTACGTGTATGAGGAAACTTATAATAGATCCACTCTCTTACCTGTTTATATTTAGTTCGTTAGCAGTATTTGTTTTGTATGGTATTTCTAATTTTAACTTTACTTTATAATACCAACCGTCAGTGATTTTTATTATTAGTATTAAGGTTCGATGAATGTAAATACATCTTTTAAGTAAAATTCATACAAAACAATGTGACATTTCTGATTACGTCAAAAAAACCATGATAAGGGAAAGAGGTTATTTTCGCGATTTTGTCAGGCAGTGTTATATTTTTAGTAATAAAAATGTATTTTAATTCTTATTGATAGTGAATGTAATAATTAATTCGAATTTTTAAATTTCATGAATATTGTCAAATTTTATTTTTACATTACAATGGTAAGCTCAGGATGTTCTCTTTGGGTCACGCCTATTCTTATAAGTGAGCTAATTAAAAGTTTACTATTTGTACCGACCTGCGTAGCTGCTAACTAGTAAGTTACAGCATCCTTCGTACGTGTTATCTTTATAACTATTAGCCAACAGAAAAGTTGTTGTATCAAATTAGAAGTGAGGTACCAGCGTTTAGATGACTTTTATCTAGCACGAGAGATCTATCAATAAATAATAGTCTTCTAAAATATTTTCACTATGTAAACAAGATAATATATAAATAAAAGGGGCTGCATTTGTCACGTCACCGTTATGATAATTCCGTATAGAAACGGACGACAGCGATGTCCCCACAGACATTGTTCAGGTAGTGCATTACTAATTGTGCCCGGTTCCTACCGGAGAAAGTCTTTATAGTTTTGTACAGTTTGAGAAACTTATATTTATCGGTCATTTAATATTTAAGACGTGAAACATTTACTCAAATAATTTACAATACAAAACATCATTACAAATTCAAGCGCAGATTTAATATTATAAATCAGCACTTACATGTTATTTGTCATCATATAGTAAGTTACGTAATGTATTGTATACGGTGAAATAAGATTCATTAAAGCCGTGGATTCATCAGATATCTCTTGATAGCATTGTATTCATTGAGACAATATTAAATCGCTTAGTACGATAACATGATAGATAAATCTAACAGATCCATTCCGTTTAAGATTTATTAATAATGTTAAACGATGAACAACAATACACCAACAAAATATTATGTTTGTTTGCCAGATACATCCCTTTCTCTAATTTTGTCGTCGCTATTGATGTTTGCGTAAGCTGGTAAGTTATAGTTGTTTACTTGGTCTAGTCAGCTATATTTGGTAGATGAGTTACAATATCCTCACCCCCATTCTCACTTTGGCTTGTCGTTCTTATTAGAAGTTGCTCCCCTCATCGAAAGGATAGCAACCTGCTGTGTGCTGGATGTGGTGATTAGGGCATTCCATGCTTTTCTCTTTTCTTTCTTTGCGGTAGCCTGTGCTTAGCAGTGATTGAGAAAAGAATGAAACATGGACAGCTTATAGTAAAGGTACATCTGAACCATATTTAATAGTAGACATTAGAATCCTATCAACTCAAAAGTAGTGTATATATTATGCATATTTAAGGACATGTTATTGTAATGAAGGGATTCTTTCGATCAAAAATTTGCTTATTTTACTTCAACTGCCATACATTTATTCTAACAATAGTATTTGTAACTACAACTGCCTTATATATGTAATAGTTATTACAATAGATTGGAAAATATATGATTTCTAATGACTAAATCATGGATTTTAATACATTTGTATAAAATACTTTTTCATTATTTAATTTGTTCTGAATTCCTAGATGATATATATAAAGGCTACATTTCATAAAATACATATTTTAACTTGTAGAGAGAAAAATGAAACATTAAAAGTGCCCGAAGTAGTTTAGGAAAAACAAAACGCTTGCTATTAATCTGTATATAAAAGTTATATACAAAGTTAAAACAGACTCAAAGCTTTGACAATCGTTGAAACGGATATGAAATAAAAAGAGGTTCGTGAAATGCAACGGAAATCTTAATAAAATATTACCGTCGTTCTGTTTACTTTCTGTGTTTACTTAGAGAGGCGTACAAGTGTAAAAACGAATAATCGTAAATATTAAGAAGTATAAGAACGCATCAGTTATAATGGTGATAAAGTTATTGGCGGATTAGATTCGATAAGAAAGTTTAGCGTTATCTTTGAAACTGTTCCTAACCACTCTGATGATGATAGTGACAATATGAAAGTTTCCAATTACCTAAGTAAATAAATGATTTAAGTTATAATCCCTGAACGGGGTCACCATTCTGCAACAGATAATTGCAAAAGTCAGCCAACCCAAATAGATAAATATCAAGCAGCGCCACGCGGAAACCGAACCGTCTCTAGAAATTTGGTCACAGCTCCAATTGTCTTATGTGGGACAAATTTCAACTGGCGATGATGTGTTCGTCCTCCATATTCTTGTGGCTGATGGGAAAATTGTGTCTCCACGTTACCTTTTACATCAACCATAATAATTATGCGTTACGTACTATTTTATAATACGTAATATTTTTTAGAAATTATTAAATCAGACTATAAACTGAAAAGTAAAACCGTAAAGTTTTAATAAGTTAATAACATTTGTGAGGTAAACATCTTCTTAGTAATAGTAATTTCTTATATAAATTATCTCTATTCTCTGATGATGTTTAGCGCTTGGTACTCATTTTATCTTTTTCAGCTCACAGCTCAAAGAATAACTAAGAACGATATATTACCCTATATAAACCAATTGTTCTGTGAGATATATCTAGAAAAGAATTATTACTCATCTGTATAGACGATTCTTAAGATTTTTTTTTTTGTCAGGGGTTAGAACAGTTGTAGTCTGTATAGTAATTTAAGCTACTCTTTAACACGGGGTTCCCTCGCTTGTCATCAACCATATTGTAAATTTACCGCCATCATTATTTTCAAGAGTATTTTAGACGAATATGCTTCAACATACATATAACATACAACAGCTTCATTGTCACTTACAGTAATTGATTCAAGTGTTAGCTCACTATAGACATAAAAAAATTAGTGCCAGAATGTATTATATTAAATGTCTTGGAATAGTTATTTTGCTTACAACATTATGCGATTATAACAATAAGAGATTATAGATTTATAACAAAAAGCTGCAAGACAGATTAAACTTAAAAGTTTGGACAGGGTTTACTCTCATTTATTAATCGTTATTGAAAGCACGTTAAACTCCTGTTTACTTTAAACTTGTGGAAAACATTAAATACACTTTATACTTTCGTAAGTTATTAAGAATTCTTTTTTAAGTGCCTGATGGTAAGTGATATGCCTGCACATAAAAATGTCGCGCTTGTTAGGATGATATACAACAGAATCATATTGTGCTCGTCGCCTTGAGACATAAAATTCTAAGTTTGGTTACCCCAGTAATTTCATTAGTTAAAACAGCCTTCAAACTGGAATATAGTAATGTTTGTACTATACTATTTGGCTGTGGATATAGGAGTTGCGGTGGTACTTATCTAGACGGTCTCCGGCAACAGAGACCTGGGACTGGTATAAATATTTTTAAATAGTTACCATAATTACTCGTAACCTTATTATTTCTTTTTTCTGGAATTTTTCATATAAATTATATAAATTTTTTGAGCAATTTTTATAATATAACAATATTTTTTTTTATCTATTTAAGCGAAGATCTACAACAATGTGGTGCTACTTAGGATATATATTCTTTATTACATTGCGCTCGTCGCCTGAGACATAAGACGTGGAGTCTTGTTACCTCAGTAATTTCACCAGCTACAGCGCCCTTCAAACCGGAACACAGTTATGTATGTACATAACTTTTTGGTGGCAGAATTAGGCGCTGTAGTGGTACCCACCTAGACAATCCCCAGTAACGGAAACCTACCACCACCTCGACAGTAATTAGCAAATGTTAAAGAAACTAAGTTTTTATGGATCATATATACAAAATATCTTAAATTAATCATTTAACATATGCATAAATTATATGTAATCTTAATTTGATATAAAATTGTAACTATGATCGTTATTAGGGAAATTGTTTTTTTTTCTATATCGAAGCAACAATGTTAGGATGATAAACACTACACCCCGTTGGGCAATCACTTGGTAATCGCGGTTTCTGTTCCATTTCGTTAACAAAGGGACCTCTTCACATTTCGGTTCAGTTGATTGACATGCAAATAGCAACTCCATTATAACAGCTGTCTCCTGCAGCTTCGTTCATATCAGACAGGAAATATTTCAGCAGGTTAAGCTTACAGGTTGAAGCACACGATAAACTGTCTTTTAAATATTTAACGGATGTTTATTAATATAGAAAACTACTCACACGAACGAAGCAGTAAGTACTTGTAGTCGAAGAGAAGCATTGTTCTATACCATACATATCTTATGAGAGATGTTCATGTGATGGTATGTGATACGCTTGCCCTCGTAGCGCTTGTTAGGATGATGTACACAGCACCACGTTGTGCTAGTCGTCATGAAACTTAAGAAGTGAAGTCTCAGCCTTTGTAATTTCAATAGCTACAGCGCCCTTCAAACCGGACATATTATGTCTGTTTATAAACGTCTAAAACAGAGCTACCGCTGCCCTATATAAACTTAATTTAATTCTCTTTATCCAAAGCAATATTTAGATAATTACTATTGGTGGTAGGTCTTTCTTGGTGGAGACCATCTAGGTAGGTACCACCGTAGCGCCTATTGCAGCTGTCAAACAGTAGTGTGCATACTAGCTAGTGTAATTACTGGCGTAACTAGACTACATATTACGTCTCAGGAAACGAGCTCAAGATCACGTAGTGTATAACATCATAACTAGTGCCACGTTATTATGGGTCGGCGTATCATTTATCATCAGGTTACTGTCGCGCTCTTCTCGTTGCTAAAAAAAAATGTAATAACGACAATCAGATATAAGTATATTATATATTGTTTAGTTTTTTTTCTATTTAACGTGAGCATCGAGACGAGCTAGAGTTTCATTTGATGGTAAGCTAAACACCTGCCTATTACAACGTGGTGCTGATTGTGATTACATTGCACCATACTGCGCTCTTGTGGGTGTAAGGAGTCCCGCACTACAACTCACGGGACTCAATCCAACCTCACCTGTTCGTACTGCGCCCAGCTAATCAACAAACGATGCTCTGGCTTCCGAAAACCTGCATTGGGCCAGTGTGGTAGAAAATGGCTCAAATCGTCTTATATCAACCCCTTCGTACAGCTCCTAGTGCCTAGGGATACTGGAGGCCGTGCTGACTGTATGTGGAGATCTTCGGGGAGGCGTATGTCCAGCAGTGGACTTCTGTCAGCTGATAATGATGATCATGATGATATTGCGCTTAAGTATAGCGCAATTTAAGGCATAGTATATTAAGTCTCGTTATCTCAGTAATGTCACTAGCTACGGCGCCTTCAAACCGGAACCGTAACTTTGTACGATTTTATCATACAAATTTAACTGAAAGAAGCTCATCAGCGGAAGCTTTGTAACGAAATTAAGCAATTACTCGAATCTCATAGAAAACACAAACATTTCTAATTCAACGGCGTTTATAAAATTTCGTTGGCTTGATGTTAATTACGTTGTCTACGATGTTTACAAATTTGAACTTAGGTTGATTACGAAACTCGTTCGCATTTTCAGATTCGTTTACTATTTTTTTTTTATACCAGATTTTATTTTCCTTTATATAACGCTACTAGCTGTTCCCCGTACGCTTTCCTGGTCGTAATATAAAATTAGACCTGAAATATTTCTGAAATGTTCTTTGAGAGCGAATGGACGCAAATGATTTTCTAAAACAACCGTTACCATAGCAACCGCATAAATAATACGAAATGAAAATGTTCATAAAAGTCAATGAGAAGTATATCGCTACGTTCACTAGTTTTCGCGTGATTAAACGAAAACGATTTATAACATTGTATAAAGACATGCAAGGGAACGGTATATGAAACTAATATGATATGACAAATGATATTAAAACTGCATTTTTTTTTATTTCCATAAATTTGCATTAATTATATTATATATTATTCATTCGTTGCAAACATAAAGGTTTATATAACAGATTAAGTAAACTGGACCGACTCCAAGTTCTAACCAACACAGTTCATTACCTGAATAGAACAGTCGCATTAACAAACTTATGCACTGAATGTAACTTAATTTTGTATTAATTAAATATGTTAATTTATAAAGTTTCCGCTATAGTTACCCTGCAGAATTTCAGAAATATGCGACGACTATCCGTCTTCACTCATCAGAGAGGAAATGACTTTCTCGTTTAGCTGTATACTCAACGCCATCTCATTCTTTTCTATATACGAGATAGGAAGTAAATATACGCATCACGGTCTATTCCACCGCGGGGTCACAAAGGCATAAGGGACTCTCCTTGAGTTTGAACCTGTGCAGGTACTCAGAGAGTCCCCTGTACCCCGTGAAGAATTGGACCAGAACCTTGTCTAGCTCCCCGCAGCTGCCATTAGAGCCGACTAACAGTAGTGTGCAAGCATTACTATGTTCCGGTTTGAAGATCGCTGTAGCTATGAATGCTGAAATTACTGAGGTAACAAGATTTAATTTCTTATGTATTTTTTTGTTTTTCAACAGCTAATTTACATCCCCACTGCTGGGGCACAGGCCTACATTCATTATGCGGGCGATGGGGCCATAGTCGCGCAGGACCAATCCGGATTACTGATTATCCGGACGGACACCTTAGAATAAATCCTAATTCATGTGCAGGTTTCCTTCCCCCCTCGCCTTTCCCTCCATAACACTATCCATTCCTTCGACCCATCCGCATCTAATACCTTCTCACCCTTTCCCTTTATATATTAGTTTTGTTTTTTTTATTATTTTAGCTCGCGGATACCGGATCCGCGAGCCCTGAGTCCGATGAAGCTGCAATGGTTGTCAATAAAACTGCGGCGAGAACATCACCATAAAAAAAAAAAAAAGGTTTCCTCACGATGTTTTCCTTCATCGTTTGTATTTCGCTGTTGTTACTAAAGTTCACAAATGTACATAACTTAAATATTAAAGTCATCGGTACATGCCGAAACTCCAGAACCCGCGACCTTCGGAACGAAGGCCGCACGCTCTAACCACTAAGCTAGCGAGCTACAACTTCTTATATTATCAAACCATGTCTCTTACTGTCTATCAGTAGCATATTTTATTTCTAAAATTAACTTTGGGAATATACTTCCCTGGAGTTATTGTACTCTTTTAATAATTTTTTTCATAGGAACTTTACGCTTAGATGTCACAAAGGTGTGTAGATCCTTAAATAGTCCTGTTGATGTTTGTAATGCTGCGTTTAGAACCCTTCTCTGAAGAATAGAGTCAGGGCCATTTATTGCCATGATGGCCAAAAGGTTAATAGATATATTTAAACTTATTAATTTCGAGATGGTTGATTTTACAGCTGGAGGTAGCACCTTGAAATGATTTCAGACTTGTTGTGGCGTAGAGGGTTATAACCGTCGTCTCTGATGCCAGGTACCTCTGCCAACAAACAGTAGTGTGCAAGCATTACAGTGTTCCGGTTTAAAGGATGTCACAGCTAGAGATATTACTGAGCTAACGAGACTTAACGTTTTACGTCTCAAAGTGACGAGCACAATGTAGTGCTGTATATATCATTTTAACTAGTGCCACGTTGTTATGGGCAGGCGTATCCTTTATCATCAGATGCTGATTTCATTGCCTCGTCAAATAACAAAGGATCTATTTAATCGAGGTCTAGTCCTTTTTATCCTTTTTTTATAGAAGTACCGCGTGTTCACGCGTTTAAATAACCAACGTTGTGTTGTCCGATCGAATTTAAGTCGCGATGACGGCGTTATACAAATTTAAAAAGTAATAAAAGTTATCGGTGCCCGTTCGACCCTTAAATCGAATGGGTCACGAAGCGTGTTACGGTATAGCAGTTAAGTCCGTTGAGTTTGGCCGGCGTCCGGGGAAAAAAAAGTCGGTAACGAATCCAACTAAAGTTTACTGACCAAGTCCCGCAAGGCGCGCCTCACAGCATCCAAGAAACGAATTTAATGACAAACCGTAAAAAGCATCCGATTGAATCATGCGCGGTTCCGTTGGTTCTGATTTTTTTTAAATGTTAATTTTGTTTTAATCACCTTAAACATAAGTTGGCCCAAATCTCCCTATTTGGATCCCTACAAACGACGCCGTTGTTACCGGAGGCGATGGTGACTGTAACGTCGCTGGAAGCTGATGCAGGCAGCGCGGGACCGATCGATGTGGAGATCTTTAAGGGAGGCCTATATCCTCCGATAGACGTCTATCGACTGATGATTAATTTGCTTTAAACATGGTAACGAATTTGTTCTTAAGAACTCATCATATTTAGTCTAATAAAGGTCGAGCATAACTTACATACTTGTTATACAAAACTTTTTAACAGTTAAAAAAATCAATAATATAATATAAAAAATCAATAATATAGCGTACAGCTAGTACCTTCATAAATATTTTTTTTTTGTCTAACGCTACGACGATGTAGTAAATAGAAGTAAATATAGTTGTTTAACTCATTATCAAAACTAATCATTTGTATGTTATTGACCTGGACAAGTGTGTTCTTTTGTTAGTCACAAGTAGTAATCTAGCTTTAAGCAAACATCTACTTAGTCGTGAATTGGCTATAAAATTGAGGTTAAATCGTACCTTTATGTATTGCTAGATGTTCCAGATCATCTTACTCTAGATATAGAAACGGTCTACAATTTTTCGTACCTTCAAGAACACTCATCCTTCGCTTCACGCGGTAGATACGTTCTTGGGAAAATCGTGCAAAACGAAACCGTGTAAAACGAGACACATGTTCATATAAAGTAGACGGATACGTTCAATTAAGCTGAAGATCGTGTAAATCGATCTAAAGAAGACAAAGGAAAGCCGAAGATATGTTTATTATAATCCTGTAAAATGAGATAAGGATTGAAGAATAAAAGGGGGATTGCTGCTTCATTCATTCCATATTCTTTTGCTACGGATGTCCAGATTTGTCTTGATATGTCCAGACTTTAGTATGTCTAAAATTTTTTATTTCTTTTCGAAATTGATTGTTTTCCTTTCCTTGTGTTTTGTTTTTGTTGACATTAGTAGGGCTGTAATAAAGTTCCAAACACTATTACTAAATAAATTTTTAAAAATTGCCTTTTTTCCACCTGTTATTAGCATTCAATCAAAACATATGACTTTGAAGTTTCTTCTTCTTCCAAAAAAGAGGCTGATTCAAGCAAGAGCCCGGTATTGTTTTGGAAAAGGGTGCGTTTGGTAATTTTGAACGAGCTTTTAAATGAGTACAAAAAAATTTTTTTTTTTTTAATTTAAAAACCGTGTAAAAGCGAAACTGTGTAATTCGAGAGGCGGCTGTAGTTGAGTAAACAGTACATGAGGAAATAATATTAAAGTCTGCTCCTTTGATAAGCGTAAGCAATTTGTGAGATTAGGTTGAAACAACATTAAGCAGTTCGGAAGCTTTCAACTGTAATCTCTTTGCAACTGCAATTAACTTGTTTTTATAGCATATAGTTAAAACTTTGTTAAATTTAAATTATGTATTACATTACTAAACTCACATTGATCTAAAATAGTGACAGGGTGTTATGAACAACGTTTTCCCGTTCTTCGTTCCGTCGCATAAAAGGAAGTTGCTCTACTTAATAAAGTTTTATTCATTGAAGGTTCTGTTATAACTTTTCGAATAGTAAATCGTGTATGAAGAAAATAGAACTGCGGCTGTTATAAAGGTCCATCGTTCAAGCGTTTAATTTCCCTTGTCGGCGGACGTGACGGTTCCGTTGGCCTGAGAAGCCAGGAAGTATCTGAATTACTTTTTAACGTCCACGTCTTAATGAGATACTTTTACAGTTACGTAGTATAAAGTGTGGATGTGCGGTAACCGACGTTAAATAATGTTAATAATATTTTTCACTCAACGATGCGATCAGATGGACGTTCACTTAGTGGTAAGTAATACGCCTGCCCAAGATAACGTGGTGCTATTTACGTATACACCACATTGTGCTCGCCGCCTTAAGGCATAAGTTGTTGAGTCTGGTTACTTCTACGTCCTAGTAATTTCACAAGCTATAACTCCTTTCAAACCAGAACACAGTGATGTTTGCACACTACTGTTTGGCACCGGTGACCGAAGCTGGGGTGGTAACGACTTAGACAGCATTATAACCGTTAATAAAAATGCAATATAAAAGATCAAATGCATTTAATGAGTTCAGCTAGAAATAAAATATTTAATGAATATTCTAGACTATATTATAATAAAAGAGCTTCAGACATTCGGTGAAACAGAAAAAAATCTTAATGGTAATCATGATTAATCTAAAATTAATGATTGCTCTTGAATTCAGTATTTTGTACATACTACTACTAATTTCAATTATTTCCTGAACAAGTATAGAAATATCATTGACATTTTTATTTATAATTTTAAGATAATTAAAATCTAAAAACTCCCACCAACCCGCATCGGGCCAGCATGGTGGGAAATGGCCCCAATCCCCCATATGAACCCCTACAAATGACGGCTCCTGGTGGCCTGCGGTTTTGTGAGACGCAGGATCGATCGATGTGGACATCTTTAGGGGAGGCTTATGTCCAGCAGTGGACCTCTATATACTGATGATGATGATGAATACTATTAAATTACTTTTTTAGTTTTTCTATCTAAATTCTGAACTGAATAGGTTTTGGATTGGGAAAGATATTCCGAGAGATTTTTCTATGATATGAAATGTAATTGACAGCGGACTGTCATAAGCTTAAGTTTAAATAAGTTAGACGAATAAATATTTAACAGAATATTCTTTGTTACTGACATTTTACAGTCGAATAGACTGTAAACAGTCAATATAATTACTTTCTAGGCTGAAACATACTGCTCTTGTCTAAGTTAGAATAAGTATTTTTTTCATTGGACAGAGCGATGATATACACGCAGTCGCATATAGTTACTTTTGCGTAAACAAATGAGATGGTAAGTCCTTTTCTTATTCGACTAGGCGAGGAGATGAGCGAGACGTTCACCTCACGACTGGCACAGGTTCAGATGGTGTTCGGCGCCTGAGACCTAAGATGTTAAGTAAGTTACCACAGTAACATCACAATCTACAACGTCCATTGAATCAGAATAAAGTACCTTTTCCACACTTCTGTTTAATGGTAGAAATAGATGCTGAAGAGAGATTTTTCCGATCAAGAACAGCAAGGCTATTTAGGACCTAGGGTATCAACAATATATACACAACCATATTTGAGTTAAATATATGATACCCCTATTTACAGATGGAAGGTTAAAAGCATATAATTAATTACATTCCTCATTAGATAGTTATATAAATATGTGTTTACTGGGGGTAGATCTCTGTTGCCGGAAACCGTAGCGTTTATTTCTGCTTCTAAGCATTGTTGTGTAAACGTTGCTATTCCAATTTCAGGGATGCTGTAGTTAGTAAAATTACTGAGAAAACAAGACGATAAGACACAAGCACGATATGGTGCACTGTAAATATCTCAATTAGCGCAACTTTGTTATGTGATATAGTGTCAGTTGCCATAAGCTAGACGTTTTATATATAACGGTTGACGGCGGAACCCAAGACCAGATCCGCCGCAGGGAGTCACGAGAGTTTTTTCTCTTCGTTCCCATGGCTTCCGGGTGACGGATTTGAGGAGCTCGCACTGAATGTTTCGGCGCGCACTTAAAGATATGGAAAGGGTCAGTTTCTCTCCTGAGATGGATCTACACGGTGCAGCCGGTGCTGGCGGGATCGCGGAGGAGAAGTGACGACGGTGGAGTATCGTGGAGCTTTTAGTCGGTGCAAGTTCGACATAACCCGTCTTTGCTTCCGCGAGGGCAGGTATGAGAAAACATTTTCCCCTACTAAAAAAAAATTGCTCAATGAATTATAAAAGCCTCATTAACTATTACCTGTTCAAATATGTATATTACAATTGCATTTTTTTATTCAATTAAGGGACGAGTCGAGTGGAGCGTTCACCTGATGGTAAGTGATACGCTCGCTCATAACAACGTGGCGCAAGTTAGGATGATATATACTGCACCATATTGCGTCAGTCGCCTGAGACAAGATATTGAGTCTCATGACCCCAATAATTTCACTAGCTACAGCGCCCTTCAAACCGGAACACTGTAATTTTTCCACACTACTGTTTGTCGGCAGAAATATAAACTTATGGTGTAATTTTAATTCGACCTGATGAGGATGGTGTATATACTAAAATTGTAATAGGCAAAGGTATCGTTACTGATGGTAGGTCTCTGTAGCCGGAGACCGTCTAGGTAGGTACCACAGCAGCGCCTTCTTCTTCCGTTAAAAAGTAGTGTGCAAATATACTGGGGTAAAGAGACTCAACATCTTATGTCTCAGGTGAAGAGCGCAATGTAGTGTAGTGTATAACATCTTAACTAGCGCCACGTTATGGGCGAACGGATCACTTACCATCAGGTGAATGTCCCGCTCGTTTCGTCGCTTAATTGTAAAAAAAACTGAAGCCTACTTTAGAATCAGCGTTCATTATTGGGCTATTATTAATTCGTTGCGATTGCAAGTTACCTGGTCGTATTTCCTTTACAATAACATCCGTGATGAATGACCCCTGTACTGCGGCTCGAGCACAGTAATATCGATCGCCAAGTAATAACAGCTCGGCAATTGTATCAGCTGTTGGTTACTTAACTTTTAATTAAGCATTGTGTTAAGCAGCTTGATTTTCGTAAGCGTAATTATATAATCTCAGGTACCTTATCATCATTCGTCTGTTTGATTTAATTTAATAGGAAGATTGAGGAGTCCTGCACAATAACTTACGGGACCCAGGTCAACCTCACTTGCTCGTGGTGCAGCTGGCTAATCAACTAACGAGGCTCGGGCTACCATCAGCCCATATTAGGCCAGCATAGTGGGAAGTGGACTATATCTCCTCATATGAAGCTTTACAAACGATGGCCTATAGTACCCGGCGGTACTGGAGACGTTGGGGGAGGCCTATGTCCAGTAGTGGACGTTTAACGGCTGATGATGATCAATTGATACAGACGATGTTAAAAAAATGCTATGACCTGTAGAAATCTAAATAAGATCTTGGTTTAAGGTATACTTAGCAACTTAGTTCATTGGTTGAGAAAAAAGTGCTTTGGACTAGAAAGAAGGTTTTCTATTGCTAGCTGGACCATTGTAAGTTTTACAGTTAAATTTATATCTTAAGGTATAATATCTTCACTAATAGTATGGATGATGGAGATGATGATGAAGAAGTCACGATCTGCACAATGAGGCTGGCAGCAACAGGATATATATAGCCGAAAGTCGGTATAAGTGGCGATGGTTAGGAGAGTCCTGTATCTAGCAGTGAACTGCTGCAGGCTGTTGATGATGATGCATAGCATGGATATATCGTTTTGAAGTTATAAGATAATTTTTTTATCTGAATTAATATTATTAGCTAAAATTTTCAAATCTTTATATTATTTAACAGATCAGAACAGTAATTTGTTCACGACTTTATGTTTTTAAATTGTGACTACTTTTACTTATTTAGTCGCCTAAAATTATATTTTCATTACAGAAAAAATTAAAAACAATACAGTTAAAGAAACAGAAATATACTTTACATTGGAGCCGTTACTTAAGTATAAGTTTAATATCAAGTTCTGAGTTTACTACCTCAGTACGGTACCTCCAATCGATCTTTTCCGCTCATTGATTGAAATGATGACCAGGCTGTTACGTTATTCTGTTAGTAAAGATAATGGAGTTGCCTAGGATGGTACCTGCTATACTAATAAATAGGTGAATTATGAAGACTGATGACTTGTACTCATTCTTAATTCTGATCAGCTCAAAGACGTGCTTCGAATTTTTCAGTTCTTGTTTCACGAAGTTTTCCCCATTATCATTTTAAGATAACCACGTTTTAATTTGGTTATTTTTTGTTATCTAGGATTTCATCTAGCATGATTCATATAATATTAAGTGATAATGAGACCGAAAACGGTTAAACATGCTCGCCAAGAATGTCCCAGATTTTCTATGTTGGCAGACGGAACATATTAATGTTCTCATGGTGGCAAATGAGGGTCATTGTTAGGAGAGTTTCAGAAATCTTTTCTTGAAAAATGATGAGTTATCTCCAATAACAGTTTGACAGTGGCATGTGTGCAAGAGATCTACGTCCAGTAATGGAAGAGTACCAGTTGATGGATCATTACATAAGTAACATAATTATTAAATATTAATACATTCATCTTATCAAAAACATTGCCTCTTCAAATTTACATTCATTATTAAGATTTTTCACGTTAGCGATTACGTTAAACAGTAAATACATATATTACAATTATTGACTTAGTATGGTATATTAATAGGCAATCGATGAACAATACGAGATCGTTAAAAAAAACGAGAATTCACTGAACAATGCGTAGTATAACTCAAAATACAAATTGCCAACAATGGCCAAAGGGGGTTTGTCAGATAAAATATTGGAAAGAGAACATCATGTATTGTTGTTTATATTCGTACCTTATTTATGTCAGAACATATACTGATATAAAGCCGTAGCTTTACTAAATTCTTAGTAAATATACTAACATATATTTATAATATGCTAATATATGATTGGTGTGGGTGTTACATAACATTCTTAATCAGAAAATAAAATAATAGATTAGCTACAGATCAGATTAGTTGTCTCAATTTAACCGTTAATCTTTAGTTTGAAGAAGACATCTGATAATGATAGTTACAAAATGTTGGATATAAAGAAAATTATTTCTAGTTAAGTTTATTTTTAAGTATCTATAATTAAGAAAGAAATTTATGCAGTTGAAACTTATAACCTTCCTGTTGTATAAAGTTATGATATGTATCAATCATTCTTCTTATTCGAAATTTCGCTTACAAAGAAATGTTTTTCTTGTAATTTCTTCTCGCTTCGGGTTACAGTCATCACTTGTCAAGCGCGATACGTAATAGGTTTAGTTGCACCGTCGAAATATCCTAAAAAATTTTGTAATTCAATTGAAGACAGGAAACATTTCGCTTCGGAAGATGTCTCTGTACATTCCTTATTATATCAGCTTCGTATTCATGTTAAGAATAATTTTTGTCTGTCTGTCTCTATTATGTCTTCTCAACATCAGTTAAAACAATAATATTTCTTTGAATTAATGATTTTTGAATTATTATTTCATAGTACATATACACAAGACACACGAATACCAGTTTATCTATTTAGCATACGTTGTATACTTTAATGATATTTAATTTGAATAACCTATTATATTAACTATTGTATGGTTAAACCAATTATTATGATGATAATTGTAATTAATCGATTAATACATATTGACAGGCAACACTTTGTAAGATACCTGCTAGTATATCATATACTAATATACTCATTGAAGCATTGATGCTAATAGATTTCGATTTTGTCACAACAGCAATGTGTAAAATATAGAAGAGTTCAGCACGGAATATTGGTTATAAAATAACAAAAGGAGAGCTCAGCAGAGACGCTCCTAGATATTTTATTCAACGAATAACCGTCTCGAAGTAAGCTGGTCAATGCTAGCGCTCTATTGAACGAGTCCCGTCGGTCAGTCGGTAGGTCGAGTCACCCATACAAATGTGGCACTGTGCCACACGCTGTTCATTTATGATGTATTTAGGCTGCTGCATTGGGAGAAACTTACTTTCGTGACTAATACACCTTTTGTTCTATTGTCATTTGTAAAAATTTCCTTATGGTAATTTTCATAAATAATATTTGTCGGCAATCTAAATGTTTCAGTTAAGATGTACTTAAAAGTCATTTATGGTTGTGTGAAAGATGTTAAAATTCTACGTTCTTTATTTTAATATAAATAATTTTATTGTATATAGAAAATGTACACAAAATAATCATGTAAATAATGATGGTTATAAAAAAAAATTCAGCGCAATAATACTACACGCGTTTCCACGGTTTATTGGTCAATGACACTAATAGGTGTGAAATATTCAAGTCAGGTTATGTTGGATCGAAAGGGCTCTGCCATCGATAGGTTGTCGTGATAAATCAGACTTAGTCTCAGGGGAGGCGAGAGAATAAACCGAAAGTGGAGTGATAGCAGGAGGGGGCCCGGCACACGGTTCCTCTCTCGCAGTCAGTTGCCGCCATCATACGCAGAAGCTCGCGCGTCCCGACCCAACCTCCGTTTGCCACCAAACGCGCTACTTTCAAACTACTCAATCATACGTAAATAATATCGTGTATTTCCGGCGAACCGAACATGCTCTTCTGAACTCTACATGGCTGACACAAGAAAAAGTTCACAAGTAATTGGTAAGTGTATCTTAATAATATTTTACTTATACCTTTTACTATAAAGCAACATATCAATACTATTTATCGTCGAAGTTGTATTTTGAAAGTACTGTTATTTTTTTTTGTATATTATGTAAATTATGTCGCTATACATTATTATGTCGTTATATATTCGACGATAATAATGATTATTAAAAGCTTATAAATTAATGTCTGAATGCGATAATAATTCGGAGCTTTGAATAATGACATCATTTATGATGATATGAAATACCTGTTATCGTATTTCATATAATACTCGTGTATTTTATGTGCTGTTTTCATGTGTGTGTCTTTGTGGTTTTATTTACAAGGTACATTGTCCGTTATGAATGGCAAGGATCATGTTTGTATAGTTTAAACCCAGTTGTACACTATAAAGTCTTTCATTTTATCATCGAGTACTTTCATTACATATATGTATTTCATTACAAATGTTAATTACGAAAAATTTTAAAATACGCATAATGTGTAACAGTTTGATTTTTTTTTTTAATATTAAGTTATCACCAATTTCGAAGTTATATACCATTCTGAAGTATTTCTGTTTTTTGAAGAGTTAAAGCATTTTATTATGTACAATGAAGGTATACATCATACTGGTGTATGTGTGCCGGGTTAACAAGTTATTCCGGTGTATAACGCTCTGTATGCGAGGCTTTTTGCCACGGGTGTTAAGTCCGTACTAGCTTTTTAATTTCTTTGATGGAATCTTTCGCGGCTCCATAGCTTAGATTACTTGAAATGAGTTTTGCATATTAATATAATTAGAGTCAACTTTTTTTAATTACTTTTCAGTAAGTATTTTTTTAAAAACTTAACAAATGACTGAATGCTTTCAAGGCTATTATCCTAAAACTGTTGTAAGAACTAGTTTAGATATTGCTACAGTTGAGACGTACGAGTTGACGCATTCAAACAATATTGTTTTTAAAGAAAGTTTTAACTACGAGTAAGCTCTCATTGAACTGTGAACTTTTCATATAACAACAATTTGTTATGACCTATTTTAGTTATATTTCAAAAGTATTAATAAACAGCGTATCCGAGGAATATTTAATCAACTACGTCTATAGATTTTTTATTATATTAGCCCAAAAATAATGTATGACACCCAAATAATCTAGATACCTTTATTTTTCAATCATTACAAAGTGATTTATATGAATTTTGTGGGCACAATGTTAATTGAAGAAATATAATTTTTTTCACGTATTAAATTTGAGTTCCGCTCAGAACTCCATTGTCCTTGTAAAACTACGTCTTTTATTTTAAACACCCCATTTCAAGTATGTAATTTAAAAACATAATAAAAGCACGTCAAAATTAGTGATATAAGAGATTTATTATAACCATAACTTTGTAGGGATTTGAACTTTAAGCTCGTTTCGGCCTTAAAGTCTTAACGTTGCAAGCTTCCGTTATAAAAGCTCTATTGAAATTCTTACATAGTACACGTATACTATCTCATTAAAGGTAAGGGTATATAAAGATATAGTTAACTGTCTTATAGTATAAATAATTATGGTCATTACTACTCGGAATTATTTATTTAGGGCAAGGACGAGATAAAAGACATATAACATTTTTTAAAAAGGGACAATTGAATTAAGAAATACCTTTGATGTAAAATTTTCTTTTTCTTTTTTACAAATTAAAATCTTTACTTATACAGCATCATACAAATGAGCGCCGTCAAACATTTTTTTTACTTACGTCCATGTAAAATTTTTCTTATAGTCTTTTTAAGTTGATTAACCAAGTGATTATCTGCACATTATCTTTGACTATATTTTTTTTTTTAAAAAAATACGAAAATATTTAAGATTGATCATGACATTCACGATGCCTGAATGTTCGCTATATATATTCTATATGTTTGTAATATACTACAAATCTAGCAATTCATGTTCCTTTCAGATTACGTGAACCGTCGGTCTTTTCTTTGGCGCGGATCAAAACGATTTATTTCGTCTTGTACCGTGAAGATTACATAGATTTCAAACATGAAAAGAATATAGAAAGCGTCTTCTAAATGATCGTCAAGTTATATCCTATTGAAAGAAAGAGAAAGAAGGAAACATGTTTTTTGTACATAACCGTCCAATGACTGTTATATATAGTATAAGAACAAAAGTCCTTAACAAATACTCTTGCTCCTTATTGCGATTCAACATGATGTGATCTCGAACTAGATATATATATGTATCTATATATATATATATATATACATATATATCATCATCAGTTGACAGATGTCCACTACTGGACATAGGCCTCTCCCAAAAACCTCCACATCGATCGATTCACAGTTAGCATGGTCTTTGGTACCGCCAGGTACTAGGGGCCGTCAATTATACAAGTTCATATGGTGAGAAAGGGGTTTGGGCCTTTTTCCACCACCCTGGTCTTATGCGGCTTTGTGGGAGCCAGAGCCTCGTTTGTTGATTAGCAGTCTGCACCACGAGCAGGTGAGGTTGGTTGTATCATTTGATTTTTTTTCTAATTCAACAAGTGGACCTTTTTCTCATTAAATTTTTTTCTTGGGGCACTTAAATAGAACCAGTGACTTCCGGGTATAAGACAATAGGTTAGCCACTGCGTTATGGGGGCAGTTTTTATTAGTTTATCTTGTTTCAATTATTTAAAGGGTTCGTATTAAAACAGTTATTTATAGAAATTATATTATTGATATTCAATGCTTAAAAAAGGTTAAATATTATGTTAAGATAGAAAAATACACGAATACATTATTTAATGTCCTCATTATTGGGAACTCAATGCCTTCTGTCGCATGGAGAGATCGGTTTCCTCATAATATCTTTCTACACCAAAAGCTCAAGCTTAGTAGAGATGGTACCTGCGTCTCCTCAGCTCGTATGTTCAACCCCATTTACAAACTAAACCATAACTGACTATATATAAATATTTAATTATTATCGGTGTTGTATTATATTTGATATTGCGAAAGAAAAACTTGTATGAACCTTCTACCATAGAACAAGATCTTGCATGGTTATGGTTTTGTTAATTAAAAAGTAATTATTCTTATTATTTTACACAGTTCAGTGATACGACTCCACTATCACCTGCACATAAAACCTGACGTATGGGAATGATATTATAGTATAAAACATTTGTTACGTAGAGTTTTTTCTTAAAACTCTTAGTTACCTTGATAAAGAACGAGCTTTAATGGCCGGAGCGGAACAGCTGCCGCTGCGTTTTGTTCTGATGTACCACTGAATAATAATATTTAACTGTAGTAAGTTTTTCTAGTGTTAAATAGAGTGGAGCATTACTGCAATGCAGCTCATAGTAAAAATTAGGTCATCTCGCCTACCGGGTGTTTGCGTTTGGAGGTTTGTCAAGTTTCCTATGAAGTAGGTTATTCGATAATTGCACTTTTTTATTTAAGTTTATCCTTAAATGAATTAAAATTAACTAAACTTATCGATTAATAACTTATTTTGTTTCTGAGCGTTTTAAAAACATACCTCGTGTTTATTTATTCAAGGAGAAATTACCTTCTTGTTGTACCTTATACACAATGTAAACTTTAATTTTTAAAAGAAAAGGATGAGTTTTTTTCTGGACAATGCCACTATGAGTTGAAACTAGTTGTTTGACTACACTCCAAGTAGATAAATAGAAAAAAATTATTTAACCATCGGTTTAAATGTTGGACAGAGATACATTGGAGTTAGTCTCGTTTATGATTAAGAAGAAGAATAATTCTATATTAATCGTATATTCCTACAATTCCATCACCATTAGATTATTTTTATTTAAGCTATCTAGCTACGATATATAATATTGTTAAAAAGTTGATAAACTATATGATATGTAGTAACAATCATAGTACAGCAAAAACAGAGATGTCGAGAGAATTTAATTCTGTTTGTTAAATGTTCAAAATGTCATAACAAGAAAATCAAACACAGCATCTGACTTCAAAAAATAAAATGATAAAATCCGTCATTCACTTTACACGGCGTTGATTAAGCGCATGTTTCGCTATTATGTAGAAGTAAAATTAAATAAAAAAGTAACAAAATTACATCCAGGAGATACGGTACGAACGCTGTGCAATATTAAAACTGTAGATTCATCATTTCAATACCGAACGAGCTTCCTTTATTATGTATGCACATGGACAAGTTTAAATATTCCCGTAATTGCTTTAAAAAAAGGCAGTCCTTGTATGTAATATTAATGAGTTTTACTTTAGATTTTTTCTTTAGAAAATGGAGGTTCGTATTTACTATACCCAGTCAAGGAGAAGCTGAGAATTAATGAATTTATCGGTTTTACCCCGAGAAATGATTGCGGGATGAATCACAAGGAACAGGCTGAAGTGCTTTTGAGCCATTGACTGCTGAATTAGGAAAGATGTAATTCAGCAGTCAGTGGGTTAACTCTCCCCATTTGGGCTTCGATTGAATTAAATTAATTTAATTTACTGGTAGTCGATAGAACATTCGCTATTCTACTTCTGGCATATCCTAAAAACTGATTAAGATAAGACAGATGCAGGAAAAGTGAAGATGTTATCACATGACCTTCAATACGCTTGCCAAACTGCTTGCAAATCATGGTGTACGCCACAATTATCCCCGAAGTTGAGGTCGAGGAGTTGAGAAAGACTCGTTCAAAGTGACATTAACGACGTAAATAATGGTCTGTACTTAGATATCTTTTCTAGTTAAGCTTCGATCCTCTCCGGCAATATACTGCTACAATCAGTAAGAGTAGTGGGGATATCTTATTTAACTTTATCAGATTTATTTATCTGTAGACTGAGTCAATTATTTTCAGCTCAATTTTGGCTTTCGCGAAGTTATTTCGATGTTCAAAGCATTAAAGGTAACGTTACAAGTTAAATTGCAAACAGTAAAACATCCATAAAAGTGGTCTGCCTGGTTTTGATATAAAGTAAGAGAAAAATATAGATTTACATAATAAACTTTTTATTGACTTCCACCCGCTTCGTTAAATATTATAGACCGTTTTTTTTATTTTACTTACTATCCTACGATTAATTTCTTACTAATGCTTTCAATATAAGTGTGTGATATTAACTCATCTTTAGAACCATAACGATTATGTAATGGTTTTTTTTAATTGCGGTTCAATGGCCTATGTTAATTAGTATGCTCCTCGTTGGTTAATAATGAAAGATATACTCGTATGAGGGTCTACATATAAAAATTTAAAAAGGAAAGTAATTTTTTGTTTGAAATGTTTGTGTTGTGTCACACAAACCTAAAAATGTTAGTTTCAATTGTAAATTGTTTACTTTCGTTTTGAAAAATTCAAAGATGCGATGATTAAAATCTATTAAAAGATAAAAGTAAACTAAAAGCCATGAGCTCGTCCGTCCATTTCTAGTCTTACAAGAAGTGAAGAATGCACTCGATGGTAAGAAACGGTCGATCATAAGCGGTCGCTCCGGTTCGACAATCGCGGTAATCGAATCACGAGAACGTCTTTTTTTTTCTTTTTTTTCTTTCTTACATCGGAACGAGATAAAAATAGTCAGAGTTCCTTAACCGGTGGTTAAATAATTGAACCGAGTTTTCTTTTTGTTTAAGCGGCGCGAGCGCATCGGGTCGTGCGACACCGAAATTGTTTTTTTTTTGTTTGTCAATTAGGGTTACCGTTACTCGGTTCTTTAGTTAACTATGTTACAGCGTGGATTACTTTCATTCACGTAGCAAGTGTAACCAGAATTCACTTAGCACTTACCACCGGCTTGACATCCCATTCTTAATAAAATTAAGTCAAACACCAAACATGCCACTGTCTAGATTGAACTGTCAACAATTATTAAAAAGCTGTTGGTATTCCGTGATGACCATGGCGTCAGGACATCGGTCGGCTCCGAAAAGCACTCGAAACGTCGGTAGTCATAAATAATTATTCAAACAAGATAACATCCGTAAATTGTTTTAATTAAATAACCGAAAGATCGTCATCACTGATGCAAGGTAGATTATTAAGTCACACATTTAAAGATAGTGCATATAATGGGTTTTGAAATACGTCGATTTAAATAGCAAATAATTTATATCCGGAATACCCGGTGCGGGTAATTCCAAGTTGTGTCGGTTTTAAGACGGAATTATTAAAACACGAAAGCAAGTCGGATTCTGTCGCGTTTGTTTACGACGCCGTTTACATTCGCTGAAATAAGCAATAATATAGCCAGGTTGTAAAGAATAATAAATGTACATTACTGTAGCGATATCATGATAATAAACTTTTCATAAGTTTAAATTAGAACCAGGAAATTAACCGTTTTTTCGTTGACTATATCCGAAAATACTTTGACTGCCATTATACTAAAAGTTTAGACTCGGAATCGTGAAAGGGATTTAGACGTTAAAAGACAAGCGGTTAGATTAGTTTAGTTTGGATTTATCATATACTAGCTGTTCCAAGTCTGTTTCGCTGGTTATAATTAGACCTTAAATTTGTCTGAAATATTCCTTGAAAGCAACCGCAACCGCGATTAACTTTATATAGTAACGGTTACCGCATAAATAATTTGAAATGTTTATAAAAGTTAATTAGAAATAAAATAACGAATTATGTATGAAATTAAAAAAAATAAATAGCTAATAACCATCTACAAATCGATCTGAACCGAATGCTCGTGTTCTCGTCTCGCTACGTTCACTAGTTTTCAAGTGATTGGCGAACAAACAAAACCCATTTTCACTATAAATTTATAGTTCTATTAGTACTGATTGTTTTTCCATTGGTCACTGTCTTCGTATGCAGTGGTTAAGCTTTTACCTGGTAATGCTACAGATCTGTACGTAATAGAGTTCTTAGAGAGCTCTTAGCTACCATCATCACAATTTAAAACTGCTGCCATAACATGGTTGCTGTATTTCGGCTGACAACAGACTGTCCATAGTATTGCATTATATATTGACATATGTCTATGTATTATGGTTAAGTACACTTCATAACGTAAGGTATCAAATTGAGATATTGGTTGAACTTAAAAAAAAATATTTCTAATTAATAACATAGACACGTTACTGTGTTCCGCTGAAAGATTACTGTAGCTAGTGAAATTCTTGATCCTGTACTAATAGGACATATGACAGTGTTACGAGAGTAAATATATAATTTTCTCTGTGTTAGATTGTTTAAAATAAATACAGTTAGAAAATATTGAAGTGAACCTTGCATAATGTTGCCAATAGACGAAATTTATATTCAACAAACATTCCGTACGGATAGAGATTTTTGAAGCGTTTCGGTATGTGTACAAAATTTGAATATTTACTGGGCTCCGACGTTACTCGATTTGCGATGATAAAAATTCTGTTACGTAGAAGATTTTGATTGAAGACCTTATTCTCTATAGTGAAATTCGTTCGTTCATTATAAACGTCCAGACGGTTTTTTATTTACTGAATTGAAATTCCGGAAAACAATTCGACCTTTGGACGCCTAATTTGATTACAACTTGGTACGAATGTTGTTGTTTTCTGATTCTTAATTTCATTTTATTCAGGAACCCTTATTTACAACATTTAGAATCTTGAACTAATGGGCTAATTGAGCCAAATGTTTCAAGTGAAAGCAAAGGAATTAAGTTTTTTTTTATTTCAATATTATAGTGATGTTTACGAAGAGATGTTTGTTGTTATAATAAAACACCATTAACAATTTCTAAACAATTACAATATAATAAGTTTAAACGATTAATAGGAATATAACAATCGTCTCTTTCTAAGTAGAATCGGCGTACTGTATGCATTTAGTAACATACAACTTAATTATAGAACAGAGTGTTTTCGTTACGTTTGCTTGAGACATTGATAAGGAAGCGTATACAATTAGTCATATTGTATATACATGAAATTTCTATTATTATCTATATATTTGATTATTGAGACTGTCTTTTCGTTATAACTAAAAATTTACTTTGTTGTTCTAAACGCTAGTCTAAATGAAAATATAATATAAACATGTTAGAGGTTTGCATTGGCGATGTGTAAAACAAGTTTAAATCCCTAGGAGTTTCTTTCGGTAGAAATATCTCTTAACTGTTTCACATGTTATTAAAAAGGAATAATATTTCTGGTTAAGAAAGTTTTTATAGCACTTTTGTTGGTAACTTTAACACTTTTTTTCTCCAGACTCGCGTTCACAACTAACTTCTTTTTACCAAAATTGGTCTTGTCCACATTTCTACAGTTTTCTTTTATTCCCATATGAGTATAGTCTATTTGTTTAAATGAGTTTATAAAGTTAACTTAACGATTTATAAGAATATATATGGAGTAACTATATTTGTTTATATAGTTTTGTATACGGAGATGTGTACCAAAACTTAAAATTATAATTTTCGTCTTAGGATTCGCGTTTTAGCAACAATGAAATTATTATTTTAGTTCTATATGAATGCTTATATTACATATTAAAATTACGCCTACAATTAGATACTTTTTCTCACAACTTTGACGTCCTATCATCCGAAACTGTTACTTATGAGATACATCAAAGTTCTCTCGATGTTTTCCTGCATCATAAGCTCAAGCTTAGTAAAGATTTCTTCGAGCGCTTAGAACTAATTAACATATTTAGTTTGTGCGTGAATGTGGTAAGTACAGCAAAGTTAAACTAATTTAACAATAAGCTGGTGAGACTAAATGGACTTCCGACATATCGTTAGTCTTGATATATAAAATGTTGTCATCTATTTCAGTAATTACTTTTTAGGGCAAAGTTCAGAACTGCGGCTGTTCCTAACTGCTGAGATATATTGCCACTAGAGAGTTATAGTTAACGTTTTAAAACTAACGTGACCTAGATAAGAATCATAGGAACGAACTTGTGATAAAGCACGCGCGCCAACTTATATGACAGCACTTCATCAAGATACTTATATAAGGAGTAGTGCTATCTCCAGCATCTCAACGACTTCATTAAATTATGCGAGGGGATATTATGCATTCAAACTTTAAGATGAACTAAGGACTTAAACTTCTTAAACTAAGAATAATAAAAAAATTAAGCTTTAAAATTTTATTATAGAAAAATCGTAATTGAGTATATATTCTTGTATCAAGTAGTACAAAGAATTAAAACATTATTGATGTATGTAATGATTCTAAATAAATGACAATTGGTTAATAAAAAGTAGAATACTGCATATCTTTAGATTATTATCCGATGCACGTTTTCCCCTCGAGCAATAAGCATTGATCATACTTAGCGAAGCTTCGTGGCCAATCTCTTACAACCTGAAATTATGCGGTCTTCCGACATAAAGTATTCCTAACGACCCATTACCGTGCTGAGATGTGCTCTTACAAAAAAACTAAAATAATCGCAAATTGTGCTCAGAAACAATTAAATTTACATTGCGCTGATTTGGCTGCTTCAGAGACCAAATGTCGCAATGCACGTTAAGTTACGGAAACTACAGAGTAATCTAAAAGCAATTAAGTGTATAAAAGTAAGTTATAACTTTTATGGTTTGTTTTTAAATAGTGTCTTTGATCGGTATATAGGACATATATAAAACTATCGTTTTGCTCCATAAAAGAATATTTTAATATTAAAACATCTAATAAGGGAACAGAAACATTTGTGTAATCATATTTTTTTTTCTCTTCTTGTGCTTCTGCGTGTTTGAAGTTTACTTTTAGTCGAAACTCTTGTGCAAGGTAAAAATACTTTGACAGATTATAATTTTGAGCTATGGAGCTGTTCTTGTTTATCTGGCGCTGTTTGTTGTCAGTGAAATTATTGTGCAAAACGTGATTTATATAACTGAAGGTAAGTGTTAAAAAATTAATATTTTCCTAATAAATTAGACAAATGCAGTAATAGATGTGAAGTGTGTGAAATTAATTAAGATAATAGATTTAAGTTTCACCCTGTTGATGAACAGCGATGTGATTACGAAGCCCGTTAACGTTTACTGGAGTATAATGTGACGTCGCACGAAGCCAGGTGGTCTTGTAATTGTGTTTGACAGCTTGGATTATTCCTCGAACACAGCCTATTTGATGGTAAAGTGGAATGTTAATATTGCTATCGTCGTAAATGGATATTTCACATGCCAAATCGTGTAACTGAATGTAACAAATGTAAAATCATTGTGAAATTTGATTAACTTGATAATTATTCCGAATGTTATCTCTTATCACAAATTTGTTTTAGCATTTCAATACAAATACATTAATATCTATATGTTAGTGTGTGGTGGTAGAAATATATGTTACAATGACTTGCCCATAAAGTCTTCACATAAGAAAATATTTTTTTTAAATTTTTTACTTTTCGCTTGTTATATACAATTTTGTTTAGGTCTTTAAATATCTCGAATGTATCTGTGTAAAATTTATACTTGCTTGTACTTTCTAATAAATTCTGTTTGCAAGTGGTATACATAAAAATTAAGTCTTATAGTAAATTCTATTGAAAGAGATTTGAAGTTATTATAATTAAAAAAGTTAGGAGATATAGTGATCTGTCTGTCTTATGTTCATTTCTTTAAGCCTAATGTAAACAGAATGTAGGTCATATAGACTTCTAGGTTAAAGTGTTGATACTAATAATTAGGTCACTAGTTCATCTTGTAGTACGGTTCTTGTTAAACTAGGAGACAATTTTCATGTACTCTAGGGAGTTTAGCAGTTAACTATATCTTATAGAACTCACACCCTTTATACAAGATATTATAAGAGAATTTAATCATATATATAATAGTATGAACAATAATAATTTCGGTTTTTTGGTTTTAAATATAAATTTATTATAACATTTGTCTTTAATTGTAGGGTATTTCTATTCTCCTCATATGATTTGGACAATGTTATAAAACGAAACTACTTTGCGAAGTAGTAATGAATCTCATAATAATTTTTATTGTATATGTTTTGACTTCAGACTTCGGTAGAATGAATCGATTGTTTTTATTTGCTTCGCAGATAGCTATTTACTTATTTACTTCTAGTCTCTGAGGAGCCTGGGAGGAAATAATGTTTGCCCGACTTATAGTGCGAATCGACTACTTTCGCTCTTATTTGTTAACAAACGATCGAATTGATTGTAAGAAATCTTAAGCTCGTTATTTACGTAGTTTTGTATTCGTTATTATAACATAAATTAAGGAAATTGATTAGTACTTTAATAACTTTTTCTTAATAGAAATATGTAGTAAGTAAATTAAAATCGCTTGTATTTTCGCTGCCGATACGCGGAAGCTCTCGCCAACGAGGATATGACCACTTATCCAAAAGACACCTTAATAGAGTTTAAAGAGGTTATTAAAGATCACAGCTAATATTAATATACATCTACTAAAAACTTATTCTCTCTAAGTTGTATTATTAATAAAAAGACATTAACATTCACACTATTGACTATGTTCTTTAATGTGTACTTTTCTAAATTTTAAACAATATTTCTACTATATAATGGAAATATTGTTATAATATTCATCATCAGCCGATAAATATTTCACGGCTCGACATAGCACTATCCCAAAGATTCCCAAATCAATCAGGTAGGGAATCACGTGGAGGGATTTGGTCCAATTTCCACCACGCTGGACTAATGCGGGTTGATAGGAGCCAGAACTTCGTTTGTTAATTAGCAGGGTAGACCACAAGCAGGTGAGGTTAGCTTGGATCCCGTTACTTCTTGTGCGGGAACCCTTACCGACGAATACCCTTATAGACGAATATTTAAATAATGTAGTTTAAATATTTAGAGTAAAATACTAATTGCGAACTAGTTATATTTTCAAATGTAATTATGAAATATATATTCTTTCTAAATTGGTGGAGTGCACGTGGGAAAAGCGGCGACCCATCCATTACGAGACGCATTACGGCGCCGGCACAGTTATGTGTGAAACATTAACTGTTGTTCGATTAATGAAGTCAGCCCGTCCATGACCTCGATCCCAGGCGTCATTGAGATAAAGCATTTTAATTATAATTTAACAGTAACTGTTTTATATTTTAACGTATTGTTAGTTAAAATTTTCAGTATACAAAACTTAATGCTATGCTACTTTTATAAATCTCATTAGGGGTGAGTTAAATGTGTGAATACAAACACTTTGGAGCAAAGCTAACTCAGATATGTTTAATGAAATGTTAATTGTATCGATAACGATAAATTATTTAACTAATAACTAAGTGTTTTTGTGAAAATCATAGTATTAACCAATTTACATCTTTTATATAGCTGCTAGTCTTTTTACTTGTACCTAATAATACAGTTCTTAGGATACTGTGAGCAGTGATTAGAGATGAGTTAAGATTTTCATTAATCTATTTTTATGTTAAAGCTTTGAACTTATATTAAATAATACTATATATTTCTGTGTGTCAAATAGTCTCTTGATATCTCAAGATGCAGCTGGAGCAGGGAATAGTTAGTTCCAATACAGATTTTCCCGACAAATCTTTTCCGTACCACAATTTCGATAGGTAAATAAACAGTGTAAAAGGTTACTCTTGAGATAACCGGAAATCTTATCTGTTATAAACCGATAGTACGTTGGAATCGATTGAAAATTGGGAACCTTTTTCAATCCTCGCCCGAGGCGTTATTGAATGTCACGACCTCGGGCTCCAACGGGTCAGTGAGTTAGTGGCGGGTTTGTAATTTGTATTTCCAGTGCTGTAGTTATCGTGAATATAATTTTAGCATGGTAACGTAACATGTAACGGTTTATGATAACATCTTGTTATCTTTGTGCGAAAAATGTATTATTCGAAACGCTCAATCTACTGACGATAACAGCTTTGGCGAAGATACATAACCACAAAGCACTCGACTCCAAAACAGGGTGTCAACTCACCTATTAAACTATTTATATTAATAATTAGTAACTTCCTTGACTATGGCACCTTTAAACTGAAAGATAGTAATGCTTGCTAACGGAAACAGACGCTAAGTTACTACCAATCGAAATATTTTTCCAAAACAGGGATTTATCATAATTAAATAAAGACTTAACAAACAAACATTAACATATAATATTTTCTACTTATGTTTCAATGTAAATCTTAGTAAATGTAGGAATAATGAAAATTAACAGTTTTGTTCAGATAATGTAAGCGCGATTTTTAACACATAAGTTAGTTAAGTCTGTACATTATTGTTTTAGGTTATACGCGTTAACCTAACGTTTCATATAGCCTACATTGTTATAACATAACAAAGTAAAATGATTTTTGCGATACATTATATATAAAGGCAATATTGTCTTATGTTAAAATTGTTCTCCTACGTACAGAGCGCGTATTGTATTTTTAAATTTCATATACATTATAAAAGCGGACGCGATTTTTTTTTGATCAATACACCATGGGAGATTTTAACCTGACAGTTTAAAAAAACATCAAGTTTAAGTAATACAAGTAAAAGTAAAACATACAGAAATTCACGTATACTGAACTAATGAACGAGTTTGGTGAATTGTTTGTGAGGAAATAAGGAATATTGGCAATTTGCGTCGACCAAAACACAATGAGGTTTATGTAGTTTTTTTTTTGTGAAACTGAGGTTCGCTTTAGTAGAACAGCTCACGAAACGTTAAAATATTTAAAAACATCCTGTTTGCATGACTCTTTAAACAAAAATTAAACTTGATGACAAAGACAATGTCTGCGAGAAGGTATCTAATATAAATATATAATTTATTACCGGTGGTTTCGTTTAGTGTTTGTGGTAAACTAGAAATATTAACCAGCGTTCAAGTAACCGGTGAAATAACCTATAAATGTAACTAATGACTCAAAACATATACGTTCCGTTTCAAGGTTTTTCTCACAAAATCTTTTAAGATTCTTTTGCTCGAGTTTAACTTGTTGCACTTATTATATAAATACATGTGCAACAAATTAAACGTATGCATACATCCGTGTAGAAGACGAGTTAGAATGTTCAATACCGCTACTCTAGTCACCGCATGTTGCCTGAGGCGTGCGCGCCATACAGGCAAATAGGTACTGCATACCCTGGCTCCTTCAACCTATCTAAATATTAATCCTACAGGTCATTGAAATGGTAAGCTGCTAAGCAGATTGAAAGTTGTTAAGTTTATATTTTACTATAGATAAGTACCAAGGTTTTGGGTACGATATGAATACTCCTCCTGAAATCTCTGTACATGAACTCTTTTTCAAATGATCGATATCACATAAGCGACGAGTGGAGAATACAGTAATTATCCAGAAGTATAAATTATGCTAATTCATATATTATAATAACATATTTATACGGTATATTTGTTCATATGCTTTATACTAGAACCATAGCAATGTAAAGATGTAGAGTTTTTATCATTCTGCCCCCCTAGAATTAATAATTCCTTGGTTTAATTTTACACAGGTCTCCGGAGCTCAGTCTAGAGCGTAATGGTTAATATCACTTTATCCCTTTTCTCATGCAAAGGAGGCAGTTAATTATGAAAGCGGGCTGGCGGTGTAATTTTACAACTGGATAGGACTCAGCTTTATATCCACAGTGCGCCCGCTTCAATTATGTACCTTTTGGGCCATAGGTATGGTCACGGGTGGGTTTTGTTACGGTCATTACCATTCGGCTTAACAACTTGCGATTATTTTTTATTATTCTATTGAGTTTTTTTTTTTGTATAACGAAACGAGAAGGCGAACGATGCCTAGATGATGGTAAGTGCTTGCGGTTGAAGCGTAAAATGTGCATACAAAATTGTCTTAGTCGCCTTTTGATATCAAAGGTTACATCTTCATATGCCATAAATTCGACACAACAAAGGGACGGAGATGAGACACATTCTCCTGGTGGAAACTTAGCTTTAATGTTTACCCAACATTCATTTTTTTCTTTGAGATATGATATAAAATTCCCGAGATACTAGTAATTAGCTAAATATGGTGCCATTATAACTGGAACACGGTAATGTTTGTATATTATTGCTTAGGGGCAGAAATATGCCCTAAGATCTGTATGGTCTAAAGCTGCAGAGACCTAAGTATAACAATTCAAGTATTTACTAGCCTTTTTCGGCGTGTACGAAAACTGTTTTACATTATCGCAGTTTCTACGTCTACATTGTTATTGCATTTGTTTAGAATTGCATATAAATGCAATATTTATTGTAATCAAATAAAAATAATGTTTATTTTATACTATTCTCTTTCACCGATAAAATCAAGTTTTATATCTTAATTTAAATAACACTCTAGCTACACTGTTGTCATAGTTTCTTTAGAGTGGTAATATTTTACAATATTACCGTTAATTATTAACTGTATATGGTATAACGAGTTGCTCATTAGTTTTTATGTGACGGCGAGCTGCAATGGGGATAGTGTGTTAAACGTATTGTTAAATATTTATCTATTAATTTTAACATACAGCCATTTTAAATCAAATTTTAACTACACCGAAGCTTATCGTTATGGTTAAAGCACTGAAGCTAATTAGTTATTTGCTATGCAACATGAAATCCTCTGTTTAATTTCCGGGGTCGAAGTGGTTAATTGGGGTAGTGATAGAAGTTTTTTGATCCTGCTACAAAATCATTGTTGCTTTCTGACTGTCAACGAATGAAGTTCAGAGTGTTCTCGGTGTCCTATGTTAGTGTTTTTGGTGCGATTCTCACTTACCATAACATGGAATAGAGTTAAGCTTATAATTTTTTTTTGTTAAAAATCATTGCGATCTAGTCCTGCGTTATCTACTTTTAGTATAGCTCTTTACTGTTCAAACAATTTTAATAAACTGTAAAATATATAATTAATGCAATTTCGGTTTAATAGATACGTCTATGGAATTAAGACAGTTTGTCTCAGCATCAAATATATATAGCAAGTTGAGTATAGCTAAGTATAATACAGATAGAAGATGATATTTAGAGTTTTTTTCTCTTTTGATGGCGATTTCCATCATCTAATATCATCATCATTTTTTATTAATTGACTACTGGATATTGATTTTCCTCAAGACTACTTCTCTAGTGTTAGACGTCATAAGATAGATGCTACGTTTAGAAAACTTGGTAATGGTTGCTCATTAGCGCGTCTAAGTCGAGGAGCTGAACGATCTCGGAGACCACACCAGTCGTTTAATGACCCGACCATCCACCGCGGTGCTAAACCACTCGCTGAGCGACGCCTTAACGATTATTACTCCGGTATTTATTCACCAATAACAATACATTGTTGTTTCAACCTCTGCGAGTGGTATGCGGTAAGAATTGTTTTATGACATTGTCCCGTTTCCATTAACGCTCGTTTGAAGTTTATAGCTTAGAAATTGTGATGACTTGCAGCCTATATCCATTGTAACCCTAACACAGAAAACTTCGCAATAAATAGAATATCTAATAAGTTAAGTAGATTTGAAAACAACTGATTCAATCATCACACCATGTTCACTGCTGGTTACAGGCCACTACCTCAAAAAATTTCTCCAAGAGCTGGTCCAAAATTAAAGTATGCAATATAAGTTATTTAAATAAATATGTTTATATCGTACCTTTCCTTCTTTACTTCACATTTTAGTTTTTTATACGAAATATTTCAGATATGTTACAAACATAAAATAAACAATTGTTTTTATACTACTACTATATTGTAGTTAAGAACATATAGTTATCTTTAAGATATCAATTGAGGCTATTCCAAATATATTTCCCCTTTGAGTTCAAAAGGGGTGATCCGAAACGTGATTGACTTATTCTCTTTCATCTCCTTGTTATTCCACGTACGTAAAAACCTTTTCTTTTTCGGTTTTGTTTGGTGAGATATTTAATTACATACAGATATATATATATATAAATACAGATATTAATATATAATCTAAAGGATGCATGAATTGTGTAAATATTGCGTTTTATGTTATTATTATATGATAACACTATCGAATAGATACTTAAGCTGAAGTAAGCTCATGTAAGCGATTGTAGGGTTTTGTTACAATTAGATCCTGTCTCCTTGGTTTAAGAGCCAAAAGGACATTTTTTATATATAAACAAAACATATATATAATGTATAACCTGATAGCAAACACATTTAAATATATATATAGAGAAAATTTAAATTTTTTAATTACGTAAATAGCTTCGTTATCTCGTTTATAAAATAACGTGAAGTTTACTAGAATAAAAAAAAGTGTATTTCTCGTTGCAATCAATTTTACTTAAAGTTATAACTGGTGATTTATATTCATGTTAAAAGTTAAATATTTTGTATTTTAACTATAACGAGATGAAATGGCTAGATTTATTATTAATAAAACATGAAACCGCCGCCTGGATCTCATGCAATGGAAGCTGTCGAGTATTTAGAATGGGTTAAGTGGAGACTCCGGATTTTTTGCTGCGGTACTAGCCCCGTTTGAATAATTGCTTCCCTAGCCATGTTTTAGATTACTATTTAATAATTATATTATTATTTTCGTTTTATTTAGATTTGTGAGCAGCAGAAATAATAGCCAATTTGTTGTAATATACGTGCCATTGGTGCATTGGTACAGAGGTTAGTTATAAGATTTCTTTATTCTACTGCACTAAGTAGTGGTGGTCGTCTTGAGGCATAAGATGTTGTCTCGTTACCTCAGTGATTTCATTAGCTACAGTGCCCTTCAAACCGGAACACAGTAATGTTTCCACACTATTGTTTGGCGGCAGAAATAGGTGCTGCTGTGGTATCTACCTATACGGTTTCCGGCAACAGAGACCTACCAAAAGTGAACATTTTCTATTATGAATAGTAGAGCCAGTGTCTAGGTAGGTGAGTGGTAGATCTACCGAGTATATTGAAGTATAATGTCTTCAAAATAATCAATGTTTAACTAAGATTTACTTAAATTATTAATATTCTAATTTCAGTAACTTTATTTCAAACCTATTAACGAATATTTCTGCATATGTTAGTATAGCTAAATATGCAATATTAATATACTTCTACAGTGTGAAATTAAGGCTAGCTTTAGTATAAACAACATTTCTTTTTAATTTTAATAACTTAGCGCTAACTTACTTCACTAGAACAATTTGTAATATAACGAAGCTTCAATTTTTCCACTTCAATATTTATTCTTTAATTTTAAGTTAGAAATTTTACAAACAAACAGAGGAGAAACAAATTTGCAAGTCAAATCCTCGAACAGAGTATCTCCCGGATGTTCCCGACGTGCGATTACTTGGCTCTGTAATTACTTTGTTTTAAGTGAGGTATATTTTTTATTGAGTTTTTTTATTTGAATACATTATATCTATATATCATATTGATATATTTTTTTTTATAATTCTAGGGGAGCTTTTAATGTTATAAATAGTATAAATATTTAAATGGCAGCATATCTAGGTCATTTTAAGAGTCATGAAAGATACTACAGTTAATTGTAATGGATAAGGTAGAAGGCAGAATATCAGCAGGTAGAAGGCAGAAGATCAGCAGGTAGACGGTAAAAATAGTGGTTATGATATGTTCTATAGTGGACCGTCGTGATATCTACCGATGAATTTTTCCACTAGGCACAAGATTTTCCGATTCTTCCAGGAGTTAACAGCCAATGTTCAAAATATAGGCACGAAAGATGATAAAAATTCAAAATACCTTTTGTTAGTAATATATTACGTTAGGGTGTATACATATATGAAATATGAAGTATTTCAGAATATCCCGTAGCGTAATTCAGTATTGCAAAGATGCAACGATGCATTGTGTTCGAACTGTTTCATTGTGGTGTAAACCGTAAGCGAACAGGGTAACATTGTGTGATCAATTTTCAGTGTCGGATTGACGGGGTTGTGCTTGTTGTTTGTTGTGTTGTGTTAATATTTAAATTCGTAACAATGTTACAGTTTCTATGAAAATTGTGCAACGTATCCATCATCATAATTTTTGAATAAATATGTTAGTGTTATTGTTTGTGGTGGCAATACATACTATACTAGCCAAGTGCAAACCTTTCTTATTAAATTGAAATTAAATAATTAAACACACGTAGCGGAAATTAGAAAATAAAGGAAGAAAAGAAGAGAGTTACTAATATTCACAAAAACAAATACATAAAATAAATCCAGAAAAACCTGTTAGCTGTATGGAATATAGGTAACCATACATATATAAAATTATTCATAAATGAAAACTTATATTTTAAGAACCCCTAAATTCCCTAAATTTTTTATTAATAGTATTTGTTCATAGTATAACATATATTCATCCATCAGTACAGGTATCGCAGGACTTATTGTCTTAGAGTTCCTCGTAGGAATCTAATGATCATTAGTTGAGGTTTTAAAGAGTATGACAATGATGTCGATATCAGGTTATTTTGATTAAAACATATCATTTATGAATATTTGGAATTTGTTCGTTTTTTGCATCCTTTCTGTGCATAAAACATTTATGTTGCGTGTGTTTTGCGTAAAAATATTTCATGTAGGATAATAAGCATAAAGATGATACTGAAGTAACAAAATGTGAGTGAGCTGTATCTTGCGCCGCATAAACCACTATCGCACAAGAATCAGCTGGAAATGGCTTGTCGGTACGTACGGAAGGAGCTATAAACGTTCCCATAAATGTATGTGTGGACATAGACGCCAGTAAACGTAATCGGGAAGCTTCAGTGCAAAAGCTGGGCGTGGGTTTTTCATACTTTCCTTTTTCTAGCTCTGTAAATAGCATCGTTTAATGTTACTTATTTATCTACATACAATACTTCTGAGCGTTAGTTTTTTGAGATATTTGTGGTAAAATATTTTACAGGCAAGATTTTTTTTTGTTATTTAATAAGCGATAGGACTAGTAGCTCGCTGGCCTAATGGTTAGAGCGTGCGGCCTTCAATCCGAAGGTCGCGGGTTCGGATCTCGGCATGTACCAATGACTTTAATATTTAAGTTATGTACATTTGTGAATTTTAGTAACAACAGCGAAATACAAATGGGGAAGAAAAAAAAAAAAAAACCTCCCCTAAGATTCCCAAAAAGAGGGTTGATGTCAGGCAGGCGGCCGGTCGTAAAAAAGTTTAGCCAAAACTATTTACAACATGTTCGGTAATGAAGAACATGTTGTGCCGACCCTACATAAAGTGGGACCAGGGCAGGAGAAAGAAGAATAAGCGATAGGACTAGCGGTACGTCCACCTGATCGTAAATGATACGCCTGCGCATAACAACGTGGCGCTAGTTAGGATGATACAGCTGCATCTCATTGCGATAGTCGCTTCAACCGTAAGATATTAATTCTCGTTACCTCAGTAATTGCAGCTAGAGTACCTTTCAAACCGGAATAAGAGAATACACACTGCTGTTTGGCGGCAAAAATAGGAGCTGCCGTGGTATCCAGTAAAGTTCATCTAATGCGAAAACATTTGTTACTACTACCACTGCTCTGTTGAAAGGTGGCAAAGGCATGATTAATTTAGAATTTTTTCAGAAAAAGAGCATTATCTTTTTCCTGTAACATTCTCTAACATTCTGAGCTTAATAACCAGCACACTGAGCTTAGCAAATAGGTTAATTATTCCCGCTTGGCGAGACTTACATCCAACAGTGGAAATCAAAATGTTTAAAATTATAATAAGTACATTTGTTATACTTATATCGAGTTTATATAAAAATAACATAAAACTTGTTCATAAAAACATAGGAAACAAAATACTATTACTGTATTATGTATATTTTATTTAAATTAGATAGGAACACTGAAATAATGCACAGTAAAGTAAGTATATCTAATAATATTGTTTAACATATATCGTTTTAAATTTATAATGTTTCAGCAGAATAAACATGACAAAAGTGTTACCGGAACACTAAATAGTATTTATTACAAAGTATACGTATGTGTACTTGGTATTCTACTTACTTTTTCTTTGATTTATAAAGTTTTATGTTGGATAATTACGCGTTATTATCTCCTTGAGATTGTGAGGGAGCTTTATAAAGCTTACCAAGCGCCGCTTTAAAAACACGTTTAATTTTCTGCTACATTAAAATCTCTCGGGTTCATATATAAAGAGAATAATGAACGTACCCACAACGATTCTTAAAATGTAATATCGATATTCTTAACATCGATTTGAATGCTATCGCTCTACTCTACTTCTGAATGAATTGTTCCTAGGGTCTTATTTTTCATAAAAAAATATATGTAAATATTATCTTCGAATTTGTATTTAGTTATGGTATTATAATAAACTGGAACACATTTTATTCAACATATATATGTATATATATAATGAAAATGGGTATTCTTTGTTCGCCAATCACGTAGAAACTAGTGAATAAATGGGAACATGACCATTCGATGTGAAATGATTTGTAGATGGTTATAGGCCAATAATTTTTTGCATTTCATAGATCCTTCATCATTTTATTTCTAATTAACTTTTATAAAGGGTTTAATTTCATTTTACTCATCCCTGTTGCTATAGTAACGGTTGCTATGAAAAGTCATTTGCGGTTGCGGTTTCTCTCAAGGAACATTTCAGACAAATTTCTAAGTCTAATTTTATATTACGAGCAGCAGATTGGTCGGATAACAGCTAGTATGTATCTTGGATATATCTTGCAGTCTTTATCGATTATCATAATGTGGATATATATATATATGTCTGTAAAACAAATAGAATTAATATGTAGACAACGAATTTAATAGTGAAGTAGTTAGTATGAGAGATACAATAAATTTAATAATCGAGAACTAGTTCACTTGTCGGTTAACTACAAACTAGGTTTACCCACTGTACTCGTAATTTTAGTTTTGAATCTATTTTCTATCAAGGTTGCACGAGGCGTGGTTTACATGATGGACTGATATAATAATAAAATATAGTAAGTAAAACAAATAATTCAATTCACTGTGGAAGAAAAGTTTGTAAATAAAACTGTTTGCATTATATATTAAACAATATGTTTGTACTCAATTTTCGGTTAGAGTGACCGCTGTGTTAAATACAAAGGCTGCTTTCAACAGAAAAACTGATTCAATGTATTTTGTTATATAAAGTTTATTCCATTAAATTATTGTACTGCTACAAATTTCTATTACACCTGAAATTATTGTAAATGCTATATTATGAAATCATATATTAATTCTGTATATTTATTAATATTCTTAAGAGGGAATGTAGGGGGTACCACAGAACAATTCACGGGACCCACGCCAACCTCATCTGCTCGTATTTCACCCTATTAATCACCAAACGAGGCTGCATCTCTCGATAAACCGCATTGGGCATACTTTGTTAGGAGAAGGTCTAAATCCTCACATATGAATCCCAACAGAATATGGCCCTTAGTGTCCGGCAGGTCGATAGATGTGGGCAGCGTAGGACCGATCGATGTGGAGATCTCTAGACGAGGCATATGTCCAGCTGCGGACTTCTATCGGCTGATGATATATATTTATTAATATTAAAGTTCGAGTCACAATCACAAAAATACCACCTGGGTAAAGTAATTTAATTTTATGTACTACTCTTACCCGTATTTTAACCCATTCGAGAGTTTTACCACTTATAGTGTAATGGTTTAAAATGTATACGAGTAGAAACGTGCAACGTCCGACTTCAACAGGCGGAATCGTGTTCGCAGTGACCAAAATTGGTTTGCGGTTATCGTGATCCAGTTTGGTTCATTCCGAAGGTGGTACAACACCGCAGAGCTATAGGTATCGGATGATATAATAGCCCATAATATAACAACGGTTACTGTTATTACCGAAATTCAATTTTGTTACAGAATTCATATTTACGGATCACTGAAACTAATCATTGTTATTTTCGCTATATCTTAAAATGTTTTTTAAATTATTTTAATGTACTAATAATGTTGAGAATTGTTTAGATTTTTTTTAAAGTTGTAAACAATGTAAATATTTATTAGTATGTAATTAAACTCACATCAGATTTTATTGACAATAAGTATGTCTACAACAAAAATGTATAGTGTTAAGAAAATAGATATATATAGAACTTCCTTTATGGTTTTCATCTCGCATTTTTTTTTATTAAAATCATCATTATCGCCCTTTAATAAACATCGACTGCCAGACATAACCCTCCTATAAAGATCTCCCCGAGCGTTCCTGCGCTGTCCACAGCCAGCTGTTTCTCGCGACCTTCACCAAATTATTGTTCCACCTTGTAGGGCTTTTAACTGTGACATAACTTAATTCAGGTCCTCGATTAGTAAGTACAATTTATTTACAATTACGGAAAAGATCAATAGTTATAAGATTATATCTCTCTTTATTTAATAATACTTATTATGTACACACAGCATCATTTGCCGTTTTGATATTTAGGTCAAAGTCTAATTTCTCTATCACCTTTTAACTGGACGGTTTGTGAAAAAAAAACACTTGCTATTAATAAATATGTCACATAATTTAGTGAGCAAATATTATTTAATCTTATATTGTCTATGGTGAAAGAACACATGTAATATCCTCCAACCAACATTCGGACACCGTGGTGGATCAATACCGTCGACTCTCCTCTTTTGAGAAAATGCAACGAGTCCCAGCAGCGGGAACGTTAAGTGGACTGTTCATTATATATTAGGTCCTTACATATGAAATTAGCGTTTTGTCGTACTGACCACTTTGATCTGAAATATCTCCTCTTTAGTTAAGAATTCCAAATTCAAATTTATAAATTCATTTAGCTGCTACATTTGAGTTTTGAAAACAGTCATTCATTTGTTTTTTACTTCATTATTTTTTTCTCTGGTGTCGCTTATTACCGCACAAATGGAAAACATGAAATATCGGTCTATTTACGAGTAGGAGTTCTACCGTGGCACCAGTGCTGCAGAAACAGCTCGAAGGATTAATGATATCTACGGCGCTGTTATATCAAAAGAAAGCAGGGTACGTTTTTGGTTTCAATGTTTTCGTTCTGGAAATTTCAACCTTCAGAACCAACCCCGTGGACGGCCGGAGACCAAAGTGGAAAATGAAGAAGTAAAGGCTATTGTGGTAAAAATTATTTCTTGAATCCAAATATAAGCTGAGTGAATGTATTTTAGCAATTTTTGATTAGCTACCTAATAGCATTGAAATAGAAAAAAAAAACAAATAATATACATTCAAGTTATTATAAAAAATCTAAGTTATAACTATATTATTGTAGGGTAAGTAAACTATTGTAAGTTTTACCGTAAATATATAAATTGAACAGAAAATCATTTTAGACGTGAAGCAAACATTTTCAAAGTGGGACTAATTTTCCGTAGGTGCTTCTATTCTCACAACTTGTTAATAACTGAGCATCCTCTTCAGAACGTTCACGAGCGCTGCTCAAACTTTAATTAACACCAGCCTCACAATGTTGTGAGATCAACATTTATGCATCTGAAGTAGATGTGCAATCGGATAGTAAAACGAACATATTTGTCTGCAGCACTAAGAACAACCCGTATAATATATATGAACGAAGGTGTTTAAGTCGTAAGATCTCAATGAAATTAATTAGGTTATAACTTAAAACACTCAATTAGAAAAATAGATTGAAAGATCATGAATTCATTGTAACCACAGTTTACTGGTGGTAGGTTTCTGATGCCGTCTAGGTAGATACACAGCAGCGTGCAAACATTACTGTGTTCCGGATTGAAGGGAGATGTAGCTAGTGAAATTACTAGGGTAATGAGACTCGATATCCTATGTATTAAGGCGACGAGTACAAAGTGATGCTGTGTATATCATCCTAACAAGCGCCATCTTATTGGCAGGCGTATCAGGTACCATCAGGTGAACGCCCCGCTCGTCTCGTCGTTTCATTGAATAAACAAATCCGTTGATATTTCCACCGGTCACCTACCCAGTTGTGGAAAATATATCGATGAAATTATTCAGTGAATAAGTCTAGACGCCTTTTCTATTGTTCTACCTAATTCACAGATGCGCACTGGCGTTGTGTTTATTTAAATATTTTAAAGGCAAAATAAATTACTTCAAGTGTCTCAACGAGTTTTTATTATAGTTAAAGTAAACTTAAAAACAAAAACATAGTTATATTTATAAGTTATGCGTAGAAATATAGACTTGTGTCTTGATACTAAAACCTTCCCAACAAAGCGTACAAAAGATACATATCCCAGCTGCAATAAAAAACTATAGTATAGTTGAGGTTAGTAGGATTTTAATGAAATTTTCACCAAGATTCACATTTGATAATAATCGTAAAGTAAATTTGATTCCTATGAACAATCGCCGCTCTTTAGTATATTTTATCTGTACGTCTTAACTGTTATAGTATCTAATAAGTTTGAAGTCTTACTTTCAAAGCATTAACTTAACAATTAAGTTCTGAAATTAATTTATTTAATACAAATCGATTGTCGTAATAAAGTTTTATAATATTGACTATACGGCGGCACCGATGATGATGATGATGATATAGTTATATATGTATACATGAGCGGTTTAAGTAATACGTCATATACATACAATAATATTTTCTGTAATGCTATACAATAATTAAGTGTAGAGTTTACCGTGGTTTGTCTGCAGTTCACGGTTCTGACTGCAATCAGTGTAAGCGTTGCAGCCTTTGACGGGGATCGGCGGGTATTATCTCGGCGAGCGACACAATTTCCGGCGAAAATGTACTGTTCACAACTTCGCCGGATCTCATTGTGTGTCTGTGAAAAGAGGCATCATAAAAGCTGAAGTGTATACGATCTTTTAAAAGCAACTTTACATTTTTAAAACTCGCCCTAGAATTTATTAGTTTTGCTATGTTGTTACAATTTTTACTATTCACCTATATTCTTTTTTTATTCAATGAAGTGACGAGACGAGTGGAACGATCACCTGATGGTAAGTGACACGCGTCCCCATAACAACGTGGCGCTAATTAGGAAGGTATATATAGCAGTACATTGTGGTCTACACTGGTTACAACTCCTTTCAAACTAGAACACAGTAATGTTTGCACGCTAATGTTTGGCAGCAGGAATAGGCGATGCTGTGGTACATACCTAGATTGTCTAAACCTTACCTGATGATAATAGATATATCTGTTTGCAATAAGCTAGTTAGGATGATGTATACACGTTGTGCTCGTCGGCATGACACATAAGATAATAAACTTCTTTACCCCTGTAATTACAAACATAATTTCTTCATTATTGCTTTTGATTTTTTTAACACAATAGCAAGAAGTTAACTCTTCAATTATAAAAACGTCTGGGAGTCAGCTGGAAACGGAAAACGTCTCGTTAATGTCGAACGCTTTGTTGTTTGACCGCTGACAGGAGCTATGGAATATTTCTCTTTGACTTCAGCAACAAGCAGAGTGAAATCAATAACCTTTAGGTTATGGATTTAAATAGTTATTTAATATCGGTTATAAAAACATAACTTATGTGAATATTCACATCAGTTAGAGGTCAAAAAGAGACTTATAACAGAGTTTATCTTCCAATTAAACCATAATTGTCTAGAACGATAAGAAACCTTAGATGCATGTAACGTTTTTATTTTTTTCAAGCTTTTCTCCAGGGTTTAAGAGAATTAATGAGGATGTTAAGACTGCAAAGTTTGTTTAGATCAATACTTTAATAAGGGTGTATTAGATTAAACATAATAGCTTAGATTTAACACGATGTTGATATGAATGATTGGATAAATAAATAGTTTAAAGTAACTATTAAATTAACAAACAATTACACCTTTAAGTTGAGAAGACATCTTGTAAGGGATGATATTACGATTAAGGTACTTAAGCAAAAGGTTTCACATTGTTTTTATCGTTACGTCGTCGTTTCCAGTGTTTAGGCTAACCTAAAAACTCTCTCCTATCGAATTCACGTCACTGTAAGTCTATTTAATGAACATTAATGGTGTTCGCACCTCTCCCCGGAGCGATTTACCAGGCAAATGCGACGCTTAGATTTCCAAATAGCCCTTTTTAACTTAATATGAATTGATGGCTTGATGTGAACACCTTTTAGCGCTCCAACTTCATTCACGTAATGATGATGATGAAACTCTTTTAACGGTTAATAGAAATTTATGGCAGTTAACCATTATTTTTAAATAAGTTGAGATATATATATTCATTCTTCATTCATTCAGTAGCTCGCTGGCCTAATGGTTAGAGCGCGCGGCCTTCAATCCGAAGGTCGCGGGTTCAAATCTCCGCATACATCCGCGTACATTTGTGAATTTTAGTAACATCAGCGAAATACAAATGGGGAAAAAAAAAAAAAAAGTCCCCAAAGATTCCCAAAAAGAGGGTTGATGTCAGGCAGGCGGCCGGTCGTAAAAAAGTTTAGCCAAAACTATTTACAACATGTTCGGTAATGAAGAACATGTTGTGCCGACCCTACATAAAGTGGGACCAGGGCAGGAGAAAGAAGATATATATTCATTCTCTTAAAGTTTGACAATCATGTTTGAAGCCAATTAATAAGAAGAATACCATATATGTAAATTTACTCGGAACGATAATTAAAAGCTTTTTTTAAAGAGATCATCCTGTAAATAGTTACATATGCAAAAAAAATCCGCTTTGAATTGAGGACATTCTCCATACGGTGTCTCTGGTGAGGTATATAGAATTACACTCGGAAGACTGTTGTTGTTGATGTAACAATGGTCCCACATTAGTATATCATAATCCACTGAGATTTCAATACCATCTTCAAGTTGAAGAGTACTTGTGGTATATTGTGAAGTAGACCTCGCTCTTTTCGCCACTCAGACATTTTATTGCTGTACTCGATCATCGATAAAGCTCTCGAACTTAAGTGCTTAGGCGAAACTTGAAGTAGTGAATTAATACTGTCATATATAAACCTTTTGTTCATTTTAGAAATATTTAACATTAAGACAGTGACTACTTTGTTATGAGTTGGAACTACATACTATATATTATTCGATTTGCATTGAGCTTCAACATCAAATATCATTATGTAAGACTGCCAACTCCCACTTAGCTAGATTTTTTAATACGAATAAGAGACGAGACAAGCAGGAGGTATACTTGATGGTAAGCTATACTATAGTCCATAACAATGTGGTGCTACTTAGGATGGTATACACGGCGCCACTTTGTGCTTGTCGCTTTAAGACATACGAAGATTGGTCTCGTTACCCTAGTAATTTCACTAGCTACAACGCTCTTTAAACCGGAACACAGTAATGTTTACACACTACTGTTTGATGGCAGATAGACCAGTGATTATACCTACATACACAGTCTTCGAAAGCAGAGACCTGCGACCACTGAAGAGTAGAGTGAAGAGATTATGGATTTATTATGCCTGTGTGGCAAAGCACCGATTATCAGAAATCCGAACATAAATATACCAAGATAGCATTAATAGAACAACGTCTATAAACTCAGTATATTTATTATTACTACTGTATAGTACTATCCAAGGATTTAAAAATAATTACTTTATAACACCATGCTAGCTCTGATCGCCATTAGCCACGAGAGAACTAGTATTATTAACTAGGTGGTTAAAGTGGCTTTTCAAACCGGAACACGGTCATGTTTATACATACTAATACTTGACGGCAAGTATACTTGGCGGTAGTCATATTCAGGAAGATCTTATCATCGTGTTCCTCTACTTACATTTCATAACTTTAACCAAAATAAAATTTAAATATATGAATAGATGTAATAAAAAATTATGAGAAACGAGGATGTTATAACAAAGCTATACTCTGATATCATATTAATAAAAGACATTTAAAAACGTATATTAACATCACAAACTATTAATATATGTTAATACTGAACCATAGTATATCTATCTAGTCTCTTTTTTATTCTACGAAGTGACTAGACGAGTGGTCCTATATGCTATAGATATAGCATATAGGAGGTAAGAAAGTCTATAAAATAGTGTTAAGTTAATATTAAAAAAAATTGACCTTTGAACTATTGTATTGGATTTTCATTTCATTGTTCTTAAACAAGAACTTATTCGCGTTTTAGATCTGGCTTTTACTTAACAAAGCTAACCTTACAGTAGAAAATGCACTATATAATTAAATGGTTTCCTTTGTTATAAACTTACTTTCCTTCCTTCCTTCTGGCTATTCCCAGCTCTGTGGAGTCGCCACAGTATGTACTTCTCCTCCATATCCTTCTATCAGTCGTCATATCTGAATTCATACTCTTCTTACACATGTCATCTTTCACACAATCCATCCACACTTTTCCGGTCTTCCTCTACCCTTATAACCATCCACGTTCATTCTCATTACTTTCTTTGTTGTATGTCTTTCATCCCTCCGCATAACATGCCTGTACCACCCTAACCTCTTGCTCCTCAAGTCACTGGAGCAATTTTAGGACTTCTTCTAATATACTCATTCTTAATTCTTTTTAATTATTAATTTCATAAACTTACCATCAGCAAGTTTTACGAATATTTCAATAGCTCAGTTGGAGAAGATACATCTGGTAATTACATATATACATCTCAGGTTCTTTAAGATCTGACCGCTAACTTCCGCTAGACCAAGCGGCACCTTAAGAAGAAGAAACTCCTTTGTAAGCATAATTTAAAAAAAAATTGTAGTTTTTCCTATAACATTTAGTAAGATACAAGCAAAGGGTTTGCGGCAATCCAGCGCGCGGAAATTGCAAATCTTGAAATATTAGTTTCCCGAAGGGGCGGGCTCCGCCTCCGGGTGCCTGGTTGCTTGATGAATACAGATCACCTCCACGCCGGCTCCTCACGTACAGGACTTCATAATATTTCATATCCCCGCAAACACTCTCCTTGCTTATTTATATTGTCTTCAGAAGAGCATGGAGTTCGGTCAGCATACGAAATATACTGCGCTGCACTTTTCTTGCAGTCGAGCTTATTTCGAATAGCTAATAATTCAAGCTTCTCAAGAAAGGATTCATGTTTTTACTTAAAAAAGAAATATGAATTTTTCTTCTGTTACAATTCTGAAAAAATATACATGAAGACTTAACAATAGATTGTTGATGCTTAATAGTTGATCTAAGAATTACTGGTTTAGGAATTATTTACTGGTGGTAAGTTTATATTTAACAAAGAAAGTAATCAGAATGAACGTGGATGGTTATAGGGGTAGAGGAAGATCGAAAAATGTGTGGATGGATTGTGTGAAAGACGACATGTGTAAGAAGAGTGTGAATTTAGATATGGCGGCTGATAGCTGGAAAAAGGGCAGGAGGAAGAAGAAGAAGTTTATATTGTCGGAGACTGTGTACGTAGATACCACAGCTTCTATATCTGCTGCCAAAGAACAGTGTGAAAAAATTACTTTGTTCCGGTTTGAAGGGCGATGTAACTAGTGAAATTATTGGGGTAAAGAGACTTAAATCGTATATCATTATAACTGACGCCAATTTGTTATGGGCGGATGTATCACTTAACATCAGGTGAACGTCTCGTTAGTCCCATTTATCTCGTTGCGTTTAAGAAAAAAAATTACAAATTATTAATGTTGCCACAGAAATAAAACTTAATTTATTTTTATATACAGATATGTGATAACAGAGGTTATCATTAATGTTGGTTTAAATTTATATTAATTTAAATAATATATTCATATATATGATGATGATTCATAACGGTTTGTATTAATTATACTTATAATACTAACCTCTACCTACTTGCTACAAATTAAGCATAATTAATGTAATAAGTGTTCACAAAGTATATGCAATCGTCTTACTAATAGTTTGTCCTAATTTTTTTTGGAGTATATTTCACTATTATTTATTATCACTTACACTTCAACGTAAAATCTTAGTTTAATGTTATTTTTATTTTTTTCACAAATTTAATGATTTAAAAAAAAAGTAGAAAACGCAGATTTTGTTTTTAAGTTATTATGTTTTTGTTTCTCTATATTCGTAAAATTGTAATTGGGGTGGTTTTTTTCTGTGCCTTAATATTGGTAGGTCGCTGCTGCACGATATCCTCTAGGTAGGGACCACCGCAGCGTCTATTTCTACCGCTAAACAGTATTATGCAAACATTACTGTATTCCGGTTTGAAAGGCGATGTAGCTAGTGAAATTACTGTGAGAGAATTAACATCCTATGTCTCGCGGCGTCGAGTGTAATGTGGTGCAGTGTATGGAAGCTTAACCAGCGCCATATTGTTAGAGGTAAGCATATAACTTACCAGCCACCCCTCTCCCTTCCAGCAACCAGCATTGGACTAACGTGATGAAAAATTGCTCAAATCCCTCTATATGAATCCCTACCCGATCGATGTGGGAATCTTCGAGGTAGGCCTATGTCCAGCGATGGACGTCAATCGGCTGATGATGATGATGATGATGTATCATTTACCATCAAGTCTTGCTCGTCTCGATGCTTCGTCAAATTAATAAAATCAGTAGAGTAGATTTATTCAAAAGTGTAGGGTTACTAGCTACCCCTCACAAAATTTTTATGTATCTGTAATGGTAGAATAAAGCTTAACTGTTATGGTAATATCAGCTGAACTTCTTTTCTGAAGTCATCATCTGATTCCTGTGAGATTGAGGTTAAGCGTTATCTTATTGTATTTAAAACAATTTTATGAAACGGCGACAGTCTACCATCACACCATTTAATGGGATTTGTATGTAGGAGTAATAATGTGATAGTATAACGATGAAAAACTAAAGCGCAGAAGTTTTTAATGGCTTCCGGTTAACAAACTCGGAAAACGGTAAACGATCTCGATGCATTTGTTCCCAGGCCATTACTTAGGGTAACTGTAGCTCACAGCACATAGCTAAACTCCATTGTTTGTCTAGTTCCGTTGTGGAAGTATACCAAGTATTTAATATGGACAAAGTCACAATTAGTCATTTATCCTTTTTAGTTTCCTTTTTATATGTCTAGTTTTTATAATGAACTCCGATCTTTATGGATTAATCGACATTAATTCAAAAATAGAAGAAAAATTATTCTAGGATAAAAAAAAATATTTATTAATAATTTACTGGTAGTAGGTCTATTGCCGGAGATCGTCTAGGTACTTATCACCGCAAGCATCTATTTCTACCGTCAAATAGTAGTGTGCAAACATTACTGTGGTCCCGTTTAAAGGATGCTGTAGCTAGTGTATTTACTGGGGTAACGAAACTTACCATCTTATCTCAAGGCGACGAACGCAATGTGGTATTGTGTATAATATCTTAAATGGCGGCACATTGTTATGGTCAAGCGTATCACTTACCATTATGGGAACGTTTTACTCGTGTCGTTGCTTTGGAAAATAAGAAAAAAATAATCTTATCTTTTTAGTAATCTGCTCCAACTTTTCGTCGAAACAAATCTCTAAAGCAAATAACGAAATTACTTTTTGAGAAATGAGAATAATTTTTCTTTATAGTTTTTCAAAGAATCATCTTATCTGCTTATATTGATACTCTCGAGTGTAATCTCGATTTTTATTATATTAAACATTTTTATTTTTAGAAAGTTTAAAGCTTAACTAATGAGCTTAAAACGAAATATTCCGTTTCTGATAACCTCTTCGGATAACTAAACGAGATTCGGTACAGGATCTCATTGAAACTGGCGGGCCTCGATTTCACTTTGAAAGTAACTCAAAACGTATCTGTTATTTTGTATCCGACGAATAAAACGATGAAATAACATCGAGAAATAGCTTTCGCATTAAACTCTTTACGGTGGGAAGAGCTCGAAGGTATATTAAGTTAGATTAAGTTAGAAGAGATCTTGATGATGTTGGCGATGTAAGGGATACCGCATAACAACTCATGAGATCTAAGCCAACGTCATCTGCCCGTGTTGTACCTTGCTAATCAATAAGCGAGGCTCTGGCTCTCACCAACCCGCATTGGGCTAGCGTGGTATAAAATGGCCCCAATCTCCCCATATTAACCTCTGAAAACGGCCCCGGGTGTCCGGCTTAAAGGAGGTCCGACGAGCTGGTAAAGGTCGTGGGCAGACGCTGGATGAGGGCAGCGCAGGACCTATCGATGTGGAGATCTTTTTGAGAGGCCTATGTCCAGCAGATGGACGTCTAGATAGATCTAGATGTTGATTTACTTCACTTGACCGCTAGCCTCTTTTGTTGTCTTTAAGATTGTTTTTATTAGTAAATTAAAAAAATATATATTTATTCTTTTTACATTAAATGTATTAATTTATTACGAACTATACATTGTGCTTATAATTTTTTTAATATATTATTATTTTTATTATTTCAAAGAAGCGACAATACGAGCAAGACGTTCATCTGATGGTAAGTGATAAGCTTGTCTATAACAATATGGTGCTAGTTACGATGGTATACGTAGAACCAAATTGCACTCGTCGCCTTAAGTCTCTTTACCAAAATTACACTAGCTATAGCGCGCTTGAAACCGGATCACGTAACGTTTGCACAGTACTGTTTGTCGGCAGAAATAGAAGCTGCGGTGGTGTACCTATCTAGACGGTCTCTGGCCCAGTATAAATCAGATAAAACTTTATTAGTGTTACATTTTGTTTAGAAATAATGGTATAATTTTTTTTTTAAAGAGAGTTCATCATCACATTACTTACAACAGTCACGTGAAGGTACACGGATAATTTTCCTACCAGACACCGTCAGATTATGTAAAGTACCCCCCTCCGAGCGCTGCCAAAAAGCCACAGAAAGTGATTATATAAAAATTGCGTGGTAAGGTTTTCTCGGAACCTCACTCGTGATGCCTCTCCGTATACCACTGTACCTTAATGATAAAAAACATACCTATAGCCACGTTGTTATGGGCGGGCGTATTACTTACCATCAGATGAACGTCTTGCTCATTGAACGTTGAAAAAAAAAATACGTTTTTTAGATCACGTGTTTTAATAAAAAAATCTGACACACATTGATATACAATAACACGCGTCTTAAATTTTTTAACATACTTCTTTTTGTGAGGGAGGTTAAAATGCTTAATTTATTTTATTATTTCATATCAATCCTCCGTAATAACACCTGACGTCTATTGAATCACGAATCAACTGGTGGTAGCTCTTTGCTGCTGGATACCGTCTAGATAGGCTATTGTAGCCGACTAACAGCAGTGTGCAGAAATTGCTGTGTTCCGGTCTAAAGGGCGCTGTAGCTAGTGTAATTACTGGGGTAACGACTCTCAAAATTTTAAGTCGCAAGGCGACGAGCACAGTTTCAGTGCAGTATATAACATTCTACTTACTCATGTCTGATATGGAGAAGCGTATCCTTTACCATCATGTTAATTTCTGTTCGTTCTGTCCCTTCCTTGAATTAAAAAATAGAATTAAGCATAACTTGCTCTGGATTTTAAGTTAACCTGTCATTTACTCTGTAGTTGTAAATAATATTTTTTTGGTATATAAAAAGCGACTTGTAGCTTCACAGGAAAGTAACCTAATTTGTTGTGATATTGTGCTTTATTTATGTTTATTGCGGCACTCGGTGCCGTGTTGTACCGTAATCGCTTTAGAGCAGCATCTTGAAAAGGCAATAAGAGCAATTATCATTTTTCCTTAAATGCGGTGATGGCGGCAGGTCGTCGACCTTCGGTGTCGCGGCGGCGGGCACGGGGCGGCTCATCTCCTGGTACCGTTAAGTTCGTTTTGCGTTTACTCTCGACTAGACTCGAATGAGATGAGGAATTTTTTTTTCTTATTGTTGTTTCGTTGATTATAACGGATAAGTTACGGTCCGACAACTCTGTTTACCGTAAAGTACCAGTTTCGGTTTACTTAGTACACGTGAATACGATTCCACTGGAGATGATTATATATTTTTCATTTCAATACAAATTCACTTATATTTGTGTAAACTTTTTATATATAAAAACATTTTATAACATTATAAAAAACTTATCCTTAATTTTATACTTTAAGTAAAGTGTGCTCGCTTAGAATGTTCAGTTTCATACAGATAAGTACTAGCTGTTCCTCGGCCGCTTTGCTGGCCGTAACATAAAATTAGACTTGAAATTTGTCTGAAATATTCCTTGAGAGGGTCCGGAACCGGAAATGACTTTTTATAACAACCGTTACTATAGCAACCGAATAAATAAAACGAAATGAAAATGTTTAAAAAAGTTAATTAGGAATAAAATTATGAAGTATCTATGACTTAAAAAAATAAATAGCCTATCCATCCAAAAATCATTTCGCGTCGTATGCCTATGTTCCCATGTCGATACGTTCACTAATTTTCAAGTGATTGTTGAAAAAAGAAAACTCATTTTTATTATTTATACATATAGGATTGGGAACCAGCAATACAATAATGGTAGGAGATTGATGATGATAATTGTAGCTAACAAGCTTACGAGCTACTCGCATAACAACGACTTTCGTTTTTAGAAGAATTAATAACAAAATTCGCTTTTAAAAAAATACTTTCATCGCTTTAAATTATAGTTCAAAAAAAGCAAAAATTTAAGATTATAATTTCCTATTCCTTGAAGAAGTCTAAAACCAATAAGATAATATATAAAGATATATATAAACTACAACTAAAATGCAGCCATTACCTTATATAAGTTCACCAAGTGAATTGATGTTAGGATGTTTTTTTACTTGGACGGTATCGTTCGTTTGCAAGTATTTGAGGTCAATCAAACCTGATGTAGTGGGAATAATAAATACTGAACTAATTGCATTAAATGCTGTTTACGGAGTATAAGTAATCAATACAGATGTTCTATTGGAGGTTAAAAAATTACTTAATTGGAAGTGAACGTTGATAGGCGTGTTGAAATAGAGATGAGGCGGATATGATAAAGCTGTTATAGATGTACCTAGAGTAAAGGCAGGTAACTTTACGAAATGTCTGAAACACAACAATGCTCCACGTATATTCGCGTAACTATTATCTGAACAGCATGCGGCACTGTCACGAACCGGACAGATTCCGTATCGACAGATCTTGCGAAGGTTTGCAACATTGAGCTTTGCACACGTACCTTTCCCATGTTTACTTAGCTTTGTCTCTTTTGTCTTTTATATTTATAAAGGCTAAAGAACGTTATTAACTATGTATAGTTAAGTTAAGTGCGTTTATTTACTTATTTAACGAAGCAACGAGACATGCGGTACGTACACCGGATGGTATACGCCTGTCCATAATATGGCGCTAGTTAGGATGATATATACAGCACGGCTATATATATCATCTTAATTAGATGCTCGCTGGCCTTATGGTTAGAGCGTGCGGCCTTCATTCCGAAGGTCGCGGGTTCGAACCTCGGTACATGTACATTTGTGAACTTTAGCTACACCAGCGAAATACAAACGATGAAGTAAAACATCGCGAGGAAACCTGCATATGAATTAGAATTTATTCTAAGGTGTGTGTGAAGTTACCAATCAGCATTGGACCCGCGTGGTGACTATGGCCTATCGCCCTCATATTGAGGGTAGTCCTGTGCCCCCAACAGTGGGGACGTAAATTGGCTGTTGACCATACAGCACCATATTGCGCTCGTCGCCTGAGAGATAAGATATTGTGTCTCGATGCCCCAGTAATTATACTAGCTACAGCGCCTTTCAAATTGGGACATAGTAATGATTGCACACTGCCTTATGTCGGCAGGAATAGACGCTGCGGTGGTACCTACATAGACGGTCTTTGGCAACAGAGACCTATAACCAGTATTTATTGATTCTTTGAATACTTAACAAGAACCTATGTTTAACAGCGGATATCTATAGTTAAAGTGTGCTTCAAACAAGAACACAGTAATGTATGCACACCACTGTTTGGTGGCAGGGAATAGGAGCTGCGGTGATACCTTGAAACTATAGCTACAAAGATTTATCACCATTTTTTGTATATCAAGTGTTATCTCAAAAAACATTTGTTGTTTGTTAAAATAATATACAAATATATTGATAATACTCTCAGGGTAGTATTCCATATATATTATAAATTTAGCATTTCACCAAGAAAAAGAAATTTAAGAAATTTGTTACACATGGCTGTGATAAATAATTATTATATCGATGTACAATAATTTATCATATATAGTGATGAGTAAAATTGGTTTTGGTCTTGCGAAACCCAAGACCAATTTTACACGAGCAAAGCAAAGACTAAGATCGAAACCAAGACATTATGCTAGACCAAGATCGAACAGACAAAACCAAGAACAATACCAAGATTGTCCAATTCTTGGTATTGTTATTGCTTTGCTCATCATTAGTAATAACTTTTTTATCTTGATTGTGAAACCTAATATATATACAAAAAGCGGGCTTAAAGCCTGTTGGAATTTTCCAGCAGCCAACCTTCGGTGAGGGAAGATGTTGTGATGGGTAATAATTTACTAACTTAAACTATATTAATAATAGTAACAACATATATATGTAAAATATATAGACATACATATATATTATATTGTTTGAAAGTAAATAAACGTTATGTAATATCTAATCTATTTAATATTATTTACCTTTTGGCATATCTCTGCATAGGGCATAAATAAATATGTGTTATACTAAAGCTATGTTTAAATGCAAAAATTAATGTATATAAGAGAGTGAGTTTGGGTGTAGTGTATACACTTAGCTTTAGTTTCCTTAGTTTTGAGATCCGAGCACAAATTGTTTTATAAATCTCTGCGTTTGTTAGTGTCGCCTAAGGTTACGTACTCTTTTCTCCATTTGAAATAGTGTATATGTACTTAAACTTTACAAGTTCCAATTGTTGTGTAAGTATATTGCATTGTGGTCGACTTAATTCCTAATACGTGTAGAGCGTACAGCATTGGGTATTATTTTCTGTTTGCTTTTGTTCTTGAGTTCGCGACTTTAGAACTAACAAAAGGACTATCGAAATTTCTTAGTATCCTGACTTTGTTTAACGCCTTTTCGTGTTATACAGAGTAATACATTTATGTCTATAAAACTATAAATGTTATTAATTATTATTTCAATATTATAGTTTACATTTAATATTAAATCTTTTTTTTTAGATTACCTTCCTGTTTGTTAGATTCAGTGAAACATTATCACTGTATAAACTCATGGGTATGATGCATGTTTAGTTTCTCTTCTCATTTTGTACTTAAGTTTGCCGTATTTGGCTTTACTATCACTTAGCATTATTCAAAAGTAGCTGTTCTTCGTCCCCTTTTGCTGGTCGTAATACAGAATTATATTTTGAGATTTGGACTTGAAATTAGTCAGAAATATTACCGGCCGGCGGTAACTCGCTGCATCCCGGCTCTTCATTAGCATACTCGCAACTCCTTTTGGGGAAGGAATTTAGTAAAATCCTGATGATGTGGAGATTTTTGGGGGAGGCCCATGTCCAGTAGTGGAGGTCTATCGGCTGATGATAAGGTCTAATAATTTCGGAGATACCTGATGAATCAATGAATCTATACATATTTGCTGCATATTTAGATCGAGGTCAAGTGTCCATTGTAGTTAAAAAAAAAATTCTGGTATGTCTTTGTAATTTTAAGAACCACCGACTGTATTAAATAAACTTATATATTTCTTTCTATGATGTCAAATATGGTGAAGGTTGCGGGAAGCCGCTGGATGCGGGCGGCGCAGTACCGATCGATGTGGAGATCTTTGGGGGAGGCCTATTTCCAGCGGTGGATCTCTGTCGCCTGATGATAATGTCTGTCAAAACTGTGTTTTAATATTATTTCTGTTTATAATTTATAAAAGGTATAGTCTCATTTATATAATTTAGATGATTGTACCGTTTCGCAACGGCGCATTTTCATTACGCGTAGAAGTGAAGTCGTAAAAAAGGCCAACTTTTGCGTTTACTGTAAATGTTCCCGCATCCCTTGAGGACTGAAACTGAAGAATCTTCATCCATACAACGCTGTGTTTTATGCGACTTATTAAAATTTAAGGTCGAATAAGTTACTTTATGACCGAGGAATATTCATGAGAGCGGTGAAATTAAAACGGCGAAATTGTACAAAGTTATTTTAAGCTTGAATAGAATTGAAGGTGTTTATTATTGTAATGTATTCCTCAAACCCGCAGACGTTCTGCTGGAGAATATTTATATCATACCAATTATATATAATTGCTAGAACTATAGTTTGTTTAAAGTCAAATGTCCGTGGGAATAAAGTTTTGTGCTTGAAAACCACTTTTTTAGTATATTCTAGTTAGATCAAAGTCACTTACGTCATACATACAATCGTACATATTTAAAAATATATTAAGCTAGGTATAATCAAAGGAAATTATTAGACGGACAGTTATAATAATCGTACAAATGAGGTAAAGTCTCCATAAATTATATCCGAGCTCCTGCGGAAAGTTAGAAAAGTTATTTGCTAACTTTGACTTACTTTGATTGGCGAAATTTATTTCTTAACTAAAGGAAATAGTTATCACTGTATTCTGGTAGACTTGCGATAATTTGAATTAATACATATGTTTCCTTTTCCTTCTAATAAGGACATTCTATAATTGAATGTAAAGTTTGTTTCATGATGTTGATGGATAGTTGTGCTGAAAAATAGTTGTATCATTAAACCCACGTAAAACGAGAAACCCCTTTATCTAGACTCCTACTTTCCGAATTGCAACTTTAGAGGGCAGAGACCTCCTTTAGTAGTTAGGAATCGAAATATCGTCGAACCTGAGCTATAGGCGGTACATCGAGCCTAGAGCATAAATAGCTGCAATGTATCTTGGAATCCTTAAGAGAACGACGGTACTTCACTCTGGTTCTGTTTTTGACCCTGTATAAAGTCCAGGTACGATCGTGCTTGGAGTACTGCTGTCATAGATCAACTGACAGTTTTGAACTCGATGGAAAGGTGCAGTATGAAGACAGTCGATGACGAGGAGATCTAAAATTCAAAACTGGATGCCATGAGTCACGACGTAAGGTAGCTAGTGTCCCGGTGTTCTACTGAATATATTTCAAAGACTGTGCTTAATAATTACAGGATTTAATATCGTCCTTTTACCATTGAAGGTATAGACATAGGGTAGACATTCATACCTTCATCATTTATTCAATCGTTAAAGCGTTTCGTGTCCCAATTCAAAGTACGGGTTGGAATAGTTTACCGGCATCAGTGGTTTCGTCCAGCTATGACATTGGAGTCTTCAAGAGAAGGGTAAAAAGGCTTCTTCTAGACGAGAGCGCTTTTCCACCTAGATTACACCTTCACTTTTCATCAGGTGGCATCGTACTTACTAGACTATACAATATTAAAAAAAGGGTTTGTCTTAGTTGTAACTAAATCATTGGATTTGAGAAGTTAAGAACAATGAAAAATTATTTCTTCTCTACTGTCTCTGTCTTTAGTTATTTGTTTTACTCTTGCTATAAATTTTAGATCTTTATTTTGTATTAATTTTGCATTGAAATTATTTGTTTTCTACTTTCGAGGAACTACTGTTGAGATAATGTTACATGTTATTACGTTAACGGCTTTACGTTAATGTATACGCTGCTCTTACAGGCTCATTTCTCAGCAGTCTCCAATAACTGTTTATTTGCGATGCAATATTTGAGATGTCGGTGATCTCTTTAAAATGATGTGAAGCGATGACAAATCTATAATATAATACCTGTTTGCCTTCAAACGCAACGAAGTGACGTGATGTCCGAAACGGTTAGCTGGTGGTAAATAATGCGATTGCTTATAAAAATTTGTTCATTTACGGTGTTTATTTAAAATATTATGTCCCGCTTTTCCAGTAATTGTGGAGCTATAACTAAACATATAAGTTATGCTTGGTCTAACATATGAGAAAAAAGTATGAGAATGAGTCTTAGTTATTTATTTGCAGGTTAGATAATCATTTTAAAGAATTTTATGTATTTTTATATTATTTTGTGAATCCTTATTAATACGAAGAGTATTTATTAATTTTTTTTATGTTACGAAGTGAGGAGACGGAGAGGACGTCTACCAGATGGTATGAGATACGATTGTGTACTACAATGTGGCACTAGTTGGGATGTTGTACACAGCACCACATTGCTCTCGTTGCCTTGAGACTTAAGATGTTGAGTCTCGTTACCGCAATAATTACACTAGCTACAGCGCCTTTCAATCCGGAACACAGTAATGTTTGAACAGTACTGTTTGTCAGCTGCAATAGGTGTAGTGGTGGTACCAACCTAGATGGTCTTCGGCAACAGAGACCTACCACTTATTTTCTTTTATTATTATCTCTTTTAAATAATTTTATAATCACTTTTTTTCAAGTTATCATAAGTTATGTTTTGAAATATTATTAGCAGTGCACAGATTATGAATATTTAATTAAATAAAGTGTATTCAAGTTATAGTATATACTTATACACCATGGATACATAATGTTGAAACGCGAGAGGATGTGACGCAGGTGTTTCTTCCGGAAGTAACGTAAGATTAGGAAAATTAAGGGCCATTTAGAGGTGTTATATCTAAATAATTTAATGGTGTATAATGCGATGCTTTATAGGAAAAGTTAGTACTTAATGTTCGTACGTTTGGTACGTTTTAGAACTGTCTCCAATAAAAAATAAACAAAGTTGGTAGTCAACCAGCGTGGTAGATAAAACGTCTTGTCTCTCTACTTGTGGAAGAAGTCCTTGAGTTCCAGTTATAGAAACATTAAATGTGGAGTTATCCATTTATTTTTCATATTTTTATTAAATGGAAACTGCTTCTATATATAACTTAGCAATAAAAAGAGCAAGACATATTCTTTCGTTTCATGGCAATGGGAAGTAAAACACTAATGACAAGGTGCTATGTGTAATTATGAGACCTCAGAAGTATTTTAATTTTTTTTATTTAATTTAGCGGCGAGACGAGCTTGGCGGTTACCTGATGGTAAGTAATAGATGGCGCTAGTTAGGATAACTTATACAGCACCACATTGTGCTTGTCGCCTGAGATATAAGATGTTAAGTCTCAATCTCCCAATAAATACATTAGGTACAGCGCCTTTCAAACCAGAACACAGTAATGTTTGCACAGCGCCTTTTGTCGGCAGAAATAATCGCTACGGTGGTGCCTACCCAGACGATTTCCGGCAAAAAAGAACTACCACCAGTATGTAATAGTTTAACTAGCTATAGTCTTAACTCTGATGATGTTCAATGTTAGACGTTTAACTGACTGATACGGTTAATCGGGTTCATGACTCGTAGACCTGGAGTGCTGTGTCCAGCTAAAAACCTTTCAGATAAATAAACGGCGGCGGTGCTTATTTAGCTGGTATAGAGACAAATTCGTTTTTTTTTTAATCACCAATATCTTTACCCTTGACCATGATATTTGTCTTTGTTAAGTCTGCCTTTATCTTCTCTCTTGAAATCTATCTTTGTTAATTCTGTGTATATGCGCATAATAACTATTGTATATTCTAAGTTTAGTTTCCTATATATCTATTTGTAATTACTCATTTTTATGTAATACTGAGAGAGGGTGTAAGAAGTCCCGCACAACCACTTACGAGACCCATGCCAACCTCAACCAACCTGCTCGCAGTGCACCTTCCTAAATAACAAACGAGGCTCTGACTTCCACCAAACCACATTGGGTAGCGTGGTAAGAAATAGCCCACATCCCCCATATGAACAATAATACAAATATGGAAATCTTTGGGGGAGGCCTATGTCTAGCAGAGACCTTTATCGATTGATGATGATAATGATGACGATTTAATACTCCCCAGCCATAATATAAAAATATACTTGAAATTTGTCTGAAATATAATTTTAGAGCAACCGCAAACGATTTTCTGTAGCAATCGTTACTATAGCAACCATATAAATAATACGAAATCATAATTTGTATAAAAATTAGAAATTAAAAGAATGAAGGATCTATGAAATTCAAAAAATAACTAGGTTATAACCATCTAAATATCATTCGGCGTCGAAAGGTCATATTCCGGGGTTCTCAATACGTTCACTAGTTTTCACGTGATTGACGAATAAACAATACCCATTTTCATTATATATATATATTTAGATTCAATTGCCCGTTGCATCTATATATATAAATGGCATTTAAACAAGTAACTATTAAAACTATGTTAACTATGTTAATGCAACTTTAAAATAAAATAATTAGGCCTACAATAGTTAAGTATACTCGACAAAAAAAAATACTTCCAAATGTTGTTAAACAAAACATTATATCATCATCATCAGCCTTCTTTATCCACTGCTGGATAGAGCCCTTCTCCAAAACATTATAGCGGCTGATTTATTATATGGGGACCACCCTCATAGATACACAGGTAGTGGAAAAAAAACTTGTTAAGTTAAGGATTGTAAGAAAGATATAATCGCCCGTTATGAAATTAAGTTAACCACTTTTTTACGCGTGAAATCACTCGTGTTGCATCAGTCGTGTAAGTCCATTACAGTAAGATTTAATATCTAGTGCACTCGCACACGACAGCGATCTTCGAAACGATCGTGATACATACGGCCGCAACCGTATCACGATCACGCGAACACCTGCCATTCGTGATTTCTGTAACGGACATAAAAAAAAAAGCTTTACGTAACCCGATCATAACGGATCTTCATCTGAATTTGACTTTCATTTGTCCGCGCTGATGGCTTTATGTAACATCCGATCACACTAATAATCTTATTTCTCATCAATGATTTTATACTTTTATCCATAAGATATTTACAACATAAATAAAATGTACTAGTAATTTTTTTTATCAAACGAATCGACGAAACGAGTGTGACGTTCACCTGATGGTAAGTGATACGCCCGCACATAACAACGTGACGCTAGCTAGAATGGTATACACAGGACTACAATGCGCTTGTTATGTTAGGACTTTATAATTAAAGGTAATTTCATTACCTACAACTCCTTTCAAACCGGAACACAGTAATGTTTGCTCACTGCTGTGTATACTGCTATGTAGACGGTCTCCGGAAACAAAGAATTACCACCAGTAAAGTTAGAAGATTGTTGTTATAATTCAAGTTACAAAATCGTTCAGTTAAATTTGGGGCCCAATTTTACTTCTATCTTATATTCAGATTGATAGAATTGTTAATAAAATATACTTCATCATCATCACTATCAGCTGATAGACGTCCATTCTTGGATAGAGGCCTCTCCCAAAGATCCCCATATCGATCGGTCCTGCGCTGTCCGCATCCAGCAGCTTCGCGCGACCTTTAATCGTTTTTAGGAATTTGGGCCATTTCTCACCAAGATGACCCAATGCGGGTTGGTGGACGGAAAAAATACTTAAATTACACTTATGTTCTCCGATTGAAGAAATCTCACCATGATAAGCTAAAATATGCCGACCAGGTTATTACCACTATAATTTTTATTGTTAGTACCGTTTTTACCCCTTATTCGTTTGTGTTAGATGGACAGGTTGGGTCCAAAGGTCATAATTTGTTAACTATAGTTGGTCAAGAAAATGTTTTCTATTTCGGAATTAATATTATTATTGATGAAGTACTTAACTGGTTATTATTAATTCTTGAATTAAACAACCCACTGGTGGTAGATCTTTGTTACTGGAGACGGTTTAGGTAGATGCCATCGCCGCTGCTATTTCTGCCACCAAATAGTAGTTTGCAAACATTACTGTGTTCCGGATTGAATTGAGTTGTAGCTAGTGAAATTACTGCGGTAATGAGACAACGTTCGACATTTCAAGACCAGCGCAATATGGTACTATGTATACCATCATAACTAGCGCCAAGTTGTTATGGGCGGGTGTATTATTTACCATTAGGTGAAGGTCCGGCACCTCTAGTCGCTTCATTGAATAAAAATAAATACAATACCTGTTTTCCGTATTTTAGCATAAACAAGTGTGAGTTAAGTAAGCAATGCTCCAGCTTCAAGTATTTCTCATAAATTACCTACACAAACATCTTGTCAAAATACAACGGAACTACTCAATAGAGGCTAGAGGTCAAAGAAATGTTTCTTCACACACTTAACACGAAACATGAGAATAATAACATTTCTTAACGAACTGTGTCAGGTCAAACTGAGAATAGAATAGAATAGAATAGAATAGAATAGAATGGACGAGGATTTAGAAAACTTTATTGGAGTGTGCGACGTTTGATATATATCTTGTGTTTGTTTTCTAAAATTAATGGCGGCCATTGTTCATTGTTATTTTTAAATAATAATGAACTGAAATATATAAAAAAAATATTTATAATTTTTTATTCCTTGTATATTTTACTAAAAATGGTGGAAGGTTTCCGTTATCTGTGACCGTTTTGGCATCACCTCAGTGCCTACTGTAGCCTACAAACAGTAATGAGCAAAACTACTACTGCGTTTCAGTTTGAAGCTGTAGCTATTGTAATTACCGGGGTAACGAGACCCAACATCTTACGTCTCAAGCGAAGAGCACAATGTGGTGTAGTATATATAATTCTACCATCGAATTGGGTTTTTCAATCTGATCGCCAAACTTCAGTTTGATGTCGGCACATAATGATGATGATAATATAACATCCTAACTAGCTCTACGTTATTATAGGCAGGCGTATCACTTACCATCAGGTGAACGTCCTTTTGGTGTCGTCGCTTCGTTGAATAAAAAAAAATATACGTAAGGAGTATAGTTACGTATATATTTTGATATATGTTGAAATTGAACCACTTTTTTATTGAAATATAGGATACTAATGTCCACCTATAATTATGAAAAGTATAATTGAATATTTTTTTTACAAACTTGTGATATTTTTTTAGTATTCGGGTTAAAAAGCTTTGTTAAAAATATATAAAAGACAGTTGTAGTTAGACTTTATTTATTATTATATATGAGCCCTTGATTATCAAAGTGGTACAAGTCAAAAATTTTAAAAATATAGTTTAACCGTAATTTCATTTCAAATACTAGTAAAATAATATATTCAATAGGAAAATAGGAAATATAGTATTTATACCACTTTTAAAATCAAGAGTTCATATATCGAAAGTATATCCGTTTTTTGTTATACATGGAACTTGCCATTTATATTTATGATCAACACATGACATCAGTTGCAAAAATATCTATATAAACAGGTGATATCAGTTGACTCATCCACCTCTTAACGATCGAGAATTTCTCGTTCCAGTGACAATGACCGCCACTTTACCAGTTTAGCGGGTTTATAACAATTTTACCGTTCGCGTTCCGCGCTTTTTGTGAGCGCAATGCTTTTACGTGGACGTCATAACTCGCGTTAAATAACGTTAAGGATGAACGGAAATAGCGACAAGGTAATTTTACTTAAATAATTTAAACACCTGATGGTATGTGATGCGCCTGTTCATAACAACGTGGTGCTAGTTAGGATATTATACGATGCATCGCATTGCGGTCGTCGCCTTAAACATATAATGTAGAACCTCGTCACTCTAGTAATTGCAATAGCTACAGTGTTCTTCAAACTAGAATACAGTAATGTTTGAGGATTAGAAGAAATAGACGCTGTGTGTGTGATACCTACTTTTTTTTATTTATTATCACGGGGGATAAAAAAGAAATATACTCTGCTTCTCGGGGGAAGCCAAGGTTTTGTGGGGGCCTCTACTCGCTAAAAGCACCTCGGTGGTCTCAGCTAGGGGAAGGGGAATGGGGGCCTCCTGGATCTCCTACGGAACACACCGGTGGCCCCTGCACTCTGACCAAAGCATCCCACGTACCGATGGTACGTACCTAGACGGTAGACGGTATCCGGCAATAGAGACCTACCCCCAGTATATATCTAATGTTATAATCCTTTAAAAGCTAAACATTGTATTGAATTTATGTTCCACGCTATAGCGACAGTTGCAAATTTCCACCTGAAAATGTATGAGGTCGATATTCAAAAGCAGTGCATACACGTCACTGAGACTTGGTCAGGCTGATGAATAGTAGTGCATTATGCTGCTGCTTCCATCGTCTACGTTCACGAACTACTTCTACTAATGTATGCATTGAAAACTGGTGGTTCAGAAATATTACATATCATTCGTTACGTTACTTATACGATAATCTTTAATAGGAATTTTATTTAAAATTTTGTCCTAGAAACAATATTATAAATCCTGTTATCCTTAGTCCGTACTTACAAGCCTCGTACATACATTTATAATAACTCGCATATAAAAGGAAAATCATTGTTAGATCGTGATCTTACTATATTTTTTTTCTAGTTTCAGGTCGAAAGAGAAGTATATGGGCTGCAATAATGCACGTGTCTCTGTGGGTTATACTCACCGCTGCGGTTGTTTGTGCTAAAGAAAATGAAGAAAGGTAAAATTATCAAAAACCTTTTATTTTATCTTCATCATCAAAACAGACTATGATGAATATGTCCACTGATGAATATGGACATCTTCAATCGATTTCCATCTATTCCCTGTAATCTCCAATAAGCTATCGGTCTAGCTGGAAGGCAATCGTTCCTCACGGGGATTGCTTATTCTTGTGAGGACCGATCCACATTCACTCCACTCTGGAGTCATCTTATCTCATTATCGTTTCGATCCTTTCGCCATGTGACCCACACAATGTCACATTGAAATTAACCTTTAAGGCTATGTTTGCAATTTTCGTTTTACTATGAATATAATAAAATAAAAATATTAATGAATCAAGTGTCATCCCTCATTCCGGTTTGCACTTGATTATTTAATATTTCTACTTGCTCAACGAGGTAAATAAACCATCGCTTCAGTTATTTTTAATGAACGAATATTGATTTTTAACGATTCCGTTCGTTTCTATATTTCAGACGGTCAAAGCTGCCATACGTCGCGGATGCTCTAGGAAACACATTACCACCGCCATCAAACTTACCTGCAACAGTTGGGAGTCCAGTTAATTTGTTGACACCAGATAGATATGAATTTTATACGTTTGACGAATCCGGAGAATTAGTTAAGAGGTTAATGACATTGGAAGAGATTCAAGCAATTGTAGCAGCTGGAGAAGAGACTGAAGGGTTGGTTACATTCGCTAATGATAACCAACCAACTATCGCTTTTAACTTCAGTCAACCACCATATACTAAAGTGCACAGCGTTGTAACCAATGTTCAAAATGTATTGAAAGCTCAAATGGAAGCACATAAAAATAACCCACATTTGCAACCAACTTTAGACACGCCTGATGTTTCAGACTCGTGGAGTTTAATTTTACCTTCTATATTTGGAAACACTGGTGTTGATATTGTTCCTGATAAAACTACTGGCTCTTATATTACACCTGAAACAGAAACTATAGAAATTGACTCTCCATTTGATTACGGAGAACCGTTCAGTAAAGAGGGTACTGGTCAATTGCTTACTAGTTCTACTGAAGCCCCAACAGAAAATTATTCACTAATCTCTGTGCTACAAACAGAAATGACACGTAAATCAACAACATCTACTACAACTTCAAAGCCTACTACGAAACGTCCTTTAAGTACTTTGTCCAGTACTACACCAAAAGTTACTATTAAATCAACTCTTAAACCAAAACTGACGACACCTACTAAGAGAACAAATAAGCCGACTGTAAAACCATCTTTTACAAACGTCTCATCTGTAACGAACAAGCAACCTGTCTTTAGTACAACCATAAATCCCGTTCTTGAAGTATCTTCTATAACGTCGAAATTAGACAACAAAACAAAAATGCCTCCAATTTCCACATTTCATACAGATAAGGTAAAAATTGTCAATCATAAGTTACAAAACACTCCTTTATTTAAACCAACAACTGAAAGAGGTGATATTCAATACGAAAGAGTAAGTACATTTTCTCCTGTTTCAACCGGTATGTCTTTAATAGATAAAATAACAGACATGCATTTAGAAACGATAAAAGAAGTGACTAAACCCCAAGTGAGCAACATTAAAAAAACTGTGCCTTCTACTACACATGCTATGCCAATAGTTGACCTACAATCAACCACTAATAGACCAAAGGTTACTTCCGAAATCATTTATTTATTACACGATAAAGATATTGAAAAAAATAACTCGACGACTATTACTACCCAGTCTGTTTCGCCTTCTTCTGCTATGACATATACACAAAGCACCCCTTTTGAAAATTCAATTACCCTAATTAATCAAAAAGAAAATGAAGAAAATACGAATACTGACGATAGTGTTGTTAATAAAAGGAAACCAGTTTTACCATTATTTGATGTAGCTCAAAGTATAAGCCAAATAGCTACTGATCTTGGAAGTGCTTATAACCCAATACCTACATCGAACACTTTATTAGAAAAACCTAAAATAAATGGAATGGATTTGGAAAGCAAAGAAAATTTGGAGATAGACATATCTTCTGAACAAGAAAATATTAGTGAAGTTAAAACGGATAAAAATAACAATAGTGATAATTACATTAAGATTTCAACTCTTGACTCGCATGAAAAAAACGGAAATACAAGTGTAACAAAAACAAATCCTGAAGCGGTTTTTAAGAATGATATTTTACAAACTACTATGCCACCATCAGTAGTTTCAATAACCACTTTTGATCCTATTTTGTCTGAATCGATGGGTGATTTATTATCACAAGTAGTTAATGAAATTCCTCAGAACAATTTAGATAATATGTTACAACACGTAGAGAAAAATCCAACGACTGAATTTGTTACAGAGATGTCAACTGAATATATTGAAGTTGATGAAACTACAACAGAAATATTCGATCAAAAAAATCAAATTCTTGCGTCAGATGATATTTCTATTAGTTCCAGTTCTAAACTGGTGGATGGTATTAATGTAGTCCAAGATTCTAACACAAATGATAAAATAAGCAATAATGTTTCAATTAACCTTGATACAGTTTTAGACGATCAAAAAAAATTCGTGCCAGTTTCTGAAATAAACACTCCAATAGTCGATGATAAATCAACTCTTATAATGTCTTCGACAGAAGGAAGTGAAGAAATAAAAGCCGATAAATCCGATGAGGCTATCGAAAATAAAGAAGTTTTGACATCAAATAAAGAGGATAAAAAATCTATAAACTCAACGTTACCTTCATATAAATCAGAAATTGGAACTAACGAATCTAAAATAGAAAAAAACAGTTTTTCAAATTTTGGTTCTGATTTTTTAGAACAAAAAGAAATTATTGGGAATAATTACAAAGAAAAAGGACAAGACCTTTTGCCAAAAGTTGAAGAATTTAAGAAAAAAATACAGAAGGTCAATATAGACGACAAAGAGTTCGGAAGTGATCGTAACAACTCATGGAAGTTAATACCTACAGTTTCACCGTCTAAATCACAAGAAGCTATTAAAATAACAAATAACAAATTTAAAACTGATACTAATAATGCTCCTGACAATAATAACGATAAAAATATAGTGTTGGACATTTCTAAAGAAAATCAAGGATTAGAATTTACTACGAAAGATTTGGGTGAAGACATTATACAGTTTACTGAATTATGTAATGAATTGGCTTTTAGATACTGGAATGATATTGTTGAGACTATAGACAGGAAAAGAAGCTTTGTCTTCTCTCCCTATGCTATCACTTCAATGCTCGCTATGATGTTTATGGGTGCAAGAGGTGCTACATCTGGAGAAATGAACGAGATACTAAAGCTTGATGATATGGTAACATTCAATCCCCATTTTACATTAAAAAATATCTCTGATTCTATAGAGACAACTCCTACATCAGGGGTTGCGATATCAGTGTTTATAAGAGAGTTGTACAGTGATAGAAACAAAGGTAAAATTTTGACTTTTTATAAAGAAAGAGCTCAACATTTCTATAACGGCCATGTTGAAGAAGTGAATTTTAAGTTGATCAGTGACATAATACGGAGAAGGACGAATTTACTTGTTAAAAGATATACTTGGGGAAAAATAGCGGAGTACATGAAAACTAACACGATTGTAATGCAACCTCCATTAGCAGCATTCTCCGCCAACATTTTACATGTAAGTAATTAAAATTAATGTAATAAAAATTATTTGTTCTTATGTTTTTTTAATGAAATCAATTATAACATTTAAGTCTATACATATAGACAAACCGTCATCAACATCATTGCTGAAAATAAGAATACTACGTATGGACAATAAGAATAATTCTATTCTAAGTCGCCTATTAATGATTTTATATTAAAATTTCAGACTGATTGCTCCGGTACTTCGGTAGATGGAAGAGATGGAGAGTTGTATTTTGTGGTTTCGCCTAATGTTCGTCAAAGAAGACTAGTGCCTGTGCCAGCAGTAGTTTACAAAAGTAACTTCTTAGCCGGTTATGATCCTGTACTTGATGTAACAGCAGCAGCTTTAGGCAATGTAAATTCGATTGTAAGTACAATATTTGTAATGCCAGGACAACAGGGCAACATCGTCCACGCTGAAGATTTAGAAGAGTTGGAAAAGCGAATTATGGATTCAAATCCTACTACTCCAGCATGGAATCGGTTACTACGTACTTTACTTCCTCGAGTTGGATTGGAATTGCAGATCCCTAGGTTTTCTCACAAATCAACTTTTAATATATCATCGACTCTAAAGCGAATGGGTCTTAAAGATTTATTTGACGCCGATCATGCTGATTTGGGCGGGTTTAATGGGCCATCAAAAGATCTCTACTTGTCAGATATGATCCAAACGAATACGTTTGTCACTTGCGGCGAAGGAGTTATCGGGGAACAGCATCACAACGAGCAATACCCTGAAATACAAAAACGTCGCTCAGCTAGATGGGTTACCGGTTGGGATGAGCCTAGGGATTATCAGAGAGCTTTCCACGATCCTCATGATGTTGGTGAAGCAATGCATTTGCCGTTGCATCTTAGACCAAGGCAAGCGCGTCTTCCGGCAAGAAACGCACAGCCAGCGAGATTAAAGTTCGACAGACCATTCCTGTTCTTTGTTAGACACAATCCTTCGGGAATGATACTTTACTTTGGTCGATACAACCCGAGGCTTCTGCCATGAATATTATAAGTAAAGACTGTTAGTGTAGTGTAGTTAATAATATTCCTTCGAGGAAAGTGATAAGGTAATATCATGGCGTGTGTGATACAAGGAAGTCGTTATTCATTGAGCATTTACGTGGCAGTATTACTTATTAATGTCTCGATACGCAGTACATTCGACGTTTAGTGCATTTTGGAGATATTTGCATATGCCTATATTATTATTAATAATGAATGTGAAAGAAATTAATGAATAATTATTAGTTAATTATAGTGTAGTTGGATAGTGTGTAAAGCCATTTTCATCTCATTATCATTATATCATTACTATATTACATTTTAAAAATAAATTCGATGTTTCATACGAATGTGTTTATTTTCTACGGATATAGCTACTAATAAATAATAATTGGTTTTATTGTATACGTTTAAATGATTTTTTTTAATAATTTCGTAAACGAATATAAATTTCTTAAGATGATAATGTTGTGTTAAATTTGACTCAAAAAATTTTATGTCACTTAAAAAATTGGATGGTAATAAACTTCTCATTATGTTGTTTACTTTTGGGATATTTTTGTAACATTAAGCATTTAAAATGAATTGATCATAGATATTATTTAAAACCGTATTTGAAAAATTAAATGATACAAATCTTTAAATACATACATTACCTTTATTTTATATATTTAAATTTTATAACAACAAAAGACAATAAATACAATATTCTCCAATCAAGAAATATATCTGAAATTAGTAATTAATGTGGGAAATACTTTGCACAGGTATTAATGTGCTCTTTCAACATTTTACAGTCTTCAATTTCGTCCGCCCATTTAGGACACTCCTGTAAAAATTAATTAAGAGTGAAACGTTGCTAGTTAATATTTAGTTTTTTTTTGTTGTTCATAAACAAGCTACAAATCACTGAAGGAATTATTTTATGAATTAAGCATAGTTGAGTCAGATAGAAAGACCTGTAATTAATATCGAAAATGATACTTGTGTTCAGTACGTATAAAAGTGTTTCGACTTACCATGAACAGAACGGAACTAACACAGAATACCACTCTATTCGCTTCACAGATTTCCGGTGGACCTGGCAGTTCCTCTCCTAAACATTTCTCCTTCGCCGATTCCACTGATTGCTTAAAGTCAGGATGAGAGTCAGTCCACTCATTCAAGAATTTGAATAACGCCTCCCGATCCACTTTGTCATCCTTCGCAAGATCGTGAGTTTTAAGTAAACATAGTTGCTTGGAACACTGAAAACGACAAAGGTTTAGTTTTATGTCAGAACCAAGTAAAAAGGACTGAATGATGACGCTGTTTTTTAAAATGCAAAAATTCCCGTGACACATAATTTATAATAAATTGACTATTTATGTACTTGTATTGGAAATTGAAAATAATCTTTATTATCATCATCAGCTGACAGACGTCCACTGCTGGACATAGAGGATAATCTTACTGTTATAAAACATTAAATCATAAATTTATACATAAGTCTACAGTAGAGAGGAATATATTTAAGTTGAATTAGATATGTGTTGTGTGTGTGACGGATATTATACTAATAATTAAAAGGATATTTAATATTTACATTCGTTGGTCCATATCTACTTTTCTCTACATGATCCTCTTTGAAGCCGCAACTCTCGAAGTCCTCTTTAGAAAATATCGCAGGCAATTTACAGCATTCTCGAGGATTTTCCTTATAAAAAAAAAGGAATTTTTTCAAGGGAAAGTAATGTTAACAATAGTTCAATATTAATAATAATGAATCTAGCAAATTATTCAATATTTTTCCCTTGTAATGAAACAAGGACAGACAAAATAAGGATTCTAACCTCGATGTCAAAATCGCAATACATTTGGTTCCTTATGTTATATAATATAACGGTATATGGAGGTTTTATATACTCCAAGTTTTTTCTTTTCTATAACTTCATATAACCATTATTTACACAGGTTTAATTTTGAAGATATTTTTAATTAACAAAAAATATATTTTCACGTTACCATAAAATGTTACAAAACTAAACCTGTAATATACTGTTATGTGATTTATTTACATAGAAAGATGGATTACTGTATGTATTAAACATATCAATGTATAAATTATAAACTGATCGATATTTTATACTTACAATACGTGGGGGTTGTAAACATTCCTCCGGAATATTCTGTGGCAGACGTGGTGGACCTTGGCATACTGATACCTTAAAATGTTTTATGTTATAGTTTTTCTCTATATATATGTTTAAATTGGTATATATATATTAGGGGTATAACAGGTTCCGCTTAACATCTCACAGTACCAAAGCAGTCTCCTACTCATGTTGCATCCTGCTAAACAACAAAGGAGGCACTGGCTCCCACTAACCCGCACTAGGCCAGCGTGGTGGAAAATGGCACAACTCGCGCCGTATGAACCTCTATAGAGTAGAGATCACCGGCTGATGATGATGTATATATATTTTATTAATTAGTAGCAGAGGCAAAAAAAAAACTATTAAACTTTAAAAAAGTCACATATTTTTTTGAATAGAAGAAGTATTTACTTCATTGTGGTTATTGTATTTCTCCATCAGACATTTTTGCTACATATCAACATCCGCAGATGGGTTATTTGAACATTTATATGAAGAAATATATTTAAACTTACCAAAATGCCTTCTCCATAAAAAATCGTACATACAAATATTAAAGATATATTTGCCATATACTTTTTATTACACAGGTGTGATTGTAAATACTGAATTATAACGTCTATACCGTATAATAATTTTTCATGACGATAATTGGTAAAGCAAACCAGTCAATTTCAGATTGTTTACTGGTGGTAGGTCTCTGTTGCTGGAGACTGACTAGATACCACCACAGCGCCTTTTGCAGCCGACAAACGGTAGCGTACTAACATTACTGTATTCCAGTTTAAAGGGTGCAGTAGCTAGCAGAACTTACTGACATATAGAGATCTAAAATTTTAAGTTAAAAATTGACGAGCGTAATGTGGTGCAGTGTGTATCATCCTAACTATCAGGTAAACGAGCAACTCGTCTCATCTCATCGTTGAATAAAAAAAAATATTTTATTCAAGAGATTTCAAATTATGTTTCTATCTAAATCCGAACACTTTTGCACTAAGTGAATTTTAATTAAGTAAAAAGCAGAAATCACTAGCATTATACCTATTAGTACTTATAGCTAGGTTTTAAATAATTTTTTTTATAAAATGTACAAGGAAATTTAACGTTGAAAATACCTGTAATGCTGCGACAAACAAGATGGCGCCGAGTGCAAGCATGATGATGGTCTCCCGATGGTCTGAACAGTTGTGATTGTGTGCATCGGGACACAAAAGGTTTTATAGCCTGCGGCCGCCGACCGTGACAAGTTGTGAGACTCGGAACACAATCAACTTGCTCATGTCATAGATTAGATACGATCAGGTGAGTAATATTCATTAAAAGATCGCTAATTAATAATCGTAAGCGTTTTATTATAAACATCACAAGGTAAAGTTTTATCGAGTCCACTATTGTAGGAAAAGGTTACGGGAAATGTGTGTTTTAAACTGCATCATCATTGTTAGCCGATAGAAGTCGACTGCTGGATATAGGCTTCACCCAAAGATCTCCACATCGATCGGTCCTGTTCTGATCGTAACCAGCTGCTCCTCGCGACCTTCACCAGATCGTCGGACCAGGCACTGGCAGGCCTACCAACACTGGGTTTCCTTCCCCGTCGTCTTCGGTCGCCATTATTTATATATTTTTTTTTATTCTATTAAGCGCCGTTTAGTCGTACATCTGCCTATAAACAATGTCGCGTTAAATAAGATCATAATATACACAGCACCACATTGCGGTCGTCGCCTTCAGTCACAAGATGTTGTCTCATTACCGCAGTAATTTCACTAGATACAACTCCATTCAATCCGGAACACAGTAGCAGTAGAAATAGGCTCTGCACTGGTACCTACCTAGACAATCTCCGGCAACAGAGATCTACCGCCAGATAACATTAGTGATCATTAACATGAATAATTTTATAATAATTCAACAGTGATCATTTCGGCCTATTGTGTATCACCGCATCGCTTATTTCTGCCGCTAAACATGGGCATGCAAACTTTACTATGCGCCGGTTTGAAAGGCGTTGGAGCTAGTGGAACTACAGGGGTATCGAGACATCTATCTCAAGGCGAAGAGCGTAATGTGGTGCTGTATATACCGATCTACCGCCATGTTTTTATGGGCAGGCGTGACACTTACCATCACGTGAACGTCCCGCTCGTCTCGTTGGTTTGTTGAATAAAAAAAAAATTCGAATATTTTAAATAATTTTGTTCTGCCACGTTTTGTTTATTGTGTAACAAAGTATAAATAAATAAATAAAACGCATATACAACGTAAATGTCTATATCTCTGAAACACTACGCTATGTGTAAGGTGCTAGGTTTTATAATTTTTTTTTCTAGATAGATAACATCACTATCTTTTGTTTATTCCGGTTAAGAGAGCACACTAGGTAGTGATTTCAGTAACTAATGCCCTCTTCAGATCGGATAACAAGCATTAACATCTAATGTGTTACGATGACGGAGTTAATGTGGTGTCGCGAGATTTTAATGCCTGATATTAACACGTTGTTACAAGTGTGTGCATTACTCAGAATCAGGTGATACACCAGTATCAACGCTGCAATGTTCTAAAACAGTACGCGGAACTTTATCTCGCTAGTGACCAGAAGATATGAGATGTTAAATCTTATCTGCATATAAATTACACTTACAGCAGCATTTTACTGTACTATACTGTGTTCCGGTTCGGAATGCGTTGTAGCTTGTTACTGGGGTAACGATAGCTTGATGATCTTATGTCTCAAGGATTAGCACAATATGGTGTTGTGTATAACATCTTAACTAACGCCACGTTGTTATAGGCGAGCCTAACATTTACCACCAGGTGAACGTCCAGCTGGTCTCGTATATTAAAAAAAAGCGTTGTTCCATACAAACGAAGTAATCGAGAAAATCCGAGAAATAACCATCAGCTAAGACTAACTGAAAGAAGAAATTAAATGAAAGACGTTCATATCATTCATCATCATCAGCCGGTAGACGTACACTGCTGGACATAGGTCTCTACTAAAGATATTCACAGAGATCGATCCTGCGCTGCATCTCGCGAGCTTTACCAGATCGTCGGACCCCCTAGCGGAGGAACTGCCAACGCTGCGTCTTCCGGTACGCATTAATTACGATTAACTTCTGTATTAATATTAAAATACTCGTCATAGTAAGGGATGGAATAATTTAAACACATCCTGATTTAATTTTAGTTCTATAGTACTTCCTCGCTATAGATACAGTTAAAAAAAAAACTAAACAATAACTCTCGCCATTTGCAACATTTGTGGTGTTCATATTTGAATGCGAATGGCGTTCAGTTGATAAACACGATGATTGTGTTAACATCCGTTTCCCATTTAACATTGATGCATTATTATATGTTATTGCCTTAACAAATTATTCATCTCGTACACTGAACGGCGGACGCTACATTAACCAACGATTGTAAAGGAGGTTCTCAGTGCAGCATCTATCGGTTTTGTTCTTTACGCACAAAACAACTCACTGGACCCATGCCAACCTCACCAGATCGTGGTACACCCTGCTAATCAACAAATGAGGCTCTGGCTCCCACCAACCCGCATTAGGCCACCGTAGTGGGTAGTAGCTTAAATCCCCCTCGCCATATGAAACCCTACAAACGACGGCCCCTGGTGCCCAGAGATTCGGGCAGCATAGAACCGATCGATGTGGGGATCTTTGGGAGAGGCCTATGTCCAGCTGTGGACGTTTATCGGCTGGTGATCGTGTTTCACCGTGGTAAGTGACGCCCGCACATAACAAGGTGGTGCATGTTAGCATGATATATACTGCACAGCGTTACGCTCGTCGCCAGAGACACAAGATTTTGAGTCGTCTTTACCCTGTATGTACACTAGTTGCAGCGCCCTTCAAACCGTAACACAGTAACGTTTCAACACTACTTTTTTGAACTTTGAACAATAGGCGCTGCGATAGTACTTACCTAGACAGTCACCAGCCACTGAGACCTACCTGTGCCAATATTACCGTGTTCCAGTTTTAAGGGCGCTGAAGCTAATTAAATTACAAAGGTAACCAGGCTTAACATCTCATGTGTCAAGGCGACGAGCTGTGATGAAGCGTATAACATTCTAAGTAGCCCCACGTTGCTATGAGCAGGAGTATCACTTACCAATAGGTGAACATTCCTTTCGTCTCATCACTTCGAAGAATGAAAGAAAGCAATAGATAAGAGCTAGCTTTATGTGGAGATTCCTGTTTTAATTCAGGAGCTATATGAAGTTCGATTATTGGTGTTGGTTTTCAGAATCCACCGGAAGCCCTACCACACTCATACCATGTGATATGAGAGCCAGTGTATTTTTAAGCGATCAAGCTTCTTGATCAACAGCCGTGTCAACATTTAATATCATGTTAAATTGATAACAGCTGAAAGATTTTGAAAAATAACTTAAAGATCGATATTTTGGATCATCATCATCAGATACCGTCATCAAACCGGAATTTGGCAATCAGATTGAGAAAACCAATTCGATCCTCAGCTATTCTTTTTAACTGATGGGTATTTATCTTATATATTTGAAGGTATAGGTAAATTCCGCCATGTAACATACATGTTAATTTCAGATGTCACAACGTCATTCAGATTTCCCCCGGAAGAGTAATATGGTTAAAGTTAATGTTAACTATAACAATTAACACTTGCCTGATGTAACATTAGTCTATTGACCTTATTCCACGGAAGGATATAGTTACAAATTGAATAGTTTTGTATATTGTGTTACAAGTTGTATACTGTACGCGATGCCGGTGTCCTGTTTCAGGTCCTTGACACTGTAAACCAAGTGTGTAGTTACAGAGGCGAGAGTATACTTTTTACTGGTGGTCGCTCTCTGTTGCTGGTGACCGTCCAGGTAGGTACCATCGCAGCTCCTATTGTAGCCGACAAACAACAGTGTGCAAACGTTACTGTGTTCCGGTATGAAAGGCGCTATAACGAGTGAAATTACTGGAGTAGCGAGACTTGACTCATCTTATATGTCAAAGCGACTACTCAATGTGCTGCGTATAACATCTTAGGCGTATCACTTACTATCAGGTGTATGTCCCACTCGTCTCCTGGTTTCGTGGTATAAAAGACTAATGGTACAACTTTCATCATCATCGTCTAGCCGATAGACTACTACTGTTGCACATAGGTCTCCCCAGAGATCTCCACATCGATCGGTCTCGCGTTGCTCGCATCCATGTGGTTTCCCGTGAGTCTCACCAGATCGTCGGTCCATCATGTGGGAGGCCTCCCAACACTACGTGTACCGGTACGCGGGCGCCACTCGAGGACCTTACTGCCCCATCGGCGGTCGGTCATTCGAACAATGAGCCTTACCCACTGCCACTTAAGTCTAGCATTCTTTTGAGCAATATCGGTGACCTTAGTTCTTCTGCGGATCTCCACATTTCTGATGAGATCGCGCAAAGTAACTCCGAGTATAGCTATGTCCTTGAGTCTTTTTATAAGACCGATAGTAAGGAGCTACATATTTTTTTTTATTCTACGAAGCGACGAGACTTCACGAGACATTCGTCTGATGGAAAATTATTCGCCTGCCCATAACAAAGTACCTGTTCGGATGATATACACAGCCATATTTTGATTATCGCCATTATATAAGATATTATTTCTAATTACTCCAGTATTTTCATTACTTCAAACGTCCTTCATACCGGAAAACAGAAATGTTTGCGCGGTACTGTAAAACTATGTATGTGTGCCAAACTCTTTTAAGGGAAGAATGAATGAAGGAAATAGAATGGAGTATAGATGAGGAATATAAGAATGAAAGATAAGAAAGGTAAAAAAGAAAAAGATGGAAGGAGCGAATGAGCAAAAAATCAGAATTGTAAATAGAGAAAGGAACGATGCCACAGCCAGGTCCACCAATGGGCGAGGGGACGAGAAAAAAAAACAAAGCGACATAAGTATAAGTAACCGTAATACCGAAGATGGTGAAGCTGTCTATAGATGGATTAGATATTTTATAGTATTTTTAGTAACTGTTTATAACTATTTAATTGCTTTTTTTTGCGTAAGTTTTGATGTAACAAACAATAGCAATGATTCATTAGATTTCCTTCCTCTTGGGTAAATTGACTGTTTATTTATGAGAAGAACAGCCATGGCTATTGTTTTTATCGATTAACATCATTGGATTGTCATTGTCAAACAACGTACTCATTGGAAACTTTTACCGGTTTTTTTTTATGTAATTAAGCGATGAGACGAGCGGGGACGTTCACCTGATGGTAAGTGATACGCCCGCCCGTAGCAACGTGGTGCTAATTAAGATGGTATACACTGCACCACATTGCGCCCGTCGCCTGAGACATAGATGTTGAGCCTATTTACCCCAGTAAGTACACTAGCTACAGCGCCCTTCAAACCGGAACACACTAATGTTTGGGGGCAGTAGTAGGTGCTGCGGTGGTACCTAACTACACGATTTCCGGCAACAGAGACCAACGACCATCCGCGGTCTTAGGATACTACAACTATTCTTTTCTGCTCTTTATTAAAATATTTATCTTTTCAAAAAGATTTCAATTACGTTAATTCGTTTCCGGCGTAGTATGTATGAAGTTTCATCATTAGCCGGTAGGAGTCCGCTGCTGAACATAGACCTCCCCCAAAGATTTTATTTTTTTAAAGATTTCTACGTCGGGTCCCTACCCGACGTAGAAATCTATAGGGAGGATTTCGGTCATTTTTCACCACGCTGACCCAATGCAGGTTGACTAGATTCGTGATGATGTTAGCACTGCAAGCCAAAGCGATTCTTACAGCTTTTCTGACACTGGGCTCGTGGACCTGGATCCACGGCCTGTTTACAAAAAATGTGTACTACGTGTACTGAGTGTAGTTATCCGACGGCGAATTATCACATTGTGTTCGAATTTTTGCTTTTCTGGCGAATCTACTCGATCACGAGGGCGGGCGCGGACCCGTTCCCCGACTACCTTCGCCTGAGTCGGAATCTTTGGGCGGTGAGGACCGCTGCTGTTCGTGGGTGTACTTAGTGTACGCGGTGTGTGAGTAGTTGTGGCGCCGCGTTCTGAAACGAGGGTGGCGTGATGTCGAAATTCAGAGCGTGTTGTTAGTGTCCGAAGTATGTGTGGTGACGTGGGTGTTGTCGGTGACTGTTGGGTCGTGTGTGGTGTGCGGGACCCCTGGAAATGACGGAATTAGCGCATGCCGTGGTTTGTCCTAATTAGTCTTGGGATTCGGAGGCGGCTCGTAGTTGGCCTCCTTGGCCACCAGCGGGTTGGGTGAGATGACGCCTTGGCGAAGTAGGTTTCGAAGCACTCTCTAAAGTACTGCGTTATGGTTGGGAGTTTGAGGACGCTGTGGAGATCTAAATTGCGCTGGTACCATTCGGCGCCGGTGGTGATGCGGGTGAACCGGTTTTGGAGAACCTGCAGAGGTTTGAGGTGTGCTTCAGAAGAATGGGCGAAGACTACGCTGGCGTAAGACATTAAAGGTCTTACGCTTACCTTGTAGAGGTGAAGCTCGTGTCTGAGAGAGATCATGCTCTTCATGCACAACAGGGGGTGGGGTACATGGCCGAAGAGAGAGATCTGGCCGAGTTTGTGGCTGCGGTAGATAGCCTTCTTGTAAAGGGTCGTGGGTGTTCGGTGGGTGAAGCGAATGGCTTCACTTTTCTGCGGATTTCCATCGACTCGCCTCTTACGGAACCATTCGCCTAGACGAGTTGCTGCCGTTTGTTAGCGATTCGATATAATCTGCGAAAAGAGCGAAGCTGGCGTTGAGGTCTTTGAGCATATCGCTCGTGTAGAGCGAGAAGAGAAACAAGGAGAGGCAAGAACCTTGAGGGATGAGCGGGAGTGTGTTTTTAGTGCGCATGCTGGTCATGTGACGAGCTTCCAACACGGGGAAGTTTTGTTTTTTGAGGTCATTGATGACTTCAGAGATGTCGAGTTCGAGAGGAATTTCGCGAATGACGACGCCAAGCTACTTCTCCTCGGGGATAGCGAAGATGTGGAACTCGCGGACGCTATCGGCGGCCGATTGAGCGGCGTCTTAACGCGCACGAAGCACTGGCGGCGGTTGGGCGAAGCGATAGCGCGCACTGATATCGGCAGCTGGAACACGTCCGATCGGTCCGGCAGGTTAAACCCGAATCATGCGGGTTGATGGGAGCCAGAGCCTCATTTATTGATTAGCAGGGTGCAACATGAGCCGGTCGCAACGAGTCCCGTGAGTTGTTGTCTGGAACCCGTTTCACCCCTAAGGTGAGCGATGGTGTAATTTTATAAATTTTCTACTTTAACAATGTTGGCATATTAAATTATATAAGGTACGATTTATTTGGACAAGGATGCTTCTCACTATCAGTTTCATTGTATTTAAACAACAATTAAAGTTGAAAAAAATAATTAATTATAGCTTTACTTAAACTATTTCCTTCCTGTTTAATATAAAGGTTATACGAAATTATATTATTATACGGTTACGGATTTATGTTTAATAAAACATAAATCAAGTTCAAGAGATATATAACAAGACTAGAGATAGGATATTCTCAAATTCATAAAACTACAATCATATCTACGTATCTAACAAATGCGAAAATTAAAAAAAAAATATTGAGAATACTGGGGAAAACATTTTTGTGTGGCTTTTGGGTAAACAAAACTGTGACCCTGGAATTAAATATTGACAAATAGAGAAGCTTAGGGAAAAGCAAATTATCCACTAACCTTAGTATGTTTACTTTCATATGTTATTGGGATTATATGTAATCAGTGTTATTGCTCATTATTTAGACTATATAAAAAAAGTTACAGTTTTTCATAATAAAAATATAAGTATATTATATTTTTATTATGTAGTATAATATAAATAAGTAACAGAATTTCTATAATAACTACAATCGGACGACGACTGGTATGTCGTAATCGTAGTTTCTGCTAATTACAATGTTGAATCAGACGTCCTCAAGGTGGACAGCCATGAAGGCGACTTGAATCAGTGTCAAGTACTGTCGAGACCTTGGTGATTATGTTAAGCACAATTACAACGGGACAATGAACTGTGCTTAACTACGCACGGAGAATGTAATCAAGTAACTACACGAGTATGTGTTTGCGGAACAATGATGAATGTTAGTGCTTAGTGTGTTTTTACATCCACAATGGAGTACAGGTGACCTAATTTTGGTTGCTGCAACCTCACGGGTTATTAACAGTAATCTTTACGAGATGCCGGAGACTGGTGTACCACTGCGGCTCCCATTTCAATGTTTTTAGTTTGGAACAAATTATTGATTTTTTATATGATATCATGTTATATAAAGACTTTATTTAAATCTACAAGGCAATGGGGTGAGCGGGACGTCCACGTGGTGGTAAGTTATAAACCTGAAACATGACAACGTGGTGCTAGTTAGAATGGTATACACTACACGTCATTGTGCTCGTCGCTTTGAGACTTAAGATGTTAAGTCTCCTTACCCAAGTAATTTCACTAGCTACAGCGTCCTTCAAATTGGAACACAGTCAGTTTGCGTAGTACTGTTTATTGACTGCAATAGGAGCTGCGGTGGTACTTTGAAGGTCTCCGGCAGCCTAACCTACTGGTGGCAGGTATCTATTACCATCAGTATAACAATAATAATATATAATATATCTATATTAGATTTGTAAAATGTTGGATAGATTTCCTTATGTCTAGTTGTAGCTGTAATTGAAAAAGGTCGCCGACATATTTAACCTTCGTTCCGGTCTTAATTGAAAAAGTGTTTCCAGCAGCGTTAAGTATACAATTAAGTAATTAACATTTATGGATTAAGACAAACATTTAAATCAGCCGATTTACATCTTTTATTTACAAATACATAAGTTGTTTTTATATGAAATATATTTTAGAAATTATATTGCGTAGTTCGCTTACACCGAAATATTAAAGAGTTTCAGCATTTCCAAGCTCCTTCAGGACATTTCTGTAACATTAAATGATAGTTAAATTCAGTAAAGTATATTAAAGGGACGTAACAAACTTACAGTATATTGACGTTAAAAAAATATCTTCATGCTTTGCAACAATAAAGTATCATCAACTTTTTTTTTGTTCAATTAAGCATCAAGAGGAACGGGACGTTCACCTGATGGTTATAACCATGACATCGTGGCGCTAGTTAGGATGGCATACACAGCATCGCATTATGCTCGTCGCTTTAAGATATATGATGTTGTCTCGTTATCCTAAATATAATGGCTGTTCCAATTTGAAGGACACTGCAATATTATAATAGCTGCAGCGTCCTTTAAACTGGAACATAGTAATGCTTCCACACTACTATTTGACGGGGATGCTGCGGTGATATATACCTAGACGGTCTCTGGCAACAGAAACTTACCAAGAGTAATCTAAGTATACTTAAAGCAAAACTTTTCAAACATATAACTGCTTTTGCTGGCCGTAATAAAAAACTCGACCGCATATAACTTTCCATAGCGATCGTCACCATAGCAACGGAATGAAAATATTTATAAAATTTGATTAGAAATAAAATAATGAAAGATCTATGAAATAAAAAAAAAAATAGTCTATAACCATTTAGAGATCATTCCGCGTCGAATGCTCATGCTCCCTTGTCAATTACGTTCACTAGTTTTCACGTGATTAGCGAACAAAGTAAACACATTTTCATTGTGTATGTCGATAGGTTATATGGAAGCTTATTAATGTATGTTTCCCCTTTTCAGAAACTTTCATGTACTATTTTATGCATCGTTAAGTTGGAAACATGATGTGCTTAATATAACCTGAAAAGAGATTCCCAGCAGCCACGATAAGATAATATGGAGCGAAATTTAATTTAAATTCTTGCTCACTTTATTCACATGCCTTCCGCCAGATATTTATGTTCAAAGTAAACATTTATATATGAATATAATAAAGATTCAAATTTTTAATATATAAAGCTTAAACTGGAAGTAGTACAGGTAATCATTTCCGACATGGGAAAAGTATTATCTTATTTCGATTTAAGTTACAATATAGTTAAAGAGAATAAATTTGTGATGTCTACCAATTATTTGTAATAGTTAAACAATATTCATGATCATCAGCCGATAAACGTCCACTGCTGGACATAGACCTCTCCCAAAGATCTCCACGTACAGTCAGCATGGCCTCCGGTACTGCCGGTCACTAGCTACTGTTGTATGTAGGGGTTCATATGGAGGGATTTAGATTATTTCCCTCCACGCTGACCCAATGTAGATAGGTGGCAGCCAGAGCCTCGTTTGTTGATTAGCAAGGTGCACCACGAGCAGGTGAAGTTGACTCAGGTCTAGTGCGTTGCGGAAGACTCGGGATGTCTTTTGGAACGCACCGGTGCCTTGCCGGCACTACGGCTAAAGCACGTCTCAGGAAGGCCTGTAGCTCTCATCAGTACCCTCGCTTTGGTACAAGTACTAGATCACATCATACTTGTCATTAATCCCTTGTTACGGGCAACAGGGGATGTAAAGGGTCCCGCACAACAACTCACGGGACCCAAGCCAACCTAACCTGCTTGTGGTGCACTCTGCTAATCAACAAACAAGGCTCTGGCTCCTGCCAAACCGCATTAGGCCAGCGTTGTGGGAAATGGACAAAATCCTCCCTTATGAACCCCTACGTACGACAGGCCCTAATGCCCAGCGGTACCGAAAGCTATGCCGACTGTAGGTGAAGATGTTTGGGGGAGTCCTATGTCCAGCATTGGACGTCTATCGGCTGATGATGATGAACCGGCGACAGAAACCTACCTCCAGTATTTATTTCCTGTTAATGGAAGTTTAAAATTTGATTAATTAATTAATAAACAATAGTTACCTTTAACATCGCAATGCCGGTACAAGTGAACACGTCATACGCCTTGCAAGGATAATCGAGGTGTTGCCTAAGGTCCTTATCCACGCAATCGCTGACAGCTTTCTCTATGGCCACACTCCAATCCTTATGATCTTCCAACCAACGCCGCAGGTGTTTTTTATAGGCTTCCTTGTTGAGTGTGTTATTGTCTATTAAGAATCCAGACTTCTCGAAAGCGCATTGAACGTCGTTACACTACAATGAAAATATATAAATAATTTATATAGACATATTATTATATTATACATAGTCAAAAATGTAGTATTTTTAAAATTGAATCAACTAGCTTTATTACCTAACCATAATAATTTTTTTTTTCTACGAAACAGAAAGGGTCAAGACGTTAATTTGATAGTCTTTGATACGCCCGCCAATAACAACGTGGTGCTCGTTAATACTCAGGACCATATTGTACTCGTTGCCTGGCAAGATGTATACCTCGTTACCTTAATAATTTCACTAACTACAACGCCCTTCAAACCGGAACACATTAATGCCTGCACAGTACTGTTTGGCGGCAGAAATATGCACTGCGGTGGTGCCTAACTCGATGGTCTTCAGCAAGAGAGACCTACCACCAATAAATAACTAAAAGAGATATAAATAAATAACTAAATGATATTATATATCAATAAACGTACGAGCGACACGGGACAGATCGATGTGGAGATATTTCAGCGAGGCTTATGTCCAGCAGTGGACGTCTATAGGCTGATGATGAAACCTTCGAGACTGTGCGAACTAAAATTTTTGGTAGGGAAATATGACGAACCCGCCAAGATCTTCCTACTATCTAAACTCACATATAGATATATACATATAATTTACTTAAAGTTCCCTGTGAATATAAATCATTAACTATGAAACATGTAGGTTCATTGACCGATTACTTGTTTATCATACATATTGTGTTATTACGATAGATTAATCTTTAGAAAGCATAAGAAAATAAACTCACTGGTCCTTGAGGCCTGGGTGTGGAACATTCTGCTAAAGGTTTCGGATCACCCAGTTCCGGTATGTCACAACATGCTGATATAGGTTTCTGAAATGATTTAGACAAAATTTTCAAATATGTATATGAATAAGATTATTTAGGAAAAATTATTAGAGACTTATTTAAGACCTACTTTTACTAGTCGCAGGTTTGCTGAAGATTAGATGCTGAAGACTATCGAAGTACCACTACAGCTCCTATTTCTGCTGCCAAATAGTAGTGTGCATACATTACCGTGTTCCGGTTTGACGGCCGCTGAAGTTAGCGAAACTACTAGGATAAAGGAACTTAACATCTTATGCTTAAAGGCGACGAGAATAATGTGGTACAGTGTATTTCAAACTAGCGCCACATTGTTATGGGTCGGCGTATCACTCACTACCAGGTGAACGTCTGACTCGTCTCCTCGTTTTATAAAATAAAAAAAGATACGGTTATCAGGTTACAGTAGTAAAATAGATAAGGTAGTAATATTAAGTTTTTCTATAAAAATATTTTTGTAATAATTCCACCATTTTACGTACAAGCGTTACGCCTCTAGATCGCTCTTGAGTAAAAACATCAGCTTCCGCTGTCTGAAATAATATAACAATATTTTAAGTTTCAAGGTCAAAATATAACTTATGATTATGTTATTACTGATGGTAAACCCACTAAAATATTTCAAGTTATCGCCTTGAATATAGATTGAATGATACACACTTTTAAGAATTAAGAAAAGAAAATCATCATTGAGCAAATTTTAGCTCGATGAATATTTATTTTATATATGTAAATATATATTTAATCATCATCATCAATCAATGGAAGTTCAGTGCTGGACTTTCTCTTGAAATATATTGTACAAAACATGGCATTGTATCCTATGAATCTGATAGCTCATCGCGATTTTCATTTAGAAGTGGGTTCACTTACTGTGTGCTTTCCGGCACAGTTTCGCCATTACAGTAATAAATATTTAATTCATAACAAATATTTATATCTAGACTGTAGTTAGTAATAGAAAAAAAAAGTAATACTTTGTACACACTCACCAAAACAAATAAAGTTGCGAATGCAAACAGTGGAAACATTTTGCACCTCTGTCCTCTTTCAACACAACGTATGTCTGCGAATCAAGAGTACCCTCACTGTAATAAGTATAAACAGAAGATATTTATAATTTCAAAACAATATGCTTTATAGATATATAAACAATATTTTGTATGTTTGTCGTGAAAATATATCGTTATATAAAGAACGTTTATGTTGACAGTAAGTTCAACTGCTTCAGAACTGTTGCAAACTGGCGACAGAATTTAGTACTGCTGTGATACTGAAGTCTCTGTTGCCGGAGACTGTCTAGGTAGGTACCACCGCATCACCTTTTACAGCCGACAAACATTATTGTCTTCCGCTTTGAAGGTGTGCTGTAGTCAGAATAATTACTGGGATAACGAGACTTACATCTTATGTCTCATGCGACGAGCACAATGTAGTACAGTATATATCATCCTAACTAGCGCCACTTGTTATGAGCAGACGTATAACTGGTCATCAGGTGAACGTCTCGCTTAATTGAATAAAACGCTAGCTACAATTTTAAACATAGCACTACATTGTGCTTGTCGCCTTGAGACATAGGATCTTCCCTCATTACCCTAGTAGTTTTATTGCCTACAAATCAAACACAGTAATGTTTGAACACTACTGTTTGGCAGCAGCAATAGGCGCTGCTGTGATACCTACCTAGATATTCTCCGACAACAGAGACCCAGCACCAAAACTAGAGTGAAGTACCATTGTTTTTGTAAATTAAAAAAGAAGCATTACCTTAGTAATAACTAGTGATGTATACAAATAACGCTATCAATCAGTTCGATGTTATTAAAATGTGAGTTGACATTCAACTCGACCTTATCGAACTTATCTTTATATTTATAATTCCAAGTAAAATCAATTAACTTGTAAACACATATACCCACACATATATATATATATATATGTATATATCATAAAACATCACCAGACTACTTTTCGAATTGTACTTATACTACCTGTTCCCAGGTCGCTTTGCTGGCCGTGATATAACATTAGACCGCAAATGATTTTCTATAGCAACCGTTACTATAGACAACCGCATAAATAATACGAAATGAAAATATTTATAAAAGTATTTTTTTTTATTTTTCGAAGCTGAGACGAGCTGGACGCTCACCCGATGGCAAGTGATACAGCCAGCCGTCCATAACAACGTGGCGCCGGTCAAGGTACTTAGACGGTCTCTAGTAAGAGACCTACCACCAGTAATTAAAACATAATGATGAAGTATCTACAATATTTAAAAAAATAAGTAGTCTACAACCATCTTCATATCATTGCGCATCGATTGATCATATTCCCGTGTCGATATGGTCACTAGTTTTCAAGTGATTGGCGAACAAACAAAATACATTTTCATTATATATATATATATATATATAATAAAATGAATAAATGAAACAATCGTCAATAAAAATCATCCTCCGACTAATTATAGTATTGTGCAAACATTACTATGTTCCAGTTTGAAGGGTGCTGTAGCTATTGTAATTACGGGGGTACCAAGACTCGACATCTTATGTGGACGGCGATGAGCGCAATGTGGTGCTGTAAACGTCGTAAAGGACGTTGTGTCTAGGACATTACTAGGATAACGAGCCTAAATATCGTATGTCTCAAGGTAACGAGCATGTTGTAGTGCAGTGTATATCATCCTAAATAACGTCTTGTTGTGCGCAGGGTTGTCACATACCATTAGGTGATCGTCTCCTAGTTTCGTCGAATCATGTAACAAATGCATAATACTGTGTGATAACTGAAGTTTGTACTCCGCTTGTGTTTACAGTCCTTGGTAAAAGATATCTTCTACAACCAATTAAGGTATTGAATGTATTCATTTCAGGATATAATTAAAAAAACGGAACACGTACAACTTAACTTGAAACTTAATGCATCCATTACGAAAGTTTATGAAAAGAACTAGTTTATATACAACGTTAGTAGAATTCAACTAACTAAACTTGTTTCAAGCATTTCCATGCGGCGACGAGTGTTCGTGCATCGCTTACGTTCCACGACTGCGGCAAAGTTTAAATACTGTTATGCGGTAAGAAAGCACTGTTCATTTGCGTAAGTGGTTGTAACAAGTAATAGCTGAGAATTAAACTTAGCTATACCACTTACTTTCAAGTACCATTGTCTTGCGCTTAACTGTCAAAAACAATGAATATATTGGCGGGTTTAAGCAAAGCTAGGTAGAAAATGTTTCATTGTTTAGAAGCAGCGTTGTGAAGAGTAGAATTAATAGCTGATGGTCACCGTTACTTGTCTCTATAATAATGAGGTGCAAGTTGAGATATTTATCCAGCACTAAGACAATATATCACTGAATTAACCAAATTAAAATCGAAATCTGTTTTTCTTCTCGTCGGATTTGAGTTACTTCTTTCAAAATATTTTAGTTTCCATCTTAAAGGGAGTTTACAAAAAAAAAAATACAAGTCTAATAGCAAACCTAAAAATAATGTACACTGAAAATAACACTTATTTTTATGTACATGAATAGATGGTCTTCTCCCATACAGAGTATCAGAGCCTTTAGTACAAAACACAAAACAAGTTTGGGTAATTTTTTTCTTGGGTTGATCTTGGAACTTATCGGTTCCTAACAATGTTTTCCTTCTCCGGAAGCTAGGGCTCGTCGTATTCGAATCCGATCTTCTCCAAGAGGTAGACATTAGTTTAAATCCAGTCGTCAATTATAATCTATTATATCTTCATGACGACAACATTTAAAATGGGTAATGACATGGCAATATTTCACCCTAAATTTCTCCACACATCGGGAACATAATCTGATCCCTGTTCAGAACAATGCCTTTGAAATATGATCGTGCAAAATTCGTTACATTGTAATTTTACTTGGAAACAGTATTACAACAGTTAGATTATCACAATATTTAATATGATCTATTTATTTATATACAGGCTTTTACTGATAGTAGGTTTCTGTTGTCGGAGACTGTCTAGGTAGGTACCACCGCAGCACCTATTTCTGCAGTCAAACAATAGTGACGCTGTAGCTAGTGAATTTACTGGAGTGTTGAGACTCAACAACTTAAATGCTAAAGCTACTAGCTCAATGTGGTGGGTGTAGTGTATAACATCCTAAGTAGCGCCACATTTGTTATGGACGGGCGTATCGCTTACCGTCAAGTGAACGTCCCGCACATAAATTATATGTAAACTTACTGTAGATATTTATTGCTGGTTTTATTGCTGGTGTAGTGAATGTCTTGATTTAAACTTTATAAGAGAAGTCTACGAGTTCCAACATTGGGCATATTTTGAGAACGGTACTTTTTTCTCTGGTAAATTTTTTAAATTTATAGTTTTTTTTTTCACGTAACACTTGAAGGTAAAGGTACAGAAGACGGCATTAATACCGTAGAGGCATTTTCCGCTAGGTGGGAAATTTAATCAACGACTAATTTTAAATATATACACTATGATTATATTATACTCCGGGTTATCAGCTATCTCCATTTGACCGAATCCAACGTAGGGCATCTCGGATAGTCGACGATCCTGAACTTGCCGATCGAAAGGATCTACCTTTGGCACTGCGTAGGGATCTATCTTCCCTATGCATACTTTACAGAGTCTACAATGGGGAGTGTTCCGAGGAGTTGTTCAATTTAATAGAAGCCGCTGATTTTCGCAACCGATCGTCTCGCCGGAACTATCATCCGCACCATCTGGATGGTTGGCGTTCCACTGCAATGCGTTTTAAAAACAGTTTTCTGCCACTCACAGTAAATATCTGGAACTCGTTGCCATCAGCGGTCTTCCCCAACAACTGCGACATTGGGTTATTCAAGAAAAGAGAATATTGTTACCTGAAGGGTAGGCAACGCACTGGCGTCGCTGGTGACGTGGGCGGCGGTGAATCACTTACCATCAGGTGACCCGTCTTGCTCGTTTGCCTCTTATTTTTCATAAAAAAAAAATGATGTACGTACAATACGAGTACATATATTCATACACATGCACAAATATATATATTCTATGTATATGCAATACAAATAGATTTTCTTTGTTCTTCAATCACGTGAAAACTAGTGAATGTATCAACATGGGAACATGATCATTCAATGCGGAATAATATATAGATAGTTTTAGGTTATTTATTTTTTGAATTAAATAGATCCTTCATCATTATAAAACAAAAATATAAGTATTCATTTCGTATTATTTATGCGGTTGCTATAGTAACGGTTGCTCAGATCAGATTGTCAACACTTATGATAGGTCTTAGAATCAAAGAAATTGACAAACTTATTAAAAACGAATATCTCGTGATGATAATGATGATGATGGTGGTGGTGACAAAGAAGTGAATCCGTTAGAGAAACATTTAACAAAATTCGTTTACATTTATGTAAAAAAAAACTAATCCATTGAATAAAAATGCTTATTTTTTTTTTATTTTGTATGACTATTTCATTATTAAAATTATAAGTCTGTATTGGTCCTTTAATAGAAAAATCTCGTCTTTTAGATCAGGAACATAGGAATACCTGTTTTTTGTCATATTTATCATTTATTTGATAAATTGTGAGATTTGCTAACTTACACTTGGCTAGTGCTGAAAAGCATTAGTTTTGACTGTCTCCTTGTGAGAGAAGGCTCTGAATCCCGACCGTGGAAATAATTAAGAGGCAAGTAATGTAAAACTGTTAAGTAATTATTTACTTTAGACATAAGTTAAACAATTTATGTAAGTTGTATCACACTGAGACACTATCATATGCGTTTTATGAAAAGCCCATATTTTCCCAATATTAAGTTATTTGTTTAATGAGGTGACAAAGTTTGAATGAATAAAGACAATGGAATGGTATAATAGTACGATTCGTATTCTAATACCGTTTTTATGTGCCATCAAAAAGCGTACATAGGTCTTATGGGAATTATTTCGGGAGTCGGCATAGAGTTTTAATATATTTATTACTTATTTATTCATTACTTTTATATCAAGGAGGCGTTATACAGCCTAAATATATTTATCTTATTTACCAGTAATTTGATCTGCATATTTTCGCCTGTAATATTTATAATGCGCATATTGTAATTTTTGTATTTTATTGCTAATTAAAAATTGTAGGCGCTATATAAATTTATAAGTAGACTTCGCTGAATCATATAATTTACCTAAACTCCTATAAATTATGTCTAAGTTGACGTGATTACATGTATTGGCGGGCTTCATTCGGTTTATTCGTCGTAAAAGAGAACTTAATCGGAATGTGTAACGACAAATAAAGATTACTCACGACGTGTTCAGCAAATGATTGCCAATTTGATTAGAATTATACTATCCTAGATCTGTTTTTTTTGTTTACTTTAATGTCTGGTAGAATTAACCTTTGTTTTAAACAAAGATATAGTTTTGTTATAAGCGTTCAAGGTTCTATTTGAAATTTGTACAATAATTTAATATTACAGATGTTTTCTACTTCTGTCAATATTTCAAATTACTTGAGAAATCAGAAACATTACTATGCTCATTTTGACAGTAATCAATATTACTGCTTATATTTACTACTAGTATAAATGTAAATAATTTTACCAAACGACTCTAGTAATTTTTGTTTTACGTATTTTGAAACGATATCATAAGTTTTATATTCCTAGTCTTAATAGTAATAAATAGATACTCGGATAAAATAACGAATGCAAAATCAATTATTTCCTCTTTTCATATATACATGTATTCATAATTGTTTTAATTCTACTAAGCATAATATGCCGAAATCATCATATAAAAGAATCATCAAAAACAGTTGTGTAAAGGATTTTTTTTTATCATACGCTTAAAATAATCCATCTCGTTGGAAAAAATAAAACGTAAACTTTTTACTCGTTCATGCAATCAGTGTAACTAGGCAGAATTGATCCGATTTGAAAATGTTTAACAATTTTAATAAAACAAAGTGCATTTTTCTTCCATTCGTTATTCGTTATTGCTTAAACGAATGAATAAATCTCGTAATATTTGTAGTGTTGAATATTTAGAACAATTTTTATAAAATCTGCAATATTTTAGGGTTGTGTTCAGTATTACATAAATATTCGCATTTTTGTATGCTATTATTTAAAAACTACCAATTTATTAATGTAATGTAAAAGGATATTAAATATTTTTCTACAGTCAAATTATATTTTTTTCTATTCGACGAAACGCTCAGACGAGCAAGACATGTTCACCTGATGGTAAGTGGTACGCCTAGTCATAACAACGTGGCGGTAGTTAGGATAATATACAATTGGGGGATTTTAAAATAATATATCATACACTTTACTGCACACAAAATAAAAAATAAAACAGTTAATTCAAACATGCATTCATAATATAAGCGATATTATCCAACAACACTTTTTAGTTTATTTATAATTTGTTTAATAACAAGAAGATCGATATTATTTACAGAATGTATTATTGTCCAAAGGATCTACTTTTGCGTTATTACGAAAAACAATCATTGTGAAAAGGGTACACAGAATTTATCGCATTTGAACCATTTCGTTGAGTAAATTCTGAATTGAAAATAAAACTAGTTTTCTCCGGAGAATAGCTACCTGCTACTCCCGAAAGACTTACAGGCGCCCGTTAACAACGGCTGGAGTATTCCGAAGTTGAACCGCTGCTCACTGCTCGCAGGCGAAATGCATTCCCTCCTATTCTATAAAAATATTTAACGTACGTATTTTACAATTTATACGTATTTACAGCGCAGTTCGGCTGTAGCTTTGGAAACGGATAGATATAATTTTAAATTTAAATCTACAAAATGTAACAACACTCCAACTACAAACTAACATCATCAGCTTTATCATCGTTAACCCATAGACATCCACTGTTGGACATAAGCCTCCTCCAAAAATTCTCACCCGATCGAATTGGGCCATTTCACACCACGCTGGCCCAATGCTAGAGCCAGAGCCTCGCTTGTTGATTAGCAGGGTATACCACGAGTCGGTGAGGTTGACTTAGATGCCGTGATTTGTTGTACGTGGACCCTTACAACCCCCTTACTAAACTAACGTATCATTTGATTAAAATGAGAAGAAATCCCAACAAAGAGGTTTTTAAGTACAACCGTTATTAGTTAACAATAATGTTTAGGAAAATAAAAAAAAAAATTAAGAGTGTGTTAACTCTATATATCAGTGATATGATAATTAATTTCATGTTCGTTGATAAGCACAAAAATAAATTAGCTTTCTTTATATAGCTTTCCATAGCAACATTTACAATAAAATAGCAGCAACTAATGTATATTAATTTATGTATAGTACATATGAGGCAATTGTAATCATAGTGTAATTTTTTGGTGATTTTTAGACAATGATGAACATTCGGAATGCCTAATAACGAAAACGGATGATAATGCGACTAGATATTTCGATCCTTAGCCATCGCACATATTCATTTGTTTATAAACCTTACAAATAAGAGTACAAGAAATGGATAAAGTGATCAACCATACTAATTAATTAAAAATCCCCGACGTATGTAATATAATATATAATTATATTCAGTATATAAAATTAAATAATATGAACACCTACTCACCTATTGTTCTCACTACTGGGTCGGGCCTTCTCTCATTTTTTTTTCATGAATTTTGCGCCGCAAGTTTTATTGACAATTATGTCAGCTTCATCGGACTCAGGGCTCGCAAATCTGATATTCGCGAGCTAAAATAAGAAAAATAAAGAAAATAAAACCTAAATTATTCAAATGAAAATTAAACTAAAACTTTACACAAACACACAGAACTAAATATATCAATATATATGTACATAAACTGCCTTCTCTAACAGAAACTCAAAGCTATTTATCCATCATACTGGCCAAATGCATGGATGTCACAGTTTCACAAAAATTATTCCTTCAACAAGTCGGTTTCCTCACGATGTTTTCTTTCACTTACTCAAGCTAAGTGGAAAACGAACCAGCTCCTCATTAAAACATGTAGTGTGTACAGCGTTACAAATGTAGCTATTCACAGCTTCTTAATCTTGAACTCGTTATATAAGCTTTTAGGCTACTCTGTTTTACGGTTTGTTATTTCATATGAAAATGACTGATTAGACGCAAAGAAAAGATCTCACTACGCATTTGCTACGAAGGTCTACGAGCACATCTTAGTTTATCGCCCTTAAACTGCTACGTACGTAGCTGCGCGCTACGAACTCGACGACGGTCGCCCTACGCCCATCAGCAATTTTATTACTATTTGTTGTAGCGATCCACTTTACAGCCAATAACTTATCTGCAGCTCACTTTGCATCCGTGACGTCATCGAAATGGGCGCCTAGGCAATGAAAGATTGTAACTCTTTAACAACTTTGTTAATAGGAGTACATTATCATCATCATTAGATGCTTTCTTCAAAATGAAGTCTAGCGATATAAAGAAATCGATTACGGTCATCGGCTATTCTTTTGATCTGATTTAATTTAAGCCCAGTTAACTCCTATTGCAGCATGTGTAATGCTGGTTAGTAGCTGGTCGGTGAGATATGTCAAATGTATAAAATAGACGTTAGTTTGGTTGTAAATAATAAAAAATTGACGTTTCGTACGAGACGAATTGCTTTAATGTAGCCGCCCAATAAAGATTGTTTCTGAACTGCGTTTTATTTATACAACACCTACATAAGTTGTTCAAAAAGTAAGCTGCAACGGCGGATGATAATAACCGTCATGAAGTGAAAGGTGATATATTTCGGCGACTTCCAGAGTAAACTTCTTTTCTACTTAACAAAGCTAATTCTTGAAGGCAAGATACCAGGAAAAGGAGCATCCGGAAAGAAACAAAGTATGTGGTTCAATGACATAAGAGAGCGGAAGCGTTGTGATTACTTTACATATAAAAGAATGGCACAGAATCGGAAAAGTTTTCTCCGTCTGACAGTGTAACTTCAATTTAAACATAACATTAAATAAAAATGACGATGAAGACGATACCAATCAAATTAGGATTTTAATTTGATGACACATATAATCGATTATGGATGTTAAGCAATATTTAATTGCGTTTGTAACAAACACAGGGTTTGATAAATCCATATGTGGTTTCTATGGTGGTAGGGTTTTTGGAGCTCCTTTTTAGATACAACTTTGATATTTTTCATACGTTATTATAACAATATAACAATGTTCAGGATATCAGTATAAGATCATTTTTATTTTCACTGAACTTCATAAGTAAATTAAATAGAATTTTAAGGTACTTTAAATATGTATATTAATAATAAGGCATTTAATAGAACGACCTTGGTATTCGATTTTACTACCTTCTTAATGAACTATAGAGAGAGATGTGTTCGGTGTTGCTTTACGTGATCGTATCAAGAAAAAAGGAAATTCATTGTAGAGCAAAAGTAGCTGACGCAGCCTAGCGTATTAGTAAGTTAAATTACCTTGACAGGGCGAAGATCTGGCGATTTATGGTTTTGATAGATTCTGAAGTGCAGACTACGATTAAAGCCTGTTAAGTTTGTAAAGATCGCAGAGAGTTATTAGATGATCTGTAGAAATCGGGCAGGTTGCGCTGGATATCGTCTGTGAACGCCTGCTGTAGTGGTTGACGGAACAACTATTAAGTATTATACGCGGTCTAATATAGAATTAACTACTCTGTAAAAATTGTAAGTGGTCGGTAAAGTTGTATGACGACAGCTCGTAGCAGTTTATTGACAACGCAACGAGTTTCATTACGCGATAAAAGGTCCAGACAGCCGGCGCGCGACGATTTCTTTTTTGTAAGGTTAGTGTGAGATGTTTTTTCTTGGTTAGTATGTCAACAATTGTCAAATATTAAAGGAGTTTTACGCTCAGAAAACGACTCAACTGACGTAAATTTAAACTTTTGTATTTTACAGCTAATTTGTCAGACAAAGCACTCCTGAGAACGTACCAAAGAAACTCGGGAACACTCTTAATAATACATAATAATATCTAATGTTACAATATTCCCAATGTCATACTCTTGTTATTATATTATCGACAGTTAATAGTTTATAATAACAATTGATAACGAGGTTAATATTCGCATCAGTTATTTTATACACTTAATCTATACTTATCATTATTCACTCTACGTACTGTGCTCATCTCTTAACAAAACATTACTGTGGTAAAACAATGATGCCACTTATCTTAAGTTGCTATCTATGTAAAGCGTTGCCTACCTAAGCAGTTATCACTTTAGTTATTTATTAATTATTTCTAATATACCTTACTACGTTATAAAATCAATCTTCGTACAAATAATCTTTCAACTATCTATTAACTTATTTGCTGTATTATAGACGTTTGTTAAAACTTCTTAATAATAAGTTAAGGTACTTATTTAATATATAAATATTGCTAACATATAATAACTGCATAAATTTTCTTTAAAATCTCCTAAAGACGTTTTTAATTATTACTCTGTATCATTTTCCAGGAGACATTGTTCATGAAACGAAAAGGTACAAGAAAATATTGGCATAACAAAGAGAAGACAAATTTCTTACAAGGTTATCAAGAAATTTCCTTTCACTTCCAATGATATTTGAATTTTTTTAAAAAATATGTAATCAACGTTTCTCCTAAACGAAAACGGATTTCGTTTCTTTAATCTAAGCTTTCCCCATAAATATAAAATTTAATAATTTCTACGTCTGTATAGATCTGATCTGATTTATAAACATATTATACGTATATTGTAATAAAACTATTCATATAATACTTACTTGTGTAGAATAATAAATAAACCTAATAATAACTGTTTCGACATTATTATATTACATTTATTTTTATAACTTTTTATTATTAATATCTTTTAAGAAGTATACAAAAATGGGGTTGAGAGGGTTGACTGACTAAGATTCCGATTTAACATTACTATCTATGACTTTTGATAAAGTATAATGCGTCTTATTTCACTGTAGTTTTATTACTTAAATAAACAATATTTTAAAAATTAAGTAAATTTATTATTGTTATACATATATTAATGTATTTATTTACATATAATTATATATATAAGTAAGTAAAAGCAGCTTAATTATTTATTACTTTATTTCATTTCCGCATCTAAGATAAATAAGAATGTTAAAAATACAAAGTACTCCTTTATATGTTTTACATAAATTTAAAAAAAAGCGATATAAATAAATAAATATAAAAAGGATAAGATTTTTCACTCATTAGTTTGATACAATGAAAAGCGTCAAGTTACTTGAAACTGAAAAAAAAATTCCAAGATAAATAAAGAGGAGAGATAATTACATATCATTAACCACTGTCGCAGATAGATGCCTTTCAATTAAGGTAATTGTGTTTTTTTTTTTTTGTCAACAAAGCGACGAGAACAGTGGGACCTTCACCTGGTGATAAAAGATTCACCTGCCGATAACAACATGGTTCTGGTTAATATGTTAACACTACAATATTAGATGTTAAGATTTTATATAATAATTTATATAAGCAACAGCTATCTTTAAACTGGATCACAGTAATGTTTGTACACTACTGCTGGGCGGAAATAGATGGTGCATCATCATTGTCAGCCTTTGGTTATCCATTGCTGGATATAGGCTGTATATGTGGTGTAGGTTTAAACAAATTTGATAAGGAAAATAACACAATGATACCAACAAGATGTTCACCTGGTGGTAAAGGAAACGTCCGCTCATGACAATGCTAGTTAGGATGATGTATTCAGCATCACATCGTTCCCGTCATCTTGAAGCATAAGATGTTGATTCTCATCACCCCAGTGATTTCACTAGCTTCAGCGTTCTTCAAAGTGGAGCATAGTTTTGATTGCACACTACTTTTTCATGGTAGACATGAGCTGCGGATCTCTGATCTATATGGTTCGTCTCTGGTTACAGAGATCGAAGACCTACCACCAGTATATATATGGTTAACAGTTTTTTTTTATCAATAGCTGTGGTTTAGTATTCGTTTATGAGACATATACTAAGATTCGCTATTAAAGCCTAGGTTATAAAAATTCGCCTTCGCAATATATCGCCATAGTTCAAATCACCGTATATAATGACGACAATTAAATAATAACATACAAACATTATATTTTATAACATTTCGTAAATCTATTTTTTTTTTCTTTAACGAAGCGACTATACACGAACAACGATCACCTGATGTTAAGTGATATGCCTACCCATAACAATGTAGCGCTAGTTAAGATAATATTCACAGCACAACGTTGCGCTCGTCGCCTTGAGACCTAACATCTTTCGTTTCGTTACACCAGTAATATTACTAGCTACAGCGCCCTTTAAACCAGGACACAGTAATGTTTGAACACTACTGTTTGGCGGCAGAAATAAGCGCCACCGTGATACCTATCTACGAGACCTATCAATAAATATATAAGGGTAAAATTCTTGATATTATTACACATATTGTAATCGCAAAACTATTTGATACGTGAAAGTATTAAATCAACCAATCAGTGCCAAATCTTTCAATGTACACAGAACGATAGTACCGGTGACCTCGATACGGTGCTTAAGGCCCAGTCACTCGATATCGTGTGTCGGGGTGCCGTTAGCAACGTGGGCGACTATCTGAGGCGTCCCGTTCCAATCATATCTCCTTTTGTTTACCCACAGTCTCCATATAGACGGCCGACGCCTTTGTCCGTCGGGGAAAAACGTGTCTCGTTAGGGCTGCTCCTGATGCTCGCGATATACTTTATTAACAAAAATAAACGCAATTAATTATAAAAAAAAATATGTAATCCTTTTTATATTTCCGCTTCTACGAAGGTCGGTTCAACGATATCCATCAGACTTGGTAAAAACGAGTTTGTAAACGTCACACGTCCATTATAGTTGTTGTTCTTAAAATATGTCCATTCCCTGCTTCACCAGAAACATAAGTTTAGTAGGAATAGAACTTGCGTCTCCTCGACATATATGATATACACGACTGATCATAGTAACCATAGCAACTCTTTACTACACAATTCATATCTTACTGTATATCCCATTCGTAATAGATAAAAATAAATTAATAACTAGTCGACTTCTTATAATATACGTTGTTAAAAATTAATACAAAGTATGATATCAAAGAAACTATACATTGAACATTGAAAAGAAAAGGGGCAAACAACCCTTTTGTTAAGCATTTTATAAATAACTTAAGAGAAAAAGGTCAAGAGGTAAGTCATTACTTACCTCTTCATTATGAACATATATTTGAAAACAAAGAAAGAACTGATATTTACATAAATCTTAAAGTAGAGATAAAAGCTAATTTTAGTAGATAATTAGTTAAATAGTAGTAGTTAAAATTAACGTGATTTATACCAGTTTTTAAAATTAAGTTCTATTGATATCGAGTCAAAGTTTATTTTCCTTCGTAAGTTAACAATCATTGTATTTAACAGAATTCGAGCAACGCGAGATCTGATCGATCTTTGAGGGAGGCCTATGTCCAGCTGTGGACGTTTATCGGCTGATGATGATGATGATTGTATTTAAAAGTAGTATTAATTTAGAAGAATTAAGTACAGATATTAAAATTCTCAATTTTTTCTATATATATTTATAAATATAAAAAAACAGGATACAGATCATGATAAATGTATCATCATCGTTATCGTCGGCCGATAAACGTCCACAGCTGGACATAGGTCTTCTCCAAATGTCTCCTCTGTAGGGGTTCATATGGGGGATTTGGGCCTTTCCCACCTCGCTGGCCCAATACGAGTTGGTAGGAGCTAGAGCCTCGTTCGTTGATTTACAGAGTGCACCACGAGCAGGTGAGGCTAACTTGGGCACCGTCAGTTGTTGTCCAGGACCCCTTAACCCCTTGTATCAATGTGTCATTATTTACAAGATATTTTTAACTTATGCTTACTGTTCCTGTTTTACAGTAAATATAAATCTTAATAATATATTTTTTTAAATTATAGATGAAGGGAATAAATTGCCCCTCAATTAGAATACGTTGAAGGAGGCCTATGCCCAGCAGTGGGCATTATTAGTGTGGTAAGAAAAAGAAGAATTTATAGGTAATAAATTTGTTTTCATAAAAGCAAAGCATATACACGCAGAAGTTACTAAGTAGAGGTTCGCTTTAACATCACACAAACATTATTGGAAAAGTATAAACAACGTTTTTAACATTAAAAAAAGGACCATTTTAATGTTTATCTTATTTATGAGATCAGTGTTTGTAAATTATATTCTATTTATAAGTTTTTAAGATTGAAAATGATATAACGTTTGTTACATAGATTATCGTCAGACATAGGGTTGACTCTCGCCACAAGTGAGTTAGTACGCGGTGACCGCAACTTTTCCCCTTCGGGATTGCTTGCCTTTTAAATGTTTCCCTTTCTAAATAAAATGACTTTTCTACTTGGAATATTTTATTCAAATTACCAACTACACCAACAGGATGTACATGTCATGGTAAGTGATACATCTGCTCATAAAAAAATATTTTACTTGATTGTGAAAACTTTTCTTTAATTCTGGATATTAAAAGTATTCGGTGAGTGTTGCCAGTGATGATTTACGGCTCCGAAACTTGGTCGCTATCTATGGGCCTGATAAGAAAGCTCAGTGTCAACGGGCGATGTTTGGAGTATCTCTGAAATCCGCAGAAGAACTGCTGTCACCGACATAGCCCTCCGCGTCGTGAGGCTGAAGTAGCCATAGGCGAGGCATATAGATCGTAGAACCGATGTACGTTGGGGTCTTATAGAGCTGCAATGACGACTACGTACCGGAAAGCGCAACGTTGGCAGCTCCCCAACTATATGGACAAAGGACATAAAGAGAATCGCTGAGAGCCACTGGATTCAAATAAAACCGTGTTTTATGCAACACATTAAAAGAGATCTATATCCAGCAGTGGATGATGAAATTATTTATTTTAATATTTGCTTCCTTTTCAAATAAGGGAAATGAATGATTGGCGTAGTGAAGAATATAATACAAATTTAATTTATTACTGTGTAGAACATATACTTCTATAGTTTTTTCCTTTTGTATGAAGGGTGAGGAAACGATCGAACAGTTCACCTGGTGGAAAGTGATCACTGACGCCCATGGACAGTCCTAACACTAGAGGAGTCGCAACTGCGTTGCTGACCTTTAAGGGGCTCTTTAATAGTATCCATAGCGAGTGCATACGGTAGTAAGAATTAAAGAGAAATCTGATGCTACGGAGATAACTCTTCGTAGAGGCTTTAAACGATATGGAGATGGTTCTGAAGATATGCTAATATGTCCTCCACAAGGAAAACGAACAGGCTCTTACAAGTCACTGTTCTCTAATTTATCACCCCTTAAAATTCGATTAGATTGTTTAAGGTTAAAAAATCTGGATATGGTTAAACGGTATATTGATAAAGGTTGCACTTAGAGAATATGAATTGGGAATTCATAGTTAAGTTTAGGACTTAATAATTTAACTCTGTAATGTAACGCCAATGTCGTAGGGATTTCTAACACAGCCTGAGTACCTTGACTTTGTTGTGACACAACCAAGAATCCAACAATTTATTCCTACAACAATCGAGACTCAATTCATGAGAGACTAATTAGAAATAGTTTGATTTGTATGAAAAATAGTTTCATAGTAACTTATTAAGTATTGTAACTATATTTACTGGTGGTAGGTTTCTGTTGCCGGAGACCGTCTAGATTTTTTTTTTTTGCGTCCCTCTCTGCGTGTTTTAGGTCAGGGCCTTTAATCATCCAGTCGATCATTTATACTGTTTCCAATCTCCTAATTCTCATCATTCATTCCTCCATCTTTTGTTATTATTTTCCTTCTCTGCATTCCCATCTCCTGCTGGCATTCTTCTCTTTCCCTTCCAAATACGGGACAGGAAGTCAAGAATGTGCACCACGGTCTGGTCCACCGATAGGTCACAGAGGCACGCGGGACTCTCCTTGAGCTTGAACCTGTGAAGGTACTCGGAGAATCCTCCGTGCCCAGTGAACATCTGGACCAAGACCGACCGTCTAGGTTGGTACCACTGTAACTGTCAAACAATGTGCAAGCATTACTGCGTTCCAGTTTAATGGGAGATGTAGCTAGTGTAGCTACTGGGCTAACGATACTTAACATTTTATGTCTTAGAAGACGAGCACAATGTGGTGTTGTGTATATCATCCTAACTAGCGCCATGTTGTTATGAGCTGGTATGGTATCATTTACCATCAGTTGTACTTCTTTTTATTTAATCAAGCTGCGAGATGAGAGGGACGTTCACTTGATGAAAAGTAATAAGCTTGCCCATAACAATGTGGCGCTAGTTAAAGTGGTATATACTGCACCACATCACCGGAGACTTAGGTGTTGACTCTCGTCACCCCAGTAGTTACACTAGCTACAGCGCCCTTCAATCCGGAACACAGTAATGTTTGCACACTACTTTTAGGCAGCGCAAATAGGAAGGAGACCTACCACCAGTAAACGTCTCATTAGTCTCATCAGTTTATTCAAATAAAAAAAATATTTCAATATACTCTATGAAGTTAAATGTTCTAAATTCAAAATATAAATTTAAATTGTGTTTAGAAAGTCAAAGCGGCGCAGAACATGCGTTCGATTTTTAAACCGCTGTCAATATGTTCAGGGCGTTCTAAATAAATTATTAAATATTAAAAAGTTTTTAAGTGATATCTAAATATATATAATGAAAGGAGGTTTCGTTTGTTCGCCAATCACGTGACAACTAGTGAACGTATTGACACGGGAACATGAGCATACGACGCGAAATGAATTGTAAATAGTTATGGACTTATTTTTTTTTTTAATTTCATAGGTCATTCATCATTTCATTTTTAATTGGCTTTTATAAACATCCTCATTAGGTATTATTTAAGCGAATGCTATAGTAACGGTCGCCCAAAGAAAATTTTTGAACAAGTTTCAAGTGTAATTTTAAATGAGGGTTGGTAAAACGGACCGGAAATAGCTTGCAGATGTGTGAGTGTATATGTATATTTTCACACGTGTCATCGCTTTTGCTAATTTTGATTTCTTAGATTGAAATGCAAACTATGTTAGCGGCGTTCCTTGGCCGATTAGGGCGGTGGGCGGCGCAGGGCGGCACCGACCGCGCGCTATATAAGCGGTGCCCTGGGCGGACGGCGGCACAACACCACTTGTTGCGAACGCTCGTGCTCGGTTGCCGCTGAAGCCTCACTTACTTCACACGTACCAAGTAAGTAACTTATTTTCACCGAAATATTTATTAAACTGTGTGCATTTAGTATGTAGCATTAAATTCTTATTAACTAAAACTAGGAATGGAAGTCAAAATATAATATACAATTCATATAAACTATCATACTAATCATCACACAGTTTATATACATATAAACATATAAATAATTATTGATTTATTTATATAGTGATAGAATAATGTAACTGTTCATAGTCAAGTTTCGTGTTCAAGTAACGAATTATTAAAACTTAGAAGGAACTTAATCAAAACAAAAACAGTTAATAAAGAATTGACAATAGTAAAGTTTCTTTTTTCCAAATATAAAATTGTCATAAAAATAGAATATTTGATTTTTAAATACAGTGATCTATTGTTTGTGGTTTGATTTTACATTAATTACTTATAACATTAAATTAGAAATATTTTGATCTAGTTTTACTAGTACATAGAAAATATTTAAGTATAATGTTTACAGTTCATATTCCCCTGTATCGAATTTGTTACTCAACTATTATTTTTACGAGTACTTTGCATAACCGGGAACTTCAGCTGGCTTAATGGCATAACGGCGGAAGTTTGAACGTTACGGTCAGAATTTAATAAACTTACAGTTCTGCAGTATAACTGATAAGTCACTAATATCACTTGTGATGTCAGTCGTAAACTTTTAAAATTATTTCACTTATACTTTACCAATGCATCTCATTAAGTACGGTTATTATATCTTATACAGTTCTTAAATTTAATCAAATATACTTTAGGTTTAATTGCGATCTTTTAACAAATATACATACATTTATAATTACTTGTAATTGATTACTAGATCAATATTATAATTTTTTAATATATAATAACTTAAAGCTATATATTACGTAATAACAATTACATCGTACTGTAAAGCATTTGAGTCGTAAGGAAATACATTCAATGAAATTCGTATATATTTTTTTTCTAAACATTGTATTTTTTAAGATGTTTAAATAATAATTTGCAGAATAAAATAAGTGTTTTTTATAAAAAAAAAGTAGACAATCTATTATAAACGTATCGGTGATAGGACACAGAAAATGTGCTCTTACATATTTTAATAAGAAACTAACGTCCGAATGCGTCCTTTGTTTGTCCCAAAAATATTAAGCTTTCCTGTGCCTTTATATCAGGTCCTTTGGAAATGTTCTGCATAACTATGACGTCACGACAGTTCCTCACATATACTTTATAAAATTAGAAATCTTAACGCAGAAAATATAACTGAATAAATAATGTGAAAAACTTATGTTTTATAAATTAACTAATACTGAACATGTTAATTTATTTATACGAACAATATAAAGAACGTTGTTATTTATATTACAATATAACAGGTACATATTGATAACAGGCATAAAAAGGTATTCAGAGAATATTTTATATCAACACTGTTGAATATTCAGACAGAGAGATCCAAGCAAGCTTTCCTTTAAAACCTCATGCCTCTAAAGAGCTTGCTAGTGTTTTAAAATTTAATATAACATAAACTAAAATAACCAAACTGACTTATTTTAATGTTAAATAATCGAAAAATTAATTTACTAAGTTTTTCTTACAAATAACGATATTTTGATCAGAGAGATTGTGATGAGAGAGATTCCTTAGCTTTTATGCTTGTAAATATATCTCTAAATATAACTGAAAAATAGTGAAAACATTAGTAATTATATGAAACTTGAGAAATATGTAAAAAGGAAGCTGGTTTGTTCTTTTAAATCAGAGATTCCCAAATTTTTCTCATAGGATCACTTTCAGAAGTAAGCTGGTTCTGGTAGACTCCATGCTACAGCTACATTTCTATCATATTATCAAAACTAACCATAAAATGTAAAGATTAGAATGTGGACCTTCGTCGAGTTTTCTGTTAACCCATGGAGGTCCACCTGGATTGCCTTGGTAACTAAAGATATTGAAACTCCTTTAAGAAAACTTTCGATCCGCAATGGGCTAACTCCTGATCACAACCACACATGATATTAAGTGAAAATAATGTTGAATATGGTGAGTCTTGCTAGACCAGAGTACTCCAGCTCTCACATATTGACAGCCCGTACATAGCGATGATGTTGGTCCACATCTTTAAAACGCTGATATAAGAGAAGCAAATTTTGAAAAAGACATTCCCCTACATATGGCCCTGGAATTTAATTAGAGACCTCAGTACAAGACTTAGTAGATTACTATTCTTTTTAAAGCTTGTGATAATACATCTTTATAACAGTTTTTGGACTTTATGATATCAAGAGTATGTCAAACAACTTTTTTAGTTTAAAAAATCTTTCTACAGACAAACTTTTTAACTCTAATTCTAGATCGATATATCTTAATGTTTACCTAGATCTCTGCAATTTCTATACGAAAATCATCTCCGGCTCAGCCTTTAAGTAATTACATTATATATAAATTGTGAAATGTAAATGTACCCAATTAAATTAACAAATTAACTTACTCGGGAATGGCGAATGTGACCATAATTTCGGGACCGAAAGGATATTAGGGTGTGACGTCAAGGCAGTTACCATAAAATAAGGTCATTGTAATTGGATATTTAAGGAGTTTCATCATACACTATGACGTCACCGCACTATAAATTTTTAGCTGGCCCCAAGATTGCTTTATCACTTAGACGCTCCACGTATTCACATGTTCAACATAATTTGTCACTTAATACATATTAAATAATGATAAAGAGGGAAATGATGAAACGATGAAATAAGGAGACATTCGTCATTGTCAATACTAACGAGATGAGGCGAGACAAGTGAGAAATTCGAGAGAAAACGTTCCACTCCAAACAATCTGTTACATTGTTTTATGAATCAGTTAGTAAAAAAAATCATTCATTTATTTTTATGTTAATAATACATAAAAGAGAAAATAATATACTATATTCCCTTATATACAAAGAGATATCTCTCTTTTATAAAAGGAGATTATTATCGATTGATTTAACTTAAAATTTACTTGTGATTTCTGTTTCTCTTATCGTAAGCGAATTGGAAATATCACATTATGGATATAATTCTTCGTATTTCAATACACTGTTGAAGAGTTATAAGAATATTAGAGTCGGTATTACAATTATTATTCTAATAAATTATCTATGCTTTATTAAGCAAATATTATTACAATTGTTAAACTTTTCATAATATACGTTGATAACTAAATCATAAACGTATTAACTACGGAAATGTATAGCGATGTTGCTTTAATAGTAATGTATAAGATAACTGGAGTTTTTCCAGTTTTTTTATTAATTAAATTTCATATGATGTTATGTGAAAATAAGACGGTAGATGGTGAAGCTTTCATGTATACCATACTGCGGTTCTCATAAGTATAACAGTAAGTATAAAGCAATGTTAACGTAGTAGCTAGCTTGATAGGTTCGAGAAAACTGTACTACCATCCCTCCGGAATATTGTTACAAGAAATCTCGCTGCTCCCAATTAATATTATTATGAACACTATCTTATTATTTCAGAAGGCTTTTATAGTGTATTTAAAGCAACTATCCACAGACACTACCGAGCTTTAGGAACTACTCCCAGGAGCCTCATTTAGTCTGTACATAGAAATATCCAACGCCTGTTTACCGATTAAGAGTTCCAAGGTAATTACAGTTCGGCCTGTGAGAATGTACTCTTATACGAATCGACCCCAATCTACCTTATTACTATCATTTTACCCTTGATCTCGTGATATTTCCTTACCTGTGTTTTAGGGTTAAAGATTTAAAGCCTACCTAACTTTTTTCCTATACTATCATTAATACAACGGTCCATCATCATCATTACTTCATATATTATTAACGTTCATTGCTGAAGAAAATCCTCAAGAGTGTTATTACCATATTGGCTACGTATTGGTACGCAAGTTGAAGACCTCAGTAAACTGGTACAGAGGTGGGTACGGATTTTCTAACGAAGCCCAATTAAAGTTAAAGCCAAATTAAAGTTTTTGTTTCATAAATTTACTAAGAATTAAAAAAAATTTTATACTTACGTAAGTTTAATGTATATACAGCTTCATAAAAGAGAAGGTAACGTAAGTCATGGAAGAATAACTTTAAATACAACCCGCTCGTTAAGTTAAATTGTAGCCGAGTATTGTGTCAAAGCTTTAGATCTCCAAAGCTTTATTTTAATAGAACTTTTAAGATCATAAATAACTCTAACAGCTATTATTTATCAAATTAATTAAATTGTAAACTTAAAACTTAGCTATTCATTAAGAGAGAGTTAAGAGAAAGACCATAAATTAATGATTTGTTCATTTCCGTCATTAAATAGATGAAACTAGTTGATTGACAAACACTAGAAGTAAATATTGGAATATTGTACTTCCATAAGAAAGACTTTGCTTTTTCTTATAAATGAATATTATTGTTTATTTTAGTTCAAAAAGAAAGTCCATACAAGCATATAATTTAATAAAGAAGTAAAATTGGTGAATACAGATAAAAGGTAAAGGTTATTTCCAATGTCCCTTCAGAGTCTCTTACGGGAATATGATGTTGAACGGAAGTTTAGTAAGAATGGTGGATCGATTCAAAACCTTCATTCAGACGCGATGTCGTCGAAATTGGTTTTCATCGGCGTTGAACAGTGGAAAAGGATTTGCGAGCGGGATCCTGAGATCCTGTTACTATTATTCACGTATATTCTTACGTACAGGTGTCACTTAATACGCTTTAAGGAAAGCCGCCATTTAACACAGCGAAAGTTATTTACATACGCTTTCCGATTTGATTTACGAAATAATTTACTAGCAAATGTTTTTTTTTTTGTTAATATTAGGACGTTTTCGAAACAAAATTTATCTTTAAAATAAAAAGAGTTTTGATTTAAACAAAACAAAAATAAAGAATTGTAAGATGAAGTGAGGAGAAAACAGCATCCAGAGTCACTGAGTTAAAACTTTATTTACAAAAAGATTTTTTTAAGTCTTGTGATTATTATTATTACTCCTTCGAAATACTAATATACAATGTTACTGTATTACGGTTTGAAGGACGTTGAAATTATTGTATTTGCTAAGAAGGCGAGAGTTAAAGTTTTGTCTCAAAACATCGAGTATAGCTTGGTGTATATCAACTGATCACCAGGTGATCGTTTTTCTTATCTTCATCTAGAGGACACGTGAATATCATAGATGTACGTATGATATGCGTTTATAATATGAAAACAATTCAGGAATAATACATGCGTGAAAATGACGCGCCTCGTGCCGCGCCGCGTGCACCCTACTCCTCAACTGAACTGTACCGTCATACAAAAGGCTCCATTGTAATATCAAAATCCGTTTCCGTTTAATGATATATAATACGAAACTATCAGTCCGATCAACTAGTTTAGTTTACTCATAAAGACGTTTTACACTCGCTCTGTTAATTGGTATATCTCTGTAGCTGGTGATGATGTAGATGGGTACCAATGTAACCCCTGTTTAGCTGTCAAAAAGTAGTAGTGTGCAAATATTACTATGTTACAGTTTGTAAGGTCGAAGACAATTCTTTACGTCTCAAATCGAAGAGCTATGTAGGGATTTAAGAGTACATCCTTTTCTGAAGTCACATTGTTATGGGCTTGCGTATAGTTTACCATCATATGAACAACCCACTCATTTGCTTGCTTCAATTAATGTAATGAAAGAATCCTTTCTCTAAAAATACATTACTGAAACAATATGATAATAGTAAAACAATATGAGTGAGTTTATTCGGTTAGCCAGAACAATAGCAGAACAAGTTAAACACATAAAACAATAAAAAAAAACTTAGAATTTGTTACTTTGTTAAAGCAAAACAATGTATGCGCTTCGTATTTTCATTACTTTGTTATTATAATGAAGATAGTATTTATTTTATCAAATTTGTACATGAATTGTTTATACATTCAAACTTATTCATATTTTACTTAATCAAAACTTAGTATGTTCACTTCAATACAAACAATGGAGATGTGTTTTAAAAGATAAACATTTTATATGTTTTTATTACGAAAATATACACTTCCATTGGAATAGAAAGTAATAACTTAATAAATAGAGTAGCACTTGACTTCCAGGCGGTGTTAAATAGCATCAAGGCAGTAGATCTCTTGTATACTCAAAGTCAGAACAAAGCGATGCTGTCATGATAGCATAATTACAATATGAATTTGGTGGATTCCAATGGGGTTTGGAAAAATCTTACCACCAACCGAACTCCATGATTTTTAGATCTGGAATCAAACGAAGGACTTCCGAATAGACTTTTAACCAGAGATCGACGGAGGTAGTCGGTTTGGTTCAACGTTGACAAGAATCTTCATAGTAATTATTTTGTTCTTTCATATAACAGAGACATGCGGAAGTAAAAGTATATAGGCAAAAACCTAGAGATATTGAAATGTACTTTAATGGTGGTAGGTACCACCGCAGCGCCTACTTCTAGTACCAAAAGGTCGTGTGTTTTGGTTCGAAGGTCGTAGCTGGTGTTTTATAGGGATACAAACCTCAATATATTGTGTCAAGGCGACGAGCACAATATGGTGTTGTATATATCATCCTAATTCGCAATACGTTGTTATGGGGAGGCGTATCGCTTACCATCAGGTGAACATATCCGCTCATCTCATCGCTTCTTTGAATAAAAAGTGCAAATATCTTTAATATTTGAGAGAGAGGAAGTTAATTTATTGATCTTAGTATTATTAGATTCTGGGCACATTATTTAGAGAACTGGAACACTAACATTGATTTTAATTTCATGGTATTCGTTACAAGGTTCATTAATAACATTGTGCTACTGTGTGTATAATCAAGCCTTTTTTTTGTTCTAAACGTTTAGTAGCGAGTAAGGACTTTGAATCCTGTAACGTTTCCAATACGTATCACATAACAGAACATACAAATCATCCGTATCTCGTGGGTCGCCGATCTAAAATCCTCAACATATCGCTTTCTCTGTAGAATGAGATATATATATTTTTTCTCACAATTGCTCAGGGTGAAAGTGCTGCAAATATATTCTTCAATTTCTATTCAAACTGTTCGCGTACTTCAATTTTATCTGTTTCAATGGATATGCTAATGGTTACATTGTTATTTTGTTAATACTAAAGAGGATTGTTGGTTATTGATGGATACTTTGCAGACGCTCCATCAATCTAATGTGCGAATGACGAAGGTTTTTAATGTATACAAAGTGTTTACATATTCATTAATAAGTAGTACACAGTAACGTTTCATTCATATAAATAACCTGATTAGCGGAATATATATATATAATGAAAGGAAAATTAACAACGACATATAAATATGAAGACATTTTCCAAAGTACACGACTGAACTCTGGTAGATAATGTTAGCAGCACAAGCATTTTTTTTTTTTGATTACAACATTATGTCGGCACGTTGGAACTAACATTAAAATTCAGAACGCATATTCAACGGTGTACAAAAGGAAAATTTTGAAAATAAAATGCGGGGTATGTTTTGTTATTAATGCACGAGTAAGTAAGTAAAATATTCTTACCTGAAGGGTAGGCAACGCACTGGCGTCGCTGGTGACGTGGGCGGCGGTGAATCACTTACCATCAGGTGACCCGTCTTGCTCGCTTACCTCTTATTTTACATAAAAAAAAAAAGTTGAAAAAAGTTACACTTGCCCTTTAAAAACCTGTTGGTTGACTTGCGGATATCGCAAAAGTATTATTCGTGTTTTATCATAGTTAATGATATGCTGTCTATAAATATAGAAAAATTAAGCAAAATAAAGTTGATCTAACTACTGTCCTTTTATCATCATCATCAGCCGATATACGTCCACTGCTGGACATAGGTCGCACCCAAAGATCTCCACATCGATCGGTCCTGCGTTGCTAACATCCGGTGGGTTCCAGCGATTCTCACCAGATCGTCGGTCCACCTTGTGGGAGGCCTCTCAACACCTTTCAACACCCCAACTCTACCGGTACGCGGGTGCCACTCGAGGACCTTACTGCTACATCGGTCTGTCGGTCTTTCGAGCAATGTGCCTTACCCATTGCCACTTAAGTCTAGCAATCTTTTGGGCTATATCGGTGACTTTAGTTCTTCTGCTGATCTCCACATTTCTGATTCGATCGTACAGAGAAACTCCGAACATAGCCTTTAACTTCCCCATACTGTCCTTTAACATTTTAAAATAGAAAGTTTTCACACATATATGAGACAATAAGAATAATGTGGAGTATTAAAAATTTCTTATAATACATTAAGGCAAGTTATCGAGCAAGATTATGTTAACTTGGCAATTAGAGCTATGATATATAAATCAAAAAAGATATCCTTTAAGAAGATATCGACAATCATCAGATAAAATAGAAGGAATGTGAAGATAAATGAAGCAATTAAAATGTTGTACTTTTGTTTATATTTCATTGCGGGTAGATAGCGATAGTTAATGTCGGAGTATAACAATGCTTAAATCTCTCTACGAAATGAGAATAAAAGGCTCCTCGACTCGCTAACTCCATCTCTGTGTAAGATTCCATCTCAAGCAGTGTCTGGGTACCACTGGGAATGCTAGCTATCTTCCCCTTTGTTACTAATTTCGTACGCATTTAGAGTATAATCTCCTCGAATGAAATATTTATGGAATTTGACTCGAGTGCTATACGTACTTTTCACTGTGTTTTTATTATCTATTTCATCAATAAAAATATCTAAAAATAATTGCAAATGTAAGAGAAAATCGCTCTTACTATTTACCCCCTTGCTTGAAGTGTTATGTCTTCAGTCGATTTTTTTATGAAGATTTCTTTTCAAAGGCTGAAAATCACTGAGTGGCTACGTAAAAGCCGTCGCGTTCCGCCCGTAATATTCTTACGTTAAACAATGTTACAGAGATTTTTCGTCGTTTTTCTCGTGATTCGATATTAAAAGGAAATTTATACAATTTCATCTCGTAAAATTAACACGGAACGTTTCCAAAGCTAAAAAGCTAAAATCTCTGCTTACAAATAAGTACATATTTTCTTCGGTTAAGTGAGATCAGATTTACATTAAATTATACTACACTGAAAAATATGTTTTATATACTTACAAAAAAAACGTCAAGAGGCTCTGTCATAGATTATATAATTTAACATTCTTTGTTTTTTTATTTTCCCCTTAATGTCATCGAACAAAAGTGTCATTAGTTGTTATTATTTATAAACAATATAAAAAAAATTCTTATTAAATTAAGCGACACGACGAGCCCGATATTCACCTGATGGTAAGTGATACGCCTGCCCATAACAAAGTGACGCTAGTTAGAATGATATATTACACTACATTGATCTCGTCGCCTGAGACATGTCCTGAGATATATCCTGTAACTTTTTACTTCAGTAATTACACCGGCTATTCAAACCGGAACACAGTAATATTTGCACAGTACTGTTTCGCGGCAGAAATAGGCGCTGCAGTGGTACCTTCGTAGAGGGTGTCCGGAAATGGAGACGTAGCACCAGTACTATAATATAGCAGTATTCATTACAATAGCGTGTGCAGAGCTATTAGCGTGTGTCGATAATTTTTAATTATTTCGCGAACTCGGCGGAGCGACGGTACGGGTGGTTGTTAGCGACGGCAAACGAGCTCCAATTCTTCTTATTAGATCAACACGGCCTCGGGGAGGCTTTTACTTCCCTACATTTATCGCTGGGCTCTTTAAAATCAAAACCTTCAATATTTTTATCTACAATAGACTAACATCTCACATGGTCTTAAGTAGCAATGAGCCCGTAGATAATGAGCTCGCTCAGAAAACTGAAGCGGAAGGCAGCAGATTAATAATATGAGGGTAGTAAGCAAGACCTGTTTGAAAACACGATATTATCAAACAACTTCCACAGCATATACCCCGGAGTCTAATCAGGGTTCCGTGTTAAAAACAAGCGCTCCGCCGCTATAACTTAGAGACTTGTAACTGTAACAATATTGTATAATTTACATACTACAGCTTCAGGAAATAATTAAACTAGTAATGGCTATCATCAAGTGGCGTGAGACTGAAAGAACAACATGAAGATAATCATGACATGATGTACGTAAACATTTACGTCCTTGTATAATAAAATTATAAACTACAAAAGATATTATAAAAATACGTAAAACACTTAACTATCTTTAAGTGAAGCTGGTAGTACATGGTATTATTAAACAATTATCAAAAGTCGACTTTGTAAGTATCTCTTATTCTTTGTTTTAATAGAGACTACTCTCAAGATCTATCGAGAAGGCAAACTGATTCCTAGTATTGTTTAAAATAACAGAGGTAGATATTAGTTATCAGATATCTATTTTACTGGTAAGTTAGTTTTCTATTGGAAAGGTTCACGTACTTCAATACTTTAACTTAAAACATCACTTTTTATAATAGCACCTCGTTATATTAGACTGCGGGAATATTTCAAAGAAGTATACTTATAGGGGTAATAAAAATAAATGCTGTTATCTACTTACACATATTTTTAATATATTTTAGAAATTCTAAAAGCACTTTCAGATGGATCCTAGGTATTATAGATTACATGCCAATTAGATGATTTTTAAAATACTTTTATCTATTTAAACATTTCTATAGTGCTTTGATCTGCTGATTGAAGAGTTCTAAAAACAATTAAGAAATCTACATAGTATTAAAGTTTAACATATTTTTCTATTATTATAACTAGTTTTTTTTAATACTTTTTGAGGAGATTTAAACATAATCTATCAATGGGACTCCATCATTTACAGATATGATTATTATATGTACGAAGGAAGACCGTGCTTTGTGAAACACATTACAAGAGACCTGAGCCCAGCAGTGGAAGTCTTCGTACTTGTAGAACGTTTCGATATTTTTATATTATTGTAATTTTACAAATAAAGCAAATGATACGCCATCAAGATAAATCATTTATGAATATTAAATATTTCAAACAAATTTCAAGGGTCGCCGGGAAATTATTTCGAGAAATGTTTATCATGGCAATTAACTTTAACTCGACGAGGTTGTCTGTATAAATATCTTTTGACATACTGATAAATCGTTCTGCAGCTTGTTAGAAATTAAAAAAAACATCGCTTGGAATAGACGAAATCCACCTCTATAACTTTAATGATGTGTAATATTGATGAAAAGATTAGTAGCGAATTAACCCACAAATGTAATTTATGTAATTTTTTTATTATAGAGGTACTGTACAAAATTGTCTTAAATTTCATTAAAAAACAATAAAAAGATCAATATAACGATTATTCTAATTTTCCATCTCTAAAGTTTACTGAAGAAGCTTTCCACCATTCGCTATGTTGGTTTACGATATAAATTTACAACCAGTGTTATCTCTCGCCGGGAAAATCCGTGGCGCATTTTCACCGGACATGAAGATAAGGCATCACCTGAAAATGAACGTCGGACAAAGGTACATACCGATGGTAGATGGGAAATTCTCCACTGCACGAATGAAAAGCTTTATATAAAAACAATCTTGACAGTGGGAGTCGGCCTTTTTGTTATGGAATATCAGTTCCACAATAGAATGAGAAAAGCACTTTTGTCGCGGGAATTAAGAACCGCTATTTCACTAGATATTTAGAATATATCTAACAAAGCTAATTTCTTGAAGCGTTATCAAAATATATTTGTAAAAAAAAAAATATCAAGAGACAAGGCAATTTAATTCGATATGTAATATGGTAAATATAATGGTTGTAAAAGGACCGTCCCTTCACACTAAACAAGGGCGTGGATTTACCGGATTCGATGACCCTTTTTGTAGCCCTTTATATTTTTAACCCAAGGCTGTACTGTTCTGTGTTAGCCTACAAAAAATCTTATCGCAAAGTATTAATTAAATGGCTTTATCTAATCAGTATTTGAATCTGTGCAAAGGGATCACAGGAATATTAATTCTATGTACCAAATATAATGATCTCCATTGCTGTCTTATGAAGCTTAAACATCTCCTTGTTGTATACAGAAGTAGCTGATTCGATTCCGGGACTACACCTTGTGAAGATTAGATGGTATCAAGTTGTTTTCAAACCCACTTACCCAACTGGGTAACTACCAATCCTATGTTATAAATCTGTTATCATGCTATATTATATACCCTGTTATCTCTGCTTATTCTGAGCGAGGACTGTCAGCCATGGTTATGAAGTTAATTAACACGATGTGAATTTGAGGTTGAGGGTTAGCCCACAGTAGATTGCATATTATAAGATAAAAGAATTCTCGCCAGGAGAACTATTTGAGAAGAAATATAATACTCGGAATTTGGACCTTTGACTTCTAATTTATATTGCCGTCTGAAAGAGACGTAGTTTGTGAGGATGATGATTTATGATGCAATAGCTCCAACAATTTCGCCCAATATGAGTCAAATATTTGACGCCAACATTTAACGAGTACGACTATGAGATGTCATCTCCGCATTCAGTTAGGCGACAGGAGGGATGCTGTGGTCGTAATAGTTCACGGGAATTCGTTGATGCGATTTCATCATAGACGAATCAATTGATAACGTATATCTCTATAACATTGTTTCTCTAGATTTTTGAGCTGATATAATCCTGAGATACATCCAAGCTACATATTTACAAGTAGTTTTAATATCTATAGAATAGAAGGATAATTTAATTCATATCCAAATTCATAACAATGAAGTAAAACATATAATCAATTGCTTCCCAATTACAGTACAGTGATCATTCATTATCAGGATTCCCGTACAGTAATAGCATGGACCAGAATCGTATGAAATATTTACACGACACATTTGCCGCGAACTCGCAAAAGTCCACAATATAATTAGCAGTAGAAACAAACAGGTGGAACATTTTCAAAGCAGATTACTAACAACAGAACTATGTTTGTTGTCGTAATGAAATTCACACAAACGAATCAGCTGGTCCTAAGCTAACATGGTGCCCACCGCTGGCAACCTTCGTCCCTCAACAGGTACAGCTGCGTTATGACATATACTAGTAGCGTGATAATTTTATTATATATGAAAACAGACCTTTTTTGGAATGTTATAACACTTGTCGTGTAACAGGTCTCAATTCCATGGCAATATTGTGGTGTTTAGTTGGTGTATTATTTACGGATTCGCTTGGCTGGTTACCACTCTCATGTAACTCTTCCACCATGACGACCTTGCTGTGTTCCGGCGGTCAACATGTTTTATCTTCCACTGCCTCATTATCGCTTAACACCAAGTGAAAGCCAGGTGTTAAGGACAAACGTAATTAACCGTCTAAGATACTTATACTTAAAACTGAACTCATTTAATTATCTGTTTGTTTAAAATAATCATTGTAACAAAAACACCGATTTTGTTGGGACTTTCACTGATATACAATACATAATATAGACTTATTTAATTAAAAACAACAAACAAGGGCTCCGCACATAAAAATATATAGAATTATAAACAAATTCCGATTACGATTGATGTAGAAACTGTGACGCGATACTTACACACCATTTCCCTATCCGGCTTATAAAATCTTCATCGTAAAGCCTACAAACCTCCGCCATAAATTGAGCAATATTTTTTTTTATGTTTCCCGTAATAATACTTCTGTTGTTTTAGATGTTTTCATGCATTGTTTTCGCTTTCTGTTGGCCCGAAACATCGATAGATTAAAAATCGTTTTCGGTAAAATCGATACGAACACACAAAAACCTTTGCAAGAGTTCATTCTCGATTTTTTTTTAGAAATGAAAACATAACAAAACTGTACGAGATACATCTTCAAAGAAAAGTTCTTTGCAATGTCCTTTTACTTAACCTATAAATTGTTTTAAGATGTTTTGGATTTAGTGTGGATCTCAGTACATTCATAAATATATTGTTTTACCAAAAGTTTTATATAAGTTTAGAAATATAACATGCTCTATTTTCCATATTAAATATAACTAAATAATATTTAAATAAAAAACAAACATCAATACAAGGGTTCGATTTCTATTTTGTATGATATGCACAAAATGTTATAAGGTCGTTGGTGAATCTTTAATTACGTGAAATTTCAGGATATTTAACTTCAGACGAAAAAATTACACCAATCTTATGTAAGTCTGAGTTAAACTGTTGCAAATTTTATTAGATTCAAGGATCACAACTGGAAGTTATTCTTGTTTTTATATTGAGGATTTGTTAAACTTGTATATTTAAGGCTCTTCAGATTTTAACTACTGTAGGTTCAAAGATTTACGGTTTAATAAAAGAAACAGGTTTTTGGTAACTTCATCATTTTGTATATTTTAGCTGGTATATACTATTAAACATATGATTTAACTTTAAAGGTAAGAATAGTTCAAGTTTCATTGAATATCTTTTTGATTTCGACGAAAGCTTTGATTTACTATCATTGACACTATATAAAATAACGATTTCTTAAATATAAGCACTAAAGACCTTGATAAATTAATTTGCCGTATTATATGGTTGGTTCATACCAAGGCTTGGAGAAACTTATAATAATACAAACAGACATAAGACAAGAGTTAATCAATCAAGTCTATACGTTGATGGATGGCGTCGTTATTTTGTGAGAACACTTCAATTAGCTGTTCTAAGATGAGCAAGTGCCGTTTATTTGTTCTCTTTTAATTACTACGCAAGTCCTTCAGTATCCGCTAATTCATATTTTCACAGCTGAAATTGGTTTGCGTGTCATAAGTTATTACAATGATTAAAGTAGTTAAATGTAATGATAAAAATATTTAACACACAGCATATTTTCTCTCTATAGTTATTTAAGGGTTTTCCGCCCGCTTTACTTGAAGTTACACCCCCGCAACTTCCTTTGGAGAATCAATTTTGTAAAACCCTCTCTTAACTAACCTCTAAATGGTAGAAGCAGAATCTCTACCAAATTTTTACTGTTTGTCTAAAAGTCCATATATCTCCGGTACTTCTATATATATATATGGAGAAAGAAAAGATAGATATGCATTCAAAAACTCAAAAACCTATAATATTTTCTATTTGTAATATTGACAAGGAAATAGTAGAAATCCAATTATTTATTTAACTTAAACAGTTATATGTTCCCGTATAGTACAAGGTCTTCTACCCTGGCCAAGGTCCGGTTGGTGAATAAATCATGTCCGTGAAGTTAAAATTATGTTCAATGTGTAAACGTAAGACATAACAACATTATATATTATAATAGAAAAAAATAGTTAACTCTAACTTTCATGTAATAAGTTTTATCTCATACTCTTATGAATAGTTATGGGTGAAGCAAAACAAACATACTAATGTATTTATTATCTTAGCATAGATAACAAAAACTACGATTTAGTTAAAGTGGAGAAAAGTTAATAAAATTTAATACAATAAACATCATTTGTAAGGCAAACATTAATGAGAATAGTAAACATTTAGTTTGAATTATATCAAGCAATTAAACAAGAGTTTCCCTTAATGAGAAAACGTCTGTAACAGAAAGTAAAGCATTCGTTTAAATTGATGAAGAACCTCCCCTACGTTTCGTAATGAACTTAACAACTTTTTGTGTTGTATAAAATTATATTCTCAACTTTATTGTTTAATTAAATAAGGACGAATATAATAAAATGGAGTTCCGTTCAAACAAAGTAATTATGTTTCGATTAAAAAGTTCATTGCTTCCGTTTACTTTCTGTGCATTCAAATTTAAGTTACGGTTAGTAGCTTGTCGTCGTCTTACAAATTTTACTTTATTATTTCCCTCAATTTTCATTCTCAAGAAGCAGTGTAGTTTACGATTATATTTGAATCTACTGCATTTGAAGACAGGACTATAAATAGAGAAAAAGTTACTTAAGCTAATCTAACATCTTCAACGTGTATGACTTCGTAAATTCTAAACACTTGTTACTTGCACTGTTGTCGACACAAACAACTATCCAATCGGAGTATGAACATATGAAAAACGATAATTACATTATCATATTCCAAGAGTATCAGATACATTAATCCCAACGAGCAGCTAATACTCAAAAAGGCTAACAAATCCAATTAATCTGAACAAGTTGATAAAACCTTATCATGAATGTTAACGGTTATGAGAGGAAACAATTTGATTATACAACGTTATTCATTTAAAGTGTAGGGGTGAAATACTTTTAAGTCATTACTGTTACAGAAATATGAAGCATGAGAAATAATAGGAGATGATTAATTTTGATCTTTCAGTTTATAAGCTTTATTAAAATTTATCCCTTGCTATGTTAATCTCATGAACAAGTGGAATGAAAGCACTTTAAAGGCTATTCTAGAAGCAGTACTTCTCAATGGTTACAGTCTTCACAGACTAGTCGGGTGGTCTATGCGTATCAACTCCTTTCTTTTCCGCTTATCCAGAAGCTATTATTTCATTTTATTTTACCCAATTTGTGTCCCCACTGCTGGGGCACAGGCCTACCCTCAATATGAGGGCGATAGGGCCATAGTCATCACGTGGACCCAATGCGGATTGGTGACTTCACACACACCTTAGAATAAATTCTAATTCATGTGCAGGTTTCCTCACGATGTTCTCCTTCACCGTTTGTATTTTGTTGTTATAACTAATGTTCACAAATGTGCTTAACTTAAATATTAAAGTCATTGGTACATGCCGAGACTCGAACTTGGGACCGTCGGAATGAAGGTCTCACGCTCTAACCATAAGACCAGCGAAGCTATTATAATATAATATATTTTTTTTATTCAAAGAAACTAGTAAGAAGTTCACCTGGTGGTAAGTGACACGGCCGCCCGTAATAACGTGGCGATAAATAGAATGGTTAATACAGTACCATAAAGTGCTCATCACTTTGAGACACGATGTTAAGTCACATTACCCCAGTAATTTTACAAGATACAGTTCCCTTCAGACCGGAACACAGTAACATTTATTCAGTACAGTTTGGTGGCAGAAATAGAAACTATGTTAGTACCCACCTAGACGGTTTTTGACCAGTAGTATTTGACTAGCTATATCGACTTTCAAACCAGAACACAGTAACATTTGCACAGTAATGTTTTGGAGAAGAAATCGGAGCTGCGTGGTACTTACTTAAATGGTTTCTAGCAACAGAGATCTACCATCAACCCCCATCTACATAAATTAGAAAACCCTTATCTGTAAATTTGTAACACTAACAGAATATATTATAAGAAATACGTGCAATATTGAAATGCAAGAGTATGTATGTAATATAGAGTATGTATTGTGAATTGGAATCCATTTATAAGTGTCTTTAAGACAAATGATCTAAAAACAGGGATAAAGTGATAAAGCAGCCGTTTTAAGTTTCTGTAAAACAAGACGCGTCGGAGCTGTCAAGCAAGAATAAGAGCCCCTCCAGTTCGAACAAAGGATAGGAAATTGAAGCTAAAAGGAATTGTTATAATAGAGATCACTGAGAAAACAAACAGTTAATAACTATTGTAATGATAATAATGAATAAAGTATAACTCGTTCGTGGATCTGGTATGAATTCGACCAAGCCTTCGTATCATGAAATGATCCCAAAATGGGTGCGTCCAAACAAACGCAGCCCGTTGCCTACTTTCAAATTTCATACTAATAAACATAACGCTGATTATTTAAAATATTAATATGAAAATATAGATTTATTATATACGATTATCTAACGTTTTAATTTAACAAAGATCTAATTAAAGTCCATAAGTTTTATTAAAAATTTTTAACCCCGAACATCCGTAATTAATAGTCTTATACTTTGTTATTAAAAAGAAGTTGTATTATTCATAAACAAAATAATATAATAATTAATCAACCATTACGCTTTGATTATTATTCATGTCTGATGATAACAAAGGTTTCATCGAAATTAGAGTAGGAAGGCATCTGGCTTAACTTACTGCGGCTTACCTCATAAAATCACTTAACAAAAGGATTGGGATTTGTAATTTAGCATCAAGTTATACATTTAAAAAAATAACCAAGAAGTAATTTAAAATTACAGGAATATAATACGATTTCAGTCCAAAATTATCCTTGCAGTGAATAATGATAAAGCTTAATATTATCATAATTTTATAAGTAATTGTTTAAACAAAAAGATTTTAGAAACATACGATATCTCTTGAAAAAAGCTTAAGCAAATCTATTTCTGTAGAGAATTAAAGAAATATATTTTTATTTATTTATTACTATTTTATTTATACTTCTCGTAACATCTTAAGCTAAGGGTACTGAGGGCAGAATTCATGCCACAGAGGCATTTTCCTCCAACCCAGAGGAAGAAGCATATTATGTATGTGGGTATTAGAGAAGAACAACGAAAAAACAACTCTGCTATATTATGTGATGAAATTCATAGTTTATGGAAGTCCATGGTGGTGATGATTTGAAAGTTATAGTAAACTTAATTCGTGGATCACAACTATCGAGTGTTTGATAAGTTTACTTTAAACCGGCGTCGGTGAGTTGACGTTAAAGTGTCGGTTAAACAACTCTTAACACTTTAATAGGTAATACAGGAGGGCGAGCTTTATTTTATTTTCAGACTCATAAAGTTAATATTACGTTTTGCAACATTCGCCATTTTGTTATTGCGGGCGTGCTTTAATAATATATTTTTACTCTTGCGAAATTACAAACTATAGTATACTTAATTTAACCAATATCATCTTGCGTAATTTTTCTACTTGCAGTCGAAAATGAATGATTTTTCTTAGTACTTATTTCTTTGCGAAATTTAGTAAACCATGACTCGATATTAAGGGGTGTAAGGGGTCCCGCGGAACAACTCAGGAGAGCCAAACTTACCGGCTTGTGGTGCACCTCGCTAATCAATAAAAGAGGCTCTGGCTCCCACCAACCCGCATTGCCACCCTCAAACCCCTACAAACGACGGCCGCGGGAAACCGCTGGATGCGGGCAGCGCAGGATCGATCGATGTGCACATATTTGGGGAAAGCCTATGTCCAGCTGTGGACGTCTGTCGGCTGATGACGATGAACCGATATTACTGGTAATTAATGCAATGGCAGTCTGTTAAATCGAATATACAGTAGACATGTTCAAATACAGTAATATATTTTTAAAAGTTTCAATGTTTTAAATGCATAAGCTAAGTATAAGTTACATTAACTGATTAAATTGCTTATATACGTTTACTAAGCTTAACCAACTAAAAAAGGAGAATTCTCTTTTTTTATTTTTGTATTTTTTTTATACCACATCTCGAGTTACTTTTTATAGCCTTCACTAATGATTCTTTCTTACTGAACCAAATTACCCATAAGTCATATTTAATACAAGTTTACTTAAAGATGTTTCACGAAGGTTTTGTGATAATTTTCAGTTTCATTTTAATGATATTTTGACAACAACTTAGAGGTATATTAATAATATTATTAAATATTTAATTTCATCAATACTTAATAATCACGTGTGCCTTATTAACATCCACTCGATGAATAATTATGTTCAAATAAGTTGATAAATGAACCCGCTCACCACACGGCAACAAATATTTGGACCCAGCTAATTAATATCAATGCATTATTAATTATATTTATAAATACATTTCCTCTTCATAAGCTACAATATGTTAAATATAAGCTATTCCCATATCCAAGCTATTATTATATTGCTTATTACAGATATCATCTTGGACTGAACTAATTCTTTTAAGAATGTTATATGAAAATCTTATGAAATATTGAATTGTTTTTGAGGAAACCTTGTATTGTAAATCTGATACCAACATCGCTATGTAAACATATGAGATGAGAGGTGAAGTATTCTGGGCGACCACACTTTGCCTATTGTTTCATCGTGCCTTGACAAGATGTGAAAGTTCATTATTTCACAAAGGAACTAGAAGTTCACCTGATATTCTGTTACTCTTACAATCTATGTATCCAAACAGCACCACATTGTTCTCGTCGCTATGAGACATAAGATGTTGAGTCTTGTTACCCCGATAATTTCATTAGCTACAACAGCCTTCAAACTGGAACACAGTAATGTTAGCATATTACCTAGACGGTATCCGGATAATAGAGACCAGTAGATACTGTATGTATCCTTCCGAATCTTTCGATTTTTCGTTAAAGCTAATATCTACTTATTTATTATGTTTTATTTAAAAAAAAAGGTTATAGTTATTTATATCATGCATTTATATCAAGTATTACTGACACAATTACCGCTGTAACAAGATCACGAAAGAAATATATCAGACGTATAACGGCTTGTCACATGTTGTCGTTGTCCTTTTGCCCATTGGCGCGTTATGTGATGGAATTCACTTCTCCCCACAAGGCCACTGCTTGCTCGTAGGGCAGCTATAATTAAGTTGACTTGCTGCGTAGTATACTCGTTTATACCTAGAAATAATACTACGTTTCAGTGTGATGCGAATTTTACAAAATAAAACAAATATTACTGCGAGCAACAAAAAATCTAACTACAAGTTTAATTATTGACTGGCGGTAGGTCTCAATTGCCGAAGACCGTTTCAGTAAGTGCCACTGAAGCCACTGTTCCCCCCCATAAACATTAGCATGCTAATATTGTGTTCCAGTTAAAAACGTTGTTAGTGAAATTACTGTGGTAATGAGACTTAATACATTACACCTCTAAACGATGAGCACAATGTAGTGCAATGGTTATGATCTTAACTAGAATCACGTTGTTATAGTCAACTTTCTAATCTTCTCAAATTGTTAAATAGCCGGATATCCTTTTACTTCTTGCAGCTATGAACACTTATGATCAAATATAGTAATTTTAAAAAAATAAAGCAAATCTATATCGATGCGACGAGACGAGCAGGACCTTTGCTTTATAGTAAGCGATTCGTCTGCTTATAATAATGTGGCTTTAGTAATGATGATATAGGCAGCAACATATTGTGCTCGTTGCCTTAAGACAGGATGTTAAGTCCCATTAATCAAGTAATTACACTGGCTATTACGCTCTTTAAACCGGAAATCAATAATGTTTACATATTACTGTTTCGCGGCAAAAATATGCGCTTCTGTTCTATCTAGACAGTTTCCGGCAGCAGGGACCTACCACTAATAATAATTTTGCTTTTCCGGCTGGGATTAAATTATGCAAATTATTATTAACTTACAGAATTTAATAACATTAAGTGGAGAATTTGTGATAGTACTGAACAACTCAAACGATTCTACGAAGTTATAACACGGCAGTTGAAGTGCTCAAAAAGATCAAACGAAATCACCGAAAAGGTCTGCCCTCCTCGCATTCAAATCGGTCAATGTCAGGCCCTGAGGATCTTGCGCGTTACTCACGGCAATTTGATCTTTACTAATAACCGTGAGGTAGGATTCACTGAACTTTCTATCTCATGTCAACTTCATTGACTGATATGAATAGTATGAGGTTTCACATTTAATTTAAGCTTCTGAATACATGAATTTGTTCAAGTTAATGCGTATGCGGTGAAACAACTTCAAACATTTCCAATGATTATTTAATATCGTAACGATCAGAACATATAGTTAACTTGAAGCATTAACACTCTATGAAGTTCTGCAGTCTGTGACTATCTCAACTACTATGGTAGATTTGATAGGTCACAAACCTTTATAAGAGAACACAAATTTCTAACAGGAATGATTTGAAAAAGGACGATTTGATGATTTAATAGAGAAGATGATTTTATAATACAACCTGCTTGGGATTCCATTACAAATCAAACATTAAGCATATTACTTGAAGAGTTCACTACTAAATGAGTTCAATGTATAAAGTAAATCGCTACTTGATATTCTTATCATCAGAACCTTCGCGAATTCATAATCATATAAGTTAAAAATGCTGAATTCAGCATTAAAAACTTATATTATAATATACTACCGTCAACGTTACTTTCGTTCAATATTTAACATAACTTCCGGTCGCAGGCATAAAGTTTTAAACACTCGAATTAAACGCCTCCTTGAAGTTCCATGGATACTTCTTGAGTTATTTTACATCAGCAGATTTCTCACATTACGAATATGTAAGTATAAATTAAAAAAGGAAGCAACTGAATACGAAATCCGGTATAGAAAGGTTTTGTATAACTGTAATTTTCAGTTGTAAAACAAACAGTTAAATTGAATATAATTTCTCACATCCAATCCGGTACCGGTAAGGAATAAAACCCAGTTTATTATCAAAATTAAATATTTCTAACAAATGTTACCAGTTAATATAAAGTGCTATACATTTGCTTTAAAATTAATACATGTAAAATTAATTAAGACCAAGCATATAGGTAATACTGAAAAGCGTGACTGTATCTCCGGAAAGTAAGGTTATGATGATTTGGCTGTAGATATAATAAAGGTACCAAGTATTATAGTAAAGGTTGGAACTCCACTTAAGTCCGCTTAAAGAGAGTTGGGTAATAGAGAAAAGGATAGAATATATCCACCAGTACTCGAAAGGAATAGTTTTAAGAATACAGCAGCTTTCCACGTGACAGAATCCAGCATAGACATAAGGCTAAAAGGATGTAGGTACTTGTAGAACTGTTCAAATATTTTCTGTATGTATTTAATTCTAAAATTATATTAATGCATTAAAAAGGCATATATAAATTTAAAGGCATTTAATAATTGATATTAAAAAAATATATATTTTATCAAACCGGATAAAGTACCAATATCCTTTGAAACAAGTACATGATGAACATTAAAAATATTCCGGAAGTAGCTTTTGAAGAATTTTTGTAATTTAATCATTTTTCGCTTAACAAAAATAATATTCCTTTTTACTGAATATCCTTTATTAAAATTCATATACATTTTTTTGTTATTCTCTTCATCGATTGATATTCTTTTTAATTAATTCGATATTAATTTTGTAAGGTATCGAGTATTAGAACTTTTTCTTAAGCGTTCCTATTAACAGAGTTGTTTTATGAGAAGAACAAAATTAAGTACAAAAAAGCAGTATGATTTTTTCTGAAAATGTGGAATTAATCGTACATTTGATTTATTATCTGTTGTCCGATACCAATTGGGTTATTTATTTGTTATCTTTCGAATACAGAGACATTTATGGACGTTTGGTAAATTAATTCCGAACGAGTCGATATTTTCTGGAGGTCTGTATTCATCTTATTATTACTATTTATATTATTATTATTATCAAAACAATAATACTACGATAATTTTACTAAAAACCTAACCATTTTTATTCATATTTCATTATCAGCTGATAGAAGTTCTTTGCTGGAAGCTCAGTTAAAAATCTCCACAACGATCGGGCCTGCGCTGCTCTGATTCCGGCGCCTTGCCAACATCTGTCACATTCAGCATGGCCTAAATCTATCTCCTTACTAAATGAATAGGAATTAATAACAAAGGCTAGAAATTATGACGCCGTATCAAAAAGAAAATTTTAATTACTCTGTGCATTTTGAACTGTTTATATAATCTGTTACTCTTTAAGCTCATTTTCCATACACAGTATTGTTGGTGAAAATATTTGTAAGAATATCTTCTAATCAAATTTTTTAAACTTTTAGGAATATATTAGAATACGAATGGAGAATATTAAATTTATTAACTCGTATATATAGATATATTGGTGAAAGTTTATTCATCTTCAGTGACAAAATACAAGTTAAAGTTATTTATAACTAAATAAATAGCATACATTGTACCGGACCCCGCATCCTTTGACGTTCGAAAGCAACAATTTAGAATATCCTTTTGGTTATATCCTTTATAATTTCAAGGTATAATATTCAGCAAAATGGTTTCAAACATGCTTAAAGCATTTACTATTCGCTTAAAATGAATGTAATTTTCAAATTCGCAATACTTCTTTATTATATACTATCGATAAGTATATATATGGACTTCTCTGATACAGTTATATAATAATTTTAAAGAGATAAGTTAAATGAAAAGATTTTTTTAAAATTACAGGAACAATATGTTAAAATAGTTAATACTCTATATAGTGCAGTGTAAAGATCTTAGTAGTACCTTTACTTACGAGTACACATATTACTTTTAACTAAGTCAATATATACTTAGATATCTTACTACATCTGTTCAAATATTTAATGTTATTATACTATAACAGTTTATTACAATCTTTTATGTATTAATAATCCTGTAAATTGAAATATTTTGCAATATAATAAATACTTAAGTTGTTAACGTGAAATAACTTAGTTGCTTTATTGACAACAATTTCGTAGCGCATACTGGTGTATCCTACGGTTTGCTTGCAAGACATGACCTTTCTTCTCTTGCTTTGATTAAAATACGGCTGAGGAATTTATTATTAACAATTCAAATACTCCTGTCGTAGTCGAAATATCTCATAACAAAAAAACAAGCAGTAAGTTATTACTAGCACCAGGTCTCTGCTGTAAATTAAGCGCTACCTACAGTTTTACTGCATCATGTACTTGAGCTGAATTGTTATTGCAATTTTATAGTTAAGAATAAACAAGTTTTCTTTCTATTATAAAATAAATAAAAATATTCATCACTTAACCTAGACAAAATGTTAGTAACCTTAAGTACACATCAGCGTACCGTTTACTTAAAATTAAAGTTAATCGGACTATCAACTTTAGTTAAAATCACTGCCTCGTAAATTTATGTTTATTCTTAGATATATGAAAAGGAATAGGAAAACAATACATTACAGAGTAACATATGAAAGAGTTAATGTAGTATACAGTAACTGTTTTAAAAGTGACTACGTTTATGTGCCGTTAATGTTGCTATTTCAACTTACCGAATAACTTGAGAGCGAGCTTTTGTGAAGTAAGTACGTCGCCGTGAAAGCGGGTTCAATATTTGTGAATCCATCGGACAGTAAAGTCAATGTTAAATATTGTTCTATCACTTCACAGAACCTCTATACAGCATCTGGTAGTTGATAACAGTAATATACATGAATATACAGTATGAATATATATTCATTAATGATCATCTTCCCATGAAAATTACTATTGAAATTATGAGTTAAGTTAGAGATAGCAAGCTTTATGATGATTGAAATATTTAAACCATTATAATTCATACTCTAAGTTTTACAACTTCAAGCGGTAAATAACTAAATAAAAAATTTTTTCTTGCTTAATGTTGGTAAAAGGTAAAAAAGGTGACTGGTAGAAAATTTACTTGATATCTAATTCCGTGTTGAAGTTAAGACGATAACTTTTTAATCCCCCCGGGTTATGAAGGGAGAGGAAGTGCTCGAGTTATCTGTTACGGGATGAAAAGTTAACAAATATTTTGTCCGTTTGTCCATTGACGAACAAATTATCATATTCATTATCAAAGGTAACGGACTAAAGCCTTTATAATATGTATGTTAATAATCACATTGTTTCTTTGTTACATCATTAAAACAAATTATTTGAAGTAACAAATACATCATATTGAAAACACTTCTTTAATACTATAAATTTTGTTTAAACTTTATATATTTTTTTATTACATAATCAAGATATAATTGATAAATATACAATTCAAATGATAAATAAACATTTTTTTTTGTTGAATTTCCCTTCATTTTCATATGAAATGAATGAGAAATCATTTGTAGTGGCAAGCGTTGATTTGAATCCCATATAGGATGAGATCAATTGACTTTATTTCGCGATTGTACTAAAGGATAAATATATAACGGTAAACATATAAATATATACATTTACAGTCAACGTAGTAACTTGTAAAGTTGACTTTAAATCTAAATACGCCGTCGCATGTAAATTCATGTTTCTGTATTGTTCTCCGCAAATTTACCTTTGAAACTCGTCGGTTCGCACAAATTTCTTTCGTGTCACTAGAGATTTGCGGTTAATCGTGCGAAATTAATGTTTCCGACAAATATTTAATACAAACGTTTTATTTTCGTCTGTTGTTTCGTTATTGAAACCACCGTAGCGTCGGTTTCGAAGAACCTCTTCTTTGATGACCATAATTTGAACCTTTTAGATTTATTCTCATTTCATTCTGTGATAATACAATCTGTTTATATAAATTCACTAAGAAAAAGTAAAAAAAATAAGTTTGATGGAATTTCTATGTTTTTATATAGAAGTATTACGAATTGTATCAAAAACAAACATATCTATTACTTATCTTATTAATCACACTTGCAGCCTATTAACTCACTGTTGCATGTTGGATAATTTTATAAGTAAAAATTGATTTCTTGTCTTCAAGTTATTTAACACTTTACGATACCTTGTTGAGAATGGCATTATCAATAAACAATTTAGTATGATATACTGATAGCTTGTTATAGCTTAAATTGTATTGCATTGCTGTACTAACTACATAGAGCTGAGTACAAAAGGTTTGACAAACAAAATTCATCCATCAAACACCGAAGGCTTGTTACTTCGCAAATCCCACGGATTTTGTCCTCGCCGGTACAAATGTCGGCGGATACGATTGCAAACATTTATAAAACATTTTTACACAGCAAATATTACATATACCTAAGACATAAACCCATGAAAAATATAAACAAATTTGGTACACAGTTTTGAGCTAAATAGTAGTTATATGTCAGAAGCTGCGGATATTAGATCATTTCAATCTATAGATAATTTTTGAATTAACTAGACGTCAGTAAAAAAGTAGTTAATGATCTATGATGATAATAACGAATTAGAATGCTCATTCTCAATATGCGTATAACCATCTTTTACATATACTTGACAAGTATTTTTTATCGACAATATATGTATATTAAGTTTATATCAAGTAATACTAACAATCACGCCAAAGCCACAATAATACTTATAGTGAACCAGGCTCATGTTTATTACTATCGTAAATAATAAGTGTATTACAGTTACAATAAGAATTTTAGGCTTACAAGTATTCCTTAGTTTAATCTGAATTTGTTTGACTGAAAATAAACTTGTACTTGGATTCTATTATGGGAGATAATTTATAACTTTTAGACCAATTAGCTCTTCGTTCTCAAATACGATATGTTAAGGTACAGTGCGTTGAAGATGGATGAAGAAGTTATAAAGAAAATGCGAATAGATTGTAATTTACTATTTGTGCATACAATTACAGTACAGTAGTAGATAATAATACAAGTATTTTAAATATATCTTCTAAAGTTAGTTAAGTTACTTTTTTCAGTTTTTAAAATGACGAATAATGAGTTATCCCTTCCAGCGATAAGTAGTGTATATGTGTATAATTTTATGACTACATTATCATCAGGTGAATGTTCAGCTCATCTTGTACCTCCGTATTGTATTGATGAGAGTTCAACATTTAAATTATTTGGTTCACAATATATATCGAAGGTCTGAGAGAGCAATAAGCACATTCCAATGTAAGGACCATGTTTGAATTGGAAATGGTCCGAATGTTTTTTCTATTGATAAAACAAGACGAAAGACTCGTGGGTTTATCTCGTATGCCTTCAAAACTATGTGCCATACTTTAGTAAAATTATAAACATATATACAATAAAGAGGAATATGTTTTTTAATTTATTTATACTAACGTAAAAGTTAGTAAAAATTCTTAATGAAGTTCAAGTTGAAATTTAACTGAGCTAAAGACATATGTTATACTTATAAACATACAAACAAAAAGGATGTAAAATAAGTCTTGCTAACAAAGTATCGGAAGTTCAAATTTACGGATAACTTATAAGGAATACCATGAAATTTAACTTTAAGGAAAGTACAATAAAAGTACTAGCCATGTAAAAGCGTAGTTATAAAGGTATGCACTTATCTTCAGAGAAGTTAATATTTATTTAATAAATCGTCATTTACTAAGTTACTATGATAAATTGAATCTTCTACTTGATACTACGTTAGTATTCATTTATTTATTATTACGATACTTCCACTTCCTACTACTTCCTCATGTCTTTATTATTACGATACAAGGTTAGTTGAATCAATGCCCTCTGCCAGTCAACACTGGGATGCAAGAGATGTTGATTATAGATGCAAAAGAATGATAGTTAATGTACATAATTACATTATTACTGAACCATATTCGTAAACTGTTAATGAGGAATATACTGAATTAAAAAAAAAACGCGCTGAAACGGATTCGCAAAACCGCTATTGTTGTAACTCACGAAAGCTATTAACCAAGTATATTTATGATTTTCTCCAAATGAAAAGACGCCTACAAATACGTTTTTTTTTGTTCAATGGTAATTTATTTAATAACCATTATAATTCACACAAATGTATGTGCTATCGTTAATGCAAAAACTCATTTTTTTCATATTACCTTCACTAGTGGTAGGTCCCTCTTATGGGAAGCAGTGTAGATATACCACAGCAGCTCTTATGTCTATCGCCTATCATATGATGATAATAATTAAAATTTGCTTTGTAATTTAACTGATCTCTCATTTTAGATTATATTCACTATAAATCTGGTGATTAAACGATTAAACTATTGATATAACGATTGTCTATACATTTTTTTATTATTCATTTAACTGCCTCTGTAGCGAAGTAGCAAATTGTTACCCTTAAAATTGTGGGCCGGAGTCATATATTTAAGAGTTTGGTTGTAGGTATAAATTTTTCTACCCTATCTAGCTATTACCCCAATATTTATAAATTTATTACGACAACAGCATTGCTGTGTTAGAAAAAAGTAATTAATACTGTAATTAATAAAGAAACAAAAAAAATTAATACTGAAGTTAATTTTGAAGTGATGATATATTCCACTTGTGCTGAGTATAATCAAAGATAATTTAATAAAAATTACTATAAAAAAATAATAGCATTTTTATATATACGTACACTTTAGTAGTTACATGGTTTATGGAGCATTCGGACTGTAGTTCTTACCTGATGATCACAGACTCATGTCGTGTATCATGTATTGTTCAACTCTCAATAGCATAGTAAATAAATATGAAAACTTTCAATTTTAAGTATTCAAATAGAGTATAATTATTCTAATGAAGAAACGTATGAAATTATGGTTTTACTTACTATTAAATAACCACATATGACTTAAAATCATCTTTAAAATCTAAATTAAAGCATGTTATACTTTAATTTCACGGGTTCTTATTTTAGCTAGGGAGCCTCCTCGTGCTTAAAATTACTACCCTCATGACATTTCTCATTACATAGCCGGCATACCTTATATTCGTATTAGTAAATTCGATTTAGCGTTTTATTTAAAGATGACTTTTAAAATGACCGTTACATAGAAATTAATACGTAAAGTTCAAGTTAAGTGAATCATCATCATTATCACACATCAGGCGTCTCCCACAGATTCCCACCTCGATCGAGTAGTGATTTATATCGAGGGATTTGGGCCTTTTCCCACCACACTAGCCCCAGCTATTTAGCAGGGTGCACCACGAGCAGATGAGCTTGGCTTAGATCCCGTGAGATGTTGTGCGATACCCCTTTACCCCTCAACCCTACATAAGTGAACGTTATAAATAAATATTCTTCACAGTCTTCTCGAATGAGAAATAAAAACAAAGTAAAACAGTAATCTGTACAAGTAACCGTGCTCCTTTTAAGCTAGTTAATAAAATTGTTAAGTTAAAAAAGTCCCAATTAACTCATTCCCTGTCTTTCCTTGACCTGTGCCGTGGAAATAGTTCAGCTGGTTAAATTTTATTGAACTTCCTCATTACTTCTCTCAAGTGATCGCTAACTTCGTCTTTCTTTATCTTCTATTAACATTTAATTGTGACTCTAGTTTAGGGGAAGAAAAACACCTTTCATTTATATAGAAAATAGAAATTTATGTAAATGAATATTTTATCTATATATATTGTTGCCTAAGGGTGATTGGGGGGTTGGTTTTCATTAAACTACGCGACGGGACGAGCGGGACGTTCACTTGATGGTGAGTGACACATCTGCCTATTAGTTATAATAATACATATCTCTCTCTAGGGCCGTTCCCTCATGTCTGAGGATCGTGGTCAGTGCTAGGGTTGTTGTCTGGAGCAAACGATATCCTTCCACGGGTTCCTGTCCAGCACATCTCTTACTATTGCGTAGAATTTAGAAGACGACGAGTCTTTAAACTGATCGGTCTATCTGGTATGGTGCACGACCGAATGATCTTGAATAGAAGATAGAATAATATATATTGCACAAAATTGAGCTTCTCGCCTGAGACAAGATGTTGAGACTCGTTACCCAAATAATTACACTAGCTACAACGTCCTTCAAACCGAAACGCAGTAATATTTGCACACTACTGTACTGCAGAGGCGGTAGAAATAGACGCTGCGGTAGTACTTATCTACCAGCAACAGATTCCTACCATCAGGATTAGAAATAAAACCTAAATTAAATACGTCTGCATTTCCGGTGAGGAAAGTATGGCACCCAAGTACCGATAACTTAAACCGCAACCGCCGTTTCCGAGTAACTTAAAGTAAATTTAGCGAGTTGGCCGCGCCAATTCCAGAACTTTCTTTAACTGTAAATTGCAATTTAACATTCTAGTGGACTCGGCGTTTATTTTGATGAAAGATCTAACTGCAGCCTAGGTTTTGCGGCGAAACATTTAACCGTCTCTTACTGCGGCAGTCGGCCATCTTTACTAACAAGTAATCAGTGGAGAGTCACCATTCTAATGTACTGTCGCTAAAGATTCTGTAATGATGAAGAGATCGCTGTGGTAACGATTTATTATTCTTTGTCTCGATGAGCGTAATGTGGAGCTACTTAAAGGTCCCAAATAGGAAGAACTATAATATTATTAGTCAAGACTGCGTTACAATTATCTGAGCAGGTTAGGATGTCGACAGTAGGGTCATGTGACCTTCGTCATTACATTCACAGTTGACTGTGTAAACCACATGTAACATATGCGAAGTACTAAAGTAAGGTTTTGATGTGGCGTTGTGTCTAAAAAGGATCCATTAGTAGAGACAGTTTGCTCTGAACTGCGCGGCCAACGTACACCACATTACGCTGTATCATTAGAACATCACATTCATTTCCGTACTAAAATAAGCTACAGATATATTGTTGGTATTTTAAATCGTGATACTGTGTAAATATTCTATTCACAACTTTAATTATATGAAGTGTTACTTATTACTATTAATTTACTGGCGGTAGTTCTCGGTTTCCGGAAACCGGCTAGATAAGTACTAACATTACTATGTTCCGGTTTAAAGAGCGCTGTAGTTCACTAGCTACCTCCCGTTACCTTAGTAATTATACATAGTTACTGAAGTAATGAGAATCAACATCGTATGGCTCAGGCGAGGAGCGTAATGAGCAGTTTTTATCATTCTAACTAGCGTCACGTTATTATCGGCAGTGATACACTTAACATCAGGTGAACATCCTGGTCATCTCGTCGATTAATTGAATAAAAAATGTTGGTTTGTACCATAAATTGAAGGTCCTGCTCGTTTGAACGCTTTTTTGTATAATAAAGAGATATTTGTGAGTGTTCCCACCGCTGGGACGTTATATTGAATAGAATTTTGATAGAGAAAATTATAAGAGTTATTATCTCAATAACCTAAGTTATCAATTACAGAGAGGATTCTTTTATGAGTTCCCAAGGTTGATCCTGTAGGGCTAAATTCGTAGAAAACGCGCACCTGGTAGACAGCGCAGGAAATGGTTTGACGACGTAAAGGAATGGACCGGGTTTAAATATCATCAGATAAAAAGAATAGCTGAGGATCGAATTGGTTTTCTCAATCTGGTTGCCAAATTTCAGTTTAAAGAGGGCAGCTAAAGATGATGATCAATTATGAATGAATATAAAACCATATCATTAGATATGAGCTGATCATCAATCAACGGAACCTTGTCGAGATTTCGTTGATGATTTGATATGAGATTATTAATCGGTTTGTAATCAATGTGAAGTCAACTATGGAACGATAACTGTTCAGTTGGTGAATTTATTAATATTACTGACGTACGGTAGACAGTTAACGGATATTATACTATGAATTTATAGCTTAATCGTGTGCGACAATTACTGCTTATGTGGTATAGTAGCTATTCGTTTACTTTGTAACACAGAGGTGCTTAGAGGGAGCAAGATTATTCCGAACCCACTTGGCTGCCTACCATCTATATATTGTAAATATACCGGGAGAAGAACTTTGCTGCGATCTGACTGTCAACATATAAGAGTTCTAGTATTCTAGGCGAATACACTTTAAGTCAAGTGTTAGCCCAAGTGGAGGCAACCCTCCACTCAACGATCGGAATAAATCCTTATCAAGTACCCTTAAAACGTCTAGCATAATGTAAACTATGTGTTATGCCACTTCTTTGTTCAATAATAATTTTTCAATTAACAAAAACAGTTTCCATAAAAAAAAATCTAAACGGATGTCTAAATTAAAGTTTTCTCTTTTTCCTAAAAGTTTTAATTTTTTTTTTAATTTTTAGGAGAACCGCTTAGTTTTGGGACGACATTTTAAAATTTTATGCATGGTCATACATACATAACAGTGATAAGCGCCGAAAACATCCATCCTGTCACCGGTTAAAATATATTTGTTCGTATAATAAAAAAAGTGCTACGCCTGTATTTCACTTTATGTGGAGTGTAGAATTTTCTGTAAAGTATACGCCAATGAGTATACCAAACGTTAACCGAATGACAATTTTATTATCGTAGACACTACTAAGTTATATGTAAGTCATAATATCTAAATAAAAATTCTTGCAATTCCTAATTGTGCTGGAAACTATTTTATTTATTAACCGTCGACATCATTTTTTTTTTGTATAGAATAGCGCTTTATTACGATCCTGTCTGATAGTAAACGGCGATGTAGTCTTTGGTGGTAAAGCGCACTAGTCTAAAGTAGCCTATTCACTCTTGTCTGAAAAGTACCCAAAGATTCTTTAGATATCATCTATATATACTACAATATAACTTTACTTGGAGAACGGTACATTTTTACAATATCGACAAAACCTACATGAGTAGCTTATTTACAGCTTATTAATGTTCACATTTTACCATAAGCATTACGCTTTGTACACGGATTGGTAAGAGCAGTATGCTCTCTGTAAATCCATTCCTGAGTGCTTAAGGTCGTGACTCCTTAATGATAACCTACTTTTTATAATGTTACTCTAACTCTAGCTATTTCTGTTCGCCGGCTCATTTATAGCCTCACATACAGTTTATTCGATGACTTCTTCCACCTAATTCGTCCAACGTTTTGGGCTTAGTTCTCACCGTATTTTACCATCAAACTTGCTATCGCAGAACTCAAGTATTTCATGAAAGAAGGTGGAAATCAATATTCTGGTGATAGTCAATTTGGTGGACGTACAATGACTGAATTTTCTCTTCAATTGTTCCTATCTTAGACAACTCTCACAACACACTGAATGTAGATAAACTGAACATCCCGATCACTGTCAAATTAAGACCAATAATTTTAATCTAGTCATCGATAAATTTATGTACAGGATTGTAAACATCTTCATCCTCTCGGTCATATCTGTACACTTAAGAAAACAAGTTTGAACTGAATAACAGTATGTGTCAAACCCATCTCGCAACTTGTAACAGCCGCGAGGTACATAAGTACTCCAACTATTCTCTAACCACCCAAGTTCTCATGTACTAAACCAGTAACAAGCTAGGAACATATGTAAACATATGCTATACTTAACTTTAAGTAGAAACTGTATAAGTTCGTTCAGAGTTTAAAAAGGAACATTTTCGTTATACTGATGTTCAATCTCTACTACAGTGCAGTAGTTATTTTTAAATTATGTCGATATGTTGTAGGAGCTTTTCCCTCTTTTTGTGATGTTCATTATCGATAGTTAGCATTAAATCTGTAATTAATACATCGAGTGGGTCCTGTCAACGGCGCGCATGGATGGTCATTGGCGATAAGTTAACTTATCGAAACTAAATAAAGATATTTGACCGTATCTTGACCAATATTACAGGCTTCAACTTTATGAGTTTTTTGATCAAAAAGAGAAACATTTCTATAGTACAAACATGTATATGCTATAAATTAGATTCGATAGATCCTTTAAAAACTTTTCTTATAGATTTATTTAGTTATTAAATGGTTATATCATCATATATTGCTATGATGACGCTAAACCGTCTAAGTTGTGGGAGCTGTACCTTTTAGCGCTATAATCATGTTTTGATACTAAATACTATATTAATACTACTTGACTAAACTTAAACATCAAACTCTATCATGATCATCATCAACTGATAGACGTCCACTGCTAGACAGACTCCCACATCGTTTGAGTAGGGATTCATATCGGGGGATTTGGGATTTCCCACCACGCTGGCCTAATGCAGATTGATGGGAGCTAGAGCCTCATTTGTCGATTAACGGAGTACACCACGATCAGGTGATGCTGGGATCCTGAGAGTTATTTTGCGGGAATCTTTATTCCACCCAAACTCTAAATTATGACAAAAAGGAAACATCCTACAAACTCCATTTATACACTATCGTATTTTTTTATGTATGATTGAATATTTTATAAAGATTCTGCATAACATACTACCTAATAAACAAAAGATCAGATTTATTACTATATAATTAAACAATAATATTTACAAAACTGATAAAATGATATATAAAGAGTTTGAGCCTACTTTCTAGTTATTATTAATTGTATAGAAGTCACCACTATTTAGTGCCGAGCCTCTTTCAGCCCGAGAGAGCTCCAGTTCAAGTGAACTGATCCGATTGTAAATCCGCCTATAAAGTGTGTACCGGTTGACGCTGAAGCTATTCCTGTGTGACCCTGAACTGTATTAGTTATTGAATATGGAATCTTTGATATTAACATTGCAGACTTTACATTCTCACTACTTTTTGCAAACGTTCCCAAAATTGGGATCGACGAGGACTAATAGAAATATGATGAATACGACGATGAGAATGACAAACCATATAAATAGAGCCATGTTATAACAATTACCAATATCTTTCTTAGAAAGTCTTATTTTTAGTATTATATTCATTGTATTACTTTTAGATCATCTACTCTATCGAAACTACTGTTCCTTATGTTATGTTTTTCAAATATCTATTTTTTTAAGACTTGTTCTTTTTTGTTTCAGGATGGTCCGCCCCAGCTGTCTCCTCGCTTGCTGCCTCCTCGGAGCTCTCCTGCTAATCGTTCCCGCCGCTTGTTACCCCAGGTAGTGGTACATTATTGGATCTCTTCTCTACTTCGAATTTTATATGAAAAAGTAAAACTTTTCCCACCAATACTTGCTATATTCTCCAGATTTTACATGTGTTTATACAATCTGTTATTAGTACTCATTAATATTCGTAGCTTTTTAAACGACTGATGAACTATTATGAGAATTCTTTTTATAGTACTAAATAAACTCTTAGTTAGTTTTAATACAATTTTTATAAAATCTAATCGTGAGGAGAAGACATATAGTCTAATATTCTTTCGTTATATTCTTAGGTTATATAACTAAATGTGCCTAGTCATGTCCTTACGGTTAATACATCTAATTTGTTCTTATTATAACCGCACTATATTTAAAAACTATACTATATAAATAGAACTAATCAATTACATACCTGTTTTATTTTAGCTTCAACAACTACTACCTAGACGACGACCAATACGGACCTGAAGAAATCGTCGAAATGCTTAACCGCCTCGGAAACTTTATCCAGATGGAACGCAAAATGGAAAAGTAAGTGAAACTAGAATAATTTTTTCTATCAAACAATAATATATGAGGAAACGATTAAGCATTTATATTATTTTAATTGTGATTTAGTTAAAATCTACTAACATATTATTGGTAGTTTATATCGCCGTTCTGTACTGAGTCTGAACTCTCTAGGTTGCTAAAATATTCAGGCTTAGATATTGTTACTTTTTTATCATATATTTTCTATTTAACATTGTTTAACAATTCCTTTAATTTTTTAACATAGCACACATCGATCATATCGCATTAAATTATAAAATACATTAAATCTATCCAAACTGTGACTGGTAAATAATTTCATCTCATCTCATTCTAAACACAAATAATGAGAATTACTTTGACTTTGCGCTGAATTAAAATCATTAGGGAAAATGTTTAAAACAAATTACACTTGTTGATTATGAAATAACTATATTAACTCTACTGAAAGAATACGCTAAGACGTTAAGGAACAATATTTTAGATCGCAATAATAACATTAGTTATTATTGAGGTCGGAGATATAATTTATTTGAGACCCTTTGTGTTTTGGACATCAAGAAGAGATGCCGTGCGATTAAAAGAGCGAAATTAAATTGCGTTTGGATCATCATAAGAATATCCGATATTTTTGTTTACTCCTGTAAAAATTTTAATAATATTCAGTCCTTCCATGTATTCATTAATGTCATGAATTTTGTTTAAATCATTATCTCTTTTTCAGCTATAAAGATGACATTACTAGGTACGTCTACATGATATTTCAGTGAAACTAACAAGTTTTTATCGCTACTTTAATAATCCATATTAGTTATAATAAACAAATGATTAATTATGATTTTGAATGGCTTTTTCATGTTGTTGATTTAAAGCATTATAAATCTGCTTCTTATTTTGTCTTAAATAGTTTCTTCCGGTAGAGCTTTTAGTGTTTTGGTAAATCTGTTTGTATTTATAGTAGTTTATGTAGCAGATATATATGTTAATAGCTTATCAACTTTAGCATGGGAATATTCGATAAAATCTCATAGTCAAATCATAATTCAAAATTACCGTAAACTTAATGCGAAATTATCAATAGTAAATGAATCCCCCTTAACTCACATCTGTTATATTACGATTCGAATGAAAGAAACTTGTGAAGAATATTAAATAAAATTTCATACAACAAATATATTGTATAATAAACAGATAAACAACTTTGTAGATAGTTTGAATTGTATGTGCATAGATCTAAAATTCAAATCTCTGTTGCATCTTATGCAATACCAATGTCTTTACAAACTTTGAGCATTATTTGTAAAAAAAGATCGAAATACTTATATAAGATGATTTTCCCTTTTATTTATAGTTTATACAAAAAGTGTTTATCGCTATACATAAATTAAGTAAAAAATTTAAGCAATGATCTTAAATGCAGTTTCCAATTGAAGTACTGAAATTATATATACTATATGCAAAATTGCTGATTCGCTTTATAATACAATTGAAAGATTAAATTTATTTGAAAGCCTCTACGTATATAGTTGTAGATGTTATATAGAACTTTTGTATTTATTATAGATTTTATTATTCGATTTTGCGATGATCACATGATAACAAGTAATACTCATATGAAAAGAGATAACTGTCAGTAGTATTCTGAATAAAAAAAATACTTTTACTACAGTGAATTTGAGAAAGAACTCCTGTCATATTAATCTATTGAAACGTTGCTGTATTTATGTGCATTATGTAAATTGGAAATAACTTTAAAAAGCTTAAAAAAAATACTATTTCAACGTCTACTAAACATCACTTGGTTAAATTCATTGTAATTTACTTCAAATATTCAACAGTTAAAAATAATTATTAACAAAGAATGTAATTAAACTTGTTATAACTAACAAACATTTTAACTACAGTTAAATGAAGAAAGTATAGTTATAATAAATATATATTATAATGACTACATTATCAATATTTGGTTAACATTCTTAAGTTTCAATAATTTATTCTGTCAATCACTGTTCACTGCTGATTTTCATCATGACCAGTCTAATACCAACGATCTTTCCCAGCTACTCGTCAGTGCAACTGGCTGGCGGCTCCACGCTTCGATATTATAAATAATTCTTATTCTCCAGCGTGAAACGAGCTCTCGACCTTGGTCTCAGCCGTGGTTACTCAGGTGCTCTCCAGGCCAAGCACCTGATGGGTCTCGCAGCCGCCAACTACGCCGGCGGTCCCGGAAGGAGGCGCCGCGATGCCCACTAAGAGGGCAACGACAATATTAACACCACTGGCATATTGCTAACAATTTCCGTCTTATCCTTGTATATTAGTTAAATAGTAAAGCATTTATCAATCTAGATATACCAAAGGCTTGTCTGTAATTTGGCTTAAGGTGAAAATTCTTTATGAAAATCTAAACAGTTTTAATTTTTAACTTAAATTATCAAAAGGCCTATAGATTTGAGTTTTAGATGTTAAGAATATATTATACAAACATTAAGTTCCTCTTCCCCTAACATTGATTGTTAATATTACAAATATATATATGATTTTATTTAAACATTATCGTAGACCGCAGTTCGCCAGGATTTTGACTATATGTATTATACTTAGTAGAATTTACAACTACTTAAATTCCTAATTAGAAAGTTAAAATTGCCATGCTTAAAATATGTACTTTAAAAAAAATTCCTCTCTCTTCAACTTCATTCACATTTTCAATATTAGTTAACTTTCTTAGCGGAATTATAGATGATAGTATTAAGAGAGTGATAAATACCTCCTGTCTAGAGTTTATTGTTAAAAATAAAGAGATATTCATATTAACAATATCGTGTTTATCTTCCTTATATGTATATGTATATGTATGTAGATATAATCAGTTAACCTTTTTTCACCTCCTTTAAATTGTCTTAAATAAAGTCATCTAAAAGAGTGAACCGGAAATCTTAATATTATCAAATTGTTTTGGCGTAAACAAAGTTATGTGTGTTAGAGTGTAGGATATAGAATTTGATAAGTGAAAACTTAAAAATAATATTCACCCATGAATAAACAATGAGTTACGAGACTTTGTTTTTAGACTATCAAATACAATGGCGCATCTCATTTAGAATCTGTATCTTTATATATTTGTGAATACTGCATCAAAAAGAAAAGACAATTGTCTTGATTTCTTTGAAGTTCTACCAGTATTCAGAAGTAGCGTAGCGAAATGAGTTTAATAATAAAAATTAAGTGATTGTAAAAGTACAATTTCATAAAATTATTTTGAGGGATTCGATAAGTATACTGTAATATTCACTTGGTCGTAAATGATGAATTTTATATAAAAATACAATTACTGCACCCAACAAGTGAGTGAGCCTATAGATGCATTCAAATACGTCCGGTTCCGTTTCAGTGATGTTTTCTCCTGAGAACACATTTTACTTTCTTTCAGTGGCCGAAACTTCTAGCAGAAGTATCTACCCTGGCTTGTTTATAGAATGATTGTTAAATGAACTAACAGCCCAATACATTAAGTGAACTTACTATCATTTATCTAAATTATATATTATACATATTTTCATAATTTGCCTATTTGGATGAAATTCACAATAGTAAAACCATATGAAACAAACATATCAAAAATAGTCTTACCAAAAAATTTTAAATACATTACATTTATTACCTTCTTCTATCTGGTATAGTACGCTTTACCATGAAACATTGGATACCTGCTTACCATCAAGTGGGATTATATAAAAACAATGAATAGAGTGATTGTATCATCAGGAGAACAAAAATTCTACTTAAAAATTATTTAAAATAAATTATTACCTGGACTACGCATATACTGAAAGACTTTTACATAGATCAGATATCTGTATATCTGATCTCTGACACTACCTGCGTAGTATATATGATCAGAAAAAACAAAAAACATTAATACTTCTAGTAAAGAGAAAGAGCCAGGAGTTGCAAAACACGTTATCGTTTAATACTTAAATGTATAACACATTCAAATCTTTGGGATTGTCTTCCATCACCACTATATACAAGCTGTAATAAAAAGTGTATACTTTGACGCCGATTCCATATGTGCTTGACTGTAAAAAGACTTTCGACTGTTTACTTCATAGTTATAACTAATACGAAAAATTAATACGCAATAATAATCTTCCAAATTTGTTTAAAAAAGTGGAGTAACAGAAGTCTTTATTAAAATGTATATACTTGATATAATACGATTATTCTAAAAAGCCTTCTTAATTTTTATTGAAATGATATATGTTTTTATCATCATTTTCATCCGATAAACGCCCACCGCTGGATAGAAGGCCCAAAGATGTTCCCACGGACATGATTCGACATAAAAACGCTGTGGAAATCTCATATTTAACAAAACTTTATTTTTAATTTACAGCGCCATCTATGACATTTTATTAACATTACTTCCTACATTCAAAACATATTTTATCACAAATTTTTACTTCACTATTTCCCTAAATTTGTACAAATGTTCCACTGATGGCGCTTTCAACATTATTACAAAAAAAAGGAAAGTAAACAAAGAAGAGATCAAATGTTCCATATTTTTTGTATATAAATTGTAAAGTTGTTATATTTTAATTTATCAAAATAATACAAGTATATTATGTACTTATTTACCCGCTAAAAATATTGAAATAAATTTTATAAAAATTCCTTACATCCCGTATGGTCTAGTGGCTAGGATACCTGGCTTTCACCCAGGAGGCTCGGGTTCGATTCCCGGTACGGGAAGCTTTTTTTTTACACTTTAAATCTATATTGTTTTATTATACACTAAAAAAAACTTTTAAAAAAATTTGGAAAACTTCTTCACCATATTTTTTATTATTAATTATATTTACATAGAAAACATCAACTATCTTGAAACTCGAACAAAATAAAAAAAAAAATTGATAGACGATTGAAATGCAAAGCCAACAAATAATAAGAGGCTCCACGATTTCATTCAATACGGAAGTAGGACAAACATATATAAATGCTAATAGCACTCGTGACGACACACGTAACAGCCACTTGTGAATTAATATTCCCGCGATGTGGCAGGATCCGGTCGGTCTTTGAAACCTGAATAGTCAAGGAAAAAGACACACCAACAGAGATAAATAAGAATACGATCTGCTTCCGTTTTAGTCGGAAGGACTCACAAAACAACTGATGGCAACAAAGCCAACCTCGCTTGTGGTGCATTCTGCACATGAGGCTCTGGCTCCCATCAACCCGCATTGGGCCAGCCAGGTGGGAAATCAGCCAAATCCCCTATATGAACGTCGACAAACGCCGATTTCTGGTGCCATACCGGAGGCCATGTTGACTGTGGACGGATCGATGTGAAGATCTGTGAGAGAGGCCTATGTTCAACAGTGGGCGTCTACCGGCGGATGCTGATAATAATATTACACCAGTTTTTACAGTTCAATGAAAAAACTTAATTTTGCTTTACAGGCGTTGCATGATGTTTCATCGTTAATGTTCATAATCAACTATTTCTCTAACAATAATTTAACTATGCACAATAATTATACTTCTATCATATTATTTGAAACTTAATAAGCGGAAACAGGTTATAAGTAATTATGATACTTAGGTTAAAATAAAATTAAGTTAATTAAATTTAACAATACCTTCTTATAGAAGATTCTCAAACCCAATACGACTTTATATAATAAGGTAACGTATGGTAAGGAACAAACAGCTGGTTAAATCAGACTGGGACATGCACAGAGATTTCGGGCAGGATATGCAAACCACACCCGGAATCTCTGTACCTACCTATACTTAAAGATAAACTTACCAATTTAGCAATAGTCAAAGCATAGTTGTGTGTGTACCTTATGAGTAACTTGAGAGATTGTTATGTAGATAGGTTTAAGGAGCCTGGGTATGCAGTGCTTAGTTACCTATACGGAGAGAGGATAAAAACGGAGAATTTTTACATTTCAAAAGTATGAAATTTCCATCTCCATTACCTATATTTATTTACTAAGTAGAGAAAACCTTTTCGCAAGTGCTAGACAAGTTACTTCCGTCTAAGTAAGTCCGCAGCAATAGAATCATTCCGCAAACGAACGCACGAAGCGTTATTGGATATCGCGGACACGCGAGAGGTTTCCTCGAAGTAGATAAATATAGCATTTGTTACTTCACTCATTCCTCTACTTTGTTTATTGTGTCGGGTATGAAGGCTTTTATTTTTGTATATCTATTACTGGCATCCGGAACTCTCTCCCACCAGACGAAACATGGCAGCCACTAAGAAGCTAACCACTTCACGCTGATTTTCTGTGAGAGGGTAGTATCGCACTACTAGACCCTGCTCATTTATGTGTTACAGTGAACTGTAGACGTAGATCTACTGCAATTTTTTTTTATTAATATATATTAGGTCCTTAAAGTTTCTGATTCAATTTTCGTTTAGGGCCAGATTTGGCTGGGTCTCCAAGGTTCAGCCATTGCGACGAGCGCTTCCGATTATCGTACAATATCCACTTTTCATCGCAAGAAATGATTCGATTTAAACTCCCTTCATTATTGTGTTGCTGCGGTGTGGTTGAGCAAAGTAACACAGCAGTCGACGCGTGAAAAATCGATTATTTTTTTTTTAGCAGATGGTCTAAGTTTTAGAAAAGAGGGGTTCCGGTTTATTTAGAAAAGAAGTCATTTTATTAGTGGAACGCTATGTACGATTGAATAAAATACATACCCCATTTAAAGATAACAATCCAGGACCAGATTGAAACAAACTTCCGTAAACGACACAGGCTTTCGCTTAAAAAAGCTGTCTCTAGAACATTCAAGAAAAAACAACACTAATCCATTTATTATAGATCAGTACTTCACAATGTTGGAGTCAACGTTAAAGACATTAAATTTAGAACAACGGCCAAATTTAATATGGAACTAAGATGAAACACCAGTGTGTTTAGACCCTTCAAAGACAAAAGTAGTTGGAAAGAAGGAGGCCCCTCTTTTCGAACTTTTAATTATATTTAAAGGGAAATTTGTGTGGGATTCATAGGTAACTGAAACTTAGAGTAAATATGTTTTTGAGCTGTCTTATGCCGCGAGTCCAAAAAGATGGATGGATACACAAATATTTTATAATTACATAGAAAAAGTGTTCATCCATGCCCTGGGAAAAGAAAGACCAGTTCTCCTAGTTTACGACAGACGTGGCAGTCACGTTGATCTCAATGTAGTCGAATTAGCTATTCGAAACAATATAACGATATTAAAATTACAGCCTCACACATCCCATATCCTACAACCGTTGAAAGTGGCTGTATTAAAGTCTTTTAAAAGTAGATGGGACGCTAAAGTAGTTGAATAGCGTAGACAAAATACAGGTGTATTTTCTGAGCTTTTCGCTAAAATTTGGTGCGATACTAAAGACGAAATAATATTAAACGACTTTAAAAAAGCAGGAATATACCCTTTTAATTCTAAGGTAATTCCAATTGATAAATACGACGCAAGATCATACAAACGTTGGGAAGAAGCGCAAAAAAACCATCCCCATTCTTCGCATCGACAGTCTCAATATCCGTCAGTAAATGATACATAATACTCTCTACCACCACATTCACAGTTTTTACACTAAGATTCTCCATTACATATTTTATCAACGTTATGCCCAGTATCTTTAAAAGAAATTTGCATTAACGCTATCAATGTGCTGATGAAAAGTGATGTTACTTGTTCTTCTTCCTCCTGCCTTTTTCCCAGTCTATGTGGGTTCGGCACAGTATGTACTTTTCTTCAACATCTCTCTATCAGCCGCCGTCTCTAAATTCACACTCTTCTTACACATGTCATCTTTCACACAATCTATCCGATGATGATGATGTTGATGTTTGAAAAATGAAGTTATTATATTATCAAAATACTTCTTTAGCTATAGAGTTAGGAAGTGTTCATCTGTTGGCGGATGTGTCAAAGAATCACGAACACGTATGAAAATTCATAGTGTACCACAAAAGAAGAATTACCTAAATGTTTCACATCAGATAATGTTACAATTGAAAATGTATCAACATCCGGAAGTAAGTTGTAGACGAAATTCAAAAATTAATATAATTTCCATAGAGTTAGTCAGTTTTGAAGAACTACTTCTCGAAACAGTCAAACAAACCTCAAGTTTTTTTATATTACAAACAGACATATTTTTATTTGTATAGATCGAAGATTAATAATGTTTTTTAAAAAGTTTTTCTGTTCATTGTTATGGCATTTTTCTAAGATCTTATTTTTAAGCTTTTCAAAGATCTAAAGGTTAGCTGTTTAATTTTAAAATATCAAATTTTTTACGTTTTGTGCTACATATTTTGTTGACATGATAAAAGGTACATGAACTTAATTCTGTTTAAAATTATCTTAGCATTAACAATAAAAGATTTTATATGATTGATATCTTTAATTTTTTGTATAATCTTATCCAAGTAAAGTAAAAAGTTTGAGAACCTCTAGGTCAATCTTACCAGGGCACGACTAATTAAAAAAATATATGTTTATTAATTGTATTATTTGAAGGTATTTTGATATTATAAACAGTTCTGAAGTGTGAGGACAATTAAAATTATAGCCTTCTGACCATCAATATAGTCTGACATTAATTTGAACGATTTTAGAAACCAGTTCGATCTTTCCCCACCACCCTTTCATCTTTATATATAGATTTTTATTAGAATTTTTCGCCGAAATTAAAATTTCTTTAATGTCAAAGAAGATTACATTATTCTGTACTATTTATAGGCTCGGTCGGTATCGTCGCAACTAAAAACAAAGGATAAAAAATGGTTATTATGGGTTATCCATAAGAGACAGATATATACCATCCCAGACCTTTTTGTAGACCTTCTTAAGTTGTATAATACTGTACTGTAGTACATTATTTTGATCTCTTTCGTAGGGTTTAGGTAGAATGTACAATGTAAGCGTAAAAAAGTGTTTATTTACGACATCACATTAGAAACCTCTAAAGTTATCAGTATTTGTGCACTATATAATACATGTGTTATACATATATATCGTCCTCTTGAATCACTCTATCTATTAAAAAAAACTGCATCAAAATCCATTGTCTAGTTTTAAAGATCTAAGTATACAAAGGGATAAACAGACAGCAGGAAGCGACTTGGTTTCATACTTTGTAGTGATTTTCCATTCAGTGCATTATTTGTTTCAAATGATTATCGACAGTCTAAATACTATCAGAAAATTACACATAAACACCTGTTGGCAGCAGTTTAATATGCTTCATAATCTCTACCCTCAATTTCAGTGATTATTCATTAATTAGCTATAATTACGGCTGCTATTAAAAATTTACAATGCGCGGATTTATTCCTTATTCTTCAAACGTCCATAGTGAAGATGGACAGAATCGTAGCGTGTTTCCTATTAATATCATTTATAAACCCGCAGACAAAATGTGAAAGTTTCGATATCACATCTATCACCTACGAGAACAGGACCGATCCTGCTAGTCGGCAGCTATATGAGTTCAGAAAATGTCATACGGTAAGTTTCAATATTTATTTCTTTCAAATGCTATATTTATTTCTTATTCTACAACAACTTCTCACCACGGCTTTGGCAGATAATATTTATTGATTTTACATCAATCATACTTTTGTAACCTTTTTTATAATATTAAAGAAAACATATTACTTAAACGATATTAACTATTTTCCATTCATTTTTATTATATGAAGCGACGAGACGAGCGGGACGTTCACCTGATGGTAAGTGATACGTGACCATAACAAATTGGCTCTCGTTTTAATGGTATGCACAACACCACATTACGCCTGTCGTCTTAAGACTTAAGGTGTCTCGTTACTACTGTCACTTCTCTAGCTACAGCAACCTCCAAATCAGAACACAGTAATGTTTCCGACCTTGGAGGGAAGAGAGGGCTCCCGGGGTATATCTGGCGGCGCGTCTCGTATTTCGACGCGTCGCCAGGTACCGTTTTTTTATCGAGAGAGGTGCCTCACATCCCTCCCAGGCGGGCCCGTACTATCCGGGCGTCGATCGGGGGTTGCGGAAGAACTGCTCGATATTATCCCGTGAGCACCGTGCATTATTTCGGAAGTGATTGGAATACCGTGTGAAGCTTTTTAGTCGGTTGGAGTCCGACACTACTCTTTTACCGGCCCTTTTGGTTCCGGGGTGTGCGACCGTTAGCATTGTGTTAGGCACGTTAATAAAAAAAAACAGTAATATTTGCACAATACTATTTGGCGGCAGAATTACGATCTGTGGTGATAAATCTAATAATCACAAATAATCTAATATCTGTATCGAGTTTTGTATCCTCAAAGTAATACAATCTGGTTTGAATTGTGCTAACGTATTTATACAGGGTGAAAGGTAATAGGTGTAAAAGATCTGTGTGGGCTAAAGTATAGCTCGTATCCTATATATCTACGTTTAGAATACCTCATCCAGAAACAATGGTTCTCTAGTTATTAATTTTGTAAATATTTTTCAAAAAAAATCCGATTTTCTAGAAATAATTAATCAATTATTTGCCATTAATTGCCCATGATATTATTTTGAAATCGAGAACACATCAGGCAAAGACAGTAGACTAACACCTACTGCGCTAGTCGAGGAAATTAGAATTATCTAATATAAAAAGTGACAAAACCAAATTCTTTTACGTCATCTCGACATTAGAACTTAGATTTGCGGCTTAAGTCATACATATAATAATTTCACTTCGCACTGAAGACATCAAAAACTGAAGTGCGAACTTTTCAAGCAATTATCCGCATCTCGAGAAAAAAGAAGTTAACCAAGTACTGGCTTGGTGATCGGCGACCCTCGAAATTTCTTCGTCATCTGGAACATCTCGCAGGTCCCAATGTGCCAGGCGACTTTCTTAAAATGATCTGGTCCAGTCGCTTGCCGAGTAGCATACAAACGGTCATCGCTTCTCAATCAAGTACTGACCTACAAGCGCTTGCAGACTTAGCCGACCACGTACACGACATTGTGTCAACAAGTCCTCAAGTTGCGGCAGCACAACTCTTCGGGTTCTACATTAGATAAGATGGCCCAACAAATTAACGAGCTTACCAACCAAGTACAAGTGCTCGTTGCAAGCAGTCATATTAGTAAACCAAAATCAAGACCCAGGAGAGCGGAAAGGGCCAGGAAAGCGGGAAGGAGTCAGCATTTTGTTACACACGTTAATAATAAAAAAAAACTACCACAGGCCTCGCGTCACAGTAAAAGAAGCACATTTGTACATAAAGATTTGGCTACAACCTTACATGTATATTTACGTGAGGATGCCGTAAGAGGATCTCTGCAAGTAGCATACGTAATGACAAGAAACGATAAAACCTTTAAAATCAAGATACGAGGTAAACGACTTGCAGAACAACTGCCACCGGAGCAGCTGCTGGAGCAGCAGTCAGTTGCACCTGACGAACCCGAAAAGAAAGAAAAATTTAAAGACACGTTCGGGTAGGACAGTGCAACTTCCACTCTACTATCGCCCGTAAGGGTGGTCTCTTGGGGGAACTGGTGTAGCGATCATAGTGTAGTAAAGAGATTTTATAATTTATTGATTTATAATAGTAAAAAATCGGTCTCGATTTTTAAAAATGTACACTGGATTGAAGTAGATCTGTCATAAAAGTGGAATAATAAAATAACTGACATTAGTACGCAGATTCTTACTAATTGATCGTTTCCTTTGTTACGATAACGATTTACCGAATAACATAACGAAAATTTCATTTTTCTTTCTATTAGTGATTTCTATAAACAAATTAGTTTGACTTCATTGCCCCACGGACCGACAATTGTTTTATTAAATTAATAATGATCACTTAGAGGCTAAGACTTTTAAATTAGGTTCTTTGAAAGTCGTGACAGTAAAGAATAGGGCGTCTTACTTACATTTTTATTTAATCTTAAAATTAAATTTTATTTATAAAAAATACGTATAAAGCACATAAATAAGTAACTGACTTCAATACCTATCCGAAAAGGTATAAGAAAGTATATAAAGTTTCTAAAATTTTGAAAATAAAACACTTTTTTGCTCAAATTGATGACCACGGTTCCAGATAAAAGCTCGAAGCCTTTTTCTTAAGTCAAATCGAGTGACTGGCCATGTGAGCTGTTCTTTTATTTGTCAGCAGCGACGATGATAGCTTGACTTTAAATCTTCTAACGAGTTCATTGGTGTTATGTATACTAAAGATTTAATGTGACCCCATAAGTAATCATCGCAAGTTATTAAATCTGGACACCTTGCGGGCCACGGTGTTGCTCCGCCTGGGCTAATGCATCGCTGAGAGAAGTTAGTGTCTAACCACTGTGTTACGCCGAGACCAAAATGGGCGAGACAACCATCATTATAGAACACCATTTCTTTTCTGGTTTCCAATGGTATATCCATCAGATAATTAAAAAAAATATTTCGAAGAAAATCTTCGTACGTCGCCTATCCATACGTTTACGGAGAATCTTCGCTGATGAGCTCCTTCTCTAATCACGTGGGGATTTTCACCTACCAGAGCCCAATAATGATTGTTTTAATTTTTTTTTATGTCGTCTCTGTCAAACTTCGATTCATCAGTCCACAATATTTTGGTAAAAAAATTGTTATTTTCTAATTCTGCAAGCAGCATAAAACTGGAGAAGTCTAACCTCCTTGCAGGGTCTTTTTCCTCCATGACCTGGGCCGGTGTATAATGATAAAGATAGGGCCTTGCAGTATGCACAGTAAACCACACTTTCCATTGTATTAAACCCAGCAATCTTGCCACGAGTGGTTGATGTAGTCGGGTCTATAACAATCATCTATGATTCCTTTTTCCTCTTCAGTATAGTAGATGCGTGGCCTATCTGTGTCACGTTGCCTCTGTTGAACGCTGCCAGTTTCCCTGGCGCGTTGATACGCCGCAGCAGACTCTATGACTTGGTAGGTAACGATTTGGAAAACGTAGCTAATATTCTCTTCGTGCTTGTAAGGAATTCCTATCACTAAGTCCATAACAATAGAAAATGTCAGCGTATTCTTCATTACCGTAATCCGCCATTGAAATTTAATTTATTTGGTATGGAAAAGAAAAACTATTCAGAATTAAGAAGACAACGATAATGTACGGCCGCCCACGGAACTAGTTAAATTTAGAAACTTTATGTACTTTCTTAAACCTTGTCGGATAGGTATTGAGGTTAGGTACCTATTTATATGCTTTATACGTATTTTTAATAAATAAAATTTTGTTTTAAGATTAAATAAAAAATATAAGTATACGTATACGCCTTATTTTTTACTGTCACGACTTTCAAAGAACCTAATTTAAAAGTTTTAGCCTCTAAGTGATGATTATTAATTTAATTGAATAAAACAATGATTAAACAATAATCATAACATATAAATTTGTGTAGAAATAAGTAAGAAATAAAATCGTCAAATTGTTTCCTAGAAAATAGGGATTATTTTGAAAAATATTTAAAATATTAATAACTCCAAACCATTGTTTTTGGATGGGGTGTCCCATACATAGATAGGTAGGATACGAGCTATACTTCAGCTCGTCCAGATCTTTTACGCCTATTACCTTTCACCCTGTATAGGAATAAAATCACGAAGAAATCTGAATTCTAAACTGTTTGTAAAGAGATTTGATTAACACGTTAGCTATGGGGCTATTTTCAGAAAACCCTCAGCCAGTGCGTTGGAGACGTGTTAGTTCTCGTAACCGTCCTTAATTGCGGTACGTTTGGGACCTAAACGATGTCCAATTTTTTAATTTAACTATTGGATTTAACTGAAAGCAAGAAGCATGTATTTATATATCTCTCTAGTGGACACAGAAATAAAAATATTACGGCAGTTCCCACAGAAGAAAACACGATTTTTGACGCTGCTTAAACTGAAAGACTCGTAGGAGATACTTTAGATCGCATATCAAAACAAACATATTAAAAAATGAACTATAACAGCTAGTCGCTATTAGTGGTGTGTTTATTGTATCTTTCTATTTACTTTTTAGTGCTTTGTATTTCAACTCTCTATTAAAATTTTTGGTTTCGACCAATCCTTCTATAATATACGTAAGTATATGCTTTACAATACAAACGTAGGTAAATGTAGTTATTATACAGATAATTTTTATAAAACTGCTCTTGCAGAGACAAAGTTTTTGTTTAAGAATTTATTTTTTATTCGACGAAGCGAAGAGACGAGCGAGACGTTCAATCGGTGATAAGTGATAAGTAATGTGATGCTATAGAGCATAATATATAGGTTGATATTGAATCTCCTTACCCTAGTAGTTTCACTAGCTAGGACACCCTTTAAACCTGAAAACAGTAAAGTTTGCAGTCTAATATTTGGTGGCAGAAATAGAATTTGTGTGTAGGTACGTACCTAGACCGTCCCCAGTATGAGACCTACCGCTAAAATAATCGCCCTGAAAAGCTTGAAAACTCCGATTTCTAATAATAACAACGAGCACTCTTAAGTTAACGAAACGTAATATCTTTAAATTTAGCAGGACTCAAATGTAAATGATAGAAAAATAATAAAAAGTTAATTTTTGTTTTCAGAAACCAATTGGTCTCCTCACTACAAGCCCTGGATCACCAGTGGATATTAGAGACACTAATACATTGAACTCTGACATATTTTCAAATGAATATTTCATCGATTCCTTATTACATTTAGATTCAGAAAATATCCCAGAAAGAGTGGTACACGCCAAAGGAGCTGCGGCTCATGGATATTTTGAAGTAACAAACGACGTGTCCAAATATACAAAAGCGGACGTATTTAATGGTATTGGTAAGAAAACTCCAACCTTAGTAAGGTTTTCTCCTGTGCTTCAAAACAGAGGAGGTTCTGATCTTGGAAGGGAAACACGAGGTCTTGCTGTGAAATGGTATACGCGCGATGGTAATCTTGATATATTGTGTCTTAATTTTCCAGTATTTTTTGTAAAGGATCCGCAGTACTTTAACTTTTTTGCACACGCAATAAAAAGAAATCCAAAAACTAATTTACTTGATGATATTTCTAAAGCAGACTTTTTTAGCTTAAAATCTGAAACGTTACATGCAGTACTATGGCTCCTATCTGATTACGGTATTCCTAATGGGTATAGAAAGATGGATGCATTTGCGATACATACGTATGAAGTGAACAATAAAAATGGCGAAAGCTATTTTGTGAAGTTCAACTTTAGAACTGAACAGGGCATTGAAAATTTACCATCCGATGAAGCTACTAGAATTAATGGCGAAGATCCCGATTACTTTAATCGAGATTTATATAACGCCATAGAAAAGAAAAAATATCCAGTTTGGAAATTAGAAATGGACGTTATGAGTTATAATGAGATTTTACGTTTAAATTACGATCCATTTAATATTAATGTGTTATGGAAAAAAGGAACTTACCGTACCGTGGAGGTCGGTCGACTCGTTTTAACGAAAAATCCTGACAACGTGTTCCGAGTTGCCGAACAAAGCGCATTCAATCCAGCAAACTTAGTTCCTGGTATACCTGGACCATTTGATAATGTATTTAAATCACGTCGAATGTCTTACATTGACGCTCAGAATCATCGCTTAGGTATAAATCACAACAAAATTGAAGTTAATCGTCCTATATACGCTAAAGTATACAATCGTGATGGTCCTCCTCCGGTTAAAGATAACATGAGAGACGCACCGAATTACTACCCAAACTCATTCAGTGGTCCCGTGCCTTTTGTAGACGCAAGTAGACCTAAATTTAAACTCGACGTGATACATAGCAATGCAAATGATTTGGGCGAAGCTTCATACTTTTATAATCACGTGTTAGAAAGTGATCAACACCGTACAAGACTTGCGAATAACACAGCAAACCTTCTTTTACGAAACCCGCCCTTCGTTCAAAAAAGATTCATCAATTTGTTATATTTGATCGATTATCATTTAGGTACTGAAGTAAATACATTATTACATGAAATACTTAAGAGCCCTAGGAACCAAGAAGTAAGAGTATTGAGAATTCCAAGAAATAAATGCTAATTGAAAAGACAATCAAAGTTAACCTAGTTTCTTTATATTATTACATGCATGTAAAAAAATAACTATTTGTATCTAACTGCACTAAAATTAAAATTTGGGGCATATTTTCTACGCCATGCACTAAAGTTATTAAATCTATAAAAGAGTGCTTGTTTCTCCTTAATTATTAAATATTGCAGAAAAATAAACGTTGATTAGCGGATAATTAGTATTAAAATGAATACAAAATTAGTAAAATAAAAAATAAAACCTGCAGAACGCGTACATGAAGGATGTGTTACCGCCTTCTTTTGTTACTTTCTTAATGATCCATAGACAACAATCTATAATCAACATCATGAGATGATCTCTTCAAACTGAAGTTTGGCGATCAGATTGAGAAAACTGTTTCGATCCTCAGCTGTTCTTTTTAACTGATGACTGCCGTATTTTACCCTACGCTAGGTCCACTCCTTTATGTCATTAAATCATTTCTTCCGCTGTCTGCTAGGTGCACGTTTTCCAGGAATTTTACCGTGCAGGATTAACCCAGGGAACTCGTAAAGGGGTCCTTTTTCAGGTATCCAAAAAATTCAACCTTTCTTTGATTCATGGTTGTCATCAGCCTACGTTTGCAATCTATAATAGACAAAACTGTTATGATTGGAATGAAAAATAGTAATACATCCGGATATGTTTGTGTGGCGTTATGTGGCGCTGGTTAAGATGATATACACTGCACTATATTGTGTTTATCATTTTAAAACGCATTAAGATAACCTCGTAACCTCAGTATTTTTCATCAGATACAATTCCGTTTAAATGGGAACACGGTAACGTTTTCACACTGCAGAGGTTGGTTGTGTTTGTGTATTTCTACGTATTAACGTACTAACGCTCACAATAAAATAATTATTATTTTATTTTAGATTATAATTTTCATAAATATTCAGTATCATAATATTTTAATGGAACGATAAACAAAGGTCTGAATTTATAAATGACTCCATCTTAAACTTTTTTGTTTAACTTCCGAGCACTTTAATGGTTTAAAACATAAAAATGTCATTAATCATAACAAGGTGTTATATTTAACGGTGTTCTTTAAAAGTACCGCCGTAATTGTTAAAAAACAAAAATACTGAAAATACACGATTTCAAGATAGACTAGATAATATGAGATGAATGTACTGAATTTCTATGATTTTTATATATAAGTGAATATTGTAAATCTCATATAACTTCATTTATTTATTGATTATTTTATTAACTATTTGTATGTAACTGCACTAAAATATGGAGCAAATTTTCTACGTCATAAATGATAAATGTTAATATTTTCATATGTTATCATTTCCATGCACTAATATTAATAAAATTATTAAAATTATTATCTATTAATTATATTAAAATCGACCCTCAACGATTCTTTTTAACTGATGTTATTCTACCCCACGCCAGCTCCATTCTTTGATGTCCTCGAACCATTTCTTCCGCTGTCTGCTAGATGCACGTTTTCTAGGAATTTTGTCCTGTACGATCAATCCTGGGAATTCGTCAACGGAACCTCTTTGCAGGTGTCCGAAAAATGCCTTTTTGTTGTCATAAGCCTACGTTTACTATCTATAATATATAAATTTCTTTTTTGGCTGAAATGAAGGAAAGTACATATCCAATTATAACAATGTGGCGCCGGTTAGAATGATATACGCTGCACCATATTGTGATTATGTTTTTGAGACGCATTAAGATATTCTCGTAAAGCCAGTAATATCATCAGATACAGTTCAGGACAGAACAGTTCAGTTCGTGGAAACACGGTATTGTTAGCACACTATTACTATTACTACTATATGGCTGAAGTGAGAGCTGCAGAGGTTGATTGCGTTTGTAACGTTCTACGTATTAAAACTAACGCTAAAAATATTTAATTGTTTTATTTTAATTTAAATTACAATTTTCCTAAAAATCAGTCTTCTAATATTTATCCATTGGAATAAATATATTTTAAAGATAGTATCTTGCGGAAGGACCATAAATAAAAGTTTGAAAATTTTTTTTTGTTCTAGTTCCGGGCACTTTAATGGTGAAAAACATAAAAAATCATCAACCATAACAACTTATTTTCAATGTTTTTTGAAAGTGCTGCTAAAATTGCTAGAAAATAAAGTATATGAAATGAATATAGAATAGAATAGAATAGAATAGAAAAATTCTTTATTGCACACCAAATAATGTTACATCATAGAAAGAATATATATATAACAATAAATGCGCAATGGGCGGTCTTATCGCTAAAAGCGATCTCTTCCAGACAACCTTTGGATGGAAAATATTAAAAATAACCGAAAATTTGGTGTGGGTACTTAATTTATATATATACATGCATAAAATAATAATATTGTTAAAACCAATAATACATACATACACATTAAATAGATATTTAAAGTGACTTTATATATTATATATAATTGACTAAATCGAAAGATAATGATTCCTGACAAGGTTCCTAAAAGCTTGCTGTGACTGCGCCTGTCTTATTGTGAGAGGTAAAGCATTCCATAGACGTACAGCCTGAACAGAGATAGTATACAGAGATAGTAACAGTATACTGAATTTCTATGATTTTTATACATAAATGAATATTATAACTACCACTAGAAAACTTCAAGAGACGGTGAGTTCATTCTGATAATATCAGACTGTGAATAATAATTAAAAAGCATATAAGCAATAATTACTCCACGACGACTACATCGACAGGCATCTATCAGGTCTTTCCTCCCGTGATTATGAATGTCGTAAAGCAGTCGAAAATCGGAGCAACAGATAATAATATAAAACTGATGAAATCCGTAAAACGTTTAGTAACTAAACAGTGGATCTTGTTAAGTTTTATTCTGTTTAAAACAATACTCATTTTTAAAAAGAAAGTTGTTAACTGGAAATTGAAAGCAGAGGCATGGTCAGCTGCGCATCGATGACCATGACCCAAATTGCCTATACGTTCTATTTCGATTCGTTTCTTTGAAATATTGTTATAATTAGTCAGTAGTTAATCATAGTCAAAATAGAAAAATATAAGTATACAAAGGTTTCAATCTAACATCACCGTAGACCCTGCTAAAAGGTAATTAAGTGAAATAAAATTTCCTCAGCCCCTCAACACCGTTTTCAATAACATTAGAAAATGTTGGTGCAAATTTACTCACTGGGTTGGCTTTCAAGAAGGAAGTTGTTCCTTTTATGTATACGTATGTAGATGTAATCTGTAAACCTTTTACACATCCTCTAAGAACTGTCCTAAATAAAGTCATCTAAAAAGGGTGCAACAGGAGTCCTAATATTATCAAATAGTTTTGGACGTACACACGTTACAAGTGTCACAAATGTAGGATATAAAATTTGATAAATACAACCATAAATATTATTCGCCAATAAATAAACAATGAGTTACGAGACTTGTTATCCCATTTACGAATAGATGAGAAAATGTATATCCAAAATAAAACTATTCTTCTTGCAGTAAGCATTATTCTTTACTAAATAAAATACTCTGATGACTATATGTATCATTATACGACTATATTTGTGAATACTATATCAATAAGAAAAGACAATCGCCTTGAGTTCATTGCAGTTCTTCCAGCAATCATAAGCAGCGTTGCGAAATGAGTTTAATAATAAATAAAGTGATTGCAAAAGTATAATTTAACAAAAATATTTTGTGGGATTTGATAAGTCTGCTGTAATATTCACTTGATCGTAATTTATACTTTCTATCCATAAATTTTATATAAAAATACAATAACTGCACCCATCAAGTAATAAAGGCTACATATGGATTCAAATACCTTTTGCTTTATTTCTGTTGCCGAGATTACTAGAAGTAGTATCTACTCTGGCTTGTTTCTAGAATGATTGGTAAAAAAGGAACATTAAGTGGATTTACTATTATCATTTAACAAAATTATATATTATACTTATTTTCATAATTTACCTACTTGGAATGAACAATGCTTCTATTAAATAAACACCGTTCATACAGACATTGATGGTATAACAAGAGTAGGAAAGTATTTATGAAATTCACAATATTAAAACGATATGAAACAAACATATCAATTATAGTCTCATGAAGAAATTTTAAATACATTACATTTATTACATTCTTCTATCTGAAATAATGCACTTTACCATGACACGACTAGCAGGTATCCAATGCTTACCATCAAGTGAGATTATAGGTCAACACTACATTATATAAAAAGAATGAAGGCAGTGACTGTATCACCAGACGGACCAAAAATCCTACTTAGAATTTTATTTATAATAAATTTACAACAGGAATTCGCTTATATTGAAAAAAGTTTATCGTAGATCAGATATACAAGAAGTATAAATGATTAGAAAAAACAAAAAATATTAATATTTCTATCCAAGAGGAAGAGCCAGCAGTTATAAACCACCTTATCGTTTAATATATATACAATATATTAAAATCATTGGCATTGTCTTTCGGGATTACTACTGCAACTTTAACTTTACTTTTAGTGTACAGCGCCATCTATTTCACTTTATCAACACTACTTCGTTTTCTAATAATTTTCTTAAAATATTTCATCATTGTATTTCGAAATTTGTATAATTCTTCCACAGATGGCGCTTTCAACATTTTAAAAGAAGAGAAAAAAGTATCTTGAAATAAAAAATGAAACCAAAACAGAAATCTATCAAAAGAACTTCTGTCCTAACTTTTCATGATATAATATGAAAAATACATTGCTAAGCAATTATTTACAAAAAATATGAAAAAGGAGTAAAGTTAATAAAGAATAGAAATAAACTTATCATATTTTTGTAAAAACATTGTTACTATATTTTGATAAAGTCAAAAACAATATAAGTATACTATATATTTATTTACCCATTAAATATATTAAAATAAATTTTAGAAACTATTAAGTATATCCCGTATGGTCTAGTGGCTAGGATACCTGGCTTTCACCCAGGAGGCTCGGGTTCGATTCCCGGTACGGGAAAACACATTTTTGCTTCCCAATTCTATTCAATGATTGAATGAATGTTTATAAATCTCTATTTTTGATTAACATCAGGGCAGTTTACCTCTGCCGACTAAATGAACTCAGTTCTCTTCTCCTCATAGCTCAATCATGAACGAGTCATTTTTTATACGGCAAGTGTTATATCATGAAAAGACCGCATATTTTTGTAAATTTTGTCATTAATATGTTACAATATATTTTATCCGACTATTAAGTCAATAACGGCAATAATCTTGGTTCACTGTTCAACTATCTCTGTTGTAGGAGACGGTCTACATAGGTACTACCAGGGGGTGGAGAGCAGTAGCTCCACCCCGAGATGTGGTCTTATTAAGGCCTCTCACTGTCGGAACCACCGTAGTGTGCGTAACCGTTCCCGTGGTTCCGGCCAAATGCGATAAATGTGTGAAACCGTGGGGTTTTAGGCGGTAAGAGTCCGGCATAACTCTTCTGTTGCCCCGACAGCAGCAGGGTATCCAATGCAGAATTTACCCACAGAAACAAAAAGGTAGATACTACCGCTGCGCCTATTGCAGCCGATAAATAGTGATGTGCAAATATCACATTTATTTAATCTTTTTTTTTGGGAAAGGATTTTATTCTTTGGGTAAATGTCAGCCCATGCGCAAATATCATTGCGTTCCGGTCTTAAAGGCGCAATCGCTTATGATATTACTATTGTAATTACTGGAGTAATGAGACTTAATATCTTATGTCTCTGGCGACGAGCGCAATATAGTGCAGTATACATTATCCTGACTAGTGCCCCGTTGTTATGCGTGTCACATACCATCAGTTGAACGTCCTGCTCGTATGGTCGATTCGTTAAATAAAAATATATATATATTAATACAAACCGTTTAATCTCTGTCTTCTTGAAGTTATTTGGTTTATTGCAAACTGAACGGATGAGTGAGATTGAATTTAAAATATATATTACAGAGGCTACAAGGAAAAGCCTCGGTTTTGTGATTGCCATAGCCCAACGTGGGAGCTGAAGAGGGCTACCGAGGGGGTTTTAATAGGTTGAAATCTCACATAACCTTGTCTTCCCTCCAGAAGCAAAGTGTCTTTTAAGAAGATTTCCTTAATGAAAAAGAAGGAAACATCTAAAATGGACAATACATAGGTACGTATTGTCCATTTTACATTAGACATTATAGATTTACTACAAACAAAGGAGTGCGTCAACAGGGTAGTATTAAGACCAAACGGGGCTCTAAACTAATATACCCCGACCCCTGTTACTTACACGCTTCCCTATAAAATAACAAATTCCAAAGCTCGTCACGAGGTACAATGGATCCATGTCCACTGGATGTAACTGCGAGAAATAAATTGTGTATTCAAACGAGTGCCTGTTTAACGTTGTTCAATATATAAAACGCAGATATATTCTAACCACCAACCCAAAAAAGAGGGGTGTCAAAAGTTTCAAGCGTGAATCTGTGCTTATCCTGCCTTTGAATTTATATGGATACAGTTTTTTTATAAATTTCTTATCAAATTTGAATTTTTAATTAAATAATATTAATACCTAAGAAAGCCATATTTACTTAATAGAGGTTTTACACAACTTTCATTAACTTATTATATATTTTATTTGCCATCGTTTTGTCATCGCAGAGTGGCTTCGACGAGAGGCTGAGTCGACTCTCTCTTTCTCCATATGAACATAATGAAACCAATGCTGATGTGTGCTGGTGGACTGCTGAGTTAGGATATGATGAGCAGAGTATGTTTTACTCTACGTAACCATTAGCAACAAGGAGGAATAGAAGCATCAATATTGGTATATAACAGAGCGACAGCGACAGAACAGTTCTCTTTTTTCTTTTCTTAAAATCTAAGTGATAATACTGAAACTTGAGTCAATTGTACTTGTGTTGAGACGTAGTAGGTAAAGAAAAAAAAACCTCATTTCAATAAAGAGTATATACTGTTTTATGTAGATCAATGTGTATGTGCATTATGCCATTTACACATAAAGGTCATTCGTATCTATTGATACGTAGTCGTAATAAAATCCCTTTCATTTCATCCGGTTATATAAATATCTAAACTTATTATAAATATAAATCATGTATATTTATCATTTTCTGCAGTAAGAGTAGATAAATTTGACAGTAAGCAGTAAAAGAAATACTAAGATATATGATCATCAGAAAAAATCCATTAAATGTTACCCCAAAAGTGTGATTTGTACAGGTTGTACTTCTGATCGTTTTATAATATTCTTTAGTATTAAAAAAAAATTAACTTCACTAAATTTTTTTTTATTCATTTTAGGTTTCTTAAATCATCCATAAAATTTATAATTTTTAGTGTCTATACATCCCGTATAGTCTAGCCCGCTAGGATACCTACCTAGCTTTCATCCAGGAAGCTCGGGTTCGATCCCCAGTACCGAAAACTTTTTTCAGTTTATATTATAAATATTTATATAAGAAAACATTTTAAAAAATTTGTTGAAACATTCTTAATTTTTTTTTAATGTTACGTTAATGAAAAACCAACAAATAGTAAGAGGCTCCGCGATTTTATTTAATAAGGAAGTTGCTACCCGTGAATTAATATTTTAGCGCTGTGGAAGGATCCTGTCGGTCTTTGAAGCGTGGAGGGTCAGGAAGGAAGACACAGACACAAGGATAAATAAGAATGCGAACAACTTCCGCTTTAGTGGCAAAGACCAGAATTCCTCTTTTTTTTGTTCAATTAAGTGACGAGACGAGCAGAACGTTCACCTGATAGTAAGTGATACGCCTGCCCATAACAACATAGTCGCTAATCAGGTTGATACACACTGCACCACATTACGCTCGCCGCTTGATGCAAGATGTTGAGTATCATTGTCTCAGTAATCGCACTTGCTACAGCGCTGTTCAAATCTTAAACCGGAAGACGGTAATATTAGCACACTACTGTTTAGCGGCAAAAACAGATGAGGGTATCCACCTAGATGGTGGTCCGCTTAAGCTACATGCTATCCCAGATCTGATTGCACACTACCTGGAGGTAGAAGTATATTTTTATTTAATTACATCAACAGCGAAACAAATCTGTGAGGAAACCGACATACTCCAAGAACCCACCAACTAATTAAGCAACCTGGTAACCTCATCGCTTGTTAGATAAATCCCCAAGTCCCAGCTGTGGGAACATTAGGAGTGCCGTTCAACATTTTTTTTTAATCATCGGTAAAGTCTGATCGTGTTAATGTGGAGAACGTTATTTCAGTTAAAGAGGGGAGAAGCAGCGTTAATGCAATTGAGGTTGGAACTTAACCTTCAAAAGGACAACGTTGCGCCATAGATGCTGGATGTGCTATTGTTTATATATTAAATAAAACGTATAAAATATGTTAAAATATATAACAGTGTATATGTTAAAATCAAAATTACTCTCCTTCTATATTATTTGAAACTTAGTAAACGGAAACAGATTATAAGTAATTATGTTGTTTAAAAAAAAAGGTAAGTTTAATAATAAGTTCCGATAGAAGACTTGAACCTTTCTTATCTGCTTAGATAACGCCCGTTACTAGACATAGGCCTCCCTCGAGCATCTCCATGCCGATCGATCCAGCACTGTTCGTATCCAGCGACTTCTCCCATTGATGGACATTGGACTTTAGTCAACAACAGCAGTCAGAGCCTCGTCTATTATTCAGCATGGTGCACCACATGCATGAGGTGAATTTAGGCTTCGTAAGATGTTGGACGGAACCTCTTACACCCCTTTCTCTCTGTTTTCTAACCCATTACGACTTTAAATAATACTTGTTCAGTTAAATCGTGCTGTTCCATAATGAGGAAAGGTAACGTTCGAGTATGGTAAGGAACAGACGGCAGATTATATCATACTGGGACGTACACAGAGATTTCGGGCAGGGAATCCAAACCACACCCGGTATCTCTGTGCTCATCTATCTCTCTCAAGAGTCGTTCCCACATATCTGAGGATCATGGTCAGGATTATTGTCTGGAGCGGACGATATGCTTCCATCGGTTCCTGGTGGACAGCATCTCTTAGGACTGTGTAAAACTTAAAGGACAACGGCTCTTCAATCTGATCGGTCCATCTGGTAAGTCCATCTGGGCACAACCGAATGATCTCCTGCCTTCGGTGTTGCCAGCGATAATCAATTTTTCCAGACCATCGTCGCCTCTGCGCTTTGTGTGGCCGAATCACATATGGATGCGTTGCTGGCATACGGTGGACAAACGAGTTTTTATTCGGAGCCAAGTCAGCATCTATGCATTAATGCGTTTCTCCGTCCAAGGTATCATTAGCATACATATCCAGGACCACATCTCGAATGCTTCAGTCCTTTATCTATCTCTAGGAGAGATTGTCCACGTCTACACATCATACAAGAAGAAAAGGAAATGCTTATCTATACTTAAAGATAAACTTACCAATTTAGCAATAGTCAGAGCATAGTTGTGTACCTTTTGAGTAACTTGAGAGATGGTTACTTAGTTATATTTAGAGAGCCAAGGTGTGCAGTGCTTGTTTTCCCTTATAGCGCCCCCCTGAAGTGAGATAATGAAAAAAATATAAATACATGTTTAGTCAAAACTTTTAAGAAAAATATATTATGAACGTACATCTGTGGACGTCCATCGGATGAGATGATGATGAACGTTTTAGTTTTATTATGTTAACACAAAGTGAAAAGTGAGTAGGCTACTTCTGGACTAGTGCGCTTTACCACCAAAGACTACATCGCCGTTTACCATCAAGCGGGATCGTAGTCAAACGCCAGTCTCTACAATAATAAAAAAAAAACACAAGCCCCTAATCGACTCAGTCTCAAGTCTGGAGGTTTACTAAAGTATTTTTTTTTCTATTATAAAATAGAAAAAAAAAACATCGAATGTAATATTTTCTATTGGAGAAAAGAATGTTAGGAGATATTGTATCCTGACGAATGCAATAGAAAGCTGCATCACAAACCATAGACTATAACAGCTTCCAATTCTATAATTCTTCACAGGTAATAGTTTCAATAGGAGTAACTACCCCTTAAATCTCTTATTATTTAATACTACGGAGCACCGTACTATTACACGCCACAATAAAATAAACTGGCGGTAGGTCTCTGTTATCAGAGATCGTCTAGATAGGTACCACCGCAGCATCTATTTCTGCTGCCAACCAGTACTATATTCCAGTTTGAAGGATGCTATAGCTAGTGAAATTACTGAAGCCTTAACATCTTATGTCTCAAGGCGACGTGCGCAATGTGATGCTATAAATACTATCTTAACTAGCGCCACGTTGTTTTGAAGAAGCGTATCACTTACCATCAGGTGAACATCCCACTCGCGTCACTTTGTTAAATAAAAAAATAATTATACTACGCTGTCTTCTCCTTCTTAAAGTGCCCCTCCAACTAGTGAAGGTTGGCGATCAGCGTGGTACAATCCTTTCTGTCTCTGGTGTATAAAGCTGTACTGGATCTCCAAAACGACCATAATAATTAATATGGTAATTTTAACGACGCGATTATGGACGATAAGTGTTCGCGACATCACAACATAAAAACTCATTAAGTAAGTTTAATATATATATTACTATAATAAAACGTAATATATTGTATTACTTGGTTAAATTATAATGTAAGTTATATATTCATTATGGTTATACCTTTAACTTTAAACTTTAACACAGTGTGTATCGGGTTTTATGAAACGAAAAAGTGTAACGAAAAAGAGACAGCTATAAATGTATTTAACGGGTTGAGGCTGTGTGAGAATGAGATAGAACGCGTTTCTACATGGTTACCCATGGTTCGTGCCCACTCTCGTGGTGTACTGTCCGGACAGATACGAACGCAGATGAACCCGGATGATTTTAAAATGTATAAGAATAATTTCTATCTTCACTGTAATTTTACTGGTGGTAGGTCTTATTAGAATTTACTAGAAATATCTAAAGCCGAATATTTTCTAAGTAGAAACTACCGCAGCTTTTATTTCTACCGCCAAACAGTAGTGTGCAAACTTCATTGTGTTCCGGATTGAAGCGAGTTGTAGCTAGTGAAATTACTAGGGTAACGAAACTTAACATATTCTTTCAAGATCACGATACGTGTGGTACAGTATATACCATCGGAACTAGCAGCACGTTGTTATAGGCAGGCATATCACATACCATGGTCTTGAATGTCCTGTTCGTCCTGTTGCCTCGCTGAATAGAAAATTGATTCTTTAAGTGCTTAGATTTACCTTTCTCTCTATTTATTTTTTTCTAATTCAATACATTAACAAATTGTCGATCAATCGTTCTCTTTCGGTTCTACCGCCTTCATAGTGTATTCGTCTCGTTCTCTTACAAATTAACCAGAATCCAAAGTTTCACTTCACCCTCGTGTGAACTCACCCTCGTTATTTTGTTTCTCTTTATTACCTTTATCATTTTACTATTGTCAAGTCTGTATACTTTCTCTTGGATCCTGTATTGGGAACCAATTTTCTGTAGTTGTATTTGTATCCATTTACTATTTTATTGTAACCATAATTGTTTTTACCAGAATATTGTACAAGTTTAAAATTATTAATCAGTTATTCGTAGTTTTTTTTTTCTCTTTCCAGTAACTTTATCAAGTTGGCACACTATGACGTAATTCGACGTAGGCGTGGGCCGGGGGTAAAGTTCTACGCTTTAATCGGTCAATGCCGAGAAGGGTGGCCCACGGGCGTTCGCCATATATAAAATATCTATTTATTTATAGACCAGTTATGAGTTTACCTCTCGTATCGCAAGATTCCTCAAGATCTTTTCATGAAATTTGCATGGCTTCCTATGTTTACGAATAACAATAATCTCCATTAAGATCAGATGGCGAATCTGGTTAAAAATTGCTTCCGTTGCGCAGTGGCTAACCGTATCCGTTGTAATACAGAGATACCTATTTCAATTAGGATTTTGTCAGAATATGGATTAAAGTATTTTTTTTTCGAAAACGCTTTGATATCTATTGCCATTGTCAAATTACTGTCAATATCAGCATCGCTGTGTCCGTGTATAACTTTGCTACTCCCATGCAGATACCAGTTACAATTATTAAATTACCTGCTGAAATAAGCTTAGCAGTAATACGGATAAATTTTATATTGCAAAAGGATGAAACTTCTATCTCCAATACCTATATTTATTTACTAAGTAGCGAAAACCTTTTCGCAAGTGCTAGACAAGTTACTTCCGTCTAAGTAAGTCCGCAGCAATAGAATCATTCCGCAAACGAACGCACGAAGCGTTATCGGATATCGCGGACACGCGAGAGGTTTCCTCGAAGTAGATAAATATAGCATTTATTACTTCACTCATTCCTCTACTTTGTTTATTTTGTCGGGTATGAAGGCTTTTATTTTTGTATATCTATTACTGACTTTATTTTTATCGAGTTCGTACTTTACTTCTTTTGCCACATTGTTTGTATATAATTGTTGAGTAAATACAGAAGACATTTCTGCTAGTTCCTAAAGGTAATTTGATTGTCTGATATTTTAAAAAAGTACATAAATAGGCAAATTAATAACAAACTTCGTCGTTTGACGTTTATACAATCTGAAAAAGGTAATAGCTCCACTAGTTATTTTGCTTAAGGCATATAAAGTAGAGAACTATGCAAACTAGATTGATCACGTAATTAATTTGTAAAGTATAATATAGAATTTTATGCGCAAAAAACCATATTGTTTATGAACATAATCTTTGTAAGGTAATAAACACTACGCTTGCCAGGATACAGACGATCTTCATACGTTAAATAAGCAACGAATTAATTACCATATCCTCGCATGAAATAAAAAAATTAAATTGGAATAAACAAAAGGCATTAAGTATATTTGGTAAAGAATATTATTTATTATATATCCAATCTATTTCTATACCTTTATTCTGTATTGACGAAGCGACGAGACGAGCGGAACGTTCACTTAATGGTAAGCGATACGCCAGCCGGTATACACTAAACCAGACTATACTCGTCGTCTTGAGACATAAGATTTCAGGTCTCGTTACCCCAATAATTTCACTAGCTACAACGCCCTTAAACCCAGAACACAGAATTGTTAGCGCGGTCCTGTTTGAAGCCGAAAAAAGGAACTGCGGTGCTGACGGTCTCCAGCGAACGACTCCTGCTATCAAATTTTTGATTACGCACATAATTTTTTATGTTAAATCATGACAACGTTATTAACTGAACGATCTCACTTTGCTGATTATATTTTTGTTCGAAACACGATACCTTTAAGTAATCTTCATGTTTTTTTCAGTAACGGAAGGAAACAATTAAAATAGTTGTTGGCACTTAGCGTTGGCACTTATTACTATACATGTTATATTTTCTCTGTGATTTCTATATATTTTAATAAATAAATAAAATATATAAATACATAACATGTATGCAAATGTTTTAATATAGATGTTGCATCTATATTAAAATATTTTATTTTCAATGTAGGATTTGTTTCAAAGTATTATCGACAATGTAACTACTATCAGAAAATTACACATAAACATCTGTTGGCAGCAGTTTAAAATGCTTCATAATCTCCAACCTCGATTTCAGTGATTACTTATTAATTAACTTTAATTACGGCGGTTCTTAAGTTACGATGCGCGGATTTAATCCTTATTCTTCAAACGTCCATAGTGAAGATGGACAGAATCGTAGCGTGTCTCCTATTAATATCATTTATAAACCCGCAGACAAAATGTGAAAGTTTCGATATCACATCTATCACCTACGAGAACAGGACCGATCCTGCTAGTCGGCAGCTATATGAGTTCAGAAAATGTCATACGGTAAGTTTCAATATTTCTTTCAAATGCTATATTTTCTTACCCTAGAACTTCCAACGATAGTCGCCTCACCATAAAGAGGTAGCTTGAAACCAATATCTTAAACTAGTTATATATATTTAGCACATAAATGAATAAAGATCACGAAAAATCTGATGCTATATTCAATTTGTTCCTCAACCTAAAAGATAAATGCAATCAATAATAATGAATTATTATTAAAACAATACACATATGTATTATTCAAATGTAGTGTTTAATAAAGTAAGAACAAATAGATTTTCTTTTACTTAATGTTTTTATGAAGTACTCTTCCGTTCTATGGAGCAGATCCAATTATATACTTATTCTCTAAGTGAATTCCAAACCGTTTGTAAAGAGATTTCATTAACACGTTAGTTTTGGGGCCAGTTTCACAAAACATAAATTCAGCACGTTAGAGACCTATTAGATCTCGTAACTGTGCTTAATTACAGTGCGTTTGGGACCTAAACAATCGCCAATTTTTTTACTTAACTACTGAATCCAACTGAAAATAAGAAGCCTGTATATATATTTCTCTCTAGTGGACACATACAAATAAAGAAATTACGGCTGCTCCTACAGGAGAAAACGTGATTTTTGGCGCTGCACCAGCTGAAAGATTTGTAGGAGATCCTTTAGGTCGCACATCGCACTAAACGTATTAAAAAAAAATTATAACACAGTAGCTATTAATGGTGTCTTTCTATTTAATTTTTACCTCTTTGACTTTCAAATGTTTGTTAAAATTTTTGGCTTCCACCAATTCTTCTAATATATAGATAAACGACTCTAGGTGTACCGGAAGGGAAAGTATTTGCTTTACAGTACAAACGTAGGTAAATGTAGTTATTATACAGATAATTTTTATAAAACTGTTCTTGCAGAGACAAAGTTTTTGTTTAAGAATTTATTTTTTATTCGACGAAGCGGAGAGACGAGCGAGACGTTCAATCGGTGATAAGTGTAAGTAATGTGATGCTATAGAGCATGATATATAGGTTGATATTGAATCTCCTTACCCTAGTAATTTCATTAGCTAGGACACCCTTCAAACCTGAAAACAGTAAAGTTTGCAGTCTAATATTTGGTGGCAGAAATAGAGATTGTGTTGGTACGTACCTAGACCGTCCCCAGTATAGAGACCTACCACTAAAATAATCGCCCTGAAAAGCTTGAAAACTCCGATTTCTAATAATAACAACGAGCACTCTTAAGTTAACGAAACGTAATATCTTTAAATTTAGCAGGACTCAAATGTAAATGATAGAAAAATAATAAAAAGTTAATTTTTGTTTTCAGAAACCAATTGGTCTCCTCACTACAAGCCCTGGATCACCAGTGGATATTAGAGACACTAATACATTGAACTCTGACATATTTTCAAATGAATATTTCATCGATTCCTTATTACATTTAGATTCAGAAAATATCCCAGAAAGAGTGGTACACGCCAAAGGAGCTGCGGCTCATGGATATTTTGAAGTAACAAACGACGTGTCCAAATATACAAAAGCGGACGTATTTAATGGTATTGGTAAGAAAACTCCAATCTTAGTAAGGTTTTCTCATGTGATTGAAAACAGAGGAGGTTCTGATCTTGGAAGGGAACCACGAGGTTTTGCTGTGAAATGGTATACGCGCGATGGTAATCTTGATTTTTTGTGTCTTAATTTTCCAGTATTTTTTGTAAAGGATCCGCAGTACTTTAACTTTTTTGCCCACGCAATAAAAAGAAATCCAAAAACTAATTTACTTGATAATGTTTCGAAAGCAGACTTTTTTAGCTTAAGATCTGAAACGTTACATGCAGTACTATGGTTCCTATCTGATTACGGTATTCCTAATGGGTATAGAAAGATGGATGCATTTGCGATACATACGTATGAAGTGAACAATAAAAATGGCGAAAGCTATTTTGTGAAGTTCAACTTTAGAACTGAACAGGGCATTGAAAATTTACCATCCGATGAAGCTACTAGAATTAATGGCGAAGATCCCGATTACTTTAATCGAGATTTATATAACGCCATAGAAAAGAAAAAATATCCAGTTTGGAAATTAGAAATGGACGTTTTGAGTTATAATGAGATTTTACATTTAAATTACGATCCATTTGATATTAATGTGTTATGGAAAAAAGGAACTTACCGTACTGTGGAGGTCGGTCGACTCGTTTTAACAAAAAATCCAGACAACGTGTTCCGAGTTGCCGAACAAAGCGCATTCAATCCAGCAAACTTAGTTCCTGGTATACCTGGACCATTTGATAATGTATTTAAATCACGTCGAATGTCTTACATTGATGCTCAGAATCATCGCTTAGGTATAAATCACAACAAAATTGAAGTTAATCGTCCTATATACGCTAAAGTATACAATCGTGATGGTCCTCCTCCGGTTAAAGATAACATGAGAGACGCACCGAATTACTACCCAAACTCATTCAGTGGTCCCGTGCCTTTTGTAGACGAAAGTAGACCTAAATTTAAACTCGACGTGATACATAGCAATGCAAATGATTTGGGCGAGGCTTCATACTTTTATAATCACGTGTTAGAAAGTGATCAACACCGTACAAGACTTGCCAATAACACAGCAAACTTTCTTTTACGAAACCCGCCCTTCGTTCAAAAAAGATTCATCGATTTGTTATATTTAATCGATAATCATTTAGGTACTGAAGTAAATACATTATTAAATGAAACACTTAACCGCCCTAGGAACCAAGAAGTAAGAGTATTGAGAATTCCAAGAAATAAATGCTAATTGAAAAGGCAATCAAAGTTAACCTAGTTTCTTTATATTATTACATGCATGTAAAAAAATAACTATTTGTATCTAACTGCACTAAAATAAAAATTTGGGGCATATTTTCTACGCCATGCACTAAAGTTATTAAATCTATAAAAGAGTGCTTGTTTCTCCTTAATTATTAAATATTGCAGAAAAATATGATAATAACAGGGATAATCTTAAATATGTATAAAGGTACAATGATTTATAATAAACGTTGATTAGCGGATAATTAGTATTAAAATGAATATAAACTTAGTAAAATAAAAAATAAAACCTGCAGAATGCGTGCATGAAGGATGTGTTACCGCCTTCTATTGTTACTTTCTTAATGATCCATAGACAACAATCTATAATCAACATCATGAGATGCCCTCTTCAAACTGAAATTGGGCGATCAGATTGAGAAAACTTTCGTTTCGATCCTCAGCTGTTCTTTTTAACTGATGACTGCCGTATTTTACCCTACGCTAGGTAGACTCCTTTATGTCATCAAATCATTTCTTCCGCTGTCTGCTAGGTGCACGTTTTCCAGAAATTTTACCGTGCAGGATTAACCCAGGGAACTCGTAAAGAGGTCCTTTTTTCAGGTATCCAAAAAATTCAACCTTTCTTTGATTCATGGTTGTCATCAGCCTACGTTTGCAATCTATAATATACAAAACTGTTATGATTGAAATGAAGGATAGTAATACATCCGGATATGTTTGTGCTGCGTTATGTGTCGCTGGTTAAGATGATATACACTGTACCATATTGTGATTATATTTTAAGACGCATTAAGATAACCTTGTAACCCCAGAATTTTCATCAGATGCAATTCCGTTTAAATGGGAACACGGTAACGTTTTCACACTGCAGAGGTTGGTTGTGTTTGTAGAGTTCTACGTATTAACGTACTAACGCCAAAAATAATTAAATTTTATTTTATTTTAGATTATAATTTTCATAAATATTCAGTATCATAATATTTCAAGAAAACGATAAACAAAAGCCTAAAATTATAAATGACTCGATTTAATAATTCTTTGTTCAAGTTCCGAGCACTTTAATGGTGAAAAACATAAAAAAGTTATTAATCATAACAAGATTTTATATTTAACGATGTTCTTTAAAAGTACCGCCATAATTGTTAAAAAATGAAAATACTGAAAATACACGATTTCAAGATTAAACTAGAATATATGAGATGAATGTACTGCATATCTATGATTTTTATATATAAGTGAAATATTGTAAATCTCATCATATAAAACTTCAATTATTTATTGATTTATTTATTACCCATACCATCGAAATATCAAATATACCACTAGAAGTACTCTGTAATACTCCAATACTTCATATAAATGCAATACTCAATGATGACTAGAACGACAGGCATCTATCGCATCTGATCTACCGTGGTTTTGAATGTTGTAAAGTTCTCGACAGTCGGAGTAAAAGATAATTAAATAAATCTAATAAAATTAATAAAATCTTTATTACTAAATGATAAATCTTGTCGTTTGATCCTACTTAAAGCAATACTCGTTTTATAAAAAAGTTGTTAATTTGAAATTGAATGCTGAGGCATGGTCAGGTGCGCATCGATGACCATAATCCAAATTGCCTATATGATCTAATTCGATTCGTTCCTTTGAAGTACAAGACAGCCGAAATAGAACAAAGTAAGTAAAAAAAGATTTCAATTTAACATCACCGTTGACCGGGCTAGAATTTAATTATGCGAAATAAACTCTCCTCGGCTCCTCGGCACCGTTTTCAATGAAATTACCATGCTCCGGTGCAAATTTATTCATCTGGTTAGCTTTGAAGAAGGAAATTGTTAGAAAGTACACATTCGACAATAACTCACGAAGTCGATTCGTTCTTGCTGTTAGTTATTTCAAGATAAGCGAACAGAAGCTACCCTTCCATCCGACATGTTACATGTGACATGTGATCATTCTGTCAGCAGTAATAAAAAGTTTTAAAACAGACGAAACAGAACCTTGACATAATGAAATTACGAATTTCTCATCACAACCTAAACCCTCAAATGCTATTTAATAACTGTTGAGTCATTTATCTGTGTACAAAAATGTACGAGGGAAGATGAATTTCTATTTTAGTGAAGTGTCTTAAAATATCAATGTTGCTATATACTTTATAGCGATCGTACGCGCTGTTTAACTATAAAGCACAGGTTCGATCCCCGGTTAAATTAGGCTTACGAAAGAGTAAAAGACAAACAAGAAAAACAGTGAAAAAAGAGTAAGAGAAAAAACTTTAGCTTTCGAAATTGAGTCAAACAGAATATAGCTTTCATCGCGTAATGGAGAAACTATCTTGATTCTCCTTATGAGAGAATAACGTGATTCCCACCAGTGGGAACATTAAGTCGGCTGCTTATGCTTATTTACAAAGACACTGTTTACTTTGCAATGAATTCTTCCAAGTTGTGATATGTATCAAGGACTGCTTACCAAAACTTGTGATAACATTTCAAGTAGTCCCGGAACCACTAAATTCGGAAACTTTCTCCTATTATTGCCTGCGAACTACCGTCACGTTTACTCAAAGATTTATAATAACAGGAATTGTTTTATTATAATTTCAAGCTTCAAATTATACTTAGTATCAAATCATATTAATTGATGTTGCATTATTGCTATTATTAAGATAATATATAGTTTGGCTTGCTTTTGGTTTTCCTTCCATGTATAAACTAAGTTCCGAAAACATCCCTATTAAGAATAAAGTTATCAAAAATTTATTGAACTAAAAATATAGATTCATTTAGTATGAAATAATTCCCTAAGCTAAAGGAATACTTTTATATACTACTGGTGATAGATCTCTGTTGGCGGTGACCATCTCGGTAGGTTTCAGTTTAATTTGCGCTGTAGCTAGTGTACTAAGGTAGCGAAAGTCGACATTTTATACCGCAGACGACGAGCGCAATGTAGTGCAGTATCATACCAACTAGCGCCATGTTCTATGTTCATGCCATCTAGGCAGTTCGTTTCGCTTACCATCAGTTAAACGTCCCGCAAAAAAAATCCTACTGTTTCTTGTATTGAATCACCGCCTGAACAGACTAATGAAACAAGTCTGTTTAAAAAAAAAGGTACTTAACTTCTTGTCGCTTCTTGCCTACTTTAGATCAAGAATCTTTTCCTGTTAAAGGTCAACTGTACAATAACCTGAGGTGCATTCGAAATTCTGCCCGAAAGAAAATTGTTGAAATAAATTCTTTCAACGCGTGGAAGACGAGTTAGATTATGTACACGTGACAAAAAAATAGGTCAAGAAAGAGCTTTTTCTGTCGTCTCCTAAAGCACTCGCCAACACACATGACTTGCGTGATAAGCAAGTATGCCTACAAATATGGTCAGGCCCAAGATATTTTTTTTATTCTATTATGTGAACATTTTTCTGACTTAAGACAGTTTTTAAAACTCGCTACATCAATAATTTCACTAACTAAGGAGTCCTCAATCCGAACACAATACTGCTTGTACACTTTATGGCATTGTTAAATGGCAGTGGAAATGGAGCACTGGACTTCCATCAGCCGATGATGGTTATATATTTTTTATTATTATTTGTATTATTAGTCAAAGACCGCATTTCTTTTACCTTAACCATAATTTTTCTGCTAAGAACAGAATTTTATAAAACAATATTTTTATTAACAGCGCCATCTATGGGCGAAATATTAAACTATCAACGATTTATTCAATTCACGTACCAGCATTTTGTTCATGTCAATTTATGTATATATATATATATACATAAGAGTTTTCCACCTAAGACGAAATTCATCACTATATCTCTGGAACCATAAAGCTTAAATACTTGAATTTTCGTAGGAATATTACTTTTACTGAGTATAGGCCAACTGTTAGGTTATAAAATTCCTTCCCCAAATGGAATTGTGGGGATGCTACAGCCATCAAAGTGGGAGGAGGAGGGGGGGAGGAACAGCTGGTTATTTACATGAATTAAAAAAATAATTACTTTAGAACTTAAAAAGAGGCAGGGCAGAGCAGTAGCTAAATTTATATATTGTACGTAACTAAATGCGCCGTTCAAACGATTTAATGGGCAACATTTACAACCAGCCCCAGCGGAAATGAGCGCCAGTCACCCGGGGCTCTATCGCAGCATTAAATACTCTACCGAACAATATTTGTATTTCAATTGATTACTTTCATAAAAGAAAAAGTAAATGCTAATATATAAACTTATCAAACCAACAGTGATAAAGTTGTGTGGACGAAATATTAATTTAAAACAGTGTGTAGATCTGTTCTTAGAGTAAGGACTTGTAAATGACAATTTAAATATTAATACAAAAAGTACTAAAAAAAAATTTAATGAGCTATACATATGATTATGGTTGAGTTCACTGTAAGATAACTTAAAACAAATTAAGAAACGCCCTTTTAAATACAGCCAATATGCGTAAAAGAAACCGTGGGTGCTGTAAGTTTCGATTACCCACTAAATATGCGCTCTGGGAGTAAGAGTAAGATATATAGAAGAAACCAACAAATTGTGAGAACAACAGCTCAAAAATACATGACATCCATCAACATGCATGGTCAACGTATTGAATAAATGTCGTCACTGTCTCCTGTGTCAGAGAAGCGCCCAAGTCTTGCAAGTGGGGATATTAAGAAGGTAGTTTATATAATAATATATAAAATTTATAATTATATATGTAAAACGATAAAATCCACTAACAGTGACACAGAGTAATAAATTCTTGGAAAAAAGCTTGACTATTCACAATAGTTGCCATTGTCTCGTTTCAATGTTATTTCGAGTCGAAGCTTCTGTTATCTCCCGACCGCCGTTACTGAAGCGAAATGGGACAAAGTTGCCTTTTACATTTAAAAATACCTTATTAAATTTTTATTCAGCATTATGAATATATTTCCTCGTGATTTTTTTTATTTTTTCCTCGTTAACTTCAACTAGTATATTCATTGGTACCTAATATTCTTAGATATTTATTAGCCACAGCTTTCTTCGCACCTGAACCAGATCTATGCACGTAATATATATACGAAGCATTCAGAAAAAAATATTTTATTATTAATGTCTTTATTATCATTGTTGTTTCCTGCTGGATAGAAATCTCCCAAATAATTTCCATCGTCAAAGATCCGATACCGCGCTACCTGCGACACTCACCATGCCATCGGTCTACCTGGCAAGCAGTTCCTAGTTCTGTTTCCTATAACTTGAACCTCCCATCCCATCAGACACCCGATCTTCGCTTATGAACATGATATATAAATTAAACAACAATAGTATATACAGAAGACGGTGTTCCCACGAATTAATATAGAAATATATTAATACCATTCCACCTGTCCACCAGCACCAGTTCCATACCAATTGACGGTGACGTGGTGTAATTAAAAGGATTTCGCGAGGACATCAAATCCAAAGTGACACCGAATGATTTACAGCATGCCATTACCATTTACTAGTAACATGTACACGCCATTTGTTTTTCAATGAAATATAAACAATCCTTTCCTATTACTTCGATTTTGAACTTTATCTTAGATAAGTTAAGGTTCTTTTTTCTTACAAATAAGCTGATCAAATTAGTTCAACGAAGGCGTGAAAATAATTAAACATTTATGAGATTGATTTTCACCTCTAGTATGAGTAAATTGCATTCTTTAACTTATTACTGCATTTGTTAAGTGTTTACTCCGTATAAGTTATAATTTTATATATTTAACTTCTCGAGGTTAAGTCAAATGCATATGGGGTGTAAGGGTTCCCGCACATAAACTCACGAGACCCAAGCCAAACTCATTTGCTCGTGGTGCACCCTGCTAATCAACAAACGAGGCTCTGGCTCACAGCAACTCGTATTGAGCTAGCGTGGTGAAAAATGGCCCAAATCCTGCCATATAAACCCCTACAAACGAAGGTCGCGGGAAGCCGCTGGACGCGAGCAGCGCATGACCTTTGGGGGAGGCCTGTGTCCAACAGTGGACGTGGTGAAGCGGTGATGATGATGATGATGAAATGCATACAGTTTGTAAATGTATAAACTTCATGATATATATGTTTTGTCTTATACAATGGAGTAAATGTTGAGGTTTACCAGCCGTAGGTCTCTGTTGCCGGAGACAGTCTAAGTAGGTACCACCGCTGTGCCTATTGCAGCCGTCAAACAGTAGTGTGCAAACATTGCTGTATTCCTGCTTGAAGGGCGCTGTAGCTAGTGTAATTACTGGGATAACGACACTGAATATCTTGTCTCAAGCGGCGAGCGCAATGTGGTGCGGTGAATAACATACTAAGTAACGTCACGTTATGAGCGAGCGTATCACTTACCATCAGGTGAACGTCCAGCTCGTCTTGTCGCTTATTTAAATAAATATATATATATATATATATATATATATATATATATATTCCCGTACCATATAATAATAATAATATTTAATAGACCGCATCATTTTAACTGCTTACATAACGCGACAATGTATTTTCGTTTTTCTTTACCAACACAGAGTATCGTTGGCTGCCGCTTTGAATATATCAGTTAACCTGTTATTTTTAACATATATTGCTTAACTGTTATTAACAACATATTAAACCGCTTTCTATTTATTAATACCATAAGCTTTCAACTATATTGTTTAAACGCTATTAACGCTATTAGTTTTACGAAAACAATATGAATGTACTACGCACTGATGAGAAATGTTCGTCACAATCAAACGTTTTTACTGTACCTAAGTAAATAAAAATATTAACTACTTTACTGCTTAAATTAGGTTCCATATCGATTTTCTATAAAATCTCAGTTGTCATTACGATGATAAATTTACTTATTATACGACTTTGACCTAGATGTATTAAGGATGAGGAGGAATGTTATTGCAAAGTGTTTGAGACAGTTCGTCGTTATTGCCTCCACTCCAATTAGTGACACGAAATCTTACGTGACCCACTTCACTGACAGCTGCCGCATTGCTCTCACATAATATCGATTATCGATTAAACTTTTTTTTAGATAGTTTATTACCTTGTCGCACAGAATTTATCTGAGTTTTAGAAACTTTGGAAATATCTGTCGTTGCAAACACTTGTCATCAAAACTAATTATTATTATAATAAATAATATAATATTATTTATAACAGTTTTTATTTATTTTTTAATTTTCATATTATTTTTCAGGAAAACAAATAAAACTGTATTTCATTTTTATTATTAATAGTGATAAAGCATGAGTACTATTTTTACCTTGTACCTATGTAGATCACCTTTTACTTTTCTTACTATCCGAGACAACGAAACTAGCGAACTGTTTACCTGATGTTAAGTGATACGCTTGTCCAATTTATTATATTTATCACTTACCAACTTACAATGTGGTGCTTTATATATCATTCTTAGCAGCGCTACTTTGTTAAGATCAGGCGTATCTCTAAGCATCAGGTGAACGTTTAGCTCATCTCGTCGCTTTGTTAAATAAAAAAAAAGATATTAAATTTCGTTATTCCTTGTATCATCAACAAGCCTCTTAGCCCACCTCTGTACCGAGTCTAGAGTCGCTAGATGGGTTTTTGGAACACCTATCCAGATATGACAATAGTACTGCTTTAAGACAGGTCTTATTACCCCATTAATTTCATACTGTTTTATATCAGACATATTATCTGCGGTGATATCAATTTAGATGCTCTTTGGCAACAGTAACCTACTACTAGTAGAAAAAGAATAAACGACATTTTATTACTTAATCTAGCAGCTTCCTTTAAAGCTAACTTTAAGTTATATACAGTGTAAATAAAGTTATTTTATACGGTTAGTAAGCAGCAGCGGTGATCTCATAAATGCGTCCAATGTAGGACGAAAGTTATCGCTGAAACAGTTTTGCAATAACGAACACAATAACAGTTTAGTTATCGCTCTGCTTACTCGTAAACTTGGTATAGTCACGCCCCGTATAACCTAACTAAACCTAGTCTTAAGTAAATGTTAAATATGTTAGGTTTATATCGCTCGTAAATTTAAGTATGATGGAGAGCCTCCTTTCCCGTATGTTGAATTTTAAATAGCTGTTGCCGGAAGTGAAGCTTTTTACCACCTTCACAATTCCTGCAGATGAAACATATATATTAGCGATTGCTATGTATGTTATACGCACTATCGGTCTTTAAGGTTTTCTCTGTTCTTCCCTGTCCTTCGTAAGTCTGGAGGCTATTTCATAAAAGGAGAGAATAAAAGCTATATGTCCACCAGGATAGCTGAGTCAACGTTGGTTTATATCACATGTTTATGAAGAAATTTCCTGTGGTTATAACTTAATAGTCTATTTATAAACTTTTATTGTTCTAAAAATGTGAGCATGGCTCAAACGTCCCCGAATAAATATTGTTTAAAATTAACAGAGGGAAGTCGACGAAAGTTACAAACAACGGAAGTTTTATTTATAGCTGAAGCTTCACAAATTCCGGTTTCGTAATTTCGATGCAAATTGCCGTCGCTGTATACTGTCAGCAGACTGTAATATGTTGTGTTTTGCTAACGCATGGGGAATTTCTCATCGAGCAATTATTTCGAAGGCGTCATAGTGTAATGTTTACGATACACACATTCAGTAAACACACACATATATATTATATATATATATAATATTACCGTAAAGAAGTAAAATGATCCGCCTTAGTTTTAAGTAATTTGAAAAAAGTAATAACAAAAGAGTTGTGCGAATTTGTTTATTTGAATGAAGGAACTCTGATATCATAGAAAAAGTTATTTTTTGTTCTAAAAATTTACTTAAATGTGAATTGTATATAATATATATATATATATTACTTTCCACGAACATAGCTTTCAAAGAGCTTGATTCCTTAAACGAATTATGACGAAAGTCTGCATAAAGTTTATTTAGTCTTTGTACGCACCAAGAGGACAACAGCTGAATAGGATCAGACTTCATCAGACGATCGGACGCGGAGAGGTTCATGGGTTTTAATTCCATCGACTGGTTAGTCTTAGATAAACGAGGCAGGCCACACAGACGCTAGTACTCGAGTATAGCACGGTAAGCGGTTCAACCTGGAAGATACTTATCGATTGTTAAAAATATCTGCAGAGCCGTAATTATGTAATAATTAATGAAACAACCACCAGATGAAAACGGTGCTGTTTCAGCAGGCAATGCAGCAACCACTGCCGAAGCAATACTAGGCTCAACGTGTTTTTTTATGTAATTAAGTAACGATACGAGCGGCACATTCACCTAACGGTAAGTGATACGCACGCCAATCAAAACCTGGCGCTAGTTAAGATGGTATGCACTGCACTACATTGCGCTTGTCGCCTGAGACATAAAATGTTGTCTCGTTACCCCAGAGATTACACTAGCTACAGCGCCTTTTAAACCGGAACACAGTTATTTTTTCACACTACTCTTTGACAGCAGAAATAGACGCTGCGGTGGTACCCATCTAGACCATCTCCGGCAACAGAGACCTACCGCCAGCGGCTTCAACCCTTTAACTACAGCTCAATAGCAATAAAGTGAAATGTGTGAAAAAAATGGTGAAGCTAAATTTTTATGGGCTACGGCTATCGTTAATAACCTGATGAATTATGTTGAGCATGGGCGACGCTTCACCGGAATTTTGCCAATGAAACAAGTGTCTTCAGATAAACACAACTATCAATACTTACCCGTACGTAAATGATTAAAAAGTTTTCGACGGGACAACGGACCCAAATATTGAATAGCGTTAAAACTTGGAAATCGATAAAATACTTATACCAGACATAATCTCCCAGATATTTTCACTTAGATTGATTATAGCAATATAAAAAATATGTTTTAATAGCTTTTTTACCGCTAGTATATCTACAGTAAACTAGAAACAAGGTACAATCTCTTCCATGTACATAACTTTTTCTTTTAAGTACCGCGCCCTTTCTAATGAAACAAGAGCAGTTCCTTCTAGCAACATGTAGGATTAAATGGACGGATCTTCAAAAGGCTTCATTCCCGGCATCATTAGGTATCAACTTAAAGCGAAGCAAAACTAAAGTAAAAGTTTAAAGCAATTAGTAAAAGATATATTTTATAACTATTAACTACTATACTATTCATTCCATTTACTATTTCATTTCCATCAATATTATAATTAAATTCAATACATAAATAATCTCGCTCTTAAATCTGTTTACAAAATTTAAGTAATTCTCAAAGACATGCATCATCATCATCACCAGCCGATAGACAAAACCTACGCGATAGATGTATAGTAATAAAACAATTCTGAACGATTGGAATGAAATTTCCCTCAGGATTGCGACTGCGGTGGTCCCTCGTAAGTTTACCTCTGAGTTGGAGCAGAACTTCTGCAAGCACAAATTGAAAATAAATGTAATCTCGGATCAATTAATATCTCAAGTCTTTTTTCCAAGAGAAAAACGCAAAGAAATGTTATAAATTAAAATAGCTGCTACATTCAAGTTACTACAGGTGGCGCAAAAGTAACCTTCCGATGTTTTATTGGCTGTAATTTAAAAAAAAAATGAAAAACTTTGATTCTTCTTATGGATTATTTTTATTTGGTCTTTTAATTTTTTTACATCAAGGCAAAATTTATAGCATTTTCTGATAGGAGGATTACTTTTGCGCCACCCTGTATTTTAATCCAAATAAATGAATACCAACATGTTCAAACTTTAGTGTGAAGAAAACACCTGAGGATAATGATGATTACAATAACCGCATTATACACAGTATATACGAAATATTATAAGTGTATGTATATATGCGTATATGAAATTAACAAATTCCACTGAATACCTCACCGAGGCCAAAGGTGCCTACTACCTACGCTTGTATGATAGCTGTATAAATTTACCTATATATTTCATCATCATCATCATCTTTATCGGCAGATAGATGTCCTTTACAAGACATAGGCCTCCCCCAAAGACCTCCACATTGATCGATCCCGTATTGCTCGCATCCGGTTGGTTCCGGTGATTCTCACCATAATGTTGGTCCACCTTGTGGGAGGCCTCCCAACAATACGTCTACCGCTACGCAGGCGCCACGTGAGGACTTTACTGTCCCATCGGCCCTCGGTCCTTCGAGCAATATGCCCTGCACACTACCACTTAAGTACAGCAATTTTTTGAGCTATGTAGGTGACCTTAGTTCTTCTGCGGATCTTCACATTTCTGATACGATGGCGCAGAGAAACTCGCAGCATAGCCCTCTTCATTGCCTTTTTCTTGGGGTATTTAGTATCAATTTGTTATCGGCAGCAGATTTTTATCACCAAAACGTTCTGCTCATCTATTATACTTCCAACCCAGCTATCTTCTCTATTGGTCTTAAGATATTTTGTCATTTTTATCGCCTCGCGAATCCATCTTGAGATCAAGGTTATCTTACGAGGATTCGTAGTCTATCAAGTGTAAAATTTTATAAACGACGCTCCCTTTATTTTAATAAAATATGATTTCAAAATGAACTTGCAAAGTTGAAGAACTAGAAAAATCTATGATATAAATCGATCGTTACAGTGGAAATGAAAGGAACTGTATACTTTGAAAACAAAGGACCTAAAGTAATTTAGAAAATTGAATTGAGAGCGAAGTAAAACATTTATACAATGTAAAACTTCCACGGGGACACATCGTCTTGTTTGTTGAGGTTGTTTTCTTAGACGCCGTGCGTTGGACGATTGGATGGACATTTCCAGAGTAGATTTTTCTAAGTGATTATTTTTTTATGTGTTTACAATAACGCGACGATAGTGTTGAGATGGCAAACCCTTAATTATATATAAAATAACATTCCAATTGCTAGGTCTCAGGGTCTACCCCCGCAAGAAGAAAGTCAACGTTGGATAAAATCAATTCGTCGAAATCATTATTAAAGTAAAACCAACTTTTATTAACTGGGAAATTGTAAATGAGATAGGAGTAGGAAAACAATAATTGAGAAGCCATTCTCTTTTATACTAGTGTGACCGGCAGTTTTATCTATATTTGTAGGTAAAATGTTTATCTCAGTGAAAGGTCGGGAGACTGGAGAACGTTAACGTAATTCGATTACAAGTGTTTGCCTCCACGAGTTCGCTTCTTGTTAGAATTCAAACTCCTCCATATGTAACTAGTCAACAACTTTCGGTTGTTTAGTATAATAATGAACCTCATCTTCAAACGTTTCCACGAAAACCTTGGAATTGATTTGTTGATTTCTGAACTTTGTTAAATATGGTGATTTATTTAGTGTTTGTTTGCTTTGTTCTGCTTCACGTGAATTTGATTACAAAATGTACTACGACACCACGAAAATATTCTGATACCTACCTGTAACGTCGAGGAGTCACAGATTAAAATGTTTACAGAGTACCAGTCTTAGAACAGAGTCTCTATTTTTTATTTCGTATAACCTTTCAGCTGTCAATATTATTGAAGATGATTATAGCTTCATCGGATACAGGGCTTGAGGCACCATAATTTAAAACTAGTCTAGGTAAATATATTGGCTAGTACTATAGTCATATTTGTTAATAATCTTATTAAACTTTTAATATATGAAAGTAATAAAATATGGAATTGTCAACATAGGTTTGGAGAGTGAAAGAATATTCGGAATCTACCTGGATATTGCAACTCTGCCAGCATAATAGCATTGCTGTCTCCCAGTAGATAAGAGCAAGAGTATCTGGACAGACGTACTCGACCGTCTTCTTTGTTCTTTTCTTCACTAGCATCATCTAAAATTGACGTTCAGTGTCAACATCAACAAAATGACAACATAAAATTTGTTTTATAAAGCTTTGGTACTTTTATGAGACATTGTTTTAGTTCGCTTTAACGTGCAGCCTTTACTCTGTCCAATCTATTACAGCTACAGCATCCAAATGTTAATATTACTTACGAACAAATTCGCCTTCTCATCGTGCATTTTATTAAATATTTAGTTATTTATGGATCCGGGGTAATTCCCGTCTGACATCAGACGATAGTTTAATCTGAAAGAAGGAGCGGAGCGTTTAACTAAATCTCAGTTAACAAATGTCTTCCGCTTTTTGTAATATCTCCGACTCAGATGTACTTTAGACACAAAATGTCGTGCCTCGAATAAAGATTTTGTAACTCACAGTAGTTATTTTTAAAATTTTAATGAGGAATTTCTTTAATTTCTTCCAAGTACTGTATTTTTAGTATTTATCCCAAATGCTATGAGGAGTGAATACAGATTAATGATGTCTTACAGAAAAACCATTTATGTTAATTCCTTTTTTTATTGAAGATTTATATCTGAAGTTTCTGTACATATTTTAAACCAAAAAAAAAATTTTATTGTCTCATCTTTATAATTCTCAGAATACTTTGTCTTGGTTTTTATAGTAAGTTTGTTAGTGTCATATTAATTTAATTATACATATAAAAAACTGTTAAAATCATACTGTTTTTTTCTTACATTCTTAACTTATATTTTATTATATATAGATTGTTGTGTGTGGTTGATATAAATGTATGTACAATTAGTTATAAGAATGTGTTGTTTGATTTACATAATCCAAAGTACACATACATGTTCATATACAAAATAATGAATGAATAAACGAACAAAATAAACAACTATGTATGAAACTAACAAATGAATTAATAAGTTACCTTGGCGGTTTGGACCAATTGGGTTTTCATACATTTTTCTCAATATAGGTCAATCATGTACGCTTATTTGTAAAGTTATGACACGTCTCCAGCACCTAATTCCTTTAGCGATGATCCTGTGAGCATTAAGTGTAAGCTTGGTGTAATGAGAGTATAGAAGGAACGTGCTGAAATAATATCAAGACGTGCAATACGTGTATAGAACGTGAAGTTAGATAAATTCTATTGTAAATCATCAGGTTAGAGTTGCTTTAATTTTGTGTATATTTCGTATGCTAATATGACAATAAAAATCTATGTTCTCAATTGTGAAGATGTAGACATCGCTTTAATATTTTGAACTACATTTTTCTTATAAAATATGATTTACTTGAGAGCCTAGTAACCTAGACAATTTACAGTACTTCCAAAATTTGACTACAACTTCATTTGAAGTTTAATAATATATTATAAATATTTGACTCATAGCTTTTCAGGTTAAGAAGACAGCATTTGATGGTTTATTAATATTATGTTAGTCTTAATAGTTGCGATATTTTTAAACCTGCATGAGATTGGCACTTCGTTAGATAAATTTTTCATGGGCTTTTTATGCCGTCGTTAATTTTAAAGAAGACAAAAGCTGCCAAAGCCAATCGGGAAAGCCGATAAGAAGTCTTAACAACACAGTTCTGTCGCTTTGTGCCGCGAACAATTTGACCCTTGTGTTGTTGACCATAAAGATTCAATTCCTTCGAACTTAATTCCACCATTGCTGCCAAACTTGGGCTTTTAATTTCGCGGCGTATTAAGCTGGTACTTTGAAGCTTACTGATTGGTTTGTTTTAGATTTTAATAATACCGCAATGTTAAAATGTTTTTGGCAAAGATCTTAGGCTGGCTCTCATCCTACATAAATACCATAAGTTAACAAATAAAACGTATTTTTCTTGGTTTAAGAATCCGTAACTAATATTTCAATCCTTATTCTTTTCTGTTTTCATGCAACGAAGCGAAGAGTAAAATTTTGAGTTCACCTAATAGTGAGTGATAGATACGCCTGCTCACAATAACGTGGTATTTATGATGTACATTGGATGACATTGTGCTTGTCACTTTATGGTCTAGTTTCATTATGAATATCATTAATTATGTAAACAATACAAACTTTTCTTCATTACCCAATATGCTACAAAATTTAAAATACTTTTGTCTACCTTTCTTAATTTTTTTTTGAAAATTAAGCTAAATCTTTAAAAACGCTATTTTATCAGATGATAGACAATTTCATATTAATTTACCACATACGTCAAATTATATATGATTTAAATTATTTACAAGTTGATGATAACAGTTAAATAACTGAAGGGTATCTACCCGATCGGTAATCATGTAATTAATTTTTTTTACACAACGAATAATAATAACTGTAATTTCTGATGCTTGTTAAAATATATAAAATTTCAGTATATAACAAAGAAATACTAATATTAGGTCTCTATTGCCGAAGACCATGTGTCTAGGTAGGTACCACCGCAACGCCTATTGCACGCGACAAACAGTACTGTGCATACATTGCTGTGTTCCGGTTTGAAGGACGCTATAGCTAGTGTAGTTACTGGAGTAACAAGATATAAAATCTTTTATTTTAAGACGATGAGCGCAATTTGGAGTAGTTTATACTACCCTAACTAGCTTCATGTTGACACTGTGGGTAGGCGTGCCATTTACCAACAGAAGAACTTCGCCCTCATATCTTCGCTTTATTGAATAATAATAAAAAACATCAAAAATTATTAAATTGCTATTAATTTATAACATATGTAATCATACTTAAAATTAACAATTTCTTCTTTTAATTTATTTACAAAAGACAATAAAAAAAATCCTTAATTTTCACTTTGGTAATTAGATAACCTAACTTAGCTATACCTTCATTAAATCTATTCTAGTTAAGTGTAAATAGTTTAGTTAACTTAAAATAGAAATAGTTTACTAGTACATTAACCGAACACATCACACAATCGATAAAACACTAAATCTAGACGGTGTGAGGTCAGCTGACGCTATCTTCCCGACTCATTTCATCTTTATTTCCGTCATCCTTAGTGTGCTCTCGACCCGTACTAAGCATTAATATGTTATGAGCTCCATCTGAAATTATCGAAGAAAATCAATTCATTCTTAACTTCCGCTTATTATTAGAAAACTTTTTACATTTTAGTATACCTTTCGAGCAAATCTTTCACAAAGTATCTCGTCGTAGTGTAACTAATAAGAATCATCATCAGCCGATAGACGTCCACTGCTGAACATAAGCCTGAAGAGGGATTCATATGGGAGATTTGGGCCATTTCCCACCACGCTGGCCAGATGCGGGTTGGTGGTAGCCAGAGTCCTGTTTGTTGATTAGCAGGACGCATTACTAGCAGGTCAGATTAGCTTGGATCCCTTAAGTTGTTGTGTGAGAGCCTTTACACCGCAACTGGTAAGAATAGGACCCAGGAAATCCCTATCTCTTGTAAAGGGCAACCAAAGGCAGTTCGAGGACCTTGAGGGTAGGGCACCACAAAGGCAAAAAGTTCGCGTACTTACTATTTCACAAATAGTGTTTTACCTCTTTTTATCGAATTTTTTAGGGAAGAAAAGTGCACAGAGGAGCGTACCAAACGAGATTCTAAAAAAAGGGAAAATAACGCATGTCGATGTTTCCCCTGAAGCAGAGCATCATTCAAATATTCCTCTCTCCCGCAGCATTTCCAAAAATAGAATACATAAATTTTTTACGCGTTGTAATTTTTTTACTCTGTATTTTGATTCAAAAAATGTTTTTAAAACCGAAAAGTATCAAGAACCTATTTTATCTACAGACAACAAAACTCTTCATATCTTCAATCTGTTTTATGTAATAGTAGCTATAATGCTATATTAATGATTGTGATTGTGCAGTGACCATACTTTGATTCTGAAAAATACATGAAAAAACAATTCCTGTTGTTAGTTCGCAAGCAATAACAGGTGTAAGTTCCTGACCTTCATCAAGAAGTTTCGGGATAACTTGAAATGTTACAACACGTGAGCACTCCTTGATATACATATATCATAATGTTGAAGAATTCATTGAACAGTAAACTGACTTAATGTTCCCACTTTTGGAAATCTGTTGGTTTTCAAAAACTTAAGTTTCGTGGGATCCCACCCGCGCTTTTGGTAGCCCGCCGGTCTAATGGTTAGACCGTGCGGCCTTCATTCCAAAGGTCTCAGGTTCGAATCTCGGCATGTACCAATGACTTTAATATTTAAGTTATGTACATTTGTGTACTTTAGTAACAACAGCGAAATACAAACGGTGATGGATGGAAACATCGCGAGGAAACCGTATTAATCCACTTGAAGCAAAGCGGGAAAGTAAAAAAACTTGAACGATGGGTATCTCGTGAATTGAGTGAATCGATCTTGCAAACACGCGTCGACTGCTGCTGCTGTGTTACTTTGCTTAACCGACACAATAATGAAGGGATGTTACATCGAATCATTACTTGTGATGAAAAGTGGACACTGTATGATAATCGGAAGCGCTCATCCCAATGGCTGAATCATGGAGACCCGGCCAAATACTGCCCTAAACGAAAATTTGCTTAGAAAAACTTACTTGTGAGTGTTTGGTGGACTAGCGCCGTTATCGTTCACTACAGCCTTTTAAAATCTGGCCAAACGATTACTGCAGATATTTATTGTCAGCAACTGCAGACCATGAAGGAAGAACTTGCTGCTAAACAACCGAGATTGGTGCATCGCTCTAGGCCACTGCTGGTTCACGACAACGCAAGACGGCCACCACAATACAACAAACAACCACTAAGTTAGATGAGCTACAATTGGAACGTCTGCGACATCCACCGTACACCCCGGACCTTGCCTCCAACAGATTACCATTTTTTCCGGAATTTGGAGAACTTCTTACAAGGACAAAAATTCAACTCCGATGCGGCAGTCCAAACCGCCTTCAAAGAGTTTATTTATTCTCGCCCCCATGGTTTTTTTAGTAAAGGGATCAATGAACTACCTATGAGATGGCAAAACTGCATAGATAACAACGGTGCATACTTTGGTCAATTAAATAGATTTTACAAAAAAAAAATTGACTTTATATTCCTCCCGTACAAAACGCCAGTTTCATATGTAAGGACCTAATACGATCGGTCAAAATGTTAATATCTACATTCAACTACACATTCGTATTCTCGCATGTACTCGTAAAACATATATCATTCGTTACTTCAGTAATACATATCTGTTTTTATTTTGTTTTTCATATACAAGTACATGTTGTGCATTTTTAAGTTCGCTCTTTATAGAATTCGTCTTTTCATCTCGAAAAATATATCTTAACATTATAACTAAGTTTATATCATTTCTTTTGTAACAATAATTTATTTTGTACAATGCGAGACATAATCTGTATAAAAACGTTAATAACTCGAGATTCTGTAACGTTAATGCAAAGAAATTGTTACAATTTCACGAAAACGATTCTCAGATCCGAGGGCTTACATTTCGGAACTCGTTTTTGCTTCGCTTTTGCGTTTGTCAAATTCTATTCATATTGAAATTCATCTTCCCCCGTACATTTTTTGTAAGCAGATAAATGACAACAGTTATTAAATAGCATTTGAGAGGGTTTAGGTTGTGATGAGAAATTCGTAATTTCATTATGTCCAGGTTCTGTTTCGTCTGTTTTAAAACTTTTTATTACTGCTGACAGAATGATCACATGTCACATGTAACATGTCGGATGGAGGCGTAGCTTCTGTTCGCTTATCTTGAAATAACAAACAGCAAGAACGAATCGACTTCGTGAGTTATTGTCGAATGTGTACTTTCTAACAATTTCCTTCTTCAAAGCTAACCAGGTGAATAAATTTCCTCCAAACGGTGTGCTAAGGAGCTGACCAAAGTTTATTTTACAAAATAAAATTTTGGTCCGGTCAACAGTGATGTTAGAGTGAAATATATTTTATTTACAATTTCTCTTCCAACTGTAACTGAAGGTCGGAACAGACCATTTAGGCTAATTGGAACATAGTCATCGATGCGCAGCTGACCATGCCTCTGCTTTCAATTTCCAATAACTGACGTTTTTATAAAACGAGTATTGCTTTAAGAAGGATAAAACTTAACAAGATTCATCATTTAGTAATGAAAAGTTTACCTTATTTATCAGGTTTATTTAATTATCTATTGCCCCGACTTTCGAGTGCTTTACAACATTTATAACCACGGGAGGAAAGACGTGATAGATGCTTATTTTCGTAGTCATCCATTGCAGCTTTTTAATTATTGTTGACAGTCCGATCTGCTCAGAAACAGCTGTCTTGAAGACTTCTAGTTGTATGTTTGATATTTGAAACGTATGGGTAATAAAATAATTAATAAATAAATGTGTACTAGTGTAGTACTCGTAAATATTAGAAATCATTACGATGCAGTATATTCACCGAGTATTTCATCGCATTTAAAACAAATTAAACAATACGATCAAAGACAATCTCATAATGATATGAAATTTTTGATTGATAACCTTTATTAGTTTGTCTGTTTTAAGTGTCCAGAACTCGAATAAAAAATTTAAGGGCTCTGAAGATGTTTTCAATCAAAGTTTTGTTTATCGTCCAACAAGAGGTTTTAAACTTCGTTTATTGAAACGAACAACTGTTTTGATACTGAATATTTTGGAGACTTTTAACTTAAATCAAAATAAAATTAATAATTGTATTAAGCAACAGAATTAATACTTGGATGACTACAAACACAACTAACTCTGCGTGTTATATCACTGTTGCTGGAATTTCTACTACCAAACGGTAATGTCCGAACGTTACTGTGTTCCGGTTTAAAAGCTACTGTAGCTATTAAAATTAGAAGGGCTAACATAATGTTTGTCCTTCTAATATTATTAGGAGTAGGCGCAACTTCAAGTGAACTTCCTGCTCTTCTTGATTTGTTTCCACTCTGTGAATCAATCCTTAAACAATATTATTTCAAGTAACAAAAGAAGTACATCCTTCACGTAAGCATCCAAAGCAAAGCAAAGTTCTTTTCTTTATTCCATTAATTTTGTATTCATGTTAATATAGATTTTCCGCTGATGATGAAGACTTTAATCAACCTCCATGATACGGTAAGATCCTTTATTCCATAACACAATAACATCAAAACACTGGGTAGCTACGAAATAAAAAATCAAGATGTCCTTCGCGCGTATAAAATTTCATAGCAAAACTTCTTAGTTCCCTTCCAAGATCAATACAACCTCTATTTTCAAAATGGATTTATGACATGTTTCTAACGTTTTTATTTCTAGACATTTTACCCCTCTCCCAAAAAAACAAACCACGTGACGGCTGGAGACTCGAATTTTCAAGAAAACTTAAAGGTGATCATGGAAACTGATCCATTGCAGATCACGTCAGTATTAGCGGCGAGCTTCACTGTGAGTGAGAAACCAATTTTAATTCCTGGGAAACAAATTGGAAAAGTGAAGAAACTTGAACTTGCTTCACAAAATGAGGGCTATAACTAAGTTGCGAAAATATCCTACAACTTTCATATTCTACTACTCTTACACAGGAATCAAACTAGAGACCTGCTTGTTACCGGAAAGTGGTTAGCCTGTACGCAGTAAGCATATAAGTTCAGCTTAATTTACGTCTGGACATATGAATGTATTATATACATCTCTAATACATAGCTACTTTAGTTTACATAAGTAAGATTAATTAAAAAAATATTGAAAGGGTTAAACAATTTATACACCCCTGTTTACTTGAAACAATGAGTATAATAAAGGATGTCTAAAAGTTGCTTCAGTAACAGAGAAGTTGAGGAGCAAGAGGTTAGCGTGGTACGGACATGTTGTGCGGAGAGATGAAGGACGTATAATAAAGAAAGTAATGAGAATGAATGTGGGTGGTTATAAGGGTAGAGGAAGACCAAAGAAAGTGTGAATGGACTATGTGAAAGATGACATGTTTAAGAAGAGTGTGAGTTCAGACATTACGGCTGATATAGGGATATGGAAGAGAAGTACATACTCTGCCGACCCCACATAGCTGGGGAACGGCAAGAGGAAGTTTACTTGAAACTGTAAATTTCTATAAAAAAAAAACTGCACACAAGCTTTTCCTCTATTGTTTCAACATGGCACTGTTGTCTCAATAGCGTTCGTTGCTTTGAAGCTTGTTCGCATGCGTCGGCTTTGATCGTTTATGCCTTTGTAATTTTAACACGTGTAAAAAAAGCAACAAAGCCTTTTAATTTCACAAAAGTCCTAGCCCTTTTATGATATTTAATAAAAAAATGTGAGATGCGTTCGAAATTTATGGAAAAAAGTAAAAATAGTTATATAATCGACTTCGATCACCAACCGCATGATGTCTGTAATAATTTAGTTTTTTCCGTTCCCAATTTAGTACATACATTACATATATACGGATGTAAGTGTTCCCGCATAATAGTTCACGGCACCAAAGCCACCCCTACCTGTTAATCAACAAACGAGACTGGCTCTCACCAATCCGCATTGGTCCAGAGTGGTGGGAAATGGCCCAAACCCCTCACATGAATCCCTACTCGATCGATGTTTGAATCTTTGGAGAGGCTTATGTCTAACAATGTACGTCTATCGGCTGAAAATGATTGCCTAAATAAAGAAAATATATTTTTTTAAAACGATTAAAATAACTGCTCTCTCTGCTGAAAGTGAAAATAGTCTTTTGAGATTTTTTCTTTGATAATAAAATTTTATATTCAATATATATATAGATATGTGACCCAGAGCAATTGGATGACCGAAAACGTTATTTACAATTTACTGAACAACTATAGCGTTATTTTATTAACACGAGTAATAAAATTTGTAGCAAGTAGTACAAAGAAAATGTGAAGAGATCGTTTGCAATCACATATAACAAATTAAATCAAATTAAGGTCAGTTTAATTTGGGCCGCAGCTCCGGCGCCGTGCAAACGTTGCGTGTGTTAATATTACAAAGGGAATTGGCAACGCGACGTCGCCACGTGGGCAGCGGTATCCATTTCCATGATTAGTTTAAAGCTTCAGTTTTCATCTTTCAGAGTTCTGAAATACCAAGCTTTTTTCATCGATGAAAGTAATCCTTTGATTAAATTTTTTTATAGAATAAAAAAGTGAAGAGACACGGCCAATCAATATTTATTTAATGACTGACAAGAGTCTTGCTAGTCTTGATTACTGATGCAACGTTTGCTCCCAAGCTAGATCATTCTTTGAAACATAGATTTAACGAAGGTTTTTTTTATTATGCTGTGATCTAACCATTACATTATGCTGCTTTTTTCATTATTTTTAAACGATATTTCGTGAATGTCTGTCTTAGAAAGTCGTCCTGCATTATTCGCACTATGTTCTAATGTATTAAGTCTGCGTTCGCAATCTTATTTATCCAGAGCAAATCTAGGGCACATTAACAGCAGGGGTTTGATGGTTTCTTCATAAGTTCTTATTCTGGACACAATGGATCAGCCACCATAGTTTGAAATGAAATAAGTACGACTGGACCCCGCCATATCCATTAAAAAGTTGAAAGGTGAGGTTAGAATGATTGTTTCCATCTAAGGACTTTATAAGCTACTTTAATCTTCCTGGAAAAGTTCAAGATTTACTATACATATTTCTGTTTTAGGAGTTTGTATTAATAAAGTAATTATTATATCATACTTAGGCTAACATCAAGAACTAATAAAACTAATTGTGGAACAGATGACCCATACTGCAAATCATGTCTAAAATTTTAAGACTTCCAAATCTGTTCTAATGGCTTTTTTCTGGCTTGAAGATGAGGATTTTAATTTATAGTCGTTGGTTAATATGACTATAAGTATAAATAATGCAGCACTTTAAAATATTTGAATAATAAAATTAAAATGTATACATTACTGTTTCACCTTCTTCCTCTTAAAGTGCCTCTCCAACTAGTGAAGGTTGGCGATCAGCGTGGTATAATTCTTTCTGTCTCTAGATCAGCGAAACAATTCCTACGCCTTAGATATGCCAATCCATTCCCAGATATTTCTCAACCTGACTCATGACTGTTTCACCGCCCCCACCTAAACAACCGCTAAAATATCTGATGTAAAAAGATAACGTGCTTTGATGATAATGTTTAGTGAAACCTTTAATTTTCCAATAATTACAGTATTCTTATTGAAATTGGATTTTAACAAAACTCCCAAGTTCTCACATAGCAATAGTGATATTTAATTATCTTAATCGCCAAGTCAAATAACACTTACACTTAGTGATAATTGCCATATAGTTATACTAGCTTCAGCTTAAAACCTGTTTCTTTATTAAGAGCTGTCACAGTGTCGTCTACAGCAAATAAGGGTGAGATTGTTGAGGAAATTAAATAAAATTATTTACTTAAAAACCAGGGTATTTGTGTCGATAGATAGTTTTCTAAAGATCCGTCACTTTCGTACGGAAATGTCATTTTCGTTTACCCGATACAAGAAATGTATAGAATTGGAGGTTCGCTTAAATCGAGAAGGAGCGATGAAAAGGAAACGAAATTGAGAATTCAATTCGATTTTTTCGCATTTGGGAAGATACTGTGGCATGTTAAGCACCCAGTTTCTCTTCAAATGGATCTCGTAACGATATATAACGTTAAAGAAAGTACAACGCAAAAATAGTAAGTCTGTATTACATAAAAAAATATTAATTACCGTGTAATTTTCCTTCGCATAGCGCAAGGGTAATTAAAAATCCTCTGATGCAATTTTCATACAAAAAATATTACGAATATTTCTTTATGAAGAGATTTCAATTAATTTAAGCAAGAAGTCTTCATCATCAGATTGGTAGACGTCCACCGATGATCATAAGCCTTCCCAAAAAGTAGTACAAACAAAAATGACTATAATTTTAAATTCTAGTTAACTAATATCTTGTCTTGTATCACGGAGGTTCCTGGTTCGAAACCGAAGCTTCAGTTGTGGAGTTCGGTATCTGATAGGGGTTTTTTAACCTGATTCCGAATCTATATTGCAAATCTGCCGTGCGCATTTCCTGGCTCTTAATATATATCCGGAGTATCCATCGTGTATCATCGGTACCTCAGCATCCTTGATTGCCACTTAAATATTGCAAAACTGTAATAAAACGATTGTATAATGTATATCAGTTATATTGTATTGTAATGATTTACCCGAATCTGAAAAATTTGTAGAAACAAAACGATGCGTATCAAAATCGGGGAACCTTCATTTTTCCGTCGGTTAGAACTACCTTTAACGTGTGTTACCTTGTGCCAGATAACTGTTATGTGTTGACCATGTGAGCAAGTTAATTGAAATGAAATTCTTAGTGTGTTTGAAGATCTTATCAGTATTGCGTTGCCAGTAATTAAATTTGGCCGCCATGTTTGTTGTTAACTACGGTTTTTATACTTTACTAGCGAGTTATGTTTCTCATACACTTTACGTGTAGATTTTATATTATTCTCTTTAATGGAAATGAAATACTCATGGCTTTATGGCTAAGAAAGGTTAGATTATATAACAAAAATAAGTGCAGTCATAAAGCAGTAGTGCCAGGTTTGCAGCAGCCCTTTACGAAATGTATGTAGTGAGTCCGCATGGATGTCGACAAATTTACTGCAGCAGTTCAATAGCTTGCATAGCCTGAAAACTGAGGAGTCGCAACCAATTACAGATCTCCGCAGAAGCGGCGACAGAGGAGTAATCTCATATCTAGGAATTCTCATCGGTACCCTAATATTGAAGCTAGATAGAAGTGAGGAGCAGACAATTTTATTGTTAAACAATTTAAACAAGAATATTGAATCCAAAATATCTCTACGACTATCTAAAGATGTTGTCCTAAAGTAGTTAAATCTATCAGTTTAAGAAAGTCTTCTATCAGCTCTGCCAATGCTTCTAGCAAGGTGCCAAAGGAACCGCTTTTGAATTCGCTCCAACCTCAAGCTATGTACAGCATAGTGAAGCAGCCAAACTGTTGAACAATATTCAAGAATATTGTATAAGAGTTTTTTACTAGATAAATTTTTGAATTGTTAGAGGTACCCACGTCCAGCATTGGGCGTCCATCTGTTGAAATGATTATTGATGTGACTTACACTTTTGTTATATATCGGCTGTGGCAATTTATTCAATATAGATTTTAATATTAGAGGATATGGAATTCTAAAGGATGGTAACAGATTCATTGATTATGGCCCAATTTTAAGAAGTTACTACTCTTCTTCTTCGTCGGTATCAATCTTGACAGAGTGGTCGTTCCCATTACTTCAGGTGTCGGTCGTAAGTTTCAAGGTCAGTTGCAATTCAGGAGTAAATTATTGTATTGTTAAAAGAAGAACATATTCTTTTCAAAATTACTAAATTATTTTTCTTAATTTGAAATGATTTCGTATGACTTTTATCAGCTCATTAAATATTACAGAAATTGATAATTGCATCTGTATCCAGTACACATCCGTCTCTGTCATCAGTCGAAGATTAAATGACTGTTGTATAATTGATCAGCCTTTCATTATGCTGCTAATTGAATAATATTATATCAGGTTTTACATAATAGTTATTTTGAATAATTTTTACATATGAATACTCATATATTGAGTATTAAATTTCTAAAGCAAAATACTTCTGTTAACTGTCATCATCAGCCTGCTGGATATAAGCTTCCACCAAAGATCTTCATATCGGTTCGTCCTGAATTGGCCTGGTTCCAGAATATCGCTAACGTCTGTTACAGTGAGTATGGCCTCTGGTACCGCCGACCACCAGTGGCTGGCGTTTGCAGTACATTTAAAGTCGATTTGGGCTATTTACCACAATGCTAGCCCAAGGCGGTTGGTGGGAATTAAAGCCTTGTTTATTGATTAGCACGGTGCACCACGAGCAGGTGAGGTTGACTTGAATTCAGTAGCCATGGCGTGGTCCCCAACGGTGAAGCGAAGAAGAACCTACCCGGCCGGCCCGAGGCGGCCGCTCCAGGTTAGAGCTCCGGAGCTTCGTGAGCTCACCTCGGATGCATGCCGGTGGGCCGCAAGGACGATTTTATGCTGCTCTTTGTAGCCGAGATGGAATCGCGGAGGGAGAGGAGTGTCGGTATTACGATACGCCGCTCTCCTTATATTTAATACATAGCTATTTAACAATATTCCTATGACCTATATGCAATAGTTAATACTTAAACTATTATATAATTAGGTATGTAGTAAAATTAAAAACATTCGGACGTGGTTTAGCAGAAACGATTCAACCTACATGACTGGCAACAATTTGTTGTGAATACTGAAGAGGTCATAACGAGTGGTTCTTTCATCTAACAAAAAAGATCCAAAATATTTTTTTTCCTCCTACGAAGCGACGAGACGACCGGGACGTTCACTTGATGGTAAGTGATAAGCCCGGATATAACAACGAAGCGTTAGGATGATATATCCTGTACCACATTGCGCTCGTCACCGGGGACATAAGATCTCAAGGGCGCTATTGCTAGTGTAATTACCAGTAATTACTGGTTCAAACCGGAACAGTAACGTTTTCACACTGTTGTTAGGCGGTAGAAAGAAGCGCTGCAGTGGTATCTTTCTATATGGTCTACAGCAATAGAGACCTACCACCAGTATTATAGTAAATAAGTATAAAGTAGGTTTCTAACTATAGGTCCCAACAACATAAAAGTTTTTTTTATTTCTCGTTCCCCTGGCATTTGTGGGCGTGGGCTTCGTTCCATTATTAGTCAAAATTTTAGATAACTTCCTCATTCTCTCCTTCTATAGAAGAAGAAGATCTTCTTCTACACCATTCTAATCTTCCATTCTTATTTGTCTTATCTGTACTCCATCCTAATTCCTTCTTTGAACCTCCCTTAAATGAGTTGAGCCACATTTATTTATTTCTCATCCTTGTTTCTATTACATTTATTTGTCTATTTCCTTGTTCCTATACATAATTATCTTACATTTGTCCTTAGTTTATCTTAATTTCTATAGCCTGTACTTTATTTTCCATTACAACCTTTGTTTTGCCACATATAAGTTGGTATTCAAACAGTCATCATCCAAACTGTAATACTAAAATAAAGACTATTTGTGGACTGAATCGTCTCAGCTAAACTACGAGCTTTTAAAAAGAGATGCCCGTTTGTAAAAAAAAAAGAAATTGAACTTTCACTCGAAGTCCAATAATGCAGAGATCTGCAATACCTAGCTGGAATTGAAATATACTCCGAAGAGGCACTTCAGCGGATTGATTAAAAATTCCTTTGTCCCTTTCATTCGTCAGAGTTTGACTTTTTATAGTTTCCATTTTGACTTTTGAATTCATATGAATGTCTGTTTAAATCCTTAGAAGTAATCTTTATGTTCCTCTTTTCTTTCATTACAATTAATCCTGAGAATTTATGTTACTATCGGGTTAACTGCAACGTTTTATATGTACTGGTATTGATAACTATAATATATTAATTAGTACCCGTCATAATTGTACAGTCAAATCTACTTTTTACTTTTATCTAACCTACATACGTTCAGTTCTTTGAGATATATGATTGGCGAATCATCACAGCTAGAAGTCCCCAAATTTTTTGACCTTAAGGTCCTGGAAATATAAATTTTAAACTCATCCGACCATTAATACGCTATGTGAGGTGTTAAAAAGTTTTCTAAAAAAAAAACGTGATTTAGAAACATATAAAATATACCCGCGTTTTCTATTCTCCCCGGCTCTGACCTGCTTTTTCCGGTTCTATTCTCCATAATAAAATGAAACTATAAATCAATCAAGTTACGAAAACTTTGTTTATGAATCATAGTAAAATAAACAATTATTTTTCAATACATCTTAACACATAAAGTGATGATTAAGTATGTTCCACTTTTTCAGCTGATCCATTTGACGTGAGATGAAGTAACATATTTAGATCTTAAAAACTACACACATATACTAATAGTTACATTGTCAGTCATTGATTTTGTACATTCGTATATGTTTTATCAAAATCTAACAAAAGTTTAAAAAATACTTTAAAGCGTCTATCGTTTAAATAGAAAAATCTATATATTACAAAACAGGTTAATTTCAGTTAAAAACAGAAACACTTTCCATCTTTAGTTTCTGTTTATCGCCGAACTAGTTTATTGTGGAAAATTATTATATCATTAAGTTACTACGTAAGTTTTATGCCTTTTCTTTATATAAAAGTGTAATAAAATGTTCACATTTTTGTTAGAGAAAACATTGTTAGCAGTTACATAAGAGTCCATTTAAACTTTAGCAACTCGAGGAAAAAGGCAATGTTATTTCCATCCCTAATGAAAAAACGTACGACCACGAGGGCGAAATTATTAAAGACGTCGAGTTCGCACTGAATATAAATATCTCTCTACAACAGCTGATTCGATTTCGATCTAGGTTTTTGTTTAAAAGATGATTTGACGATGTTCTCTTATTGATATTTCAACAGTTCTAGAATAATTTACGTGCAAATTTAACCACTTTGCCTGTAACCATAAAAAATCCGAAAACTTAATATATCTGATAACAGAATACCTTATATACAGAAGAGAGATATGACTTAGATATAAAAGTAAATAGTGATGATATATTAAAATCAATAGAAAATAAGAAGAGAATGGAAATATTTGCATACTTTCGCAGTATACGATAGTAAAAGAAACAAATAGTACCTGTTAATAAATTACGTATATATTTAAGGGAAAGTAGATCTAAGAGAAACGAAAGAACGATTAATCAACGACTCTGACGTTAAAGTCTCATTAATTTGCTACTTATCAAGTTCACGTTAAAATTAACTTAAAGGAATTAGTATCTAAATAATATACTTGTAGGTAATAAACCATTTAGTATATACAGGTATAACTAAGTTTACACTAAGCAACGCAATGTTTTATTACGAAGGCTGGTATTCCATCATCAATTTGATTTTACACATGCCGAAGGTTCGAAGAAGCCTTCAACTATGATATGCTGGAAGCTTATACTGATGATGATAGTCCAGGTGAATATCCTGCTGGTTATGATGTTTATAAAAAGACAAACGTATTACGATTCACATGCAATATTGAATGGATATATTATAACAGGCGATATACAAATAAATATTGTTATATAAGGAACAGTAAATAGGGAATTATATGTATAGCATTTCGGAGGAAAATCTACAAAACTCCTAAAAAATTTGATTACTAATATTATTATATTTCAATTAGATTCAATAGTTTATCTTGTTTTTCTATAGTTGGAGACTCTTCACGCAAGAATACATTTATCTCTTTAAATATATACTAGTTGTCTATACCTAAGCAATAAATACATATAATATACACTTTATATATATATGTTTAACCTTTTTCATAATTTATTCTTTGATAACAATATAAAGTGAACAAATTTATGAACGCTGTAAGTATGTGTCCCCATTAAATGTTTTGGCATACAATTGACACACGTAAAATTGCATAAAGTGCACGAATATACATATATATTTGGCAAACAATGTTACGTTTAAATATGCATTGCCAATCTTCGTATATTAATAAGATATTTAAGAAAAAAAATTTGAAGTAAAATAAGAAATGTTTCACATCACACCTGAAGCTCACCTGCGATGAAGCGAAATGTATAGGTTATTCAAAATTTTCCTATATTATTGAAAAGGTATTGAATTTTTACATGGCATAATATTAACTGCAATTATTAAGAAAAATTATCATTTCCGGTTTATCTATTGCAACATAGACGACAGCCTGCGTTACGATCCCACAGACGAGACTTAGAACCTTACACATCACAAGGACAAAAGCCTATATTATCACCATGATTACAAGTGCTAGTTAATGGATCTCATATAACAACGGATGCTGTTCTTCTTGTTATTTGTCGATTTGTTAACTAGATTTTCAATCAATGGAAACTCAAGCTCGAAACCTCCTCTCCACGATTTGTATAGCGGGTTTTAATACAGTTATCACAGCTTCCATTGAGTATAGACAAAATACAATCAAAATTACGTTTACTGACACCGTACTATCAAAAATTATATATCTCAATATATCCATTACAAATTATGTCAAATAACTTGAACCTATGAAGTAAGTTTACAACAAATTAATTCGTATCACTTCTAGGAAACTAACCATCGGCGTAGTTAGATTAGATTTCCTACATTACATGTTGCCGCGTGAGAGGGATCGATGTTTCCACAAGGGCAGTTTATAATTGGCAACCATTAGTTTAATGGAACTGTTCATTCACAGTAAGCACTTCGTGAAACTTGTCCCACGCGTGAAAGAATATCAATTACGACCCTACGCCCATACGAAGTAGACTGAAATAGCAATAAATAGCACAAGCCTGAAACAGTGCCATTTATATAGGAAATTAATAAATAAATAGCACCTTTTCAGTCTTATTATACAACTAAATCAGACATAGAATATTCTAGATCAACTTTTGCATAACAATAGTTGTTCAACATTGTGTCTAAGTTTAAATACATCGTAAATCTTTACAAGGAAAGTCTGAATTATAACCATCATGCTTAATAAAATAAATATTCCCATTGTGTTTTTAGTTAAAAATATTTTTTCTTTACGTTTAACGAGATTTGAGCTTTATGTCTATAAGACAAACAGAATAAAATCCCTTACACCTGCTAACAATCACTCGGTATCGATCGGAGCCTATGTAAGCGACTTCGCTACCGCACCTAACTTTAAATGGTTTTGTAAATAAAATTGTTTGCAAGTCAAACGAAGATTAAAGTATATTTAGGTGTGTTGAAAACTTCTTCTAAATATCACACTTAGCAGAAATACCACCACCACCTGCGACCATTAACCGGGTACGCATCACGAACACCAAGAATATAAACCTTTGCATTTCAGATTTGTCTCAATCTAATCGCTAAACTTCATTTTGCAGACGGCACTTAATAATCAATATGATGATATTTAATTTGTTTACGAATCTATTTTATACTATTTATTTATAAGACCTAGAAAGAGATTTTTTCTTATCCTACTAAGCAACGAGACGAACGAGATATTCATCTGATGATAAAAGATACGCTTGCCCATAACAACCTAACGCCAGTTAGGATGATATACAGCTACGAGTACATTATGCTTGTCATAAGACATAAGATGTTAAGGCTCATTACCGCAGTAATTACTACAGTATACTATCGTTGGACACCAATGCTGCAATCCTTCCACCTTAACTTGTGATTGTAATATTATAATACGAGTAGATGCTATGAAATATCTGGGTCTTATAGTGGATAGTTGCTTAATATGGAATACACTTATTGATGTTATGGTATCTCCTATTAGGAAGTTTACATTTATTTTTAAAGTACTAAGACATGTAGATCTCCCCTTGCTAAGACAAGTTTATTATACACTTGCTTAATCAATATGTACTTATTGTACTACAGTCCACTCTAGTATTGATTAGAAAGAATAATTAATTATAAATGCAACCTAATGGAAGTTTTTCACACGATAAACAAAGGGGTGCGAAAAAAACTACTTCGCACCGACCTCGACACAAATGCACCGGAAATGGCAGTGAAAATCAGTAGCCAGAGTTCCTTACTGTTATAACACAGGTTATAGGTTCAACTCTCCATTATAAACATAGTTCTTAACTATTTCTTTTTTTAAATTAGTGTTAGTTATAATTATTTCTAGCAGATTATCACGTTGATAGTTGAAGAGAAAATAGTTCAGTTGTAAGCACTCTCAAATAGTTTATTTATTTATTTATTTATATGTATACAAACAAATCTTGTAAAGGCGGCCTTGATGCTATTGATATCATCTTCCAGTCTATCTCGGGTGGTGTGGTAATGTTAGGACGTAGACGGCTAAAAGATAAAACGTAACTGTGGAGAGGATCCAAAAAAAAAATTATAGTAATATTGAAATAATTTATGTAAGTATAATATATTTAGCGATATATTACAATGCGGAATGTTATTCAATTAACTTGTTCAATTACGCCGCTGTATAACCAGCAAACCGACAAAACGGGAGTTCAGTTACGAAGTATTTATTTACCAAGAGTTTTCATTTACCGTTTTAATTGAGTTGTGTTAGATAATATAACAAACAAACAACATATATATATATATAGAGACAATTATAAGTTATTACGTTCGTATATATACATTAAATAACATATTAGTTCTCAATTCTACGAAGTGACGAAATGGTAAGTGATTCTCCTACGCATAACAGCGTAGCGCTAGTTAAGATGATATAATTTCACTAGCTACAGCGCCTTTCAAACCGGAACACAGTAATGTTTGCTCAGCACTGTTTAGCGGCGGAAATAGACGCTGCAGTGGTGCATACTTTTTTTTTGTTTTACGTGGAGAGAGCCGCAAATCGCAATACCGACCGACCGACCGACTCTTGTCCTTCTGCAACTCCCCCTCAGTTGCAAATGGCAGTACAAACCTGCCTCGCAGCCCAACGGCACATATTCGAGGTGAGCTCACCTGGAGCGGCCACCTCGGGCGAAACCCCACTGCTACGACAAAGCGGGAACCTGTTCGGAAGGAGCGGTACCTACCTAGACCGTCTTCGGCAACGGAGTCATTTCTAAATCTTAGCGCCAAACATCAGTTTGAAGAAGACACCTCATGAATATGACATGAATCGAAATATATGTGTAAATGTTCATCATTACTGTAGAATATTTCTATGCACTGCTGGTGCAATGCCACCTTCATCTCACATTTTCATCAAATCTTCACCAGGTCGTCGGTCCTCCAGGCAGGCAGTTGTCACACTGTAGATAAAACAATAATTTATCTAATGAATAAATTTAACCCACTCCTGTTACGTGTCTTAAGTTTATAGGTGATGATATTAAAACACAACCCCAAAAGTCTCCCATTCTGCCGTGGGGGCAATAGAAGAGTTATGCCGGATTCTTATCAGCTGAAACCCCACAGTATCTCATTAAACGCTTTCATTTCTTGCTATTGTTTCTCTGGATTGTCGGTTCTCTTCCGGCCAAGCAACTACGGTGGTATCCACCAAAGAACCAGCAGTTATCTACGAGTGAGCTACCGGTTTATATGTACCTCTGTAAACAAATAAATCGGCTTAGTGGCTAGTTATGTATGTACGAGTATATGTGGAATACCTTTTATGAAACCCCTATTTCAAAACATGCAGTCCGATGAAGAGTTAAGCCATAATAACGCTTCACTGGGCTCCACTGATCAAAGGCGTGGCGAGCTTCCAACTTTGCACGGAACAACGCTGTTAAAGCTTAACTAAACCACTGAATCAATAAGCATAGTTTTTATTACATAGCACATATATACACACTCATATATACGTGTTCAGCATAGTTCAATGAATACGGTCCATAAAAATATATACATACAACCCTAAACAGTAAACACGATATGTTAGATATTTAATTGGTGGTAGGACTTTATTAACGTGAGTTTTAAAAAAGAATTTACCAGTTCGCTGATTTTATTTTTATTATTGAACCAGGGTGTGCCTTCACAGATAATGCTCGTGGGGTGAAAAAGTTAAATGGGATTTCTACCCTTCACAATGGCCAATCCCGCTGTGCTACGATAAATATGAGAGCATGTTACTGATGATAGGTCTCTCGGAAACTGTTTACGTTGGTACTACCGACTCCTATTCCTGCCGACAGACAATAATGTGTAAAACATTATTATGTTCCGGTTTGATAGGCGTTGTAGTTAGTGAAATTACTGGGGTGACGAGACAATCTGTATTAAAGCGACGAGTACAATGCGGCGCTCATATCATCCTAACTAGTGCCATATTGTTATAAGCAGACGTATCACTTACTATCAAGTGACAGTCAGACTAATCTCGTCGCTTCATAGATTAAAAACAATCATGTTAAGAACAAGAAGACACTAAGTTCACCGGCATAGCCCAAAAGATTGCTGTACTTAAGTGGGAGTGGACAGGGCACATTGCTCGTACGACCGACGGCCGATGGAGCAGTAAGGTCCTCGAAGGGCACCCGCGTACCGGTAGACGTAATGTTGAGAGGTTTCCCAAAAGGTGCACCGACGATCTGGTGAGAATCGCGGGAACCCACTGGATGCGAGCAAAGCAGGACCGATCGATGCGGAGATCTTTGAACAGGCCTATGTCTATGCAGTGGACATCTATAGACTGATGACGATATAGAATTAAAAACTACCGTGTACAGTTAAATCCTAGATAACGTAATAAATCATTTCAGAACCGTCACATAACCAATTCATCAGTGTACCCTGAAATAAAAAATGTTAATTTTCATGCGGTTCTAATAAGTTCGAGAAAAAGCTGTTACATTTCATTTGAAATTCATTTAACCTACATTTAATCATTTAGAAAGCTTTCCACGCTCCTTGCTCTACATTTATAGCTAAAGTTAGTCATTACGCTGTTTGTGTGTGACCTGAATTGTTGTATACACTACAACCGTACTCATATGTATCCTAATATAGTAATTATGTACCGTATGGGTAATCGACCAGTCGGGAAAATTCCAACTTTCTTCTTCAGAACTGATAGAAACTAAAAACGGACCTATAATCCACGTTACTAACAATCTGTGTCAAAAGTTTTATTTTCTTTAGAATATGCTGTAGTCTGATCTTTATCTGTATCAAATGAGAGGAATAAAACAACACAAACGCTGTCTCCATCAACAGTATTGATAGCTGTTCTAACTTTTAAGCTTATAAACTTAGTTCAGGTCTAATTCCCTGCCTGCTTTGCCGTAATACCCTCCCAACCCTTTTTTGGGATAACAATTTATAAAATCGATTCTTAACTGACCTATACTCGGCAAAAGGAAAATTTCTACCAAATATCAAATCTCCTGGCTTTACGGTTGCAGAGATCTTGTGATGAATCTCTAAATAAGTAGAAATCTCTTATGTATATGATGATAAGTGCTGTTTCTTCTTAACCACAACTATATTATATTTCATATTTATAACAAGAAACAAAGCTATTAAAATGGATACTAAAAGCGCCACGTTTTTATGATCAGGCATATCGTTTAACAGGAACTCCTCGCTCATTTCATCCCTTCCTCAAATATCAAAGAAGAAACAAAATATTTATATTCGACGAAGTGAAGGGACGAACAGAACAAAACCCCGTGTTACCGTGAAACACAGGATATTGAGCCTTATGTCCTTCCTTAGGTTTCACTAGCTACATCGTCCTTCAATACAGAGTAACATTTGGCATCAAAAATAGGAGCTGCTGTGGTACCTACGTAGACAGTTTCAGGTAACAGAGGCGTACTATCAATGAAATTTAAAATTGAATAGTGTCATCCTGAATTGAAAAACTTTCAGTATGTAATGAACACGTACACAACGTCAGCTCCATAACGACATAATGAGATATTCAGCGAGCACGAGCATGAATAACACATGCCGCCTGTTCCAGTTGCCAATTGAAACTTAAAAGGATTATTGAACGCTGACGTCAGCGGATGCGATCGCTGAGATAACTCTGTGACAGGTATTTACATCACAGTGTTGCCCTGCGTATACGTATGTAATAGATAAAACCGCCCACCCGCCGCACATACTTTACCCTTATCGGGTGCGTAATTAAAGCAATTTTTTTTATTTTTTATATTCTAAACATTTACAAACAGTAATCTCACTTTAAATCAACACTGCTACATTATAAATAATCTTCACTAGCAACATTTAATAGAAGCCTGTGTAAAAATGTTTAAATAGGATTTTATTATCTATAACAGGTTTTTAGATCCTATTAGTATTCAATGCCAATAAAGCCGAAGATACATTGCTTAAAGGACTGGCGGCCGATGGGGCTGGAAAGTTCTCGAGTGGCAGCTGCGTACTGGTGGTCGTAGTGTTGAGATGCTCCTCTTAAAATAGAAATGATCTTGTGAGAATCACAAGAAGGCGCTGGATGCGCCCAACGCAGCGCGTGAAGATCTTTGGCCGAGACTTAAGTTCAGCAGTGGACGGCTATCGACTGATGATGAAGACCGTGGATGGTGAACTGTGCAAAACACTCCAGCTCTCAAATAAACAAATATTACATTATAAAGCACACAAGAAATTTGTTGTAAAAATTTTGACTGCTGTAAATACTGCTGTGGTTCAAAGTAGCTCAGTAAAAATATTACAATAATGTGAAAAACTCACTGATTTTCAGCCACCACTTCATTCGGATGCGATTATATCAGCGAGATGCTTGTGATATCACTGGTTCAAATTGCATCTCAATATTTAGTAAGCTTGAAGAGTCGCCATACGTTGACAGTCGGATAGCGATGCTGTTATGGCGGTAGATTTGCAATAAGAGGGCATTAGCCGTGCAGGTAGTTTCTAAAAAAACTATACAACAGCTAAACTACACAACTGAACCAGTAACCTCTGTGTTATTAAGCAGGAGATCAGACACTGCTGGACGGAAGAAGTTAGATATATCAATGAATATATAGATAGGATTGAAGCAACCTATAGTGTTGTTCCAGTCATTTTTATTAGTCTTCATTTCAGTAGTTACAGAGCTCTGTTACTGGTAACCGTCTAGGTAGATACTATCTTCTTCTGCTGCTAAATATTATTGTGCAGACGTTGGTGTCTCTATTACGATCGTTGTAGCTAGTGAAACTACTGATGAGGCGAAGCTTGACATCATATGTCTCAAGGCGACGAGCACAATGTAATGCTGTCTATATTATTCCAACTAACATAAAAGACTTATTATCAGGTGAATGTCACGCTTGACGATATCATGGCGTAGAATAAAAAAAAATGTTATTCATCAAAAATTTAATGTACACTTTCATCGGACTTCCTTTATCGTTATGACCGTCTACTTTCTTATCCAAAATTTTCATTGTCACAACCATCATGGACTGCTGCTTCTAAATGCCACTTTGCCGAAAACCTTAGTCGTGTAGCTTTAGCAGGTTATAGGTTTATGTAGGGTTTATTAAGTCGAATTACGACGCTATCAAGCCGTCATAAACACGAGCCGGTGGGTCGGGGGCCCAATCCGGGTATTGCCGGAGGCGGCGGGGGTCTGGTGACGTCACGGCGCTCATCACACCCGCCCGCGACTAACCTCAACGCTCTTGACCCGATGCTAATGTTAAACGTTAGTTACATTAGTCGCTAATGTATCCAGTATTTCGCAGTCGCTTCTTGCATAAGCCGCTTGTTACGTGATTATTTATTTGAAATTACATCCAGCTGTATAATAATAATAATGTCACTATTAACGCGCAACACTTTAAGGATAGCACAGCACGAGTGGGAAAAAAAAATCATCTTTTTTTTTCTTACAACAATTCAACAAACTAACGAGGGTAGCGAGACGTTCAACTAATGATAAATGATGTGCCTGCCCATAGCAATGTGACGCTAGTTACGATAATGATGATAAGTTTCGTTATCCCATTTATTACACTAGCTACAACGCCCTTCAAACCCGAACACAATAACGTTAGCATGGTACTATTTGGCGGCAGAAATAACTGCTGCTGTGGTACCTATACAGACGGTCTCTGGCAACAGAGGCCTACCAATAAGGATAGAATTAACGAAAGAAATGATGTACAGGATGTGGAGGTAAGAATAAATTAAGGATATAATGTATAGAATAAGGAATAGACAAAGAAATATAATTTTAATTACGACGGCAAGTAAATAAAAAGAGTGTGCCTCGACTTATTTAAGGGAAAGATGAAAGAAGGAATTAGGATGGAGCATAGATGAGAGAAAGGAATGCAAGATTGAAATGGTAAGAAGAGAATGGAAGGTAAATAAGAAATGTAAAGAAATAAAGAAATCAAGCCTGGGCCTACAAATGCCCGAACGATTTAAAAAAAAACGGACACCTACCACCAGTAGAATACTCCCGTATTAATTAATCCTAGCACAGCGGGGTGACCACTGTGAGGGTTTAAGTAAGCAGAAAACCCACTTATTTATTTTTCCCTTCACAAGTAAGGTCTTTGAAGGTTACCCTCCTCCCCCGCTCTCCGTACTTGGGATAACAAAAAAGGCATCGACCTAACAAGCACTTGTCTATAGCATTGAGATTCTAGTAAAGCTGATTACAAAACAGTACTCGACTGCTTTGAACGTGAACTTGTTTGTGACCATCAAGTTCATGATAACAGTTTAAAATTATAAGTTAAATATATTAATTTTATTTAACAAGTCTCTCTAGGCACAGGTTTTCCTGAAAAATCTGTAATTTCATAATAATAACGCTTATACCTACTTCTGAATATGAATATGTTTCTATGTCATAGACTAATTTGACTAATTATCTTGTACACTGTAAGTATTCGTATACTTAGTAATTACTTAACAATTTATCAGATAGTAGTTTCATAAAAAATATATATAAAATATATATTATTTTGACTAGAAATAATATATAAATTACTTTAATTAATTTACTAAAACCTTATAATAATTTTTTTTTTAACTACATCATTTATTGCTAATATTCAATCACTTACTAGACTCAATTATCTCAATACCGGTGGACGCTTTTACTATGAATAATACAATTATTTTTCTATATTAATAATAGGCAGGTATTAATATTAATAATATTACTATAGTTTTACCCTAAATCCTAAATAGGATTCCGTTCTATAATATAGATAAAGGCTCATACCTATTAAAGGTCATGAAACGACAAGTATCAAGAATGCTTTTTGCATGATATGTACGATACATAGGTACATTCTTTTATCGGTATCATTGAATTTAGAGTTTCTAAAAGAGGAATCATCAAGCTAAACATTTAATACAATATATAATAACAGTAACAACATTTATAGAAAACTACTAAATTTCAAGGTCTTTTCAATAATTTCAATAATTACCCACGAGGATATAACTTCTTACATATCTAAATTATTACATAATCGCACCTGACAGCGTTAATTTCACATGCAATTTGTCACACTACACGCAAAGTGATAATAATCGGAGACGATGAATGAACATCCAACCACCGGAGTCGGAAGTAACGCCTCCATTGTTTCCATTGACGTCACCGAAGTCACAAAGACCTCTCCCAAGCCTTTGCCACGTTATTCAACACTACAGTTTCACGGCAACATTGTTGTAGCGACTCTATTTAATTAAAATACAACATTTCTGTAAGGGTGGCTTACAGGTTTCACTTAAGACACTTGCTTCCTGTTTTAATAAAAATAAATATAACATGGGGAAACAAATTCGCAGAAGATATTTTTTTTGTACGAATATAGCGAGAAGATACAATTTCTTTGATTTATCAGCGATATTCGATTTAAAGTAAATATCTCATTAAACCAGTTGTAAACTTAACTAACGATTTAAAAAAAAAGCGGATACTATGCTACATGTCACTGATAACATTTACTAGTGGTAAGTCTTTGTTATCAGAGACCGTGTAGGTAGGCCCCACCACAGCGCTAATTTCTCATTACTGTGCTCCAGTTTAAAGGACGCAGCACCTTTTTTTTATTTTTTCCTCGTGGAGAAATCCTACATCGGATCAGACATTTAAAGAGGCCAAAGCCCGGTCAAGCGAGGAACTCCTAGAGACTCGTTGACAGAGATTCATAGGAGCGGCCATATAAATTGGTAAGAAATAAAATTCGTCCTTGGGCGCCGCCTCTAACAGAAAGCCTTCCGCCTCAGTTATTGAGCGAAATCGTGAACACATTGTCTCCAGAATCTGCGGAGCAGTCACCTACAGCTCTAACGCTGGTCGAGGTCTCGGAACGTCGATTTGATACCGAGGTGCCTCATGTATCTGAGATTGAACTTGAAGCTGTTTTATTGAAAATTAGGTTATAGAGATGAGATCATGAGACTGAGTCTATCGTCATAACTAACGCTATCTTGTTTTGGGTGGTCATGTCACTTACCATCAGGTGAACGTCTTGCTCGTCTTGTCGCTTCGTTGAATAATAAAAAGTTTCTTGATTCAAGAGCGATATTCTATATAAAGTAAACATCTCAAAGCAGTTGTTCTCTAAACATTAAGAACGGATTCTGTACTATATCATCATCAGCCGATAGACGTCCACTGCTGGACATAGGCCTCCCTCAAAGATCTACATATCGATCAATCCCGCGTTGCTATTAAGGTAGGGTAATTTAATAAAAATATGAAGTTGTTAATATTTATCTTATTATAATATTTAGGGGTGTGAGGGATCCGCACACAATAACTCACGGGACCAAAGCCAACCTCACTTGCTCGTGGTGTACCTTGCTAATCAACAACCGAACCTCTGGTTCCCACCAACCCTCATTGGGCCAGCGTGGTGAGAAATAGGCCAAATTTCCGCTGAACCCCTACTAACGACGGCCGCTAGTGCGCGGCATGCTGACTGTAAGGTCGCCGGAAAGTGCAGGACCGATCGATGTAGAGATATTTGGAGGAACCCTATCTCCAGTTGTGGATGTCTAGCTGCTGATGATGATGATAGCAACTCTACGTCGCTCCTACTTTATCGTCTCATATTAACCCGTAACAATAGAATTCCACACACAACATTATTCAGTCTCCGAAACGAGCGTTTGTATTTAGAGAAATAATGTTCTAACATTATTTGGGTTTGTTAACATCGCATGATGGGGTCACGTGGTCGTCTGATGGTCACCTACGATAAATGACCGCCTTCAGTTGCTTTGTATATTAACGTGAAGACTCTAAACGTATCTACATACATTACGCCGCAACAATACGATACAGAGAACGGTAAAAATTCTTATTACTTAGCTTTATCGTTTAATAATACTAAGTATTTACGAATTCTTTCGCTTTTAACTATTTATTACACTACGATGTTCCGAATGCTTTACAGCATCAGTAAAAGATTAAAAACACTGGAGTTCTCAAGTCATAATCATCACAGAAGACCTACAGCATTTAAATTATTACTTACAGTCCGACTTAAGAAGAATGAGATCACTTTGTCATGAAGTCTTTTAGCGGTTTGCTTGATATTGAATATTTTAACATATTATAGAAAGTTTTTTTTTTAACTAAAAACTATACATAATTTGGATATTTCATAAATGAAGAAATAAAACAGTATCTTATATTAAAAAGCGCCTAGTAAAAATGTATCGCTGTGAAACTGTAAAAGAACGACAACTTTCAAAGAAAATACTTGAATTTTTAATAGACCGCTTTAAGCTTCTGCTTCGAAAGAGCCACAAGTGTTTCAGACCTCTAGAGAGACATCACAGCGTAAAGGTCATTGGTGTCATCTTAAAGTACATGAGCACATGTATGTGATGTAAGAGAATGCAAAGAAAAAAAATTCTTCAACATCAAATCTATTCCAAACTATCTTGTAGGTGGGATCTCCAAAAGACACGTCGCTTTTGGAGGAAGTCATAGTTATATGGGATTTGTATCCATTAAAACGACTAAGTGGTCATCTTCAAGGACTTCGAGATCTCCTGCAGAACGCACCGGTGCCTCTCTGCGTTACGTCTGAATACGTCTCAGAGAGAGCCGTAACCCTCCCCAGCACCATTTTTATGCTACAACAAATACGCTACGTCCTTGTATTTGTCGTCCTCTTAAGGCTTGTTTGATGGGTAATGAAGACCTTCAAAGCTTACCAATAAGAAGATACTTTTAGTCCCCTTCTACAACAGGCAGGGATTACCTTAGTCCTATTCTTAACAGCTTCATTATCATCATGAGCCGATAGACGTCCATGGCTGGACATGAGCCTCTCTCAAATATCTCCGCACCGATCGATCTCGTACTGCCCGCAGCCAGCGGCTTTCCGCAACCTTCACGAGATCGTCGGTCCACCTTATCTAGGGCTTCCCGAAACTACGTGCACCGATACCGCTTAAGCAGCATCATTTTACTATTACCACTTGAAGCAGTGGGGTGTAAACACTGTGCAGAGGTTTGTAAGAAACTACAACTCTGACTTACCACCCGAAAATTCTTTCCAGTTATAATTACCGCGACGTTGTTATAAATAGACGTGTCACTTACCATCAGATGAACCTCCCGTTCATCTCGTCGCTTCGTTGAACAAAAAAATATCGATATCGATATAAAGTAAATATCTCACCACAGCAATTATTAGAGCACTACAAGTGTTAGATTTTAACTGTTATAGAAATTAATTGTTATATAAGTTACTGGAACAATGTTAAGAATTTTTAAAAGATTTTTTTTTAAATAAAAGTTTTATTACTTCTCTTTTATACCACAAAACGTAATAAAAGCTATATATAACAATTAGGAGGTAAATTTGCAAATAACAATTTCATTGTTCTCCGTAGGGGTGGTGAAACATAATTCCAACGAGTTGTTCGATCAAACATTTATGAAAACAATTAACGTTTACCCATTCCGGTATAGTTTTTAATTAACAAAGTATTACATTTCAATTATTTCACAATTCCCATTTATTTCATCGAAGCAGTGTTCATAATATATTATAGTAGCACACTGTAGTGTTTCTACTAAATCGTTTTACGTTTAACAATTGTATTATTTTACTTTAGCACTGTTTATATATAAAATACCAAAATAAACAATATTATTATGGTGGTACTCTATATAAAACATATGAATTCCAAAGATCCTACTACCGGATACTACTTGCTGGTAGGTCTCTGTTGCCGGAGACCCTCTAGGTAGTTATCATCGCAGATCCTATTCCCGCCACCCAACAGTAGTGTGCAAACATTACAGTGTTCCGAATTGTAGGGTGCTGTAGCTAATGTAATTACTAGGGTAACGAGACAGCATCTTATGTCTCAGGCCACGAGCGTAATGTGGTGGATAACATCCTAAGTATCGCTACGTTGTTATGGGCGTATAACTTACCGTACTGTTCACATGTTAGACTATAAAATGGACAACGTTACCATGGCGGTATTTTAACAACATAAAACAGATTCATCCGAAAGTTCCTACTACCATCTAAATTCCACCACACTGCTCAAAAATCAACTGCGCCAGCTTTAAGTTCTTACTTGGCCAACACCAGTAATATTTGTATCAGTAAGTATATGAGAATTTTACTCTTCGCTACACCGAGATCAAATAATCGCTACATATTTAATACCACTTGCACTATACATTAGATTATGGTTAATGGATAGTGATCTTATATTATTTAAGATAAAATTATTTCTCTCCCTAAACGATACTAACCTGAACGTGGATTGGCATAATCATTTAGTTAGTTAAAATTAACTGTGGTGTGTTTAATAATTTAAGCAATCAAAAAAAGATTGTTCTCAAATTTAATAAGCAAATTGTCTTATTTATATCCTTTGATCTCGATTCTTAAATGCTGTTCCTTTTATATTCACCTGATGATACATCTTCCCATAACAACGTGGCACCATTAATGATGGTATACACTTCAATACATTGCGCTCGTCGTAGACACAAGATGTTGAATCACACTAGCTACAGCACTCTTCAAACCGGAACACAGTAATGTTTGCAGACTAATTTTTGGCGGCAGAAATAAGATCTGCGGCGGTACTTAAATAAACAGCAAGAGAGACATACTCTCGTATCTCCTCTCTTCTGCATAAGATGAATGGTTGTACTTTTTACGCAAAAGGTTTCTTTGTAATCTATACAAAGTTTTTTTTTATGCATCGACACCTTATGGATATACTTACACAATTCATAGAGACCATCAACAGCTGCGAATACAGCGATAACGTCGCCATTGTTTCCGTTGACGTCAAAATGGCGACCGGGCGATGGACGTTGCGAACCTTTGACATCCGCCACACGCGACACAAATACATTCTCACTTGTTATTGCGATCAACTGATTCAATATTATATTATTACGGCTGCATTAAATAAATTCTAATAACATATTTTTTTTATACACAGTTAAGCCACAAGACGAGCGAGACGTTCACCTGATGGTAAGTGATACGAACGCCCATAACAACGTCGCGCTAGCTAGGCTACACTGCTCAACATATCGTTCGTCGCCTGATACATAACAAGTTGAATCTCGTTACCCCAGTAATTACACTACCTACATCGCCCTTCAAATCGTAACACAGTAATGTTTGCACACTATTTTTGGGGGCAGTAATAGAACCAGAGCCATATTAATAATGTAATAACAAAACCAAGATTGCCTCCATTGTATATACGCTCAATGAGCGTTATCAAATAATTGAATATTTAATGAAAAATACAAGAAATCGTTTGGAAAAACGTTGTCTTTGTTATAAAGCGTTATTTTCCTTATAAAAGAAATATTTATATATATTTTAGGTGAGTATCTAAAATTGGTTTCCTTTGTCCGCCAATCACGTGTAAACTAGTGACCGTATAGACACGAGAACATGACCATTCGCCGCGGAATGATCTGTAGATATAGTCTATTCATCATCATCAGCCGATAGACGTCCACTGCTAGACTTAGGCCTCCCCCAAAGATCTGCACGTTTGTAGGGTTTCATAAGGAGTTTTCATTTGAGTCATTTCTTACCACGCTGGCTCAATGCGGGTTAATGGAGGCAGAGCATCGGTGAGGTTGGCTTGGACTACTTGAGTTGTGCGGAACTCGTTACACCCCTAATATATAATAAAAATGGATTTGCTTTGTTCACCAATCACGTGAAAACTAGTGAACGTATCAACACGGAAACATGAACATTCGCGCGAAATGATTTGTAGATGGTAATAGGCCATTTATTTTTTGAATTTCATAGATCCTTCATCATTTTATTTCTAATTAAGTTTTATAAACATTTTCATTTGGTATTATTTGTGCGGTTGCTATGATAACGGTTGCTATAGAAAGTCAGCTGCTTTGAGTTAACGACTAGCAAAGTGGGCGTGGAAAATCTAGTTTTATATAAAATGAAACAGTGTTTAATATCTTGTTTTATTTATTCGTGTCATTGTTAGTGATGAGAGCAAAATGAAATCTGCAAGCTGCTCGGAGAAGGCTGTAGCCTTGCACAGCCTATCACTGTTTCATTTTGTTAAATTTTTTTAAAAATTAGGTAAAACAACACGTTGTAAGTGTTAAATTTTTTCATGATACGTAATCATAATCACGGGCTACAGACCAATATTTTAACCGAATGATTCGTCTTAGTTCTAAGTTTTTTTTTATTAATTCATAAGTTGAAACATGTGCGGCAACTCGCATACGCTTTAAATCTAAGTGGAACCAGTTTCAAAGAGTCCGCTCCGGTTTTTAATGGCCTGCTTTAAACTTTAATGAGGGAAAAACCGGAGACGTCACTATTCGCGGCACTTTGTGTTCAAACGATACTAATCGTACGGTATACATAAAATATTCATGCGGACAAAGTTTTAGGGAGACTTTAAAGTAAATACATCGAAATATTAATAGGTGGTAGGTCCCGCCGGATACCGTCTAGGTATATAAATAATAACTTGCAAACATTGTCGGTTTGAAGGAAGCTGAAGTTAATGAAACTTCCGGAGTAACAAAACTCCAGGTGACGAACACGATGTGTTGCAATGTTCATGGTCCCAACAATCGTCGTTATGTTCGTAGCTGTGAAACATATTATATTTTCTTGTTACCCCAGTAATTTTATTGACTATAACACCCTTTTGACCGGAACACAGTAATATTTGCACACTACTGTTTAACAGTAGAAACGGGAGCTGCGGCACATAAGACGGTTTCTAATTACAGAGCTATCATCAGGAAACGAGATGTTATACATCAGTAGATAAGGATGAGTTAGAATCGATTCTAGTATCGATTAGAACGAATAATTAATTATTGAATTCATTCACGATTATCATCTATTACAGTGATTTTTTTTTAATTTCACGCCTCATTCTCTATGGGGTAGAGGCAGAGACCACCTCTCTCCACATGCTTCGATCCTGGCACACCTCTCCCGCTTCCTCCACGTTCATGAGCATCTTCGTGCATGCTCGTCGAATGCGAGTATTCTTCCCCCGGCCTTTCTTTAGGATATCTTCGATTTGATCGAGATATGTCCGCCTAGGTGGACCTGCATCGATTTATCCAATCATTCTTACCTTGTATACCTCTTTCGTTAATCTTCTTTCATCCATTCTTTCTTTCATCGCTTTCTCTATGTCTATCACTACATCTTCAATCACGCCGCACCGCTCCCTTATCACACTGTTCCTCACTTTGTCCATAATTACAGTGGTACTCAACCTTTTTATCATGGCGGCCACAAACACCTTGCTCATGGTGTCAACGGCCGCAATAAAACTAAAAAAGTAGATAATGGTCTTTCTTAGATTTCCTCGAAGTATTAAATTTTTTTAAAAACTATAAAAAGGATTTCTAACGTATATAATATTTTAACATTTCTGATATGTTTCTTTAATGGGTGTGAAATTCGAAATGGTTTAAAGTACAGTAACAGATGGGTCAACTCCAAAAGCACTGAAGGCCACTGGTAGAGTAAAAATTGATCCATAACATATCTTTGACGAATATTACAGATCGAAAATATTTTAGTCTTTAGAATATGAATCATTTAGACCCAGATGCTAGAGTCCAACATTCGATTACTAAGTCAGTAAAACGACGAGCAGCAAACAAGATGAAAGAATAAAAACATTTGGAGACGTCGCATTAATTCCAAGGTCGAGGTGATTACGACTCCGTAGTTTATGTATAATCAATTTTAAATGCTTAAAAAAATTATCATAATAGTATCTACAAGTAGCAAGTTTTTTTTATTATACGAAGCGACGAGATTAGCTGAACGTTTACCTGGTAAGTTATACGCCTATCCATTATTGGTGACGCTTGTTGGATTACTTACACTACACCTCATCGCACTCGTCGCCTTGATGTAGTCTCGTTATCCCTGTAATTTCATTAACTACAACTCCCTTCAATGCGAAACACAGTAATGTTTGCAGACTACTGTCTCGCGGCAGAAATAGGCGCTGCGGTGGTACCCACCATTTTTTTTTAGTATCGGGGGGGAAATATTCAAAAGATAGTCTGCTTCTGAGGGAAGACAGATTCATGTGAGATTCAAACTCACTAAAACCCACTCGGTGGTCTGCATCAGTGAGATCCGAGATCTCTTATAATACGCACTTTATGTTACACGTCTCTGAGGAGGAGCCTAACCCTCCTAGGGACTATCGCTGAGATGTCCTACGCAGATTCGCTTGTTGAACGATAAAAGCCCTCACCCTCAAGGCCCGCGAAACTCCTAGACCCTTTTAGTCGCCTTCTAAGACAGGCAGGGCTTACCTTAGTCGTATTCTTACTAACCCGAGACTACAGGGCTGTAGTAAATGAGACCTATCACCAGAAATAATAGACAAGTATAATACAAATACAGAAAATAATAATAATTTATATTTATCACTAATCATTAATTTATCACCAATATGTACTTTAGTTTATGTAAGCTAGAAAAAAAAAAGATTACAAATATTCATCTCACACGGCAGCGGTTCCAGTGCGTTAAACTTTCCCCAATCGAAAGAGCTTCGCGGGGTACATTCGTGAATATAATTGAACCATTTTCAATAACACTTAAGGGTGGACGGTATACCGAAAAGCTTTAATGGTAGTCTGGAAACTTGACGCAATTGATCCGCCGCCAATAAAATATCCAGTTTGCGAAGTTAGCAGCGAAGTTCGCGACGTCGGCCGAGTGTCGGTTTCAATTAAATTTATTGAATTCAATCGTCGGAGTTCGTGGCAAGTTGTTTAAATGGCGCCCATTGCCAATAATGCTTCCACGAAAATGTTCATTTGATGCTTACATAAATGGATACCTTTATTTGCTATCGCGCGGGAAATCTCCTAAACAAATACTCTGCTTCTGACAAAAACAAGACAAGGTTATGTGGGATTTTTACTCACTAAAACCCCCTCGATGGTCATCCTCAGTGCATTGCAGCAAGCCCTGGGGATCTTCTAAAGAACCCGCCGGTGTCCCCCGGCACTATGCCTAAAGCAAATTCCAAGAACTGTAGCTCTCCTCGGCAATGCCTCGTACTTGTCATTCATCTCATGCTCGCTTAATGCTCAATGAGGACCCTTACCTCCAAAACAAACGATACCTAAAACTCTTTTAGTCGCCTAAGCCAGGCTTATATTAGTCCTATACTTAATTGCCTGACACAGGGCAATACTGGTTTGATGCCTATTGAACTGAACACATGGAAACCAAACTTAATATATACATTTTTACTCCAGTATAATCTCACATGGTGTTAAATGACAGCATTGTCATTCCATCTAATGTGATGATGTGGCCTCTCCTGGTTAAGCGCACTAACCCAATAACTACCTGTTCACTCTACTCTTGAAGACAGCAACGTCGTATTTGTAGGGGAATACCGACGTTGGCAAGTTGTTTCACTTCTTTCCTGTTCTTATGAATAACGAGGAGCTAAACCCCATTGTTCGCAAACTGAGCAATGTCCACAACATAAGGACGGTGACATATGGTCATCCGCTGGTGACAAGGGGATGGAGAAATTATATAGTGTAATTTCAATCTTCTTGGTGATAATATATCTCAACCCGAGTATTCTGTAGTCTTCACTATCTTCCGGTCCATTGTCATCATATCAAATAGATTCCAAATATTAACTAATTTTTAATTGAAACTCGAAGAGAGATGAATCTTCTTGTAGTTTACCTTATTGTGCTCTACGACACGTAAATACCTATGTACTGCGTTGTTAACCTCATTCCACAACATAACGACTGCAAGGAAAACATCGTCTAGACTGCTATCAGTAATTCCGCAGGCTAACATAACACATCTGCAACGTTCACACTACCCACAACTCCCTCTCCTACCCCCACTAACATATTCACATCTGAAAATGCACGAATCCAGCTCATTATGAAACCTGCAAACAATCTTCGCAAATACAACCTTCATATAAATGTGCTAATAACGAAGACAATAATTTAATAAATAAATAGATACACGATCGGTCATTGACCTTTACGTTTTGTTAAATATATACAATATTAATATGTTAATTAACATACCTTTTATGGATTTAAGAACTGGTGAAGATGGAGAGAAAACGATGGAGTTGAGTAAGATGCTTATGTCCAACAAAGGACGTGTGTCGGATGATGTTGATGTTAAATTTTACAGCTAAACTATTGAAGATTACAAAAATAATCACCACCTAAAAAAACAGTAATAAAGAGGTAGTAATAATACTACAGTAATAAGGGTAGTAATCACTTAGATATGAATATCTGAGTATATATTATTCTTACTTTTCAAGATTTCGTCATACTTATATTTAATAGAATAAAGTACTGCAATTTATAGTCTGCGTAATATTTGTACAGACATTTCGGCATTATTCCAGAGATCTAAGGTATTGTATTAATGGCCTATAGCCAAGTTTCAAGATTTAGTAAATTTCCTAGTACTTCTGTTCCACGTCAAACGTGCTTTGATATTTTCCAGCCCTTTTTAATGGATGAAACGGTACTTTAATAATAGACTATCCATACAACTCAAAATATACGCATATTACAAATGAGCTGAGTCATATGTTTGATTATCAAAACCTTACAAATTTAGAAACGAAGTTTTCTATAGGTGAACACTTGAATTCGAGGGAGGATACTTAACTTCCTTTTCTTGTCTAAGAGACATGATAATAATATTTTATCCTAGAATGCACTTTGACTAAAAAACAGAAAGGCTAATCGTTTCGTGGGACTCCATTTTTTAAACAACAAGCGATGAGATGAGAGAGATGTTCATCTGATGGCAAGTTACACACACATAATAAACAAAGTAACATTGTGCTTGTCGCCTCAAGAAGAGCATGACATTCACCTTATGGTAAGTGATACACCCGCTAATAACAATGTGGCGCTAATTAGGATATTACACTGCACATTGTGCTCGTCGCCTTGATACAAGATGTCAAGTTTCGTTACCCCAATAATTTCACTAGCTACAGCGCCCTGCATACCGGAACACAGTAATATTTGCACAGTACTCTTTGGCGGCAGAAATAGGCACTGCGGTGGTACCTACCTAGACGGTCTCCGGTAACAGAGACCTAACACCGGTAAACACAAGATGTTGAACAACACCTAAGATGTTGAGACTCATTACCACAGTTATTTTACTAGCTAAAACTTCTATGAAACTTGAACTAAATTTTCACACTACTATTTTGTGGTAGAAATAGGAGCTGCGGCGGTGCCTACCTAGACAGTCTTCGGCAATATCAACCTACCTGCAGTAAAAGATCCCGTAGTCAATACAGCATCGTAGGTCTATCAAAAACAAGCAAACGCTGCAGCTCGATAAGCATACAGTACGCAGTTTATTTTTCATTACAAGCTCTCATCTTCACAAAGATCAACGAAATTAAATAATTGTTTAAGAAATATATCTAAAACTGTTTATAACAGATCTCATCTCCATTACAATATACATTACTGTATATTTGTTATAGTTGTTTTATGGATAGACAATGATAGGTTCAATTACTTCATACATCCATTGTTTTTGGTTTACACGAGAGTCAGTTATGATGATTTTTTTAAAAAAAAACTCTATTGTGTTGTAATAAAATGTTAAAGAAAAAAACGTAATTATTAATATACTTGTTGTTCTCCACCTGTTTGCTTGTCCTAGTATAGAATTTGTTTTACAATTTATCAGAAGTATTCCCGCTCGGCATCATATATATAACGCCGATATATATTTAGATATATGAGATATCTAAAGATTCATTTCATTACATATATCTCTAAAATTATTAGGCGTAAGTATTAAAAATTTAATAGAAATATTGCTTCGGCCATTTAGAGGTCAGTTAAGAATGAATTTTATAAAATTACTTCCCCAAAGGGAGTCGCGGGGTTTTAACAACAGTGAGTGAGTGGAGAGGGGCGGTTTGACGCCGGGCGGGAATATTTCTGACAAATTTCAAAACTTATTTCATATTAGGGTCAGCAAACAGGCGAACATTAAGTATATCAATATTTAGGTTTTTTTTTTAACATTTTTATTGACACTATTACAACGTATACTTTGGAAAAAAAAATCATCAAGTCAAACTCTTGTGTGTCTATATATATATAGATAAAAACATGTTATATAAAATATATTGAATATCGCGAGAAAAACAGCATTACTAATATCTAATATCGCTGTAACGATTCACGTCTCGAACTGATCGTTTACTCAGCTGTCTCCTAATAAATAAAGCGAGTGAACTCTGGAACAGCGCCGAGAATCGCTTCCTTGTTACTATTAACGTTAGCTCGTGATACATCAAAGGACGGCACGTTGGAAATTACCACAGTAATTAATACATACCAACTGGTTAAACGGTACAGTAGTACATGGTACACCGTTAGCTAGTTCTAAAATTATAACAAAGTGGATAACGAGAAATTATTTGTTATAATGATTATATCATATATCACGAAGATCAGATCAGGTATATAAAAGTTTATATTATAGAAATCTTTAGAAAATACGATAATAATAATAATAACAGTTATATAAATAGCCCTTTTCATTATTGCCACTATTGGGACTCTTAAGTTGTTTCACAAGTTAGCCTAGTACGGATTACTGTGAACATGACATTTTCCCCACGTTTTCTTTCACCAGAACCTCAAGCTCAATCGGTATCATACCAAGCTGCTGAACTACCTTTTTGTTCAATCATACAGTTTCGGAGATTAGTTAACTTCCTCCATGGCTCTGCGATTAACTGCTAGCCTTGTAGCAGTGGTGTCTTTGTATCCATCTATTCAGCTACCGTTATTACTGTTCCTCTCTCTTACGACAGATTAAAGGTAGAGTATTTCAAGCACTTACACCCATAGACACTAGTATTCTCTTGACCGATGGACGTCCACTGCTGGACATAGGTCTCTTGTAATATGTTCCACAAAGCGCGGCCTTGTGCATTCAATCCAGTGGCTTCCGGCGATTATTTTTATTTCCTCTGTCCTCTTGACCTTTACTTGTACAAATTTATGCGTTATTACTATTTACTTCTGAATGATAACTACAATCCAAATCTAGAGGAAGCCATAATTGTATTTTGCAACGATATTGGATTGCTGTTGATTCTGATTGAAACTCTTCACAAGTACTTAATATTGTATACAAAATATTATTAATGATTTCAATAATTTATTACACCCATTTTTAGATATATATACAAAAATAGTGAATAACAAATATTTTACTTACACTGGCAGCGAGCCATAAGCCCGAGTGTCGTGCGCTGACGTACTGCTGACGCTTCCTCATAAATATTTTGGTAGCATTTTGACACCGATACCTCTTTGATCATTTGTATTTCACGTCACTGTAAATTCTAGATATAGTGAAGAGTAAATAGTTTGGATTTTATACACATCTGAACTTCACACAGTACGTGAAAAAACTGTAGATTTTCTTTGCAGTGACAGGATACCAAGCATTAATTGGAATGAAGTCTTTCTATGCCTTTAGAACTGCGAAGACTAGACTAGAAAGGCTACCGATTCAGATGATATACTAATTAATATTATTGATTACGAGGATTGTAATTTCTAAGCTATATAATGTTTTTCAACTTTTCGATCTCTACCTAGTTCCTTTCTGATTAAAACTTGCCCTTATTACTATACCAAAAAACTAACATAAATAATCTTCAAAGATATAGTAACTATTGGACTATTTTAACTATAGTTTAAAATTAATTAATAGTTTGAGGTCAGAAATTAGCTGGGTTCAAGTATAATTCATTTTTAGTGATCAAGACAAAAAGATTATTACAATGTGTATGGCAACGCTTTTTGTGATATTACAGTGTCTAATTGAATTTTTTTTAAAAGCACCAGCTCTAGGAGAAAGTAGAGATTGTGATATTTTAACCCATTAAAATTTCATCGGTAGACTCTTTCAATACAATGGAAGGGGCCCCGGAACTACCTCTCCGGATCTATCACAGAACGCAGCAGTGTCATTCTGCACTTTATCTAAGCAACACTCGTAAGCCCCACTTTTTTTTTAAGTAAACAATAAAACAAACGACATTTTCACCTGATGGTATGTGATTAGCCTGCTCATAACAACGTGGTGCTAATTAGGATAATACACACTGCACCAAATTGTGCTCATCGCCTTGAAACACAAGATATTAAGTGTCGTTATCGCAGTAATTTTACTATCTGCAGCGCCCTTCAAATCGGAATACAATCATGTTTGTAAACTGCTGTTTGGCGATAGAAAGAGTCACTGTGGTAGTCCTATCACCAATACAGTTCTTTAGTTCTATTTCAGTACTATGGGAAATACGGAACCACGTCGTATTTACCCCACGCGGGTTCGCTTTTAAAACGTTACCCCCCCTCCCCGCCCCTTTTATCCGTTTTTACGACTAGCAGGGCTTACTTTAGTCCTATTCTTAATAACTTGAGACTACAGGACGGGCACTTTTTTATTGACGATAAGGCTCTATTGCTAGAGACCGTTCAGGTAGGTATCAGCTTCTGTATCTACCGCCAAACAGTAGTGTGCAAGCATTACCGTGTTCCGGATTAAAGAGAGTTGTAGCTATCGAAATTACTGAGGTAACGATCATCTAACGTAGACGTGCCGCTCGTCTCGTCGCTTAGTAGAATGAAAAAAAAAAAACTATTACTGCGCACGACTTTCGCAACTGAGACAACAGAGTAAACAAACGCCTGCGATCTATCTTTAATGTAATAAATCGTAACCTTTAAATTAAACGACGCTGTTAAAAAAAAAAAAAAAAGATTTTAACGACTTCGAACATTAATTGGCAACTGTAATAACTATTTATTCCCCTGGCAACAATGTACACGATGGGTGTTTAAACTATTTTTACGTCACGCATGTGTTGAACGCCAACTCGGATAACGGTTAACGCATTTGACTAACAAATGGAGGTTTTGATCCTTATGTGAATATTGTTGCAACGATATCTCTACGGTCATTTTTAGCACAAATTATTCATTACACACACACTGGTGGTAGGTTACCACTGCAGCTACCGTCCAGGTAATAAGAATAGGACTAAAGTAAGCCCTGTTTGTTGTAGAAAGCGACTAAATATAAGCAAATCTATAAGGGAGCGTTAGGAGGACAGCGAATGCAAGGTGATCTTATATTAGCCGTAGCCCGATGTGGCTGCTAGGGAGGACTTTTCCCTTCTTGGGACATGTTTAATTAAAGGCCAGGGAAGTACTGGTATGTTCCGTAAAAGACCCAGTAGCCCGCCCCTCCCAAGGCACAAGAAAATCACTGAAAGGTTTTTATAGAAACAGCATCTCACGAAAATTCCAACCATCTATCCCAAATTATAAAAAAGGTAGGTACCACCGCAGCTCCTATTTCTGCCGCCAAACGGTATACAAATATTAGTTAGTTCCGGTTCGAATGGCGTTGTATCCAATGATGTTATTGGAATAACGGTACATGTAATGTCTCAAGGTGACGAGCACAACGTGGTGTTGTGTATATCATTCTATGGCCACGTTATGGGCAGACTTAAGAGTTACCATCAGGTGAAGATCTCGCGCGTACTGCCGCCAAACATTACTCTGTTTAACTTTGAAGACCGCTGTAGCTAATAAAGTTACTAAAATAACGAAATCTATATATATATATATATATAATGAAAAGGTATTTCCATTGTTCGCCAATCACGTGAAAACTAGTGAATATATATGGGAACATGAGCTTTCGACGCGGAATGATTCATAGATAGTTATAAGATATTTATTTTATTTGAGTTTGATAGATCCATCATCATCTTATTTCTGAGGTCCTTTTATAAACATTTTCATTTCGTATTATTTAAGCGGTTGCTATAGTAACGTAATTATATATCAGCAGCTAGTGTATATCCTAAACAAATTCGTTTCTATTTGAACAAAGCGAATTCGATTGTGCGATAACAAAAATTGGCTCACAGCTAAAAGGCGGTATCGATTCGGCGACCTCCTTTCGTTATATATCCGATACAGACTCTACTTAAGTTAATTTACAATAACAAACCAAGTTGCAGCTTCTGTAACTGGATCATTTACTCCCGGCGACGATATTTTGAGAGGGAACGGATTATATGAAAAGTTACAATATGAAGTTTCTTTCAAGAACGTATTGAAGAGTTTGTGAAACAATATGAAGATTTCATTCATATTCTATTGGTTGCATCTTATCATAATTTTTATCTGATGATTTTTTTTAATTCTATATAATCGACGAAACTAGCGGAGATGTTCACCTAATGATAAGTGATACGCTTGCCGATATCTTAACGCTTGTTGAGATGATATATACTGCGCTACATTGCGCTCGTCGCCTGAGATGTAAAATGTTGAATCGCGTTACCTCAGTAATTTCACTAGTTGCAGCGCCCTTCAAACCTGTACATAATAATGTTGCATCCATTATTACCTAGACGGTTTCTGATAACAGAGCATCTAACACCAGTTAAAAGTATTAAAGACGACAAAAAGTACGGCGCACTCCTAGTTAGGATGATATACACTGCAGCATTTATTAGCTTGATGGGTGTGCGGATATTGCGCGAAACTACTGGATTAGCCAATCATCAGCGAGGGACCGACCTTGTTCGTTATCCGCATGCTTTCGATGGCGTCCAATTTTTTTTTTCGTTTTGCACACGTCTACACTGACGACACGGCTACAGTCCTCATGCATTATTCAGACATAAGGACAGTTATTTAATCGAAATCTTGCAAAATGAAGAAGACTTCAGGATGAAGATATCCTTTTTGTTCATTCAACAAAGCGGACAGTGTTCACCTAATGATAAGTGATACGCGTACCTATATCAACGTAACGCTAGTAACAATGATATACACAGCACCTCAATGTGCTTACCCTTTTAAAACACTAAAATATTAAATCTGTTAACATCAGTAATGTCACTAGTGACAACACCCTTAAAACCGGAACACAGTAGTATTTGCACAATACTATTTAGCTACTGCGGTACGTACGATGTCCATAAGCCTCGGGGATAGATTCAGATGGAGTACCGACGATACTGCCTAGACAATCTCTGGCAACCAGAACCTACCACTGGCATTACCATTTACCCGTCACGCTGGCTGGGGAACTGGAAACATTCTGTGATGGTCCGACAGCTCGAGTGCAAAGTAGCAAGGAGAATACTCAATTTTTTTGTTTATATAATTAAGAGACAAGAAAAGTGGGACAAGTTCACCTGATGATAAGCGAAATTCCTGTCCGTAATAACGTAGCGCTGGTTAGGATAACACAACACCACATAACGCTCGTCGCTTGAAATATAAGACGTTGGGCCTCGTTACCCCAGTAATTTCACCAGTTACAAAGCCCTTCAAACAAGAACAGATTAACGTTTGCACAGTATCGTTTGCCGGTAGAAATAGGCGCTGCGGTGGTACCTACCCAGACTCCCCGTAATCAGTTGAGATAGGTACCACCGCATTTACCTTATACATAAAAACTAATATAAAGTTCAACATACAATTTGACCTTCATATGGTTTATGTAGTAAGAAAAAAAAATTGATAAAATTTGACGCAGCACAGAAGGTTATAAGTTAATATCGTTAAGTAATCACCGCTCCCACGTTCGCGATTGCGTGCGGATGTCAGCAAGTGAAATATTACGCTTAGATAGAGACTACCTTAATATATATACAGTAGAATATTCTGGAAATACTACGAACAAACTATCTTATACGGCAATAAGTATCATATTTTTTAAAACTATAAATATATAATAAAAATGGATTTTCTTTGTCCGCCAATCACGCGTAAACTAGTGACCGTATTCGCCGCGGAATGATCTGTAGATATAGTCTATTCATCATCATCAGCCGATAGATGTTCACAGCTGGACATAGGCCTCCCCTAAAGATGGTTACGTTTACATGGCTTCATGACAGTGAATTTGTGCCGTTTCCGACCACGCTGGCCGAATGCGGGTTGGTGGGAGCCAAAACCTCGTTTGTTGATTAGCAGGGTGCTCCACGAGCAGGTGTGGATTGGCTTGGGCTCCTTGAGTTGTTGTGCGGAACCCGTTACACTCCAGTAGATATGTATATATATATATGGATTGTCTTTGTCCGCCAATCACGTGTAAACTAATGAATATATCGAAATGGGAACATGAGTATTCGCCGCGCAATCATTTGTAGAATAAGTAAATTTCATAGATCCTTTATCACTTTACTTCTAATTAACTTTTATAAACATTTTATTTTCCTATTACTTATGCGGTTGCTATAGTGACGGTTGGTATAGGAAGTCATTTGCAATTACGGTTGGCTCTCAAGGAATATTTCAGACAATTTCAAGTATAATTTTATATTAACGCCAGCAAAGCGGGCGGAGACCGACCAGGTAGGAACCATCGCAGCGCAGATTTCTACCGCCAAACAGTAGTGTGCAAACATTACTGTGTTACGGTTTGAAGGGCGCTGTTGCTAGTGTTAGTACTAAGATAACGAGATTCAACGTCTTCTCTCAGGCGATGAGCGCAATGTGGTGTATATTATCCTATTTAGCGCCATGTTATATGCGAGCGTATCGCTTACCATTATTAAATAAATATATAAATACGTATAAAAAATATAAAAATACACGAACACGTATTTATGGCAGAATTCCTCATTACACAAGCATAAATAACGGTTTCAATATTATGAAGAAAAAAATCGTTTTAATATGTTTGTATTATTAGCTTATGATAGCTCTTTGACAATATAATGTGATGTTCGGAAACAATGTTGTAGTGAAATTATGAAGAGAACTGGACCTAAAATAACTGGAGTAATAAGACCTAACATGATACGGCAAGACATTGAGATAGTCAGCGTTACTAACCTTCAAGTTTAACTCCTCGTCTTCTTGCTTAGTTAAATAAAAACAATAAGTGAAGAACGACATATAAACGAATAGGTAACACTCTAATTATAAATGCAAGACCCGGGATGATGTGATTTAGACAAAGTGTTTGATGACCGGTCTCCAGCATGTTTTCTATTCACAAGAGCACACCGCTTGCTACGATCGCTGAAGCCCATACCAAGTCATCAATCACAAATCGTGAACATTTATTGCTTTCAGTTTCAAAGCAATCCGCTCGTCTCAGAAGTTGATGTGTTCGGTGAATTGATTTCAATAAACATTTTTCAAGCAAGTTTAATGCTATTTTATCGATAAACATAAAAACACGGTTTGCGACTGCGCCGGCCCTTTCTGTCTGTCGGTGGCCCCTGACGGATAAAGCTGTTTATACATCAGTGTTTAAAAAGATAAAAAGAAGATATTACCTAACACTTGATCTTAACTATAAGACATGTCAAGTAAGAATGAGGCCGTAGGAGGTGAAGCGTGTTCGTCCAGAATCCTCTGGCTAAATGAAAATACTGTTAAGGCGACTTATATATACGAGTGTGACGTGGAGATAGACAGGTTCGAAGCATGCTTACCACCATCCAAACTCCATAACACTTGACCTCGTAATCCAACTAGGTACCTAGGTTAGCCGCTACGAAGACAATTAGTTAATGTAGAAAGGAATCTTAATTCAACAAACAATTACCTAAAACGGAGATTACTAAAAAAAATTATAAAATTAATGGGAATGGTGACACGATATTGAACAGGTCTCCACTCAGCACCTGCTGCAGCAAATTTAATGCAGCAACGCCGATATTATGCTTCCACCTTTGCAGAGAATGGAAAGGGATGAAACAATGATGGGGAAACCTGTATATAGCCGTAATGGTAAATAACGTATATAAATGGCAGTTATTAATAAAACTGACGAATTGAATAAAAAAATTGGTTAGGACAGATACAAGTAGATACTACCCCAACTTCCCCTCTACAAAAATACACGCTACTAATTCAAAATAATATTGAAGGGCTCTTTATCATTATTATTGATTGTTTAATTATTATCATATTTTTTTTATTAATTAAGTAAAATTTTAATTATTGTTTTGTATGGATAAAATTATTTCTTCAAATTTAATTCCTTAATGACATTGAATCAATGAAAAAGTATCTTAGGTATATATGTAGAATTTTTTTTATTATATCTATACACATATATATGAATGAACGTATTTATTGCATTATATATGTACATTTGTTATGTATTTTTATTGTATACGACTCAAATATTTTTATTAAATATTGTAGAAAGGTATTGTGGTGGGATGCAGCGGGGTCATTGGGGAACGACAACGCGCGCAGCAATATCCGCACTATATTGATATATGAGCAGAGCAATTTCAAGTACAAAACAAGTTACTAAGTATAACAGTATTACGAAGATCCAGATAGATCCAGTTAATGGTCACAATTGTATACTCCGTAATGACGTGACCAAAGGCAATGTACACGAAGATGTACGATCGTTATAATGATTTGCGCTATGGTAAACGATAGCGTGATCTATTGTTCGTGGTGGCGCCATCTGTTGGGTTTTTTCAAAACTTCTTTATACAATATCTATATATATATATACTGTGTCTGTCATCTCACCCAGGTAAACTGATAGATAATGCCAAAAGCATCAGGTCCGCCTATGCATATGGTGCATAAAGTTAAATAAATAAGTAAAAGTCGAGATTAAGTAACACGATCGTATATTCAGTTAAAAGCAAGTAACGTATACGTTTTGGCGCTCGTGTACAAACCCCTCTACACAGCGCTTCCGTCCTTGAGTCTATACAGACCAAGAGCAATGTCATCCGGGAATAGACTATGGCGGATCGTCTTTTTTAAAACCGCGCTGCGAGTCTGCCAATTCGCATACGGACAGACATCCGGGCGAAAATAAACCAATGTCATATCGCACGAAAGAAATGCTAATGTAACTCATGCATAAATCATGACAGGAAATATGTCGCAAACTATTTTGATAGTCTATTGGTTTATTTTACTTCAACACGTTGTGCTGATATACGAGTGTATACACATATAATGAAAATAAATTTTCTTTGTTCACCAATCACGTGAAAACTAGTGAACATATCGTCAAGGGAACACGACCGTTCGACGCGGAATAATTTGTAGATTGTTCTAGGCTATTTATCTTTTGTATTTCATATATACATCATGTTATTTCAAATTAACTTTTGTAGACATTTTCATTTCGTATTATTTATGCGGTTGCCATAGTAACGGTTGCTATAGAAAGTGTGTACATAAACACTTAATGTTCCTACAGCTGGGACTCCTGGGAGCCTACTCTCACAAGTTCAAGGCTTTTTGTACACAACGCCGACCAAATGAAGATTAGTGGATACGACATGTTCACGAAAGTTGCTGTTGGGATATAACAGCTTTAAGATGTTTTCTTTCATCGGAAGCCCAGGATCATTGGGGGATCGAAACCGCGCCTCCTTCGTGTATAACGCTCACGATCGCCTAACAAACTGAGAAATTACTACATCGACCTAATAATTTCATATTATATTATTGTACCTTAATGCTTGTTAACAAGAAAATTAAAAAAAAAATATTAGGTGTACGTTTAATTAACAAAAATAGTTTCCTCTCGAAAATCTCGTGCTGACTAATGTAATCTTAAGAAAATAGTCTTAGTAAGAAATAAAATCACAGAAATAACTATAGAAAAAAAATTATGATAATGTGTCTGTTTCTGTCACAAAGGTTACATATTCGATTCCAGGGCCCCAAGTACAGTGATTAGATGGTTTCAGATTTATATATATATAGATATCCAGAGATACATTGACTGATCACAAGATCTCCGAAACTATTAGATGTGAACATTCCAATTTTGTTAGATATTCCTCTGCCGTTTAGAGATCAGCTAAGAATGGAATTTACAAAATTCTTTTTCCAAAGAAAGTTGCAGAGGTTCTTCAGCCAGGAAAGCGGGAGAGAACACCAAGTTTTCTGTTAGTTCTCGAGCTATCCTACCACACTCATATTGTAAATCTGCCGCCTAACAGATAATACTTATCGTATGAAATAGTGGTCAAGTGCGATTGCCTATTAAAACTATGTATATACAATGGAAGTAAGGGGAGACCGGAAACAACATCTTTACCCGAGCCAACCGTCAACGGTGGTTCGTCATGAATTATCAACGGCGGCGTCCTCCGAGCGTCGCGGTGTTCCCTCAACCAACCGACCGAAGAGGCATCAGTGAACTTGCAGTGACTCCAAAAATGTCTGAGGCAGAAGGCAAAGGAAACCACCGCTCGTATTCTCCTCAAGAAAGCCAGCATGAATAGTCAAAGAGCAGTAAATTGTATGTCTGTCGAATCGGCTGACGCCCGTGCCGTCTCACCGTCACAGTCTAAGAGATGCGCTGGACAGGAGTCGTTGGAAGCAGATCATCCACTCCAGAGAGCAACCCTAGCACTGACCACGATCCTCAGACATGAGGAAACGACGCTAGAGAGAGATATACAAATTGAAAATAAATTACTTTCTGTTACATATGTATATGTTATAATTCACTCAATCCTCGAAGTAATTTACACTGTAGAAGATAAATCTCAACAATTGTGCTCTGTTAAATCCGCTTCTAAAGATCGAATCGATCAATGTCGGGAAACGGATAACTAGAAGCGTTATACGAAAATATATAAATAATGGATTATTTATAATTATATTACGCAAACGATTGTTTTGTCTGTGTTTGTGTCAACAACATTATACGCCTATGACTTCATTCCCGTCATAAATTTCATTCGCTTACATCTGGCAAGCATTCAAATAACTTTTTAAATAACTCCTATTATACAATCGTTATCAGCTATCACATGTTTCATTATTATCTTAATCTATGTTATTTAGATGACCTATCTGTTCTTGGCTGAAGATTAATCCATCATGTACACTTTCTAGATACAATACAATATGTTTTTTTTTATTCAATTTAAACGTAGAGACGAACCGGACGATCATTTGATGGTAGGTAGGATAATATATATTGCAGCACACTGTCGCCTGAGATATAAGATGTAGAGTGAAGTTACCTAAGTAATTACATTAGCTACAGCGCGCTTCAAATCGGAACACAGTAATGTTTGCACACTGCTTGACAGTAGAAATAAGCGCTGCAGTGGTACATACCTGAACGATCACCAGCAACAGATCTATCACCAGTTAATCATACTAATGTAGACAGTAGATGTTAACAAGTGTATTATTCCATCTGTCTCTTGATCTTTTTTTCCCATGTATCTTTAATAATAAAAACTTAAAATAATAAGTTTGTTTAACTGATATAACTTCAAATAAAAGTAGCAACAACGCTGCAGTTGAATAAACTTGATGAATCGGAACGAGCTTCTCTCTTCGTATCCACCGTCAGTGTCTTCTTCAGCGTCGGCACTGCATGCATAAACTAAAAGTTTCCCGAAAGGTTTTCCGCGGAAAGTTAAAAAATTCAAATCCTATTCATCTACTCTCTTTTCAGAGTCACTGTTAAAAACGACGTGGTATTTTCTGTCTGTCATCTATACATATGTATAGGTTTGTTTACATATATATAAGTATATAGTTTTAGGTTATTTATTTTTTTGAATTATATAGATCCTTCATCATAATAAAAGAAAAATATAAGTATTAATTTCGTATTATTTATGCGGTTGCTATAGTAACCGTTGCTCATATTGGATTATGGCGACTGATGACGACGACGACGGCGACGACGACGGCGACGATGGCGACGACGACGACGACGACGGCGACGACGATGGCGATGGCGATGATGATAGAAGAAGAAGTACATTCGTAGGAGAATAATAAAATCAATCAGTTTACAGTGCACGGTGTTAAAAAAAAAAAAAGAATTAAAGTAAAATGCCTGTCTTTTGTTTTTATTATCAGGAGAAACACTACAGGTAAAATTCTACATTCGGTGTAATATAAGCGGACGGGGCACAGCTGGTTATTTTTATAGCCTTAAACAGGATTTGCATCACAATCATATCATCGGTACGGTGGACGGTCGACTTCCAGGACTTAAAATAAATATTATGATTAACAAATCACAAATGGGAACAAGACATATTTACTTTTAAAATCAAACTGGACTTAATCTGTATGAGAAGTGTTTTTTGTAATCTAGGAATCTTGTTAGAGGCGAATAATCCAGATAGAGAAGAAAGATTAACATCTGAATAGTTTTTCTCCTTTCACTTTGTTTCATTCGTTCCTTTACTTATTCTCTTCGCCCCTTTAACGATATTCCAACTGAAAGCTGTAAATTAGTATACAAATCATCAGCCAATAGACGTCCACTGCTGGGGGTAGGCCTCTCCCAAAATCCTCACATGATCAGATAGGTATTCATATGGAGGGGCCATTACCCACCACGCTGGCCCATCGCTGGTTGGCGGGAGCCAGAGCTTCGTTTTTTTGATTAGCACGCTGCACCACGAGCACGTGAGAAGTAGTTAGCTAGCTTGGAGCTTAAGTAGCTAGCTTGGATTCAGTAAGTTGTATATAATCAGTAGAAATATAAATATGAATATAAAATAAGGCTAAAACACTAAAAATACTGAAAAGTGTGACAAAAGAGATGGAAAATAAATTATTAAGCGATGGTTTTCGATATGAGAGGCGATGCATGATAGAAGAAAAAAACAAGATCATAAGAGAGAGTGGAAGATAATATGACGTAAGGAAGTGAGAATGACTGACAGGGACATGGACTATTTGAAATAAATAAACAAAGAAAAATGAAATATAAAGGCTCTGTCCTAAAACGCGCAGAGATGATTTAAAAAAAATTGTCTCCTTCAGGACAAGTATAGATTTATTGCATTATTTAAAAATTATTAAATGCGTGCGAGCAGGGTTTGGGGTTTTTGAATATATCAAAACTATCACTGATATACTATCACAGAGATTAAAAAGCGATGTTGGAAATCAAACCAGTCACTGCGTGTACGGTGACAAAGTCTAATGCGATTTATATGATGAATCATGATTGTAGTTTAGACGGATGCGTTAAAGTGAAGAACCAAAATCATCAAAAGTCGATAGACTTTCCACTGCTGGGTTTCTTCCAAAAATCTCCACACTCGCATCCAGCTTCCCGAGATCGTTAGTCCCCATAGTTCAAGTTTTTTCAAGTCTACGTCTATCGCGCGGTTGCGATTTTGAAACCTCATTATTCGAAACGAAACGTTCACCTGATGATGATATGCTTACATATAACAGCTTGGCATTAGGATAGCTTAGGATGCACCGCACTGTGCTCGATGCCTTAAGACATAAGATATCACCTTCATCATAGTTATGTTAGCGTACTTCTGTTTAGCGGCAGCAATAGGAGCTGAAGTGGTACCTACCTAGATGATCTCTGGCAACAGAAATCTAGCACAATTGAAGTTTAATAATTTTTTTTGCAATGCCGATGACCGAGTTCTTCTACAGATCTCAAAAAATATTTTATTATCACCATCAGCCGATAATCTTCCACTGCTAATCATAGATCTCTCTTAAACATTCCTACATCGATCGGATAGGGTTTCATTTGGGTGATTTGGGCATTTTTCCAGCACGCTGGCCATATGCGGGTTGGTGGGAACCAGAACTTCGTTTGTTGATTAGCATGGTGCACCACGAGCAGATGAAATCTTACACCCCTAAGAAGAATACCTAGTGGTATTCGATGATTCAACGACATACATCATTAAAATGGATGCGTCCAGCACTGCACATACACCGTCTTAAGAGACAGGAAGTAAGAGAACAAACGTTAATATAAAGAGAAAACCTTCTTCATTCTCTTCAAAATAAACTGAAAATTATTCATAAGTATAATTTTGTATAACAATTTAAGAACAATGTTTGATAAAGTCCATCTTCAGATATTGACGCTTTGAACACGGTTTGATGAAGCATGACTTATAATGAAATACTTGGAGCGGGGCGAGCATCCGTCGCCGGACGAGAAGACGAGGTGGCGCCGAAACCTAGCGTCGCGACCGGCATAGACCGTCGGGCCGGCACCCCCCTTAGACAGGGTTCTTGAGATGTATCTGGCGGCGCGTCTCGTATTTCGTCGCGTCGCCACGTAGAAATAATCTGTCAGGACTGGTGTCTCACATCCCTGCACAAGGCGGGCCCGTTCAATCCGGACGCCGATCGGGGGATGCGGAAGAACTGCTCGATGTTATCCCATGAACCTCGTGCATAATTTCGGAAGTGATTGGAATACCGTGTGAAGCTTTTTAGTCGGTTGGAGTCCGACACTACCCTCTTACCGGCCTTCCAACGAGTTCCCGCCTTGCCGTGGCGGAGGGGCTTAGTAACAGTGGACCGACACACGGTGAAGCGAAGCGGAACCCACCTGGCCGGTCCGCGGCAATTGGCCAGCCGAAACGACCGCTCCACGTTCGAGCGGCGCGGGCCCCAACGGCGGCTTTATGCTGCCCTTTGCAGCCTGCTGCGGGGGCGGTTTCGTACTGCCCTCTGCAGCCGAGATGGGGTTGCGGAGGAAGTACCATCTGCGACCAAACGATGTCGCACCGTGAATGCGACGGCGGTGGGGCCGCAGGGGAGTCTCGGTATTGCGACATGCCGATCTTCCTATCCTCCGCGGCCGTTAACGGGTAGGACGGGCTCAACATCTCTCCGCTGCTAGGAGCCGACAGAGGTTTTTTTCCGTGGTTCCGGGGAACCCATCACCCGTGCGACTACAGGAGGCCGAAGAAAGGGAGCGCTGCATGTTCCTGGCGGCGCCCTGGAAAGGGAGGGTTCATCCCTCCCTCCCGAGATTGGGTTGCGAAAGCGGCCAGCGCCGGCAGAGTCGCGAATGGTGCAAAAGCTTACCGTGACCCTGCCATCAGGCGATGAGACGGAACATCGTGGGGGTTTTAGTCGGTGCAAGTCTGACATAACCCGCCCTTGGCCCCGCGAGGACGATTATACGTAGGCATTTCCCCCACGTAAAACCAAAAAACAAACCCTCTTACCGTCCCTTGGTTCCGGGGTGTGCGTTCCGTTAACATTTTGTTACACAGGTTAATAAAAAAAAATCTTGTAATGGAAACAAACAAGTTACTTTGTAATTTATTGACCTAATCTTGAATCGCCAAATAGCTCACTATAACAACAGTTTTAATAACAACGTTATCGTTATTTTTCGTTATATTTAGTGTGGCTAAATGCTATTGTACATATAAGTATATTAAAAGCTAAGTTTCACCTTTTAAATTAGTTTCACCTGCCATTGTCTTTTTTCGAACAATAGGCTCACACTTGATCTTAATTTCACACCATATTAAGTGACAAAGAGGCTGAAAATTAGTATGCGTGTTCTCCCATAACTATCCTCCCATGTGTATGACTAGGTAACCATACATATGACACGTTATAACGGTAAATAAACGGTTTCTTAATTGAAGTTTTAAGTAATTACAGAGTACATTATTAGATTATTTACATTAATGTAATATTTAATGATAATACCTTACAGCAAATAGAAACTAAATGAAGCCGCCAAACAGTACTGTGTTTCAGTTTGAAGGGCGCTGTAGCTAGTGAAATTACTGGGGTAACGAGACTTAATATCCTATAGTCTCTAGACGACGAGCGCATTGTAGGACAGTGTATGTCGTTCGTACTAACACTACGTTGTTATGGGCAGGCGTATCACTTACCATCAGGTGAACGTCTAGCCTGTCTCATCACTTCCTTCAATAAACAAGAGGTATACGTACTTATAAATTAGAACTATTTTGCAAAGTTGTAAAGAAACCCGTATAAAATATGATTTATCAGCACTTCGTAAGCTGCTTTAAATAACGTCGCGGAGTTTTTAAAACATCCAAATCGGATTACTGCGCGCACAAAACTCCAGCGGGAGCGGCCGCCGCAAATTACGGAGGCGGCAAAAGTTAGCGACCGTCTGGAAGACGGCCTTTATTATAATCTATTATTATTAAGATATCTCTGGAGTGGCGGTAACTTACTGCTGTAATGGTTAGGTAATAAACTTAAATTATAGTGATCTCTCTCGACGCCGGATAAAAGACATGTAGATAAGTAAAGGTCTCTGATTTCCCGAGAAGAAGAATGTTCAATTGGTTAGTAAACAAGGAAACTTTTGCAATTCCAAATCTCACCCCAAACGAAGATCCTTTAATGAGAATAGTCATAGGTTAAAAACTACTGCCTTTTCTTTATAATAATTTCCTCCCCAGTTTACGACAGACAGATTGGCGATGGGAATATTGTTATCCATCTTTCAAACGTAACACTAGAAAAAATAAATAATTGATTTCACTAAACTAAAATAGGTGAAAAATAAGATGTTTTGTTTCTAAAGAAAAACAAAATAACATAATACCCTATCAATTTGGTCTCAACACAAATACACTTCAAAGAAGATATATAAACATTATTATTCCATTTAGGTCCGCCCTGAGCACAGGCGTCTTCCAGATCCACCTTCGCCTCCAAAACATGCCATTAATCAAAGGCTCCATTAGCCTTCACTTCCAGCAAGACACAAAGTTATTCTGTTTTTTTACTTGAGCATGTTATGCGAAATGTAATATGTTATCATTTATTATAATTTTAAAATATTTTTTATTAACAAAGTATAATACAGTTTGTTTGGTAACTAATCTCTAGCTAAGAACGTAGAGATTAAAAATCAATTATAAAACTTGCTTGTTAATAATCAATTTTGTTTTCCGAACTCTTTCAGTACTACAATCACTTTCATCTTCATTATTTCGGCCGATGGACGTCCACCGCTGGACCTAGGTCTCTTTTAATGCGTTCCACAAAGCTCAGTCTTGCGCAACTACTAGATGAACAGAGGATATCGAAAGAATCTCTATAATAATTATTTCATGATGCAGAACTGAATAGTCCTCGAGGTTACTTGTGTACTACACTTTGAATATTAAACAAAGGCCTGCCACTTCACCTAGCAACCAAGGCTCTTCATCGTCATTACAAATGTATCGGGTGCGTTGAACTCTGTTGACATTGAAAAGGAATCGATCCACGTCCAAAGTCCATATCTATATCCAGTTTTCGATTTTGCATCTAACATGCGAAACATTTAGATTTCTCGATATTATCTCACAATCGCCGATAAGCTATCGCATGTTTTACATCGCTTATGACGACAATCAACGCTAGTGCGAAGTGGATTTCAGGAAAGAAAACATTTCGTACACAATATTTATCTGAATAGAGCGTTCCCCTAAAATAAATACTGAAACTGTCATCATCGTCGTCAGCCGATATACGTCCACAGCTGGACACTGGCCTCCTCAAAGATTCTCACATCAATCAATCCTGTACTGCCTGCATAGCCGGACACTGGAGGCCGTTGTTTTTAAGGGTTCCCTTGGTGGGATTTGAACCATTTCCCATCACGCTGGCCTAATGCGGATTGGCGGGAGCCAGGGCCTCGTTTGTTGATGAAAAGGCTGCACCGCGAGCAGGTAAGGTTGGCTTGGGTCTCGTGAGTTGATGTGCGGGACCGCTTACACCCCTCCCACTGAAACTGTAATCTTCAAAATATGATCCAATATTTTAAAGTTACATAAGTTTCTACTTCTTCTTAAAGTGCCTCTCCAACTAGTGAAGGTTGTACATTAGTTTAAGCATATCAAATTTCAAACATTACTCCTCAAAATGTTTGCTACGAACTTGACGTTAATTTAATAATTTTCAGTGGTATTCCTAACATCCCCTATTAATTTAAAATGTTTAAATAAATAGCTTGGTAAGAAGCATCTGACAAATTTAATTTTCATTTTAAAGGCAATATATATATAATATGGTCAAATCTAAATAATTAGTAATTGCCTTGCGCAGATTTAAAGAGACTTATAATTCCAAAGCAACATTCTTCTGTCCTTGCTCTTTTAAAACATCATTCTGGTAGTTTTCCTTGCGTTTTGCAATTATAAACATATTGCCTGCGGAGGTATGACGGACATACAACAAAGGAAGTAATGAGAATGAACGTGGATGGTATCAAGGGTAGAGGAAGACCGGAAAAAGTGCAGGTGGAGTAAGTGAATGATGAAATGTGTAAGAATTCAAATATGACGGCTGATAGAGGGATATGGAAGAGAAGTACATACTGTGCCGCCCCTACATAGCTGGGAAAAGGGCAGGAAGAAGAAGAAACATATTACCTGGTTACCGTACTTTCAATGATAGAACGTACGTTGGAGTTATCGCTCTTTTAGTACGATGTTTATTGATGACAGATCTCTGTTGCAGGAGACAGTCTAAGTAGTTCATCATCATCATAATCAGCGGATAGACGTCCACAACTGGACATAGGCCCCCCTGTAAAGATTCTGACATCGGTCGGGATGAAAATCATATGGATTCGTCTATGTAGGTATCACCGCAATTATTTCTACCGCCAAACAATAGTGTGCAAATAACAATGTGTTCCGGTTTCAAGGACGTTTCCAAATCTCAAGTCTTCCGACCTTATGGTTTCAGAGACAACGTGATGAGTCTCTAGATAAGAGGAAATCTCTTATATGTATAGATTTGTGTCATTTAAAACACCTTACTGCAATCGCTTCTATAAATAAATAGTAATGCAAATATATAACTATGTTGTTATTTATCATTAGATTATAGTTGATGCGCTATTCGCGAAGTTATTTATGAACTGCTGATTTATTTATGCCAACATGGAGCCTAATATAGATACGTGTCTTAAGATATGTACGTTATAAATAGAGATTATTTCACTTTATATATATTTAATGCTGTAGTAAAAAATGGCGCCCGACTGTGTTAATGATAGATTCAAATAAAGCCTCGGTCGCTTAAGATAGAATCACCGAGAACATAAAACTAACAAATAAGCTATTGCGCTAGATAAAATAGATAAATTGTCCACTTACGGTTCCCACTTGTGAGATTAAGAGCCTTCTCTTACTAAGAAAGAAGTTAGCGGATGTCAAATGTGCACGAAAGTTGTTATTCTAGTTTTTTTTTTATATACCACTTAGGTGAAAAACAGCCTTGCGGCCTAATGTTGAGCGGTAACCGCAGCCTATGACCATCACTAACACCAGAGGTATCACTGGGCGTGTTGCCGACCCTGCAGAAACCTTTTCAGGAAGTCCGTACGATGGGAATTTCGTAAGAAAACCGCGGTGCTAGACCTGATCGAAGTCCTTGGCTATGTCCAAACTGACCACCAGATCCTCTCCTTCACTGTCAAGGGCTAGCGTCCAACGATGTGTAAAGTACACTAGAAGATCACCAGAAGAGCGACCATTACGAAAACCGTAACATAAATTATGAAATTACTAACTAGAAAAAGCCTCATATATATATATATATATATATACTGACAGCCCATGTATATTGTATATATATTCGAGAAAACGTGAAACACTTTTACCTAACTCAGTAATTCTACGTCCTTCAAAGCGATACACATTAATATTATAACATACTCTCTCATCTTGCGTAAGAAGTAAGCACTGCAGTGTATATAACTTGGAACCAGCAATGGTGCCCTACCACCAAAAAACTCAAGGTTTCAATTTTTTTTACGTTCTACAAACAACGTGGCGCTAGTTAGAATGTTATACACTGCAACACGTTATGCTCGCCGCCTTGAGACACAATATGTGAAGTCTTGTTACCCCAGTAATTTCACTAGCTACAGCGCCCTTTAAAATAGAGAATATTTGCACCCTGCTTTTCGGTTACAGAAACAGGAGCTACGGTGGTACTTACTTAGACGGTCTATGGTGAAAGAAAATTATATAGGCAACGTTAAGTTGTCACGACTGAGAGTTGTCACTTATCACTCGAAATAGCTTGTCATATGTTAAAAAAAAAGCAACGAATACCAATTTAGCAATTTGTTATTTATGATACATAATCGAATAACGCTTATGTCATCGTATCTAATCTGCGAATTATAAGAGATATAAATTAGCAATGTTTTAATAACAAAAGGATTTTAGAAATATGTTTATTAACAAATTTTCGCAAACTGTTTTTTTTGTATACAAACAAACGACGAGACAAGCCGGACGTTCACCTAGTGGTGCTAGTTAGAATGGAATACACAGCACCGTATTGCGCTCGTCGCCTGAGACAAGATCTTGAGACTCGTTACCTAAATAATTATACTAGCTACAGCGCCCTTCAAGCCAGAACATAGTAATGTTTGCAACAGAGACCTACCACCAGTAAAAGTGTATGTTTTGTTTAATGAAACAAAATAGTTATTAATATTATTGCTAAAACTAAAGTATTAGCTGGTGCTCATTTAAGTACTTATACCACAACAGACTTTATTTTTGCAACTAAACAGTAGTGTGCAAAGGACTACTGTATTCAAATTCGAAAGGCGATGTAGCTAATGATATTACTGTGGTAACGAAATATAACAGTATCCGAATTTGGTAATCAGTATCAACTAAATTTACATTGTATTAAGCAAGCGTATCATCAAACCAACGTAGCACTCTTCAAGTCGTTCCATTGAATATTACTTATAACTGAACTTGGTAACAACATAAAGAATATGTAATTATGAAGTATATACTGTTGGTAGGTCTCTCTACTGGTGGTAGGTCTCTCTACTAGTGATAGGACTCTGTTACCCGAGATCGTTTCCATATGTACCACCGCAGCGCCTATTTCTGCCGCCAAACAATAGTGTGCAAACATTGCTGTGTTCCGTATTGAAGGGCGCTGTAGCTAGTGTAGTTACTGGTGTAACGAGACTCAACATCTAATGTCTCAGACGACGAGCGTAATGTGGTGCTGCGTATGTCATCCTAACTAGCGCCACATTGATATGGGCAGGCGTATCACTTACCACCAGGTGAACGTCTCGCTCGTCTCGTAGCTTTATTGTATAGAAAAAAACAATGAATGCACAGATTTTCCGAATGGTATAACTTCAAGATCGAAAACCAGATCTCATAGTGTTAATTTCCTCACAACATTTCCATTCATAAACAATCGATAAACAATACTTTGACCTTAACGATTAGACAAACGTTATTCCGCATCGAACTCTATTATCTATAGTTTATTTATAACAAATTAATTGTATCACAATATAAAGCGATAAACAAGATATTATATTTATTTACTTAAGAACTACTCATAACATACAAAAATAGCAACTTTAATGAAATTCATATTAATCGTTGGATATAATTTTTTTTTTAATTATTTACCGAAACGACGAGACGAGCAGGACGTTCACCTGATATATGGATAGTGTATGGTAACAACAAACTTCTTGGTGTTCAACGCATTTTTTTAAAATAAATCCGAAATCTATATAAATATAAGAGAATTCCATCTATATAGAGACTCATCATAAGATCTCCGGAACCATAAGGCCTAAAGACTTTAATTTTAATCGGAATATTCTTTTTATCGAGTATAGGTCAGCTAAAAACGGCTTTTACAAAATTCGGGAGTTGCGGGGGTGTAAAGCGGCTAGGATTCTATAAATATAAAGGTATATTTAAAAAAGATGACTGCATGAAATAGCATTTTTTGCATATAAACATAAAACGGCTTGTAAGCGCATCAGGGGCTTCGTGTTTATTCCGCTTCTATGACACGGGTAATCCCTTCACATACCGCGATAATGTCGATAAATCTTATCAGCGATTACATATTCAATTCACAAAAAAAAAAACCTAAAAACATATACAGTAGCATCTTTGAAATGTTTACTATATTATCTTTAAGTGTTCTTACACAATAATATTATTTTTATACAATGAAACAACGAGAAAAGCGGAACGTTAACCGGGCAGCAGGTAACATACTTTTTTTTTTGTTTCGGGGGGAAATCTTCGAAAGATACCCTGCTGCTGGGGGGAAATCAGGGTTATGTGAGATTTTTACTCACTAAAACCCCCTCGGTGTTCTACATCAGTGCATTCGGAGAGGCTCCGGGATCTCGTATAGAACGCACCGGTGCCCCTCTACACTTTGTGTTAACACATCTCTGAGGAGGGGCTTAACCCTCCTAGGCTGTCCCACACAGATTCGCATGTTGAGCGATAAGGGCCCCCACCCTCAAGGCCTGCGAAACTCCCAGGCCCTTTTAGTCGTCTTCTACGACAGGCAGGGCTTACCTTAGTCCTATTCTCACTAGCCCGAGACTACAGGGCTAGCAGGTAACATACCTGCCGAATGCAGTAAGAATGTATACAGTACACACTGTTGCATGATTCAAACTTAAATTTTAACTATAGCAACCCAGTTTGATAAACGGTTAAATGTAACATTTACAAACAATATATATTTTTTTATACGACAAAGCGACAAGCAAAACCTGATTGTAAGTGATACGCCAGCCCACAACAATGCTCTGGTTAAGATGATATCCACTGCACCACATTGTGCTGCTCGCTTTGAGATAGTAGATGTGTCGTTACCCAAAGATCAGGTAGTTTTATATACTACTGGGTTTAGCCTTAATTAGTTAATGAGGTAACTTTTAATTTCACATGTTGGAAACAAGGACTAGCTGGTCCGCCACGGAAGCAAAAATATAATAAATTAGTAGTTCCCCACCCGCTTTGCTGACCCTACTGTAGAATTACATTTGAAATTTGTCAGAAATATTCCCGCCCGGTGGTAACCCACCGACTCCTGGCTCCTTCCCGTTATTAACACTCCCTTTGTGGAAGGAGTTTTGTAAAATTTATTCTTAGCTGACCTCTAAATTGCATAAACAATACCTGTACCAAATTTTGAATAGTTTCAGAGATCTCGTGATAAGTCAATGAATCTGGATACCTCATATATTGTAATTATTATATGATGAATACTTTTTTATTTATATATAATTTTATATTGGTGGTACTCGTTGGTCGTATACACTAACCGCCACTTACGGTTCAAGTGATACCAGGCATCTTAAATTCTCGTCTAGACTGAATAAAAGATTGCTTGGGAGGGACACAAGTGACCACAATTTATTTACGTTTTAGGATAACGTATATAAGAAGTATTAATTTATACCAAGAATAGACTCTTCTAATTTAACTAGATACTTATAACTGATAATTTATTTTAACAAGGTTTAATTAAGTATTAGAATTAATATGTAAATTATATTACTCAATATGAATTGTTTAATCGGGTAGTTATTTTTTCATCAACAATATGTTAACAAAATGGTCTTCACTGATGATAACCTAGCTCTCATATTTTAACCGGAACAAAAGTCGTCTAACTATGAAAGATTTCTTTGGCTGTATATAACAGGTTCATCCTTCACATTTGTTAAAAAATTTAACGTAACAAATGAACACTAACTTCTTTTTATAAGATTTTTATTATTAAAAAATATCACCATTAGATTTGCATCTAAAATTTAATCTTAGTAAATCTAATACTCAATTTTAAGATGACGTACATTAAATATATGAATATAAAATGGGGAACTTTAAAACCCCACTATTAGGACTGGGCCTATTCTTATAATGAGAAGGACAAGGCCAAATTCATCATGTTGGTTAAATGCAAGTTGTTGAACCTGATATCATTGAAGACTGCCGTTATTGAATCCTTCACCGCTTCACATCGCAGAGCACTATAACAATGTAGCTGTAAATTTTAATAATTCATCTGATTTAATTTGGAATTTGAAATATCGAGATGGATCACAATTTGAGGAGTATATTTCTTTTCGAAATTATGATTTGCAAATATATTTATAATCTTAACATTCTAATAGAGTAAAGAATAGTAAAAAATAGTACAGTAGTATATACAATGTAGTTTGGAATATATCTGAATTTTTCTCTCGAAGCTGGCAACATTACAGACGGCCCGTAGTCCGAATACGTAGGCAACTCGCCAGTTTGGCCCCTTTGGATCCGTGGAATTTATTTGCATGTAATGAATATAACAGCGGCTCTAATAACTGGGGTCCATTCACTTTGACAGTTAATATAAACGATAGTCTCGCCTGTGTTGGTCTGTACATTTTGTTTTGATGCCGACGACTTTTTTACTCAATCGAAATGAATTGTGCTTTTACGTTCAGTCCATGATCCATGAACGCGGATAAAATAACGGATATTTCGAATTTATTGACAGAATCGTCCAATTCTTTTTTAATAACTGGTACATAACCGTTGTAATTATTTTAACCCGTTTCCGTCTTACGTACGCTCGACCAACGCTAGAGGAAATCTTTCATTAACATACTGTGACCCTGAGTTTCTGTTTATCATTTGAAGATTATAAAATATTTTCTACTTAGATTAGATACACGGTAGATATTTTCACGATGATGTAATAAATAAGAAATAAATATTTTAAATATATCTTTTAAGAAAAAGTCTTGCTCTTCTTATTACTTTCTCATAAAAAAATTACAGTGTTATTATTTACAATTAAGATTTACAGACAGTAAGTTATTCATACCGGAAACTATCTTAAAAGGTATCACTACATTGCTTTGTACAAATGCCAATGACTTCTATATATAATATGCCACAATAAAGAAATGAAAAAAATCAAGGAGAACTAGGTTAGGCTAGACCAAACTAGGCAAGGTAAAAAGTAGTCAGGATTAATGCGGTATAAACAAATCGTCCCGCTAATTCACTTTATGAAAAAAAATATGTTTTTTTTATTGTCTTGTTGATTAGTGTTTGTTTTATATGCTAAATCATGTCTTAATAGAGGCATGTTAGTAACAAAAAGGAAGACAAACAGTTGTTTGAAAAATACAGCCAATTGAGATAAATCGTGACAGTGAGGATAGAATCGGGCTTACAGTGTTATTCCTGATATCGAGCAAACGTACAAATATACAGATACTTAATTTTGTGTAGACGGTTGATAAGCATTATACCCTTTTTGGTAATTATTCCCTACGTACACATAGTTCAGAGTTGTGTGGGTGAAATTACGTAAAATATGGAACACTTCATATTGGCCTGTTAAATAAGTACCTGGTACCGTTCAGCAGTGAATTTAGTTTACATTTAGTGTAATAAACATCACATTATAAAGTTTGCTTTATAATTTCAACAAAAATAATACTTAATAATAGTTAAAGAGATAATTTATACTGTTTAGTTCGGTTAATTTTCTTATCAATTTTGACCGTACTTTTGCCTGTATATCTCTCGCTGATATTATAAGTAATTTAGATTACCTTTACATAAAAATAGTTTATAGTATAAAATTTATAATAATTAAAATTGTTCAAGATAGTTAATCTTTGAAAAAGTAGAAGAATTTGTACAAAGGTGGCGACTACTGTGTATTCGTTTCTCGTAATTTGTTGATATATATATCGTTCAACTAATTTTTATTAGAATTGTCGGTATTTTTAAAACATCCATTTATGTATAAAAATGGAAAAGCATTTGAAGGACACCGTCTGCAACAATAGCAGCAAGGATTGATTTAAAAAACCCGCTCTACAATATTTTCCATGTATTTCCTTTCTCTGATTAATAATGTATTTTAACAAAAGGAAAAACCCACACTAATAAAATATCCCACTTGATATATTCAAGTGCGAAATATCTCATAAAACTTTAATGAAAACATCAACACACAATGTTGAATCTTTTCATCAAATATTTAATAATATGAACTTTGCATCTTTGTTAATTAAGTTTAGTTATTTTCCTTATCATATATTCATGTATTATATGTGCAATCGTAAATTATGATAAACGAATTAATTCTTCTAGAAGTCTCTCATTCTGGAGACAAGGAAGAGTTTATATCCATGTGCTTGTTTGTATTAAAGCAATTTTTTATCTAAAAAACTAATCGGATCAAGTACGCACAGACCAGAAATTGCGCATGTAAATATTTTGGTGCCGTATCTTACTTACGTCCGTCGAATGACCAAATCGTTTGCTCGCTAGATAACAGCAAAAGGTTGTATAATCATAACACGTCCGCATAATTTAGGAGATAATCACAATTATATAGAAACACATTTTTCTTCATCTCTTTGAATATTTTAAAATGTTCTATTTGCTAACAATTTTATAATTAAATATTTTTAGAATTTATTTAACTAATCTAGAAAAATTTACAACTATTATGTATCCAAAATTATTAATAGAGTCACTAGTATTATTTATTTTGTAACTGTCGATATATGAATATAGTTGTTAAAATGATTGGTGGCTGTTGAGGCCGCCATTTTGTGCTGCAAGACGGCAGTAGTGCGGCGAATATGGCGGCATACAATTGGTTTGTAATTGTGCAATTAGAAAGAGACAAGTGTTCATATAATTAAATTAAGACGAAATGTTTATATATTAATAATAAAGAGATTTGTACTCGACTTGCCGCTTTAATTTGAAAAGTAATAAAAAAATAACTAGTGAATTAATGATTTTAAATAATTAATTCACTAGTTATCTTTAAGCTTGGAGACAATAATTTTTAGTTATAGCAATATCGATAGTTTCCAACGATAAACATCGGCTCTCCTACCTAGGCATTAATTAAAAACATTACTAAATTTCATTGTCTCGTTTAACTTATATATATCAGAGTTTATTCATAATACGAAAAAAAGGTAGGAACTTAATATATTAAATAAAATAATGTTTTAATTTTGATGCAAAGATAATTTCACGACATTTCATATCATGAAATCATAATAAAAATGTCTAGTCTTGATCGATGATGTCTGATATGAACTAACAACTGCTACTTTTGGAGCAATAATCGAAGCTGACTTCTATATACCCTCCGGAGTAGATAAGAACACAGTCATAAGTCTATGTACGTATTAGCATTAATAACCCTATCTAGCTAGCATCGTCACTTCCGTAATGAGCATGTAGTTTGAAACGGAAATTCAATGCAAAGTATATAGACAAAAGAATAAATTACTTGGGCAGGAAACGGAATTTCTGGTTCTAAACGATAATACGGTAATTCTATATCAAGAATTGATGTAGGTTGTTGCAAAGAAGAAATTGTCTGAAAATTTATTAATTGGGGAAGTACGTTATTACATTAGAATTCTTTACAAACAACCGCAGTTATTTTTTACAGAAATAAATAAGGTATTATAATCAAACCATTGTAATATTTTCTTCTTAATAGCTTGCTGGCCTTATAGTTGGAGCGGTGCGGCCTTCATTCTGATGGTAGGCCTGTGCCCGATAAGTGGGGACGTAAATTAGCTGTTGAAAGTCCTCCTTAAAATATCAATTCCTTCAGCATCAGTCTTCTACAGTGAACGCATCAAACTAAGGAATTTGTTTTCTCTAGAAATAAAATCTACAACAAGGCCATTTCTTGATATTTAGTAATAGAATAAACGGCAACATTATCTACCCTCTAGTTATAAAATTACACACTGGGAACATCGCTCGAAGGAATGACGGCGGATGGAGCTGGAAGGTTCTAGAGTGGCGGCCGCGTTCTGGTAGTCGTAGTGTTGGACACCCCTCTCAAGGTTGACCGACGATCTGGTGAGAGAGAGTCGCAGGAAAGCGCTGGATGTGGGCAACGTGAGACCGAACGATGTGACGATTTTTGAGGAAGGCCTATTCAGCAGGTGTTTTGTTTAAATGTTATGGAATTAAGAAATTATCTTTATAAATGTATTAATTTTTAATAAAGAAACAAATAAAGTTATATAAAAAAAAACAACAAATATTTTATAATATTCAAAGCATTAGACCCATTTCAAGCAATAACTTAAGATTTTTCATGAATTTTATCTAATTCCGTAACAAGTTGAGGATAAATTAATATGAGACAATCTCACGCAAACGTTTAGTTGTTAAGAAAGTCTGCGGAGGAATTTTTAATTAAAAAAAGTCTATTTCAAATAAAGTAGATTATCCCGACATTCTCTCGGATGGTTCGCCGCAAGAGGCTGTCGGATCGATGCTTCTATTGGACTATTATTATGAACCTATTTCTAGGGCAAGGTTGTAGAATGTGAAATGTAAAATGTTCTACTTCAATACTAAGAATTACTGCGACATTTTCAGAACAAGACTACTTCAGTACAACGGTTTTAATCACTCATATAGATGATATTTTTATATACCTTATTTTCCCTTATTTTCTTATGATTATCTGCTTCATGCCAATCTATTTTGCAATAATAAACCACTGCTCTGTCTGATATCAATTTATCTTTCTTATTTTTCTTAGCCCGGTGAGACACTTCTCAATTGTGGGTCTCATTGTTTTAGGACGAATAAACTGTCTAATTAACAAAAAAATCGTCTAATGTTACTGTATTATATATGTTTTCAGAGTCGATCCGAAATATAAAAATAGTTAAAATAAGGGTAATTAAAAAAATATATAATTAATACTTCAGAGTTTTTTCATGTCAATGTTTTAATTAAATTAAATTTTTCTGCAAGCAATTAAATACACTGGGGATTTAAATTTGCAAATGACAACATTGATCAGAGCGCACGTGGTCTGAAATTCTTTATATTCAAAGTCCTAGGATTTTAGATTCAGTCTGCTATCACGTCACACCGAACTCTTTAACATAGTTGCTAGTTAAAGTGTAGATTATCTATTTTAATATTTTTTTAATAAATGATTTTTTAAGTAATTATATATACATATTTCATCATACTGACAAACTTTTGTGGTTTTTTCAATGGTTACTATGTTACTTTTGTTGAACTTGATTATTTTGTGAACATGATAAATAAATAAAAAAATTAAGTGTTGAGCAATTTCTTCATTGTTATACAGCGATGGAAATAAGTAACGTCTGGTGGTGTGTATTAATTTATATTAGCAATACTTTGGTAATGATAATTTTAGGGTTACAAGTTATATCAGGTCGGCTAGTAATTTGGTTATCTACAACATCCCTTAACAAACCATGCACAGCGCTGTTACACACTATATTAGACTTTGTATTAAATGGATCTAAGAGTTTCATTTCCTAATAGGGTAAAAATATGAAAATCGTCGACAAAAATCTTTTTTATAAGAAAACCGGACAAAATTATTTCTTGCTCCGGACAATTTCCGTTATTATTTCGAACATTTTAATCCCGGCTTTGTGTCTCAAGTGGCCCCTTGATCTGATGATTTCATTGTACGGCGGGTAATTGTGTAAGTTTATTCTATAGTACAATAACATTACGAAGTTTTCCTGCTAATCTGATAAGCGAAATTATCTGTTTAAGATTATCTTTTAACGACATTTACATATTAAGAAATTTATTTCCGCTATTCCGCGGCCTACGGTCAGTTTTAATTGCATTTGCCATTCGTTTTACGATCTTTATGGACACTAGTGTCATATTTAACGGCCGCTAAAGTGCTATTGACGTTGTAACCATAAATACAGTTAAGTTAATGATAATGAAGCACCAACGCTTGACGTTAATTTCACATGATGTTAAGTGATAATGGTTGCAGCCTGTGAATGCTGTTGTTCGTATGCTATCATCCTTGATTACAGTAAAACTATTATGGCGGTAGATTTACAATTTACTATGTGTTAGGTTTGGTGGATTTAGAAAACCTTCAGCACCTTTCAAACTCCATCACATACAGCCGCAGAGAAGACTTTCGTGTTGCAAAGCTATTAACTATTGTGACACGAAGGCAGTTAATTCTTTATCTCCCCTTTGTATTCGCTTTAACAGGAAGACAAATCAGGACTACATTCAGAAAAAACTAAAAATAATTTGTTATTATTATTTTAAACAATTAATTAATTGGAGCCTTAAAAGTAAGTAGTCAGTATTGAATAATCTTAATAATTCCCAAAAGAGTTAAATAATTGTATCTCTCTCTCTCTTTCTCTCATACAGTATTTTATTGCGATAGTATATGTCAACATTTTGTCAATAGAATGCATTATGAAAAATAATATATTGTGTTAATTTTTTTATATAGCAAAGCATGTTTTATAATTCTCTTTCAATTGTTTATAAGCTTTGAAATAAAATAGTAATAATATTATTGTCTTCTCCTTCTTCTTCTACTTTAGTGTTTTCTTTGGAACCTTAGATCCCAAACAGCTCAATTGACTATAGCCCGGGTTCTTAAGGTGGATCGTGTATGTAATATATCATTAAAAATATATCAACAGTTTAAAAAAAAAATCTGATACTCTCTTAATTGTTTTTGGTCATTAATTTTAATTTACTTCTCTACGCGGACTTATATTAATGGAATATCGGAAATAGTTATATTATGAACAGCAACTTAAAATGGTAAAATCTTCATAAAACATTAAACAATTGTTTCAAATATATAAAATTTACATTAACCACAGTTTATAGTGAATCCATTAACCGCGAAATGTTTGTATACGGTGGTGGCATAGCTGCGTGTATAACATATATGACCTCATTAGGCGCCAAAAACGAGCATCCCATATCGAACGAGATAACAGACGAGATATCACACGTCTTTAGAAGTCGAACGATAACTTGGCGTGTTATGTCCCATTATCTCACGAATAACGTACGTTCAACCCTCGAACATTGAAAATTTACATAGATTGTATGGGCAAGGACAATGGTAAAAGCGACGCGGTTCGTTAAATGACAATGCTGTGGACAAATATAAGCTTTGTTATAATTGGTTAAAGGCGACATTGGCTTGTACGGTACACTCACACAGATGCGGCGTGTAGAGATGGAATATACCAGTGCGACTCAATATTTCTAGCGGTCGATCCGCTTCGAATTCTTCCACTGCGAAAATCTTCCCATCCGCCTTATAACTATCTGGAACCCGCAGACGGTTTCCTGGATATATATACCAGTTTTATATTAAATTGTTAGTAATTTTTTATTTGTCTTGGTGATTAGTTGAACTGTATACAAGCGCCGTAATTTTGCTGGATAATAAGAATTACTCGATGTAGTACGTGCCGTCTTTTATCGAGATTGGACTAATCGTTTTAGAGATTAAAGTTTCATACCATCATAATTTATATTTACTGTTTAAATATTTCACGATGTATAAAACAATAAATTACTTTTATGTTTTCAACGATTTTTTACGACTTATCAAGTATACATATAGTAGATATTCAGAGATTCATTGACTTATCACGAGACAGTCGAAGCTATTATTCATTACTCAAAATTTGGTAGATATTTTGCTTCACAGGGAAGTAGCAGGGGTGTTATGGTGAGCATATTAGACGGAGAGCAGGTAGTTTATTAATAAAACTATATACATTGCATAATCTTGTCTTAGATAACTAATAACTTCGATTTAAGCCTTAACAAAATGTGCGTTGAACATACATATAGTCTGATCATACATACCAGACTGCTATCTCCATTTACAGGAGACCGTCTAATTATATAAAACGCGACACTTATTCCTCTCACCAAGTAGCAGTGTGCAAACAATACTGTAGTTCCGGTTTGAGTTTGTGTCTCAAGGTAATAAGCGCGTCAGTGATAGTGCGCGGGATTTTATATTTCAGTAACCTCTTTACTACTATATTGTTATGAGAATGTGTTATAAGTTATTATAAGATGATAATCCTGATTTTAAAACCCAACAATTTGTATACAGACCACTTGCTTAGAGATTTGACAAGCTGGAAATTTAATTCATCCCCGACACATAAATACAGATCGGACGCCTCGTCAGAATTTATTTGCCGAGTTAACGAAACGAAAGAACTGAATAAGTAAAAGAATAATCCACAAGAGATCAGCGGCAACTTGCTTCTGCTCCCGAAACGAAGCGAATGCTTATTGTATAATATTCGTAATTATGCTTTCACTTGTTTGTTCTAATAAAATAATTTTTGTGAAGCCACAAAATATCTACCTCAGAAATCACCTATTTCCAGTTTCATAGTAGTTTATTATATAAAATATTGAAAATGGTATGGTGTATGTAAAAAGAGAAACCCTGCATGCTTATTTTTAAAAATAACTCCCAGATATGTTTACAGTCCAAAAACAGACGCCAGCTGTTGATGTTTGCCCTACATTGACGGTAAAAGGATAGGAATTTAATTGCTAATTAAATTTGTTATATAGATAAATTGATAGATGGCGTTGTGGCCTTTTATGTAATGGTAAGGTACACGTTTCGTTTCGTCAAGCGTGTGTCTGGTCGGTGTGGAATAAAAGCGTTCTCGTGTTACGTAAGGAGGACACATTAGCGACAGTTCAATTGTTGTTTCGCGCCATTGTCTCCCGCCATGGCGGTGTGGGCGCGGGCTTATTGTCTGCGGTGAGATTTGCACGGTTTTATTTATAGAGACGTCCGTCGCTTGGAAAGAAAATATTGTCCGAGGAAAAATCACACTGACACTGCCAATTTGTTATACAAGATATATTTTATACGCTATGTTATAATTTAAATGAATTTGAATAGAAAAACATTTGTCCTAACTGATTACGAAATTTCCAAGGCTGGGTGCTAGTTCATATATTTTTATTTAAATTACTCTAATTTGTTATAAAACAGGTTTAAAAATATTAATCGATCATGATCTCGTTTATTTAGTACGTACACATAAAACGTGAAACAAAAATTGATTGCACGGAAATGGAAGTAGTACTCGCGTGCTTAACTCGCATTAAATCCTCCACCGGTTAACCTTAGGGGCAGAGTTTATATAAGTAGTTGCTGTAATGCTGCTGAAGTAAAGAGAAAAAGCGGAAGTTCGAGAATTAATTATATAGATCAGATAAAGAAGAGACTAGATGTGCCTTACAAGAATGTAAAAAAGGCGTATTGTTTGGAAATCGTTGAAGGTGCTGCACCGATAAAAGCAGAACTCCATTTAAATTCTGTGTATGTGAACACGCGTAGTAAAGAAAATGAATGTTACAGATAGATCGCGTAAAGTAGAATGTTACGGTTGATATATGTTCGATACACCACAGTGGTTTTCTAGACTGTGCATGCAAACAAGAAATAAGATACAGGCAATGGTAATAAACATCTATGGAAAGATCGTGTCTTGGTAGAGGCCTATGACCAGCATATATGTATAGACTGCAGGTACTAATTATGACAATGTGATCTGTGAAAAGTCGAATTTCATCGTATACCTATCATCTGGATGTCTATAGATAAACAGGATAGAATAGTTATCTACTAGTGGTAAGTCTCTTGCCGGAGGCCGTGAAGGTATCACCGCAGCTTCTATTTCTGCCGCCTAGTCATATTAGGTCCTTACATATGAAATTAGCGTTTCGTCGTACTGACGACTTTGATCTGAAATATCTCCTCTTTTGTTAAGAATTCCAAATTCAAATTTATAAATTCATTTAGCTGACACATCTGAGTTTTGAAAACAGTCAATCATTAGTTTTTTCCTCATTATTTTTTTCTTTACCGTCGCTTATTACCGCACAATGGAAAACATGAAATATAGGTATACGGGTCGATTTTTACCGTGGCACCAGTGCTGCAGAAACAGTTCGAACGATTAATGATGTGTACGCGCTGGTGTCGCAAAAGAACGCACCGTATGTTTTTGGTTTCAACGTTTTCGTTCTGGAAATTTCGACCTCCAGAACCAACCCCGTGGACAGCCGGAGACCAAAATGGAAAATGAAGAATTAAAGGCTATCGTGGGAGCGGATCCATAACAAAGCTCTTCAGAGATAGCTACAGACTTCGCGGTAAGTGACAAAACTGTATTAATCCACTTGAAGTCAATTCGGGAAAGTAAAAAAACTTGAACGATGGGTATCTCGTGAATTAAGTGAATCGAACTTGCAAACACGCGTCGACTGCTGCTGCTGTGTTACTTTGCTCAACCGACACAATAATGAAGGGATTTTATTTAAATCGAATCATTACTTGTGATGGAAAGTGGATACTGTACGATAATCGGAAGCGCTCGTCGCAATGGCTGAACCCTGGAGACGCAGCCAAATCCTGCGCGAAACGAAAATTGACTCAGAAAAGTTACTTGTGAGTGTTTGGTCTACTAGCGCCGGTGTCGTTCACTACAGCATTCTAAAATTTGGCCAAACGCTTACGGCAGATTTCTATTGTCAGCAACTGAAAATCATGAAAAAAGAACTAGCTGCTAAACAACCGAGATTGGTCAATCGCTCTAGGTCACTGCTGCTTCACGACAACGCAAGACTACACACTGCGCAACAAATAACCACTAAGTTAGATGAGCTACAATTGGAATGTCTGCGACATCCACTGTACTCCCCAGACCCTGCCCCAACAGATTACCATTTTTTCTGGAATTTGGACAACTTCTTACAAGGAAAAAAATTCAACTCCGATGCGGCAGTCCAAACCGCCTTCAAAGAGTTTATTGAATCTCGCCCCCATGGTTTTTTTAGTAAAGGGATCAATGAACTACTTATGAGATAGCAAAAATGCATAGATAACAACGGTGCATACTTTTATTCATTAAATATATTTTACAAAAAAAAAAATATTGACTTTATATTTCGTATATAAGGACCCAAAGGCGATGAGCGTAATTTAAAGTTGTGTATATCATTCTAACTAGCGGCATCTTATGGTCATGCGTATCACTTACCATAAGATAAATGTGAACGTCAATTAAAAATTACTTTTATCGACCGTTGTACTGATTTATTGTTGACACGAACGTCCAGTAAATCGGAGTGACCTAATGATTAATACGCTTCTGACATAGATTGTATACACAGTGTATGTGTCTGAACTTTACCTTGGGTTTTATTGCCGTGCTATGTGAAAATTAGCGCGTGCGGCACCGGTGACGTAGCGGCGGTTTATTGGAAAACAGACGATCAAACAAATAGCGGTTAACATCTGTTGCCTATTGCGTCTAATGCCAAAGCGCAAAATCATCCATTGCATTGAACATCAAGTGCAAAATAACCAATAATGCAATTACTGTAAGTACTTCTTAAAAAATATTATTAAAATTTTTCAACTTCATCGTTTCCGTTTCAACTACGTCAGTTGATATGTTGAATTTATGTACTTCCTTCCCGCTTGCACTTTTCGAAGTGAAACTTCTATTGCGACGGTGAGAATTCGTTTATATGAAACAAAAATCTGTAACTGTGAAAGAGACGACTATAAATGTACTGACAGCTGTGAGAGAACGAGATAAAAGGTATTTCTAGATAAGTTCCCTGTGCTTCGTCTCCTCTTTGTGGAAACGTGTACGGACAGATGAAGATAGAATTAATATCCACGACGTTATAAATGTATTTTATAATATATTTTTTTTAATTCTATTTATCTCTTTCGATCTTTCCTCAATCAGTGAATAAAAAAAGTTGGCGATCTATATCTCTCTTTTTTTTATTATAGATTATCATTATATCAAAGCATACTCCATATTATCATATCCATCTCATTCTCTTATAAATTATAAATTCGTTTATATACAACAGGTTCAGCTGTATGTACAATATGGAGTAAAGAATGATTTATTAAATATAGATCTTGCAGGAGCAGAGTGTTTCTAAAAGCACATATATTATGAAGTATCGATAGCTAGGTACTTACAGTGTCACTTATATAACTGTCTTCAACATCTGTTAGGTACGTTAGATAACATAACATCATAAATAATCGTGAATATATCTCTCTCGTGCATTTTAACAGTTTCGGTTTCATTATAAATACATTTATTATTTTAAACGTAACCCAGAATTATTGTACATGAAATATCTTTACAGAAATTGTAGTAAAAAATAACATAAACAATAAAAAATCTTCCGCATGGCTGCTCATGAAAATAACAAGAAATACAGAGGATAAATATACGTTGTTCTTTGTATCGTATAGAGAAAATCCACATAGTCGTATATTTGTCCATAGTGTTCGAAATTTGACCATAAATTTTTCATAGATATACTTATTTATATCTATGAAGAATTTGATTACTATATAATCATAATATATATGATGAATTACTTGTGTAAAAATCTCACATTGCAGTACATTGAAGCAGTTAGGAAAGGGATAAATAGATTTGCGTTTAGGTATTTACTACCCCCGTCCGCTTTGCTGGCCTTAATATAGAATTAGATTTGAAATTTAGACTAGAAATTTAACAGAAATATTCCCGCTCGGCTACCTACCACCCCCTTCTCGTTATTAATATCTCCTCAACTCAGTTTCAGGAAGAAATTTTATAAAATCCATTCCTAGCCGACCTCTAATTAGCAAAACCAATATCTCTACCTAAGTATAAGTGTTCTCGTGTATCTCGTGATGATTCAATGAATCTCTGGATATCTTCTCTTGTGTATATGTATGTAGTGAAGGAATCGTATTAACCGAGGAAGTTATTATTTTATTTATAAATAACTATGCGGAAGCAGACAGGGGTAATGTTATATTTTAAAGATTTACGTAACTTTTGAATGATTTGTTAGTTTGACGCTCTCTCTAGCATCATTTCGATGCGTGCTATATTCCCCGCTTATTCTGAGATCGCTAGATTTAGTCGCACCTCCGATATTCTAATAAACAAAATGTATATACGTAATAAAACATTGATTTGTCATAACAATCAATAAATATATTTATAAATATATTATAAGAAATAAAAATACTTGATATTTCTAAGACTGCTCAAAAGTTTCATGTCGGTTCTATCCAAGTCACCATAAACATTTGATATGTATTCAGACTGCTTTAAAATAATAAGACAAATGAGTCAATAAGGCAACCAAAAAAACTAACAAACCATGAAAAAAAACATAATATTGAGTAAAAAAACTATCTCATCACTGGTAATAAGTATCCGTTGCTGAGGACCGTCTAGGTAGGACCTACCGCTGCTCCTGTTACTGATGCTAAGCAGTAGTGTGCAAATATTACTGTGTTGCGGTATGAAAGGCGCTGTAGCTGTTTATTTCTTTATGTACACATACACCGAATGTTGCAAACAAAATTTTAAGAACATATATTGAACATAGGCCATTACTGTTACCGTTAGAGTTCTTTTCCAGCAATACAAAGAAGAAAGATATATTAAAAATACACTACATATGTAATTATATACATAATAATCCTTTACCCACTTCTCAAAGATAACTAAGGAGGGACGGGATAGGCAGGAATGTTATGAGGAACAACAATACAGAGTTTTTTTTTATTCAATTAAGCAACGAGACAGCGGGACGGTCACCTGATCGTAAGTGACACGCCTGCCCATAACAACGTGGCGCCAGTTAGGATAATATATACTGTATCACATTGCGTTCTTCGCTTGAAACGTAAGATATTGAGTGTCGTTACCCCAGTAATTACACTAGCTGCAGCACCTTTTTAAGCGGAACACACTAATGTTTGCACATTAAGGTTTGAATGCAGAAACAGAAATTGTGGTGGCACTTTACTAGACGATCTACGGCAACGGAGATCTACCACCAGTAAGCTTCACTGTTTTTACAGTAAAAGAATCACTGTTTAGAAGACTGAATTGGTGTTCTAAGATTTAGAAGAGCGACATTGGGTTTTATACTACAAGAGAGTAATGGTTTTTTTTTATTTTTACAGATTTTAATGCTAAATCGGAAGCCACACATTTTAGAATGAACGCATTCGAAACGTTTCGCGGTATTAATAAACGGTCGTGCGGCTTCTGTGCGCAACCCCAAAGCGGCAACATCCGCGACGATCAGCATACCGTTGTAAAACCCTACAGATAAATAAACTTCGACCGTCATTTTGATCATCGCATTTTAATAATCACTATAAAATATTGACATTTGTTGCCACTATAAAAATTAAACTAGTTCATAGCACACTTTTTAAATATATATTGATCTTAAAATGTGCAAAGGAGAAGTTAACTGCAATAAAGTTCTCTTTTAAAAACCCTGACGTGGAGACGATAATAGATGTTTAATATATGTACAAATGTATCGTAAAAATATAACAATATATTAGTAACCAGAAGTTTTCAAACAACCCAACAGATGGCGCCACCATAAACAATAGATCACGCTATAGTTTATCATAACGCAAATCCTTATAAGGTACGATCCTAATACGGTGTACATGGACTTGGCTTAACAAATCATTACGAAGTATACAATTTTATTATCCAGTTACTGGATCTCTCTGGATCTCTGTGGTGCCAAGCTTTCGGCCAATAAGTCATTACAAAATATACAATTGGTATCCACTAACTTTAATAATTTTCTAATATCAGTCCAATACATAAGAACATATAGAAAAAAATTTACATATTTTTAATATCAATGTTACGTTATTGAAGTCCTTGAAATTATTACGAGAATTTCACAAATTAACGGAAATCGTTTTGGCATTTTAGCGATGGCGACGGCTGTCGATGAACTCGCGAGTATTTTTGAACTGGCAACAGCCACGACATAACTCCATTGCTATGCCACGAATAATTAATTTTTCGTGAAATATGACAATGTGGACTGAAAATTTATCATATGGTTATTTTACATATTTATAAATCTGTAACTTTTATACAACATTATTTTTATTTAATAATTTTAGATTTCACCGCGATTACAATTAATGGTAACAATGTGGGCTTTGATGGTCTCTGCCAAACTTCGATCCATCAGTCCACAATATTTTAGTGAAAAAATTAATATTTTCTAAGTCTGCATGCAGCATAAAACGGCAGAAGTCTAACCTCCTTGCAGGATCTCCTTCCTCCAGGGCTTGGACCGCTATATAATGGTAGGGGTAGAGCCTTGCCGTATGCACAGTAAACCACACTTTCCATTGTATTAAACCCAGCAATCTTGCCACGATCCTGGTTGACGTCGTCGAGTCTATAACATAATAATCTATGATTCCTTCTTCCTCTTTAGTATAGTAGATGCGTGGCCTACCTGTGTCACGTTGCCTCTGTTGAACGCTGCCAATTTCCCTGACGCATTGATACGCCGCAGCAAAGACTCTATGACTTGGTAAATGACGATTTGGAAAACGTAGCTGATATTCTCTTCGTGCTTGTAAAAAAATACTATCACTAAATCCATAACAATAGAAAATGTAAGCGTATTCTTCATTACCGTAATCCGCCATTGAAATTTAATTTATTTGGTATGGAAAAGAAAAACTATTCAGAATTAAGAAGACAACGATAACGTACGTCCGCCCACGAAACTAGTTAAATTTTAACTGTTGTACTGACTCATTACCTAAAAATGACATTGCACATGTTTTACTCTGAACTCAATATCTAAAACGACAACAATAAGCTCGCACGTGTTACAACAAAAACTAAAGGGACAAATTAAGGGCCGACGCGGCGTCTACTTTTTTGAGGTCTCTACAGTTTGATATTACATGGTTTCATTACAAGTGTTTTTTTTTTAATTTTAGAAACTTTATGTATATAAAGTATGTTATACCTTGTCGAATAGGTATTGAAGTAAGGTACTTATTCATGTGTTTTATACGTATTTTTTATATATAAATTTTTGTTTTAACATTAAACAAAAATATATGTAAAACGCCTTATTTTTTACTGCCACGACTTTCAAAGAACCTAATTTAAAAGTTTTAGCCTCTAAGTGATGATTATTAATTTAATGTAATAAAACAATGATTAAATAATAATTATTACATTAAAACTTGTGTAGAAATGAGCAAGAAATAAAATCATCGAATTTTTGCTTAGAAAATCGGGAATTTTTTAAAAAAATTAATAACTCCAGAAACATTTTTTTTCGATGATGTATTCCATACATAGATATATAGGATATCGAGCTATATTAGCCCCTCCAGATCTTTTACCTTTCACCCAGTATGTATAAAGTATTTTTTCCTATTCTTAATCATCTATTCTTGATCGTATTTCGTGATTTATTATTTTTTGGTTACGACATTGGCATCCACATCTTTTTTTTATCTACCGTTACTTTTTCAGGGCCTTTCACAATCGCTATTTCTTTCCGCCTGTTATGTACGTATCGATTTATCATTACACTACTCCAATGTTTCTATAAGAAAGTAACCGCTTTTCATGATTTATTGTATCATCAATATTTTTAACAAATATTGCAAATACTACTTTTTACTATATTTCCATTATATACGAACAAATAATATTTGTTTCTTATTGTAATTAAACATACGTGAATTACAATCTCGTAGTGAAACACAGTCAAAAACATTAATAATTTTGCAGTCTGTAGCAACAATAATTCATAGATTATTCTTTATTTTTGGGAGCTTTTATCCTTTAAGGATATGTGCTGACATAGCTGAGGCTGAGGCTGCCTCATTGGCACAAAAAAAAGACATCACAAAAAAAAATAATGGTGCTGTGGTAACACTATATCAAAAATATCGCATGATGCTCATAGACTTAGGAAACTTAGTAAGATACAAGCAATAAGTTTTATCTTAAAATAGTTAACTTAAACTCAAAGGAATTTCATCTTAATAGCTGAATATTACATTTATAAAAAAAATTGAAAGTATTCTGCCGCAATCGTATGTATATGGAATTAGTATAAACATTCTGGTGATCTTTCTCTGCTGCCGGAAACAGTCTAGGTAGGTACCGCCGCAGCTCCTATTTCTGCCGCAAAACAGTAGTGTGCAAACATTACCATGTTCCGGTTTGAACGGTGCCAACCCACACTAGTCTACACTAGCTGTGTAATTACTGGGGTAACGAGGCATAACATCTTAAGTCTCAAGGCAGCAAGCGTAATGTGATGCTGTGAATACCATCTTAACTAGCGTCACGTTATTATGGGCAAGCGTATCACTTACCATCAGGTGAACGTGCCGTTCGTCTCGTCACTTAATTACACAAAAACAAAATCTAGCTAGAATCTAAACATATACATCGAATTTATTTATTAATATCTATTTTTATGGCGAACCTTACTGTTAGAGGTTTTAATGGATATCGTTAGTAACACATGAAACAATACCGAAAATAGAACGTAACCCACCTGCCCTTAAGCGGACAGACCACGAGTTAAATATAATAAAATCAATACATATGAGATATTTATACTACATCGGTATAGGTACGTCATGGACACAGCAGTACGAGCGTACTAATCCGTCCTCCTTCATAAATATTTTATGTCTTTATTCAATTTCGCTTACTTTTATGGCGATAGTATATATATCGGGCAAGATAATTGAAATGTTTACACTTGATGACGAACGATGGAATAAATGATGTAAATAGAGACTATATAATATTTGACCACGGAGCAGTGTGGAAACGTCATCATCAGCCAACAGCCATCCACTGATGAGCATACGCCTTTTCATAACGCAGTCAACAGCGGCTACCCGCAACCTTCACTAAAATCCAACTTGTTCTTCTATAACATGGTTGCATTTGAAAAGCAATCATTGATCCTTAATAAAGGTTTAAATATAATTTAGACTAACCAGCTTCTTCATCATCCACTGACAAACGTCCACTAGACATTAGGTAACCACCAACCCATTTATTTATTTATACATAAGAATTAAAAGTTTTGAATGTCTTTAGGAACTTAACTCCACAGAAATGTAATTACAATAACTCTTTCCCGACCACTTTACTGGTCATAACATCCCTGTCCCTTTGGGGAAGGAATTTTGTAAAATCTGTCTAGCTTACCTCTTAATGTCGGAAGCAATCATCGTCAGTCAACAGACGTCCACTACTGGACATAGGCTTCCTCCCATCAATCGGTCCCTCATTACTTGCATCCAGCGTCTTCCCGCGACTCTCATCAGATCGTCCACCTTAAAGGGCGTAAAAGGCCTCGCACAACAGGTCAGGTGCAGGTTTTTGCTACATAAGGCGCTAGTCCGCCCTCACATGGAGTATTGCTGTCATCTTTGGGCGGGAGCACCTGGATGTCGGCTGGGACCTCTAGACTTGGTGCAAAACAGAGCTGTCACAATTATCGACGACCCTTTGCTAACGGACGGCACTGAACCTCTTGGTTTTAGGATAGATTTTGCCTCCTTATGTGTGTTCTACCGCCTCTATAACGGGATGTGTTCTGATGAGCTGGCATAATACCAAGGGTCACGTTTCATCATCGTACCGCTCGCCATCGACAGGGAATCCATCCTCATACTCATGAACCGCAGTGGTCACGTGCAGTCCGCGGTTCAAGGGATATTTTCTCCCGAGAACACTGAAAATGTGGAACGAGTTACCTGTCGAGGTTTTCCCTAGGAGCTACAGTAGACCTGCTGCACATCACGACGTAATATCACAAACTTTTTTTCTCTTTCATTTCAGTTATTACTTTCGTGTGAAGTTTAAATGAAATAGACATTCTTTCTAATTGATAGAGAGCTCTTCATTATGATTATATCATAACTATCTGACTCTATTTTCATATATCAAGAAATCGATAAGCTGTATCGTATGAGCTCATCCCTACCCATTATATTTGTCATGGAAATATCTAGTTTTTTTTTATTCAATTAAGCTACGAGTCTAGCGGGACGTGTTACGCGTATAACAACGTGGTGTTAGTTAGGACGATATATACTACACCACATTGAGCTCGCCTGAGTCTATGATGTTGAGTCTCGTGCCCCCAGTAATTACTAATTACTGCGCCCTTCAAACCGCAACAATGTTTCCACACTAATGTTTGGCGGCAAACACTAAGCGCTGCTGTAGTTATCTACCTAGACTGTCTCCGGCAACAGAGACCTACCACCAGCATAGTAGTCACCAAATTATCTATAAGAGGTTAATTTAAGCTTAAAGGATTCCATTTTGGGTAAAGTAACATACATGGTAAAGTAGACTATTTATATATGATTTGTGAAAACATTTTAGACTCGCGACGCTAAGATGCGGAGAGATGAGAATACAAACGATGAAGTACAGAAATAAAGATCTATTTTCATAAATTAATTTATGTATGCAACAGCTATTTTAATAAATGAGTGGAATCTGTCCTCTCGCCCACAATCTGCTCCACAGCCGCCGTGTTGTGACACAATCGGCTTTTGTCACTGCCACACTTAAAGTGTGGTAAAACAGAGGCAGCCCACGTGTCGCCAGCTAAGAGAAATAATCATCTAAGTTATTATTTTAATAAACATAGTATTTGATAATGGAAGAACTAGATTTCCTCGTTAAAACTGATTGAAGGGTATAAAATTTGAATAAATAAGGGAGCAAGTATCAACAATATAGAAAAAAAAAATTATTTTTAAAAATAATGAACCTGTGAATACTTTTAAAAATTAACGATATCGTACATAACCTAATTTTTTTTAGTTTAGATAAAATTACAGACATTATTGGGAATTTAAAACTGATCCCTAGATCTTCAATGAGATTATATTATAAGAGATACACATAGATAACATGCGTTACTTATCACCGACTATTACGATCACCAGTAGAACAGTCCATGGTCAGAATTACAAGAAAAAAAGATCATTTTAAGTCTAATATAATTAAGAAAAATTGGATTTGAGACTTACTGAATAATTCTACATTTTTTAGGAAAAAACATTACAAAACCCTTTTAATAAAACTAAATTATAATCAGGAAGTACTCCGTTGTAATTGTGACATTGCTTATTTATAACTGTGACGTTTAAATTATAAAAAAAAAAAAAACAAATACTTTTTCGGGTCGTTTGTGTATTTCATTTACTAATATTCAGTTAGGTTATATTATACTGGTGGTGGATCTCTATTTCCAGATACCGTCAAGGTGCCATGCAGTGATCTACAGCGCCTATTCTCCCGCCGAACAGCAGTGTGCAAGCATTACTATATTCGGGTTTGATGGGCGTTTTAGCTAGTCTAATTACCAGTAAATGTCCCAGGGTAACAAGACTTAATATCTTATGTCTATCATCATAACTAGAGCTATGTTTTTATGGTAGGCGTATTACACTATCACGCGAACGTCCTGCTCCTGTTGCCGCTTAATTGAATTTAAAAAAAAAAGTTTAAGTAAGTTAATTTTAAGGACTGGCCTCTCAACATTGATCAGGCTGAATATTGTGTATGAGGAGGTGCCGTTTTGTTACATTATTGAAATAGTTCGGCGCGCAAGCATGTTACCTTTGGCTACGTAATACATAACAAGCTTTCTCGCCCCAAGGCCGCCGGTTGCGAGATCGCTCCGCCTTATTAGTACACCTGACGCCTTAATGTTGCGATATTTCAAAAAATCTTTTAGCCGTAACCTTAACAATTTGTAACAAGACACACACGAAAAACAACCTTACAGAGTTATAAAGAAACAACACGCCTTTTAACGTGATCTACACCGTGGTTAATTCATAATTATCATCACAAATATTTCGTATAAACAACTTCTAGATGCTGTAAGGTCTTTAGCAATTTCTTGAAATGCTAGATTTTTAACACTAACAAATATGTTTAAGTGTTATAAATTTAAAACCTGATTCCCTATGATTTTTTTTTTGTTAGATACATAGTATTAGTATTTGTTACTATACTTATATTATAAATTTAACATTGGCACTACTCTCTATTATCATGTCAAGATAGAAGACATATTCTGTCTTTTTTTATGTAAGAGGGATCTTCGTAAAGATATATACTGTCTTCTGGAGGGAAGTAGAGAACATGTGGACATTTTTATCTATTAAAACCGCTGTGGAGACATAACAGACCTAAATCGTGACCTCTAACATGTATAATACTTAGGCAACGGATAGGCGTATACCTTCATAGAATGATTTAATCATTAACTTAAATAACAGTAAAGTATCTTTAATGCAAGTTCTCTTTTTAAATCCTTAAATACATAATATTATCGAACATCAGATGGTAAATGTGAATGGTCGAACACAAAGTGCAATTTCAAAGAGCAATACAAATGCAATGAGAGCGCATTTCCTCACTAAATGTTACTTAAGTGCATTCACAATGGTGACGTTAAGACACGAGTTATCACAACTTATATTAAAGTTGTAATAACTCGTATAACTCTGTATTAATTTTTCACAATGAATAGGCTTTAAATATAGATTAATTTAATATGCTCACAATATACTGATGGTAAGGTTCTGTTGCTGTAGACCGGATGGATATTTCTGCCGCTAACAGTACGTTGCAAAAATTATTGTGTTCTCGTATGAAAGCAGCTGTAGCTAGTGAAATTGCTGTAGTAACGAGATTTCACTTCTCATGTTTGAAGGTGAGTAGCAAAATGTGCTACTGTGTATATGCCCTTAACAACTGCCCCGTTATGGGCAGACCAATCACTTACCTTTAGATTAATATATCTCTCGTCTCGTCGCCGAATAAAAACACTAATATAATGAAATAAACATCCCTCGTCGACGATATTTACCCGATGACCAAGGACAAGTCGGCGAATGTCACATGTCTATGAAAGCAGTTCTTGAAACATGTCGGTTTCCTTCCCGACGTTTCCCTTCGCCGGTACCTCAAACTCACCGGAGCTTGAAACCCTATATTCTCTGTATTTCAGCATCCACAGCTTCTCTCGCCTAATTGCTGTAATTCAACAAACGTAACGTTCAATTTAAATAAGACAAAGTTATTTAATTAAAGTCAACATGTTAATTTATAACAGATTTCAGGCGTTTAACATTAAAGTCAGTTTATTGAAGAACTCAATAGAAATATACAGCGCTCCTTAATTTGATACTTTACGTATACGGACTAACACAATTATAATATATACGTCTTTTTTTGGTTTCGTGGGGCAAATCAGTTCGGAAGATACACTACTTCTGGAGGGAAATGAGGGTAACGTGAGATTCTTACTCACTAAAATCCCCTTAGTGGTCTGCATCAGTGTTTTAGGCGAAGCCCCGGGATCTCTTACACAACGCACCGGTGCCTCTCTACACTTTGTGTTAACACGTCTCTGAGGTAGAACCAATTCCTCCAAGGCACCATCGCTGAACCATACACGGTCCCAAACAGATTCACTTGTTGAGCGATAAGGGCCCCCACCCTCTCTGCCCGCAAAACTCCTAGACTCCTTTTAGTCGCTTTCTACGACAGGCAGAGCTTACCTCAGTCCTATTCTTACTAGCCCGAGACTACAAAGCTGATAGTGCATACGCCTAGTTCCACTTTAGAAGACTTAACTTTCATAACACTGAACTGCTATTAATATTTTCTAACCACCGAATCACTTAATTCTGTCACCAATCAATAGTATCTGAGATATATAGATTTCAATCTCTCAATTTAATGCTAGAACAATCCTAACCTCTCACTCGCACTAGATGAACCTCCGACTCTTCTCATCACTGTATAAAAATATTAATAATATTGTGAAATAATAATTTATATATATGTTATCTTCAAGATAACTAAGTAAACTAGTTATACTTAGTGGTACAAAGTCGACACCTAGCAAAGATTTAGGCTAGGTTTTATGCTTCCTTAAAAGAATCTAACGTGGTCTATCAGCTTATAAATTGGTACGGCCTCTATCTCCAAAATTATAGATCATTTTGTTTGCATCATATCTATATATCTGATATGATAATTACTATAAATGATAAAATGAAATATGTACTGACACTCATTATCTAAAAACAAACAGTTTCTTGTAGCGTGATCAAATACAAGGTATAAGAATAAAGTAAAATATTTTAAGTCCTCTTTATTTATAATTTTACTGTTTTAATGGTAGTTGCAGGTTTAACTGACAAAAAGACATTTAAGGTTACATTGGACTATATACCAACGAAAAACTGATCATCATCAACCGATGGATGTCCACTGCTGAATATATACCTCCCTCAAAGATTCCCACGTCGATCGGATAATGAATCATATGAAGAGATTTAGGCCATTTCTCAATACGCTGACCTAATGCGGGTTGGTAGAAACCAGAGCCTCTGTTGATCAGCAGGCTGCATCACGAGCAGGTGAGGTTGGCTTAGATCCCGTGAGTTGTAATGTCTGTCTGCTGTGTTCGGTAGAAGTGAATCTTTGTATTCTCGGAGTAGTACAGAGAGAGAGCGTTTAAAAAAGTTTTTTTTATTGATTAAAGACTACGAAATATGTAGAGAAGTAACATTTTAAGTAAACATAGAATATATTTTGTTCCATATAAACATAACTATTTCAATATCCGGGGTTCGTTTGTTCCTGTGTCCGCACCATCATGGCGGTGAATTGTCGTTTGAGACACAATGCCTTCACTGAGGCATTCAAACGGATATCAAGAAACGAGGGAGCGCACAATTAACTCCGGTTCAACTAACAAGCCATTAGATAAGCTAATGATACTGTAGACAATGCTATTGATCGCGTGTCAGACAGTTAATCGAAGGTAATTGCTATGTATCAACACTACACGGATGGCTCGGCCGGGGAATGAAACAATAACTTGAAGTTGCACTTTCGTCTTCACACAATGTATACTTAAATAACATTTGATACTTGAACTTGACGGGTTAAGGTAGAAAACGTATTTATTATAGATATTTGTTAGCGTTAATTTCAGTGACAATTAATAAGCAAGAAATCTAGAATAAAAAAAAAATCATTGTGGATCATAATCTACAACTGCTACTATAATTGTATTTAAGATGTCAGAGAACGTTACGTCTTGATAAAGCTACTAATGATTTTAAGAGTTTATCTGGCATTGTTATTGTGTAAATAAATATAAAATAAATAAAATAAAAAAATTACAAAAGGCTACAACAAGTAGACGAAGTGTATACTTGCCTTTACATAACATACTTGAAAACAATTAAATTGTTTTATTTTTTTACTATATTAAAAATCTGTGTTATAACATATCAATATTTGGTAACATTAACTATATACATATACAGGGTGAAAGGTAATAGGTGTAAAAGATCTGGAGGGGCTAAAGTCTAGCTCGTATCTTATCTATCTATGTATGGAATACCCCATACAAAAACAATGGTTCTTGAGTTATTACTTTTTTAAATATTTTTCAAAAAATTCCCTATTTTCTAGGAAAAATTCGATTATTTTCTTTTCTTACTTATTTCTACTCAAACTTTAATGTAATAATTACTGTTTAATCATTGTTTTATTAAATTAAATTAATAATGATCACTTAGAGGCTAAAACTTTTAAATTAGGTTCTTTGAAAGTCGTGACAGTGAACAATATAGCGTCATACTTACATTTTTATTTATACTTAAAATGAAATTTTATTTATAAAAAATACGTATAAATAACATAAATAAGTACTTGACTTCAATACCTATCCGACAAGGTATAAGAAAGTACACAAAATTTCAGATTAATCACCAGATTAACCGCTTTTTTCGCTTTAAAAAATATTTCTAGGATTTGCAATTTTTTTTTATTGGAAACATCTTCAAGCGCATGATTTCTAGAATATTATAGAATTGTGAACGGGAACCTAACGGATGCGAGCAAGCCGGGACCGATCGATGTGGAGATCTTTGGTAGAGGCCTATGTCCAGCAGTAGACGTCTATCGGCTGATGATGATGATGGAATTATGAATCAGTTAATTTTGATGCTAAAAGAAAGACAGTAATAGTCCAAATAACAGTATTTAAAAGAAATCATGAGAGAAAAATTTCAGGATTAACTACAGTGGTTTTTAGATAGATCATAGATCATTGCTTAATACTAGTAAAGTCCAATAACTGGGCGGAGAAAGATATATATAGATGTTATGGATTTAAAACATATACTTAAGTATTAACTACGGTGGTTTTTAGATAGATAGGTCATTACTTAATCGTAGTAAAGTCCCACAACTGGGCGAAGAAAGATATATATAGATGTTATAGATTTAAGATATCACATGCTTACAATCTAAGTAATCCATTGTTACATACCGTACACTACTTGTGTACTTTGCTCGTTTGCTTACGCTATGATTTATTATAACGTTGTGCGAGATAAATTTGCACTGCAGTCCTGATGCATACACGAATACGTAACGTCACAAATGTCTGATTCAGAACAATCAGCATCCTCGTTCAAATAATCCAGTGGAAGGTAAAAGCAGCGCAACCCACACAGTGGCGTCGTATTTTAAACACAAACATAAACACTTGTTCACGTGGGAGTACCGATCACTGTTCGTAGATATATACCGACACACATGTACTAGGTTTTTTTTTTTTTTAAATAAATCTAGTCGAATTCATTATTGATAGGATCTACAGGTCTAGAGGTCTTTATTGTCGGAGATGTAAGTACCACAGCAGTTCCTATCTCTGCTGAAAAACAGCACTGTTCAAACGCTATTGTTCTGGTTTGGAGGGCGCTGCAGCTAGTGGAATTACTGCAGTGACAAGACTTATCGTCTGATACCTCGTAGACGACCAGCACAATACGGTGTTGTGGATATCACACCTCCGCACTGTTCTCACCGCCATAAGACAGGTTATTATTTATTACTCCAGTTATTTGTGTAGCTACAGCGCCTTCCGAACCGGAACACAGTAGTGCTTGCAGAGTAATTTGGCGGCAGAAGTAGGAGCTGCAGTGGTACTTATCTCGATGGTTTTACCTCGCGGATACCAGCTCCGCGAGCCCGAAGTCCGATGAAGCTTCAATGGTTGTCAAAGTATCTACTGGTGCAAACTTCATCATAAAAAAAAAATATCTAGATGGTCTCCGGCAACAGAGTCCTACCACCACTGGTTCTTCGGATAAAGAAACTAGAACCATGTGTGCTTAACTGTTGATTTTACGCCTCGTTGTCATAGACTGACGTATCACTTACCATCAGATGATCGTCTGCCTCGTCTTGTTGAATAAAAAAAATTACCTGGTCTCGATGAGCAGTTCATTAGGATAGACTATGGTAGCCTCAGACTAGTAGAAGTACGTAAACTTCCAGGAAGTAGACAGATATTGTATGAACATGATATGAAGCACTTGAATACTGATAATGCAGGTCCAGAAGCCTTGCGTCCAATTTTAGAGGAATGGGTAAATAGGCGGCATGGGTCATCTGTCCCCGTGCCTCCGCCATGAAGCGAGGACGGTGGAACATCATTGGGGTTTTAGTTGGAGTCAAGTCCGAGATAATCTGTCCTTGGTCCCACGATTGCAGGTATGCAAAGGCATTTCCCCAATAAATAAAAGGTCCGAAAGCCTACGCCCAAGCGTGGACGTCTTAGGGTCGCTGATGATGTCTAACTCTATGTACTCGTAGTTATTAATTTAATTTTACTATGAATTGATATATTTTAATTTTATCTATAATAAGTATAATGTCAATATTAGTAAGTTTATTTATATTTACGTCTATTTACAGCAAATACTATTGTAACAAAACCGGAGCCACAACTTCGTATAAATATTTTTTTTATTCACCTGATGGTATGTCTGCCCATAAGAGCATGGTGCTACTTGGTTGATGTACACAGCACCAAATTATGCTCATCGCCTTCAGACATAAGATGTAGTCCCACCACTCAATTTCACTAGCCGCAGCGCCCTTCAAACCGGAACACAGTAACATTCGCACACTACTGTTTGTCGGTAGAAATAGTAGCTGCTGTGGCACCTACATAGACGGTCTCCGACAACGGAGACTAGTCTAGACAGTTTCAATGATATTAACTATATACTCTGTCCAAAGATAAAGTTATTGTAATCGCTATAACGTGTGATGTATGATTAGAAATTAAAATATATATACTGCACACACTGCATGGCCTCGTCACTTAAAATCGTGTGATAATAATGGAAGCATAATATATTCCTATTGTGTAGTGCGCCGCCGAAGTAGCTTAGCGATGACTAGCAGAATACTATAGAAGTAAGAGTAGAAAGGTAAAAATAAAATATCTACACAACTTATGTATATATTTAGATTTTGTATTTGTTTAAGGTTTTGGTTTAATTTTATTTTATTTTCTTTATTTTTTTTTTAGCTTGTGAATACCAGATCCGCGAGCCCCGAGTCCGATGAAGCTGCAATAGTTGTCAATAGAACTGCCTGCGAAAACTTTATCATAAAACAAAATTTACACAACTGCTATCGTTGTCGTCGTCATCAGCCGGTAGACGTCCACAGCTGGACATAGGCCTCTCCCACAGGTCTCCACATCAATCGGTTCTGCGCTGCCTGCATCCAACGGTTTGACGCGACTTACAGTTAACATGACCACTAGTGCCGCTGTACACTAGGTGCCGATTTTTGTAAGGGTTCCTATGGGAGGGTTTGGACTATTTCCCACCCCGCTGACAGAATACGGGTTGGTGGGAGTCAGAGACTCGGTTGTTGATTATCAGGGTGCACCACGAGGAGGTGAGGTTGTCTTGGGTCCGGCGAGTTGTTCGGGAGCCCATGCGTCCCCTTTACCGTTGTCACATTTTGTAAATAATAAAAATTAATGAATGTTCCCAGATCTCAAATTAAACATCAGTGTATTTACATTGAGCGAAACGTAAGATGCTGGGATTTGATCAGGCAATCGTAAAGTAGGAATTTTTAGGTGAGTGTGTTTACACAACGCGATGCGCTGAGACCGAGCGTGGGCGGCTTAGCTGACGAGCACGAGCATTGGGATTTGAATAAAGCCGAACTTTGGCACGTATTGAGGGTTGTGTAACACATTCATTTTACGGGGTTCGATACGTATATATAAAAAAAAACCAACCGTCCCGGGTAACCTTGAAACGATTTCAGAAAGGGTCGGGACGCCGTTAGCTTAATTCTTTGTGTAATTCAGTTCGAGAGCGAGCTAAAGGTTTTCAAATTAGTTTTTTTTTCTTCTTTGATCCCTTTCAAAACTCGAAGATCGATACTGAATCGTAATTAAAGCGAAGCGACGGCGCCTTTGGAGTATTTGACCTCATACCCAACCTTGACTCGTCGGTAATTTTTTTTTTACATTCGCCACTCCGCCCGGACCAATCGGCGTTTGCTATTAATAAAACGCGATTACCAATCATTCAAACGAGAACTTATAAACTATTATTTTAATACGCAATTTTCTTTATTCGACGGCAAGACGTTCGCCTGATGGTAAGTGATTCGCTTGCCCATAACAATTAAGTTATTAACAAGCTAGTTACGATAATGTATCACATTATGCTCGCCGCCTTCAGACATAAGATATAGTCTCGTTACCCCGGAACACAGTAATATTTGCACATTACTGTTTGTCGGCTGCAATAGAAGTTGCGGTGGTACCTACCTGGACGGTCACCAGCAACAGAAACCTCTGTCACTACTAAATACACTCATACATCATCATTCATCATTTCGACCAGTGGACGTTCCCTGCTGGACATAAGTCTCTTGTAAAGTGTTCCACAAAGCACGGTCTTGCGCTAATTGAATCCAGTGGCCCACAGCGATTTTTTTGTCCTCTATCAACCTAGTCTATCATTCATCATGATCAATGTGTTACAATCAGTAGATTTTCATGTTTGCCTCAGTAGGGGAACTACATCCCATTCCCAATTCAGTTTATAAGGAAGCCGCATATTAACTGGTCCCGGGAGCCCCGGCAGGAGTAACTGCCAAATCTATAAACGGAATCTTATCTACTTCACAGATTTAACTTGGTTATCGTTCAGCTGCTGAATTATTAATATCAAAAGAAATGAATAATAAATAACTAGTACAAAAGAAACTCACTCAATTTTCCCAAAGCTGTACTTTCCGTTATAGTCACATCCGTTTGTCCACCACGCTATCGAAGAATAGTAATAAATATAGGAGATACATAAACAGTTCTACCAACATTCCCACAGCTGTGTCTCGAGGCTTTCTCCTACGAGGAGCGCCTAGGCCTTTTGTCCACCACACTGCCGAAGAATAGTAATAAATGTAGAAGACACATAAACAGTTCTACCAACATTCCCACAGCTGTGTCTCGCTGCTTACCATCAGGTGAGATCGCAGTCAAGTAAGTCTTTTTTTATTCAATTAAGCGACGAGAAGAGCGGGACGTTCACCTGATAAATGGTACGCTTGTCCATAAGAACGTAGCGCTGGTGAGGATGCTATACACTGCACTACATTATGCTCATCGCCTTGAAACTAGCCTAATTTAGCTCGCGAATACCAGATCCACGAGCCCCAAGTCCGATGAAACTGCTGCAGTTGTCAACGAAACCAGCGGCGCAAACTTCATAAAAAAAAAGCTTGAGACGTAACATAGTTTCGTTACTTCTGTAATTACACTACAGCACCCTTCAAACCGGAACACACCGATGTACGCCTACTGTTCGACGGCAGAAATAGGAGCAGCGGTGGTTGTCAGGTAGACGGTCTCCGGCAACAGAGACCTACCACCAGTAATAAAGAACCATCACCATGTTGGTGAAGGCTTACAAATATCAGGGTTGACAGCCAATCAAACAAATGTTATACTTTTACATCGATATTTTTAATTTCATCGTAATGTTATGGAAGATCAATACACGGTGAAAAATAAGTTGCTGAAACCAACTGAACCTTTATACATTTGAACCTTCAACTCTATAGGCACTCGATGAAGTGGATTCTTACGTGAACATCACATATGTTTTTTTTTTACGCCGTGTCCAAAACACCGTTAGTTAATACGAACGTCCTAGTCAAATATTGGCTGCAGTGTTCACGTCAGTTACACACGTACAGTTAAGTGTAATGTTACTACTGGAATGAAGATTGCAAATACCGAGAAGCTGATGTCGAGAAGTCCTAATAAAATGGGGGACACAATCACTCTTAGATTTATATACAACGATAGCCACAAAGGTACATATCAGAGATATCTAATACAATGTAAACAAATAAGATTATTTTTTTGTTTTTTTCTTTTTCAATCCGAATCATTCAAGACTAAATCGGTTATCTCCTATAAAACAATGCAGATGAAATATCCATCATTTATATTTTAATAAGAACTTATATTCTTTTAAATTTAAATTAGTTGATAATTTCATAGTAAAACCAATATATATGCAGCTCGAAAGCGACAAGTTACTAAAACACTATTAAAATTTCACATCTCTCTAATTGTATCATTACTGTCGCTAGATCATATTCTATTTATATATATCCTGTCAATTTCGTAGATAATTTATTATTAATTATTATTATTTTTTAAGTTCAGACACTTATGATATATAGTAATACATTGAGAAGTTTGTTTGGCATTAAGCTTATAAGAAGCCATGCATATATGTGGACATACGAAGCATCAGCGAAATGTGCCAGACCACCACTGGTGTAATGCAGGAGACTTTATATTAATGCAAAAATAACAAAGAAATAAAATAACTACCTTACAGATATATTTACATATCAATATCTAAAAGACGGCTATGGCACCAGTATAACAATATATTTAAGTAGCAAAGAAAGTTTATTTTACTTAATAACAAGTTATGCAATGTGTAATTCAAAAGAAAAAAAAAAGTTTACTAGTATGTGAACTTAATGTGTAACATGTAATAAATATTATTGTTACAAATAACATGTACATAGAAAAAGCATATCGGGGTCAATTGCTAAAATCTACAAATTTATGGACATTTACAGAATAAATAATTTAAGAAATTTGATATGAAGTTACCATCAAAAATAAGTAATATTTTTTTTAACATAAATATATATATATATGTATGTATGTATATACGTTCTAATCGCAGCTATTTACTTCTTATTAGCAATATGAGATGAATACATACCAAAGAGTTAAGTAACCTTAGGAAATTCAATCTAATGACTATGAACCACGTACTCACAATGTAAAATTCACTACAAATAACTAGATATTCATTTGTACAGACCGGATTTAAATTCCTACCTCTAGCAGCTAACAAACAGTATGATAAACCAGCAAAACGCTGCCCCCAAGTGCTTCGAAGAACAGCCGTGTTAAACATAACTGAATAACCACTAACACCTATTGATAACATCAGCCGGAATATGTCAGGAGCGCGGAGCATTGTAGATGAAAATTCTTAGACAATATGAGACAAATGCTATCAAAATTGATTCTATCGTATATATAAAATTCTCTCATTAATTTTGTGCTTATTATAATTATACATTGAATATGATAAATTTATCAAAGTTATTGCTTTTCAACTGTTGTTAGCAATAAGTGTTTGTATATAACAGTTTTTGATGTGCTGCCGCAAGTCCTACAATTATTTTAAAGTTAAATCTGTAAACTACGAAATAAGGAACTATACAAATTACACATAAATATCAAACAAATTCACACATCAGATCACAAACATTGTTGAATTGCGCAATTGAACACTACTATACAATAATAAATTAATCTCTCCTTCTTTCTGTATCTTGAAATTACAGTTCTCTAATAAAATATCAACTATTGTTAACAATAAAATTATAAATAAAAATTGATAACAAAAAGTCAAAAATTATTAACTAGCATAAAACAATCTATAAGGACTTACACATACAATTAATTGAATTTAATGCTACGCAGTAAATAGTGACTGAAAAAGATGACTTCATAACTGTGATTTTGTCTAAACGATTATCTGACAAATATCTTAAAAATAAGGGGGAAAACCTGGTACAGAGCATAAGACAATTTTGATGATTTTCAATAAACATGAATACATATCTATGCTTACCAAACCTATGGTAAGGCTTCAATCAAACAAAAACCATTTAGAAAAGTGCTTGATACAATACAGGTAATGTTGTTGTAGAAACACTGTGGGGAATATCACCAAGGAGAATGCCACTTCTTAATATTTCTACTATCAACTTGAAAGAGCACAAGCAAATTAACTCCACCAAAATATCAGAAATCAGTACTACTACTGTATTGCCTACACTCCTAGATTGCGAGGAGCACCAGCCTGGGGGCATTTCAATGTCTATATAAACCCAAGACCTCTAGCGATAGCATGCACTTATCACTGTTTCGTGACATCAATCACGGACCATTCACAATAACCAAACGCCTGCTCTCCAGCCTGTCCATGTGCAGGCACGAACAATTTGCTCAGAATTCAGCAAATTCCTTTGCACATTTCTCTGTTGATGAGATACGCAACGCTTCCTCCTCATAATCATCAAAGTTGCTTGTGTCACCAGGCCCTTTGCAACGTGGGATAAAAGGTGCTTCAATCTTCTTCTGGAAGACAGCTATCCAATCAGTGCTTGCGAACCATTTATGTCCCTTTATATCATTAACACCTGCTTTAAGATTTCCGTAACGTTTCGTCAAGTCTACTTGCAGAAGATTGCGTAGAAGATCCTTCAGATCTGAACCAAAGTGTGAAGGGAAACGTACCTTACCTGATACAATTTTCTCATATATCTGTATAGGTTGGTCGGCGAAGAAAGGCGGGTAGCCTGCCGCCATCTCGTACACGAGGACCCCGAGTGCCCACCAGTCCACTGCTTTGTTGTATCCTTTAGAGAGAATTATTTCCGGTGCCAAATACTCAGGTGTGCCGCACAGTGTCCATGTACGCCCTTTGACCCTCTTTGCGAATCCGAAGTCGGTCACTTTTAGGTATCCTTGCGAATCGATCAACAAGTTTTCAGGCTTAAGATCTCGATATATGAGGTCGAGGTAGTGGAGGTATTCAAAAGCTAAAACTATTTGCGCAGCATAAAACCGCGAATGTGGCTCGGAGAAGCGCCCCACTTTTCGCAGATGAGAGAACATCTCCCCACCAGGGACGTACTCCAATACCATGTACAGGTTAGAGTTGTCCTTGAAATGAAACTTGAGGCTCACAAGAAAAGGAAAATTGATCGCCTGCAAGATACGTTTCTCATTTAATGTATGTTCTACCTGTTTCAACTTAACCACTTTCTGTTTGTCTAATATTTTCATAGCATAATATTCTTTGGTAGGCTTGTGTTGGACTATCATAACACGACCAAACGAACCTGTACCAAGAGTTTTGATTCGTTCAAAATCATTCAGTCCGGCGGTGTTGGTAGGATTCTTTTTCCATTTCTCCTCGAAATCTTCCTTGGCCTGATCGAGAAATTCTTTGACGCTTTCGGCGGCGTCCACTTTCTTGTTTGCGGTGGCAGCATTATTGCCCATGGCGCAATTAAACTATTCCAACGCCTTGGTTCCTCGTTATTAGAGGCTGTCTTGCACTAATCGATCCCTGCTTGTGCGACCGTGTAAAAATGGGCAGGTCAACACAAACTCGTTTGAAACAGATACATCCTCTATTCCATACACAATCACACGTCAGGAAAGCCACTTCACGCAAGCACACATTTACACTATTGATTTAAATATAAAATTTCGAAAAATACTTTGTCACATTCACAAGACTAAAATGGCTTCCACAACCGGACTCGATCGACAGAGCGAGATCGAGCAAACGATTTGCTCACGGGAGGCGGTCAATTGTGACAATGTTGCCTCATTTTCAAGAAAAATCTACTAAATAAAAATAAAAAACCTACCAACATCTACCAAGAGAGATTAATTATCTAGCACAGAGTTTAAATTTTATGCATTACAAGTAAATTTTGTAAGTTATATTAACTAAAAATTTATACGTCATATACATAATACATCTTAACAATTTATAAGCTTTGTTTGTCGGTGGAATCCTTTTTATTTATTCACACACAAATTTTTTCTTACATTGCACTTATTATCTATTTTATTTGATTCATATTTCTATTTATATATACTTTGCATTTCAATCTTGTCATCAACTGAAGCATATGAAAATATAATATAAAACAAAATCTCTTAATTTTACATTGGTCTACAAATTTTCAAGGTAATGATTGTTATGTAATATATATAAATGTTACATAAATACAAGTAGTTTTATAGAATTAAAATAATACATACCTAATTTGCATTTTCCTATTGATATTATTTGCTACCTCTATCAATGGTTTTCTAATATATCTAATACAGCACTAACTTCTTTTCATTGCTATTATTTACAACGCGTCCACCTGAAGTGGCTCTACTTACCTCGAGAATTGCTGCAGAAGTCGGCGGACTGAGAACTACAACCTGCTGGCTCTCCTCCATGAGGAACCTATTTGAATATGACGATCTATAGTACTATCACTATTTAACGTTATTGCAAATATTAGCCTAAATATGCTAATATAAAATGAGAAATACGTAAGCTAAATGACGGTGTGGTTATCACTCCGTCGTTTAGCTTTAAAGGTAAGGTTCTCGATTAAAGACCAATGAGCGTGACACGTCGAGCAATAGGCTCCTTTAATGCAGTATAACCCCAGGAACCGTATATTCTTGCAGGCCAGGTCAATTAACGAGATATAAAAAATATATTTTTTGGATATACAGCAAAGAATATTACCGTCTACTCGACAAGTCGCGCACTTGAGCTAGCGAGCAACTAAAATATGATTTAAAATTTTATTAGAAATTGGAAATGATTTGTAATAAGCATACCATGTTACTACTATTTTAGTTCACTCAATTACCTAAAAAAAAGTAGTTAAAATAAAAACGGTAAATAATAATATAAATATACCTCTCAAAACTAAAATACAAAATTATAATTAATAAATAGGATAACGACACGTACAATTTTAATTGTGTTGAAATCCACACTTTTTATAAATTCACAAATTATTCTTTTATTTTTCTACGATTTCTGTTATTTATTTTGAAATAGCAACATTATGTTTTAGTTTGATATGGAAAATGCAGATGGCAGGACCGAATTCATTTCATCGCAACCCAAATAAAGCTTGCTGTGCAAAAGTATGAAATGTATCACACTACATTCTATCTGACGAAAGAAATAGTTTAAAATAATTTTTTGATGTATTTAATAAAAATTTTGTGTATATATAACATAATTATTGTAAATCGCGGTACTGTTCTATGGGAACAGATCATGATCTAACAGTAAATGTAGAGATAATTATAAGACCGTAAACCTTTGGTGCTTACGGTTGTGAATAATATTTTATCATTTTCAACTAAACACTACAAATTTAAGTAGGTAAAAAACATAAATATTTAACAGCTAAAAGCCATAATGTCGAAAAAATAAATCTGTCTATGAAATCATATTGTTTTTTTCATTTATTTATAGTATTTTTTGTCAGACTTATCGGATATAATGTTATTGTAGATAACGCCTTACCAACGTATACAAGTAGAAACATCACAGTAGTCTTTAACGCTCTTTAATAATACAACCTTGACAAGTGGACATAGCAACAGCCGTTTCTAGTAATAGTGATGGAAGAATGTGGAATAATGAAGGTCCATTGCAACTTTGAAGCAAGAATGTATACATATTAAACAAATGTTGCTTACTTTGTGTACAACATTCTTTGTTCATAAATTTATTTTCCAGATACTAAAACCTGCGAATAACAACTTATATATCTTAAATACAAACTCGATATTATTCAAATATAAGTTTTATCATGGACCTTTTGAATTCTCAATAATTTCGTGGTAGGTCTCTGTTGCTAGAGACCGTCTAGGTAGGTAGGTACCACCGCAGCGCTTATATATATATATATATATTGCTAAAGACTACTGTCCAAACATTATGGTGTTTCGGATTAAAGGGCGCTATAGCTAGTGTAATTATTGGGATAATGGGACTCAACATCCGATCTCAAGGTTACAAGCGCAGTGTGGTGCTGTATATACCATCCTAACCAGCGCCACGTTATTATGGGCAGGTGTTCACTTACCAACTTGTAAATGTCTTACTCGTTTCGTCGCTTCATTGAATAAAAAAAAATATTTTTAATATTATATTACATATTAAGCATTAAATAGCAAATGAAGTTTTATTTCGAATTTACTACTAATAAATTCCGTCTAGTTTACGAGTATATTGATGATGAGTATATTGATTGCTAAAAATTACATGGAAAAAAAAAATAAGCAAGGTTACATTTCCAAATACGCAGTAATAGTTTTAATGGTGCTGGATAGGAATATAATTTTCGTAATTATTTTTAAAAACAACGTCATCTATATTTGAAACTAAGTAAGTAGGAGGATTTCTATAAAAATTATGCCATCTATAGTCCAACGGAAAAATCTTGAGACCTTGGCAACGATCGCAATGCCAATTCTGTTTAAAACCTGTTTTTAATGTGTACATCGCAAAAACTACTCAAATTTATTTCAAACTTAGCTTTAAACAAACCGAACCATTTTGTTATTAAACAGTAGACGGAATCAAATCTAGCATTTAAACAGCCATCACTTGATTTAACATATAAAAAGTTGCTTTGTAGAAGAATGCACTATCATCATCATCATCATCAGCCGATAGAGGTCAACTGCTGGACATAGGCCTCCCCCAAAGATCTCCACATCGATCGACCACCATGACATCCAGTAACGTCAAGCACTACAGATCGTCGTTTATACGGGAGGATTTGGGCCATTTCCCACTACGCTGGCCCAATGAGGGTTGGTGGGAGCCAGAGCCTCGTTTGTTGGGTAGCAGGGTGCACCACGAGCAGGTGAAGTTCGCTTAAGTCCCGCGAGTCTCGTGAGTGGTTGTGCGAGACCCTACTATGCAGGTGGTTAATAGAAAGAGAGCGATTGATCGAATAAACTTATATTCTTTGAAATTTCCTATTTCAACGAATGAAAGGGAGAGAGACAGAGATAAATTGAACATTGATTTTTTACTTAAGTCTTTAGAGTAAAATGTTTATAAATACAGAAACTGATCGATTAAATTTTTTTTAAATCAACGAAACGATGAGACAAGGGGAACGTTAATGGTAAGTGATACATGGTAGAAATATATATATACTGCACCATATTGTGCTCGTCGCCTTGAAACATAGGATTTTAAGACTCGTTACCTAATAATTTCACTAGCTACAGCGCCCTTCAGAGCGGAACATTAATGTTTGCACACTACTGTTTGTCGGCTGCAATAGGAGCTGCGGCGGTACCTACCGAGACTGTCTTCGGCAATAGAAACTTACCACCAGTAAATCAAATAATTAATGATTATAATAATATTTCTTATTATATACTTTTTTCAACATAACGGTAGAGTAGTGGGCACGCTGCGAACCATATCATAAAGGGGAAGAAAACCCATTGTATCTCATTCTTTCACAGCATAAACCCTTTAAACACATTTATAGTCATAAAACCCAATTCACGTCCCAAAAGAAGTTTCATTAAAAAAAATGGAGATCTTAAGTAGCTTTTATTTCTGCCATCATTGATAGTAACTGTTTAATAATAATGTCTTTCAAATTTATGTAATCTTTATATATATAAGAGATTTCCACCTATGTAGAGACTCATATCGATATCTTTGAAACCATAAGCCCTGGATACTTGAAATTTGATAGGCATATTTATTTTGCCGAGTATAGGTCAGCTAAGAACGAATTTTACAAAATTCCTTCCCCTTTTACAATAAGGTTGCGGGGGTGTTACGGGCAGCGAAGCGGGAGAGGTACAGCTAACAATGAGAAATATTATTTATCATAACTTATGTTATTACTTCTACATTATTATATTTAATAATAATTTATAAAGATATTAGTGAGACGAGACGGATGATGTAGATACCATAGCAGCGATTATTTCAGCCAGCAAGCATTAGTATGGAGACTGAGGTCCGGTTTAAAGGGCGCTGTAGCTAGTTAAATTACTGCGATAACAAGATGTTACCTCTCGTGTATAAAGACGATGACCGCAATGCGATGTGAACATGCTAACGGTCACCGTTCTCCTCGTCTCGTCGCTTCACTAAATTGATATATATATACATTATTAAATTTTCTTTCTAATTATTGAACAAAAAACTGTTAATTATTATTTGCACAATTACAGCAGTCTCGTACCGTGAACGTACATAACAATGTACTTACGTCAATTAGTTACAGCTTCACACTTTATTTTCTACGCATTCGATGGTATTGAACAGTAGTCTTTTTTTTTAAATTGCATAGACCAACGCTTGGCTACGATCCCACCTGATGGAAAGCGATGTAGTGTTTGGTAGTAAAGCGCACTAGTCTAGAAGGAGCCTATTCACTATTCTCTTAAAAATCCTCATGTCATACCTGGATGGAAACACTGACGCCGGCAACCTGAACATTTAATGCCTTTTTCCAGAGGAATTTAGTCGATATTACAAAATTATATAATACTACTCGTGTAATTATTTCATTATTGCTTAAACAGATTTTTTTAGTTGAAACGAGACGAGCGGTACGTTTACCTGATGGTAAATGATACGTCTGCTCATAAGAACGTTGCGCTAGTTAAAATGGTATTCACTGCACCACATTGCCACCTGCACCTCGACTGTATAGGACAATACATGCCTGCCCCGCAGCCTACCGGCATACATCTGAGGTGAGGTCACGGTGCTTACCTGGAGCGGCCACCTCAGGCGGGCCCTACGCCTCGGGCCGGCCGGGTGGGTTTCTCTTAGGTTCACCGTGGATAACCAAGCCATGGCTAATGAACCTATAACCAAGCGATGGTACCAACCTAGACGGTCTATAGCAATAGAGACCTATCACAAGTAAATTACAATTAAAGTAGTATTGTAACAACAAAATGTTGATAAGTTGTTTTATTACAAAAACCAATGTTTGCTTTTATATTAATTTTGTTATTACTTTATCTTGTCCTGTATCACTAATTAATTTTATGAGAATGTTTTGAAAGATAAGAACGTATTATTACTATACTATAAATGATAAATCATCACAGTGCTATTTAGCGTTTCTAAATAAAAACTGACAAGAACGCTTAGTAACAACTATTAAAAAAAATCATGTCTGTCTGTAATATTAAAATCTGCTTCTTCTTTTTAATAACTTATATCATTGTTAATATTGTAATAATGTTAAAAATAATTGTTTCTTCCACAATGGTTGCACCCATTTTGACAGGAGCTTTACTCATATATGTATATTGTTAGTTATAAAATAAAAGTAACCATTAATTACTTTTATTTTAATAAACTATCATAAACAATAAGGGTTATATAAAAATTTGTGATCATTATAAAAGAGCAGGTGTAACTGTTTTAATAGAAATATTCTTAAACGATTTCATAATTGAATATAATAATAATACTTTTTGCTGGTGTTACTAGGTCTCTGTACTGGTGGTGTCTCTGTTGCCGTCTTGGTCTTAGCTCCTATCGCAGCCGACAAACAGTAGTGTGCAAATATTACTGTTTTCCAGTTTGATGGACCGCTGGTGAAATTACTGTGGTAACGAGATCCAACATATTATGTGTCATGATGACGGGCACTATGTGGCGCTGTATATATCATCTCAACTAGTGTCACGGTGTTATGGATAGACGTATCACTTATCATCAGGTGAACGTCCGCTCGTCTTGTCGCTTCGTAGAATAAAAAAACAATATCGCCAGTAGATGATGCCGCAGTCTAATCCGTAACCAATGTTAAGTTGGGTATGACAAGTATATTTTAACAATCCACTTGCAGATACAGTATTGTTTATAACTGTATACTGTATACTCATCATCGTCAGCCAATAAATATCTACTGCTGGACATAGGCCTTCCCCAAAGATCTCTCCGTCGATCGGTCCTGTGCTGCTCGCATCCAGTGGCTTCCCGCGACCTTACGGTCAGCATGGCCTCCGTTTGCAGGGGTCCACATGGTGGGATTTGGGTCATTTCCCACTCCGCTGGCCTAACTATATACTATACATATATAACAATATATACTAACATACCTGCGGATTTAATATAATAGAGATTATAATACTTATCAATTAAAAACGATGAGAGTGTTACGACCTATGTGGTACTTCTATTCATTTATCGTTTTTCAAAGCGCGCACAAGTTATATGTACATTTTAACTCAATAATTAAACTTAACGGTTTAACCTATAACGTTATCAGCTCTGTTAACACGCTGAACAAGTTTTCCTACTACTTCATAATATAAAAAAAATAATAAGTAGTTAACATTACGGCCATACGTTCTCTATATTTATTTAATAAAGAAATTTTGAGCTTGAGTCTTAATAAATAAGGCAAATATTTATACCAAGGTCAAAAGGATTTTCTATATACTTTAAATATTTGTAGATCCTGTGAAACCTGTTAATCGATGAATTAAATAAGTATTTATGAAGATAAAATCAAAAATATTCTTTCTTGGATAAAACAAAGGGTTGGATATAAGAATACTTGTGGTTTACCAATTTCTATAAGGTTTTTGATTTTTTAAAAAGCCTTTGCATTATTGTACAAATTTGATACCGTTTAATATTAAAATTCATCAACCTCAAGTCATGTGTTATATCTAGCTTTATTCCCTTTAAACTTGACCTCTGCATAATTTTGTAAACTAAATGCATTGTTGAAATGTTAAATATAAACTATTGACAATTTGTTTATTTAGCACTAACAGTATCTATCTTCATATCTTTCGCAAGTGATAAGTTCAATAATCATCAAGAGCAGACTTTAAATGATAAAAGTTAAATCAATAATATACAGGTACAATATGCTATGTTTTAAACTTGCATTATTCCTATGCATGCTTTTTATGTAAATAACTTTAATATAAATTCCAATATGAACATCATTTTTGGGTGTTAAGGTGAATCTTAATTCGTACGCTTTATATTTAAATGTAGTCGCAAAGGTGTGACGAATTATTCTGGATATCTGACGGACTTGTGCCAAGTTCTTTTAAAGCCAATGACCTAAAAGTATATTCCGACTGTTTAATAATCACGAAAACTTTTCCTTATTTCCATGTAATAAAGTGTATAGTCCGTTGATGGATCGAAAACTACAGCTTGAACGGTTCAAGAGCGAAGTACATAAGGCTTACTGTTTCCAAAAAAGAAATGAAATTATGTATATGATTTATTTTAACTACAAGATATTTCTAACTTTATAAAATTTTATTTAAAATGATTAAATACAAGTAAGATTTAATCACATTCATATTTGAACAGCATTAAGTCATAATTTCTGTGATGTCTCGGTCATTGTACTAAAAATTTAGATGCGTAATTTAAAATTCATGGGCATTCACCTGGTTTGTGCGAATTTTTAAGTTTTTGAGTGCATCGGTTCGAGACTTAATAAGTTTAAGGAAAATTGTATAAAAATTTTAAATAACATTTCGTTGTTGATTTGTTTCTTGTAAAGGAAACTATGTTTTTTTTTAATTAATAACATCCTCATACAGTTAAGCCAAACCATCAATTTCATAAACGAATTAATCACAAATTAATAAAATACAATTTTCACTTTGTCACTTTTTAAATTCATATTAAAAAATAGACATTTAATTAATAATTTATCGTGAATGTTGAATTAACATGAAACTTAGATTTCTAACTTTTTCACGTAAATAAATTTGAAATTCACGTTAAAAATTTTATTTAGGGTCGTTTCATTTCAAATCTACATTTTGAAATCCAACAAGATGTTTGGTATTTCCTGTGTTATGGAATATTTAACGATTATGTTTTTGAACCGGGGCAGAGCAAGGTGGACTTTTGCTTGCGAACGGTTACTTTATAATCAAGGTTGTTCGAAACTGAACTCATTCCTATAACTATCTCGCTTCTTCACGTGTCATGGGTATAGTGATTCGACGAAGTGAACTTCGCGCGCGAACTTATCGTCGGTACGCGACCCTGCGAAACGAACTGGACGATATTTTCTTCTTTCTTCCTCCCTCATTTGGCCGACGGTGTTTGTGCAGTGAACATTGTTATTCGTTGTGCGTGGCACGTGGTGTACAATTAATCTATTTCTCAATACAGCTACTTTCTTGCACTAAAAATAATAATGGCAGACGCAGCCGTCGAGACAAAGTAAGTTCATTACATATTTTTCTGTTAATATTTTTAATAATTTCGCGAAAATATTTTTGGCGGCTACGGAAAACGTGATCAAAATGGCTTCCAATAATAGTATTTCACATGTATTTTGTAAGCATTTACCGGATTTAGGGATTTTGCGTTAGAAGTTTCGTTGTTTATTATGATGTTTTATACAATAGTGTTTGTAGTGTACATTTGTAGTTTACGGATGTTTATTGTCTCGGACGCCGCCGAACTATGAATACACGCGGGAAAAGTCCTTGAATATTTTCCTATCCAATTATGAAGACTTGCAAGTTCGTAACATATATTACTGTATTAATAGTTAGTGTTGGACTATTCGGATAGTTTTCATGGCCGCGTGGAAATTGATGGGATCACATTGAGCGGGGAAATTGAAAGCACGCCTGTGAGCGCGGGACGGCGGTCCAAGATGGCGCTGCGTGCGCGGCGTGCCGGCGCGGCGGCGTCATTGGCGCGCTCGATTCAAATTTTGCCATCGCTTGTTTTGCAACATGGAGTTGCGACGGTTGCGTTATCGCCAATCGCTAGGGCCGTCTTCACATTAGTTATTTTTAACCCTTACGAGTTTGCACGCGTTATGGCTAATCTGTACGGAGCAACGATTACATATAATTTAAACTGGTGATACGATTTTGTTGGCGTAAACGGTTTAAGTAGTTATTGGTGGCTCTTTCTGCCGCCTAATGTATTAGCGTTACTACATTACTGTATTTTTTTTGTGTACGACGAACGGGTAGGTTCACCAGATAGTAAATAATACACCTACCCATAACAACATGGTGCTAGTTAGATTGATATACATTGCATTCGTCGCCTTGAAACAAAATGTTTGGTTTCGTTACTCCAGTTATAACATTAGCTACAGCGCCCTTCAATCAGGAACCTAACTAGGCACTATCCGGAAACATAACCTACCACCAGTAAACTGTGTTTTGGATTGAAAGGTATTGTAGCATTTCAAGGAGACTTGCACAGTGTGATAGTCTTTATCATAACAACTAGTACTACACTGTTACGATCTAGTGGTTCATTTGCCGTTAGTTGAACGTCATGCTCGTCTCTTCGCTTTGTGGAATAAAAAAATAAATTGATTCAGTAAAATATGTTCGACTTCCTTTTAACTTTCTCATAGCATGCAGTCTTATGCAACAAATATTTGTTTTGTTTCTTCATACTTTCTACTTTAGAGCGATAATAACAAACGTTAAATTAGTTACATATTAACACATTACTACAAAGTGAATTTAAATTATGGCAGCAGCTCTCATGTATTGAATTCACATTAATGTTGTCCAAAAATATTTCGGATTGTTAATTAATTTGTTAATAGTCGCTTAATACGCATTTATAATTATATTAATTAAATTTCATTGAGTTAAGTAATCATTTCGTTGTTGTAAAGTTATGACTCGATTGGTATTTTTTTTTTTGCCAAACTTAAATAAGGAATAATTTAAATTTTCAGAGAAGTCGCGCCCGAGGAAGTCACTTCAACGGAAGTGGCGAAAGAGTCTCCAGTAAAGAAATCGCCGGTAAAAAAGGTTGCGGAAGCGCCTGAAAGCAATGGAAAGGAAGAGAACGGAAGCGGCGATGCTTCTGAAGAAACGCCAGCAGAAAATGGTGACGCCGAAGAAAGCAACGATGCCACTGAAAATGGAGATGCTACAGGTATATAAAAATTTTTGCTTTTACTAATTACTAGAAAAATTTACTTTTTGCATTTAAAATACTAAATAAAACAATTGTAATTTCAGAAGCGAAGGAAACTGGAGTGAAAAGAAAATCAGTATCGGCGGATAATGGCGATGCAGAAGAAAAGACCACGCCCGAGAAGAAAGCGAAAGTGGCAGAGGAACAGCCACCAGCTGAAGCTGAGGAAGCAGCAGCCTAAAGTCTGCACGTTTCTACGCTTGGTTTACTGCAAAGCATCTACATACTTTAGAGTCCAACTCCTGACCTGACTGATACATATCTATATTTTACTCGAATTTTATACAATCAATGTGAAAAAAAACCATAGTTTTTATACATTTACTGTCTAACTGATCTGATTATTGTGAAACGGAGTTGTGCTCTATTGAGGAAACACTTTAGAATTTTAAGTTTTAAGTGTAATATTAAAAAGTATCCAATACATATTTTAAAGATGGATATTAGCCTTTAGTATTTTTCCTGTTATGCTGTTAACCTTTTGAAATGGATTCCAACCTTCACATCACATGTAAAATGGTGTAAATTTTTTTGGATACTTTTTTATCTTACTGCGAATACATTTTTGTATCGAATATACCTGCGAAGTACCTGTAAAGTGTAAATTATTAAAGCTGTCACATTGGAGACGTGCCTTGCAGTGAACTGATCACGATGCTGTTCTGAACTATGGTGTGGAAAGCTGCTCGTGTATCTATTTCGGCCGATGTAAGGTATACGGGGCATTTTTGAAGTATTATATAACGCTACATTTGGAAACGACGACTTCCTGTTTCCGCCAGTAAGAGTAAAATAAAAACTGCCAAAGTCTTATCACCACCCGTTGTTGTGACATCACATCCGTTCTGTGAACGCCGCGATGCACAGTATAGCTTCCTCCAATACAATGATTCTATGTGAACTAGGGTTAATTAAAAAAAAAATATTAATATAGAAAAAAAAAACGATTTTTAGATGATTCAGTTGTTAATTTAAGTTAGCAAGTTAAATGTCGCACATTTATATAAATATATATATTTCATAGGCATTAATTACTTAACCATTAAAACATTCCTTTGACTTGGTTAATGGTTCGCACTGTGAACTAGGGGGAAGTGGCTCCCATTGTTCCATCATCACTAATGTAATGTGGAGGATGGGGGAAGGGAGTTAATTTCCAGTTCCACCTCATCGGAGTCAGTTTCACTGTCAGTTCACGATGCGACGGTAATTTTAAGATTTGAAATTTTAAAGTTCAAATTTTGACAAATAAGGGTGATTAGTTTCACACTAACTTTATAACTTAACTACTTTATACACCGACTTTAACTCTGTGCTATTTCATGTAAACTTCTATAATTTTTTTTTCTTATGCTCTGTTTTTCTTTATTTTTGTCTTAATTTATTTCGCTTTACATTTATTAATATTTGTGATAAATAAATAAGGCCAATGTGGATGATTATTACAATTTTTTTTTTTAATGATTTTAACCATAATTTTCTGTGTTTAACGATATTAAGGGTTTAACTAATATATATATTTTTGGTAAACTTGTACCTTTTGACCTCTAATTGTTCAAACTACAATTTAATTCAAAGTACATTTAGTATTAGAATTATAGTGGAGTGTACAGTTTAATGGACCTCCGTTGTGGAGTCTTAGTGTTTATAAACATTTCAGGCAATAAAATAGTCCAATGAAAATATTTGTTTTTATTTGGTAATTTACCTTTTTCCTTTATTTAGCTCATAAGCCGGAATACCATTTTACTAATACAAGTTAGACCGGAAGACTACCAGTAAACAAAGTTCACATGCGGGTTCTAAATCTAACCTGGGACCACT